>CM050522.1:36299499-36899499 GCA_027563665.1 Antrozous pallidus | reverse complement strand
ATTGTCTATTTAACATTAACAGGCATCCCACTACCCTATCATCCACAGGGCATGCAAAACCTCTACTTGTCTCATCAGGCACCACCTTCAGGTAATATGCAGTGGCCTCATAGAGTCTCTTTGGCTTTTGCCAACGATGAAAGCAAACTGCCTCAGAGACCCTTGTTTACTTGCCCCAAAGGTTGGTCTCTCTTCTTTGCGTGACCTGTGAAGGCCTAATGCCAACACCGTCCCAGTATGTCCCTCCGCACAGCAACAACCCAAGGCTCAGAAACAGAGGGTCATTATAACAGGCCAGAGACAAAGGACTGGCCTCGCGCTCTGCTAAGGCAGGCCCCTCTCCCAAGATGAAGCCCCTGAGACAGCCCAGTACAGGCGAGGGCCTCCCCGGAAATGACCTAAAATCTTTAGGAAGGGACTTGTTTTCCTTTTACTCTTTGGAGTCTAATTTCTTAAATAAATACCAACATTTTAAAAGAAAGAATAATTCTCAATATGTTCATTTGTGATTGATGAAAGTGTCTTCACACATATAGTAAGACTTATTCACCTATACACTTATTCACCAAGACAAAACAGCTGCACCCCATGCATCAGAGAATTTAACTATCAGAACTGCATATTCTATCTTGTCCTTTTTAAAAGCCTCGATCTGATCTTCCTGACTAGTGCAACATCTGTACCAATAAGCGAGCCTCAGAAAGTATGTTTTTAATAATGTTCAGGGTCAGACAAAGACCTAGCTTCTCTCATAAAAACCACAGAAACAGGGCAGCAGGGGTTATCAGGGCTACGAGCCATCCACCACACAGAAGATGAGACTGAACAGGAGAACAACCGCTTACCTTGTGCAGCTAATGTATGCCTTCCTGTGGCTAGTCGGCAGACCCCATCATAGGCATAGGGTGTGAGACACTTGGAGGTTCAGGACTTGGCCCCGTCATACTGTGGACAAAACCTGGGGATGGCCCAGGTCGCGGACTTGGCCCGAGAATTGATCCAGGAGAGGATCCGGGCCCTGGCGAAGGCCCTGGGTGGGGCTTCGCTCCAGGGTCTGTGGGTGTGGACACATACTTCTCCTGTGTCCAGTCAGGAGAGTGATACTGAATTGGAAAGAAGGGGAGAAAAAGGAATGTTTTCAATACGATATTAAGATCAGAATTAAACAGTTGTTAGTATTTGACGGTGTCATTTTTATAAAAAACATCAAATAGAACTGCCCTGCCCTACTCTTTATGAAGATCAATGGGTTAAAAGAAAAAAATCCCCTAAATGATTCCCCAGAAAGACATAAATCATCTAAGATACAGAAAAATCTCACTGGAAACACTCAAATTTAGCCCATAAGCAGAATTCTGAACAAGTTTGAAATTCATTGCTGTAGCCAGCAGATGCTCTCCATTACTTACTGGCTGGGGCACCTAACAAGTCATTAACTTCCCACTGCTATTAAAATATAACCCCTTAAGACATAACCAACCGATACCCATTTTCATAAGTAAATGGACATTCAAAACTTGATATAAAATCCTAGGTAGTTAAAATCCCAGATAGCAAAAAAGTGCAATTCCATAAATTGAGAATGAAACAGAATTTCCAAATGATAGGAAAGCAGAGGTTATGGGAATCAGACAAATATGGGTTCACATACACATGTGATGAAATTATTAGCCTGAGAGTGAAATGCAGCAATCCATGTAAAAACACAGTCCCTTGATTGCCCCATAAGCAGCCATTTATTATTATTATTATTATTATTATTATTATTATTATTACTATTACTATTACTATTATTGCTATTATTGTTATTATTAAATTGTTATTCAGTTCATATATATTTCAGGTGTTCAATATTATAGATGTTTGAATACATTGCATAGAGTTCACCACTATAAATCTAATTACCATCCATCACCATACAATTGACCACTTTACCCTATCACATTCTGCTCCATTCCATTTGAATCTGTTCAGTGATTCTGTTTTGTTTGTTCATTGCTCTTTTTAAAGACTCCACACATAAGTGAAATCATATGGTATTTCTCTTCTCCGATTGACTTGTTTCACTTAGCATAATACTGCCCTCAAGATTGCCTTCCTTTTAATGGCTAATTCCCATCTTCTTTATCCATTCATCTAGTGGGCATTTAAGCTATTCCCATGTTTTAGCTATCGGACATAATACTGCAAGGAACATAAAGGTGCCTATATCTTTTCAAATTAGGGTTTTCTTCTCATTTGACCACTCTTTTTTACCATTATTTTCCCCACCACCTCCATAAACCAGAAGTGATCAGAAGGATCAGTTTAAGATGTGGTCCTCCTGCCAGCCACCTGAAGACAACCTGGGCAGTTGAGAATTCATCCTAGGCCTCTCTGTGGCCCGATATCCCCAAAATATGTCATCCTTGATGACTGGATCGGGGCCCAGCACAGATGAGGTAGGTCGATTCTGGGTCTATTTCAGCTAAGTAATATTCCATCACTCAAAATGTCTTGGCAATCCTACTGAGGAGCTCCCTCGTGGAGTGGGTACAACTGCATCTTGGACATGAGCCAAAATGACTAATAAAGTGGTTTTCCAAATTCTGATGGCGATCAATAATCCCAGAAAGATAGCTGAATGCCACTACTGATCATTATTATCATACAGTATGTTTTCTGGGGGCACACACCTGTATATACAAAAACTTTGTGCTGTTAACCTCACAAAATACAGAATGAGACACTGTAAGAGATTTACTTGCTCACTGCTTAGAGGCAGAAATAGCATTAGACCACAAGAGCCCAGTCACCTATAACAAGGCCCTCTTCACAGTGAAAGCAGAGGGTAAAAAAAAAATACTACGTTAGTTCCACTCTTAGCTAACTACCATCACCTCTCACAGAATCTCTAGACTGTGAAGGCCATGACAACAAGTTTGACACTTTTTCACTTCTGTATCCCTAGTACCTCTGACCAGCCCACAGTGAGTGCTCAGAAAAAAACCTGAATCAACTGAAACAACAATTTCAAGAGCAAATAATTAATAGACAATTATTTTATATGTAAAAGTTATAGAGCAATCAGTGTCTGAGGTGTGTTCACAGGGACCAGTTGGTAAATTATGATTGTCTAATCATTATACTATGCACCTGAAGCTAACAGAAAATAATATTGAATGTAATCTGTAATTGAGAAAAGAAATCTTCAGAGCATAGGCAAGAATCAGGCTAGAAGTCAGACATAGACAAATACCATATGATTTCACTTATACCCAGAATCTAAAAAACAAACAAACAAAAAACCAGGACAAAAACAGATAAACAAATCAAAAGAGCAACAGACTCACAGAACAAATTGAGAGTGGAAGGGGTGAGGAACAAGTGAAAAATGTGAACGGGAATAAGAAAGTATAAGCTCCCAATTAGTAGACAAATAAGCCACGGGATATAGTGTGCAACACAGGGAATATAGTAAAATATATTTTTTAAGGCTAATATGCAAATCGAACAAACAGCTGAACAACAGGTCACTATGATGCACGCTGACCACCAGGGGCGGACACTCAACACAGGAGTTGCCCCATGGTGGTCAGTGTGCTCCCTCTGGGAGTGAGAGAGAGCAATACTCAGGCAGGAGTAGGGCTCATGTCCTGCAAATGCAGCAGTGGTAGTGGGAGCCTCTCCCACCTGTGACAGTACTAAGCATGTCTGACTGCTAGCTTAGGCCCGCTCCTGAACATCCCCTGAGGGTTCCTGGACTGCGAGAGGTCACAGGCCAGGCTGAGGGACAACCCAAGTGCACCAGGCTTCTTGTATTATAATAACTTTGCGTAATAACAGTTAATAGACTTACCCGGATGATCACATTGCAAGGCATATAAATAATGAATCAACAAGTTGCACATCAGAAACTAAAGCAATTGTATATGGAAAAGTAGGAGAGAAACCCAGATGAGGGCTTAGGTAGGGAAAGAACTAAACTGCTGCCTTGAACAATTATAAAACTACAACTAAAAGACAAAATGGACATCATCCAGAACCACAGGAAGGCTAGGTGAGTGCAAACTCTACAACTAGAAGAAAAGGGAAAGCACACTGAGACTCTGAGGAGCTCCAGGAGGCAGAGGTACTGAGACACACATGCGGAGAGGACTAGCCATTAAGCATGTGGCTGGCTTGCTCAAGCAACAGGGATACAAAAGCTCCTGGCTGTGCCAAACTCCAGTTCTGGGTGAGACTCTGAAGACACACTCATTTGGGGAGAAACTGGACCATCTAACAGCAGGCACAACTGGAGGGCAACTTTCTCTCAACTTTAGGTGCTTGCAATGATTACCACAGAACACTGAGACAAAGGGGCCTATTAGGGTAGGGCTGACGGGAACCAATATTGTCTGCTGCTCCCTGAGACTCTGCCCCATTCAAGATGAGCACAGAGGTTTTTGAAAGTCTTCTCCTATAAGGGTGTCTCCAGCACAGAAGTTCTCCCAGCATAGATACAGCTGATCCTCACAGCCAATTGGCCAGGAGGTCAATTCCTCCCAGTGATACCAACAACAATCAAGGCTTAACTACAACAAGACTGTAACAAGGCCCACAAAAAGGTGGACCAAGAGTATCCACGTCAGGTACCTGGGGAGGCTGAGCACACACACACACCTAGCACACAAAGGCACTCTATCAACTCAGGGAAGCAGCCAAAATGAAGAGACAAAGAAGCCACAAGTGAAAGAAATGGAGGAAAACAACAAATAGTATATAGAGTTCAAAATCATGTCTATACAGTTCCTCAAGAATTTCCTAGAAAAGGCGAATAAATTTAGTGAGACCCTCGAGGACATGAAAAAGGACCAACTAGAAATTAAACATACACTCACTGAAATAAAAAATATTATACAGAAATCTGACAGTAGACTAGAGGGTCACAAGAATCAAGTGGAAGATTTGAAATACAAAGAAACTAAAAACATTCAACTAGAAACGCAAAAAACGAAAAAATGAATCCAAATATATGAAGATAGTGTAAGGAGCCTCTGAGACAACTTCAAGCATACCAACATAAGAATTATAGGTTGCCAGAAGAAGAGAAAGAGCAAGATACTGAAAACCTATTTGAAGAAATAATGACCTAAAACTTCTCCCACCTATTGACAGAAATAGACTTTAAAGTCAAGGAAGCGCACAAAACCCCAAACAAAAGATATCCAAAGAGGACCCCACCAAGACACACGATAATTTAAATGCCAAGAACAAAATAATGAAAGACAAAGAGAAAATATTAAAATCAGCAAGAGAAAAAATATTAGTCACCTACCAGCGAGCACCCATAGGACTCTCAGCTGATTTCTCAACAGAAACCATGCAGGCCAGATCGGAGTGGCAAGAAATATTCAAAGTGATGAACAGCCAGAATCTACAACCAGGATTACTCTACCCAGCAAAACGATCATTCGGAATTGAAGGGCAGATAAAGAGCTACACAGATAAGAAATAGCTAAAGGAGTTCATCATCGCCAAACCAGTATTATCTGAAATGCTGAACAGTATTCCTTAAGAAGAGAAAGAATAAGAAAAAGGTAAAGATAAAATTATGAACAACAAATACATATCTATCAACAAGTGAATCTAAAAATCAAGTGAATAAAAAAATCTGATGAACACAATAAACCTGTGAATATAATAGAATCAGGGGTATAGAAAGGGAGTTGAGTGACAATTCTCGGAGGGAAAGGGGAGTAGGAAGTGAAGGAACAGACTGGACAAAAATCATACAGCTATGAATGAGGACAGTGATGGTGGTGGTGAGGGCAGAGGGTGGGGTGGGAACTTGGTGGAGGGAAGCTATGGGGGAAAAAAGAGGAACAAATGTAATAATCTGAACAATAAAGATTTATTAAATTTCAATAAAATAATTGCATAAGCCAACTAAACCTTAGTAAAAAATTTTTGAAGTATTTAGGGCATTCTGATCAGTTAGACTAAAACGGGAAGCAATGGTAGGCTGCTTTGGAGTGAATATAAGCAGGGGATCACTCAAACTCTTTGCTGATAGAAGATGGGACCAAAAATGTAGTTGAAGAGCTTTCTAAAATAGGGAAGCCTCGCAGGTGAATCATACCCTTGAATTCTCTAGAGAACCAAACATTAGTATTTATTCTTAGAGATTTACAAAGGAGACAGAAGTAACATTTTTTCGCAGCCCACCACTTCCCTCTCTCTCTCTCTCTCTCTCTCTCTCTCTCTCTCTCTCTCTCTCACACACACACACACACACACACACACACATATACATTCAGTCAGCATTTTCAATTTAGGAAGCTGACATCAATGCAGAGGCACTACAAGTTATGTTCTTCTATGTATATCAGCAAACTAACACATCCCTTTATTTTTTTTTTGTAAATAAGAGGAAATTGCTTACTTCCAGTAATAATTTACCTTGAAATGGGCTTGAATAGCTACCACAATAATATCCCACAAACCTGAACAATGACGATGCAAGTGCTTTGCCTGGTAGCCTTACTTTTCCAGTTTTAATATACATTACCTATAATACTGCTTTCTACAAATATGATCATCTTCATCTGAGAATCTCACAGAATGCTGTGATCACCTATACACGGCCCCACAACTATGCTCCTCATTTTTTCTTAAAGGAAACTCTTAAAAGCTAAAGTGAAAAAACACCTGAGAAGGAAAATGAAAAAGTATGGACATATAAGTGGAATATGAATACTATGCAGTCCACTTTTTATTAAGAAGACATTCAGATGCATAAACTTAACGAATGTGTCCATTTCATAGGCTGACTCACAAATAAGAAACTAGCTCAGAGAAATACCTCAGTCTAGTAAAATGCCCTCCTGTGCCACAGGGCTCATGATTGACAGGAATCTAGACTATCACACACCTTGAATGAGGTAGGCTCTGGCGTCCCCATGGGAGTCCAGAGACCTGAGTCTTCCCTCTCCAGGTCACTATGAATTCTAGGGCCTGACCAAGTGCTTTTCCCTCAGGGTCTCAGGGCCTCCAATGGCCTTGGGATCAGAGTATCTCCAGGCTCCCTCCTTCTGTCTATCCCAGGAAGCCAGCATCTGGAACCTTCCTGCAGGGGAGATGCTCCTGGGAGGCTCTGTGGCTGAATCTGGGCTGTCCCAGGATGGGCTCCTTGCTGCCTCCACAGGTGAACTGAAGAACAGCGCCCCTCAATGATGCAGCACAGTCCTGGCCTCTTCATTTCTGGTGGCAGCTTGACAGGTGTCTGATGAAACCTCCCCACAGTGTACAGCAAGGCGGGGAGGGGGTAATAAATGATAACAGGTACCAGTCTCTGGCAGCCAGGCATGTTGTTACTAAGTTACTAAGATTAAGGTTTAAAGCCCAGGATTGGCCAACTGGCTTCTCCCTCATCAGCCCTGCAGGTGTCCCTAGGAATCCAACCCCCTTGTATTCTGCAGAAATGAAATGCTGTAGACAGGGTGGTGAAGGAGGAGAGCTCAGATAACCTTGATAGGGTAGTGGTTGATCTGTCCACAAGATAACACCCAAAACTTATTTTTATTTTGTGATGGGGGGTGGGGGAATTTTAACATTGTCACAGAAAAGAACAATGGGTTCCACAATTAGTGGCTAATACAATGAAGAAAATGTGTGTGTGTATGTCGTGGGGGGAGGGGGTATGAGGGGGTAAGGGAAGGAGCTGAGATAAGGCACAGAGGCCTCCCCACACAAGCAATGCTAGTCCTCTAACCTCCCCATTTGCTTCTCTACCTCAGCCCAGCACTCCCCGAGAGCCAGGCTGCTGCATTCTTGGCCAAGAATTTTTCAGCAGTACACCGTGTTTTTTCTCCTCCTCATGTTGATGCCTTTACAACTGGTACAGAGCTTCCCACAACTCCAACTACCACAGACAGCTTTCCTCAGCCCCAGTCTTCTTCCTATCCCCTCCCTGAAAGCCACAGGGCACTCATCTGCATATTAAAAGCAGCTCAACTTCATGGCATTTTAAGGGTCACCAGTCCAACCATCACTACCAGGAGCAAGCATACACCTTCCTGTCTTACTGCAATGCACAGAAATACCCAGAACCCCCACACTTGTAGTATATAAACACACCCATTCGTGCTTCCTAATAATTTTATCGACTTAAACTGAGAAGACATTTTTGTCACATTCCCATTGAAATGATGAAGGTAGGAAGAAACCACCTGGCTTGACTTCCAGCCAATGCTGAGTCACTACACCCATCAGGGCAGGCCACCCACCTTGATGTGCAGAGCATGCAGCAATGATAGGAGTGGGAAGCACAGGACAGAGAAACAAAGATGCAAACAATGGGAGAGAGAGTTTTTCACATCAATGATGACAGAATCACTGATTGGCTGCCTCCTGCACGCTCCCTACTGGGGATCCAGCCTACAACCAGGACATGTGCCCTGACTGGGAATCAAACCCTGACCTCCTGGTTCATAGGTGGATGCTCAACCCCTGAGCCACGCCAGTTGGGCATGGCTGTGAGAACATATTAACTTATGAAAGGGTGGAGACAATGACTTGAACTGAGGAGGTCAGTGACATTTAGTCAGAAGTCTGGGGGCCCAATTTGACTCACCAATGCCAACTGTGCTGACTCTCTATGGGCACAAGGCATATGCAAAACCGACCAGAGGCGAACTTACCCCCAAGGCACTGCAAGTGTCATAGGGAAAGAGCACAAATCCATAAATAGCAGGGAGAGAGGGAGGCGGAGAAATGGAACCTCTTGCAAGACAAGAAGGGGCACAGCTCAAGTGTCCAACACAGCCTGGAGCAGGAGAGATGTCTTGCAGCTTGGAAAGGGAGTTAGGAAAGGCTGTATAAAGAGGGTGGCATGTCAGCTAGGCCTAGACATAGAAATAAACATACAAACGCTTCCTAGAAACTCTGTTTTCTAGTCGCAGAAAGAGTTTGAGGAAATGCCACCATCATGACTAGGCAACACCTCCTACAGAACTCTTTCCACCGAAGGTCATAAAAGAGACGGGAAATCTTAGCTCTCTAACAGACAGTTATCACGGCAGGATTGACAGAAAGACTGGGGTACAGGCTAAATATAGAACACTAGGACTGAAAACTAGGCCCCGTTAACATCCTAAGAATAACTCAATCTTTTAAAAGTTTCCTGTCTATTCTGTAGGACAGTAAGGCTCTGGACATAGTAAAGATAAGGAGAGAGAGAGAGAGAGAGAGAGAGAGAGAGAGAGAGAGAGAGAGAGAGAGTTCTTTTCATGTCCATTTGCTGACTCAGAGTCTCTGTTCCAACCTGAAGGGCCTCTTCCTCTAGGTAGCTTTCTCTAGAAATAAACTGATAATTCCCCACTAGAAGTAGCCACAGCTCTAGAATTGGGAAGCTGCACTGCTAAGCTTAATGGGGGAGTGGAGCTGGGTCAGGAGATCGGCATTGAAGATAACGAAAAATCTAGGAGAAGTTTCTCACTTTTTAAAAAAATGTATTTTATTGTGATTTTACAGAGAAGAAAGGAGAGGGACAGAGATTTAGAAACATCGGTAAGCTGCCTCCTGCATACCCACTAATGGGGATGTGCCCACAACCCAGGTACATGCCCTTGACTGTAATCGAACTAGAATCGAACCTGGGGCCCTTGAGTCCCAAGGCCGACACTCTATCCACTGAGCCAAACCGGCTAGGGCTACCAGAAGTTTCTCTTGTGGAGGCCCAGGCTGTTGGACTAGGTGGTATTACCAAAACCCTGTGCTTCTTGGCCTCAGTCATGCAACTTTAAACAGTGCACAGCATGGTCTATGCCACAGATAAAAACCAAGCTGGGCTGCAAGTTGACGTACACATTGCTGGACCCGAACTCCTGCAAAGCACGGAAGACGTTTCTCCTTGTGGTTACTCCTGTCCATGTCACATGCAAAGTGGAACATGTTTCAAAGAAGTGCTTGGGTTGAAAGTTTGGTGGGCTTCTGTGAACTCGTCATCGCCGAGTCTCAACAAAATATTAAGATGGGAGCTGCTACCTCCCCTTTAAATAAACTGCCTTGGGTCCATCCTTCCGAGTGAGACCCGGCGAAGGCTCAGAGGCAGCTCTGTGCCAGATGGAGGATGGCACACTCTGCGGTGGCCACTGAGTGTCCCACGTTTCCCAGGCACAGCCTCACAGGAACCCAACTCTCAACACCATGAGCCAGGAGACACCTTCTACTTGTACTGCAACTCGATGACTCCCTCGGGAGGACAGCCAATGCTTCCACCATGGGAAAAATCTTGTAAAAAGAGTGTTCATCAGAAATCCCAAAGTACTAGAAAACCCTCAACCAAAGAGCAGCTCTGCAAACCATCCCTCTAAGCTGGGAATCGCATCCAGGGGTGGTTACAGAGGTCACCCTGGGTAACTGCCATGTCTAAAAGTCATCTGAACCCAAACTGCTAGGCAAGGAGTCAAAACCAAGCCAAACCAAACAAGCCAATGACTAGTTTGAAAGCGAGACACCTACAAGAGTGCTGTGTGTGTGTGTTTCCATGTGATGGTCCTTCCTACATCCTGTTAGACCCCTTGCAAAGCAAGGTCATTTGGGATGCTGATAAGCATCAGTGATAGCCACTTCCTTCTCTGTCTGCTCAGTTAATATTCTACATTAAACACAGACAAGAGTCTGAATACACACTTTAAAACTCTTCCGGTGGACATGGCACACTCTGGGACCAAAACTCCAATATCACATTCTATTACATGACAGATGCGCTTTGATACGCCACAACGTTTGCAGCAGAGACAAAATTTCAAGACGCAACCCTTCTTGATATTAAAATGAATAATGATCACTTATCACATTTGTGTGCCACTAAGAAAATCACCTTGTAGTTCATTTGACCTCTTTGAGGTTCAAGTTTTTCATCTGCAAATAAGCATAATAATAGCAGCTAAAGCCTTACCTTTGATACGAACCAAATGAAATATTACACATGAGCTATCATGTAAAAAAGCACATTATCCCAAGGATCCTTCTAAAGGCCTCAATTCCTATCCTGGCCTGGAATCCGCAATCTGTCGGGTTCATCTAAATCATGAGTAGCCTTGCTTAAAACTTCTGAGGGACAAGCCTCTAATAGGCATTGGATAAAATATTCCTACATGAGCCTGGAAGTCAGGTCTTTCTACCATCCCCAACTTCATACTTTGAAAATTCTCCCCACCTGGTCTTGTCCAGGTCAACCAGGTCAGAAGTGGTCCATTGGTCTTCTCACAGAATCTTTAGGCTCAGTCCATCGCCCCCACCTCTACCCACCGCCAGCAGCAACCCTACATCATGGAGAAGACCTTTTCTACCCCACGGGCCCTACAGAGCTCACCCAGATCTCTCCTTGTATCACATTGCCCGTGCAGTTTACTATTTGCTCTTCATGATTACATGTTCCGGTACATTCTTTCTTTAAAACACATAAGTTCCCAACTGTAGCTCATTTATTTTTTTTTTTACTGAATTATGAATTTTGCTTACTAACATTTTAGGACATGTAGGAATATAGCACAACAGCAAGCTACAAAAGGGTTGCAAATATTTTCAAACCCATTGAGTGCCTGGTTCGGAACCAGAGTGGTGAAATGTCCATAATTATCCTTATGGACATTCCATTTCCAAGTTTGATGACTTACATAAACCAACATGTCCTAACTCTTTTTGGTCAGAGAGTTCTGAATTCCGTTTAAAAACTAAAAAAGTAAAAAAGGAGCCCTAGTTAGGTAGCTCAGTTGGTTAGATCATTGTCCTGATATGCCAAGGATGTGGGTTCCATCCCTGGTCAGGGCAAATAGAAGCAACCAATGAATGTATAAGTAAGTGAAACAACAAATCAGTGTCTGTCTGTCTGTCTCTCCCTCTCTCTCTCTCCTTTCCTTTCTCATCAATAAATAAAACTATGTATTTTAAAAAAGGAAAAGGATGGGCTATAATTATATTTAATGGTTTTTAATTTTAAAATTTAACACAACTTCTGTGGATTTCATTCATCAATTTACAAAGAGGCCAGCCCAAATTTAACCTAGTTCAGTTTCTGTAATGTTTCTAAAACATCAGTACTTGGATAGAGATAGGTGACATATTGTTATAAGACTAAGGCTTAAGTTGATGCTTATGTATCTAAAACTACAATAGCATATTGTCACAGCTTAAATTATTTTAAATCATAGAGGCATATAGCCTATTTATAACTGTCTAAATATTCTGAAAGTCTTATACCTATAACAAAACATCATAATTCATGGTAGGCTTTAGTTATATAATAATGTATTATAAAGCCAGAAATTTGGAAGGGGACTACTTATGTCAACATTTCAAAAACCTTGTTGTCTATATCTAAGCCATCACTCCAAGTGAGTGAATTAATGAGTAATGAATTCATAATTAAAAATAGATATTGTTTATATGCAACATTCAAAAGACCCAACTATTTAGCTCCTGAGTTTTGTCAGCTCTATTATGTTTTGCTAAATTATAATTATTCAAGTACCTTTGTATCTTCAAGACTATTATTACTTAAAGGACATAATATATCCTGAATACTTAATATTTACAAGAAAAAGTGCTACATTAATAAGAGAAAAAATAAAGTCATATTAAATAGTAATAAAAATGTAAAGTTTTCCAAATCCATATTGCAAGATCCCATTTAACTTAGAATAGATATCTTAGGAAGATAAACATGTTACCTTTCACAGTGGCTCTGACAGAACTAAGTTTTAGACTCCTATGTTTCCTATAAATATAGTCACAATTTCTTTTGTAGAAAGTATAGACCATTTTAAAAGACTCCACCAAATAACTTACCACCATATTCCTTCTGTATTTTCTATTCCCAACTACTAATGAAATGATCCATGACTTTACTAACTGACTAGAGATTAAAGTTCCATAATACAAACTCTTGCAAAGATGACAGAAAATTCGGCACCCTCAATTAGTCAAGAACAATCTACAGAACACAGTTAAGGAATTGAAGTAAGTTCAAAGATAATTCTTTTACATTAAAAAAAAAGTGACAAGAAAAAATTCAGAAGTAGGTTCCAAATATGGCTTGTACATTACAGAGATTTTCTCATTTCTTCATCAGAAGTACTGGAGAAATATGACTGATTTACTGAGAGCTTTCTAAGTCCACTCATGGTAAGCAACTGTCCATGATTTTCCTCTAAATGATCTTGGCCAGAAACAGTGAGAATCAAACTTCTGGTGGTTAAATCAGGTCCTACCAACACACCTTCAATAAGCTAGTGCTGGCAAGCACCCCTTAGCCTTATGTTTGTGGTAATTCAGTTGTTCTCATGGCAGCGCGTCAAGATGTCATAAATAGCGATTTATTATTTCTCTGTAGTATCAAAAAGCTGATGACCCAAGAGAGTTTGACAAACAAAGGGCTTGTTTACAAAGGAAGACTTCTAAAGGGGAAAAAGGGCAGACACCACTTTTTATAATTTATGAAAGTTTTCTCTTTTATGCTCTTGCTTGTATAATAAGCCTTTAAGAATGAAATGTCAAAATATTACAGCAATATCAGAGGCATCCCGATTATCTCCTAGAAAATAATGGGTTGTGCTTTCAGACTGGTCAGTAAAAATGACCTACTTTAAACTTAATTAAAGTGACAAAGTCTTAAGTAATTATTTGCTGAAGTCTTACCTTCTAGTTATACTGTCAGAAATATTTTAAACAGGATTCAAGTATTAACAATAAAATACAAGCTGAGGTACTTGTGTGTGAGTGTGTGTGTCAAATTCCAAGCCTCCTGTGTTGGTCAAAGCACTTTTCAAGAAACTTGACGAGAAATGCTCAAAAAGCCACTTTAAAATTGAACAAAAGAAAAGATCTAAGGCGGCTTTGAACACACGCTTGCAGGGAATATTTTCTGTGAAACACCACAGTGCAGCTGGCCCAGAACTGATGTAACTGATGTAATTCATAAGAGAAAGGCTGCATTGAAGGAAGCACTCCCTCACCTCTGCCAATTCTTCAAGATCCCGGTAACACAAATTCCTAATTTATTCTACAATATTCTTCATCAATGCAGCCTCTTTCTTTAAGACCTTCCAACAAGAGAGATGGGCTTTTGTCTAGAGGTGTATTTTTTCTTTAGTCCACACCAATAAATATCATTTGCACCTAATAAGTATCTCCAAATCCCTTCTTTCCAGGAGCTAACATTTGAATTACCAGCAAGCTTTAAAAAAGAAAAGAAAAAAAAATCTACAAAAAAAAGGGGGACAATTAGATTCCTAAAAGTGTGTCTCAATTTGCACAACAATGCACCACCTTGAATTCAGACCTGACACACCTCTTAACACTTTGCCACTGTGCCAGCAGTAGGCTGGAAGCCTACCAAGTCTAGTGTGGGCAAGCAAGCCTTGGGTAGTGGTCCCCCAAATAAATGGTGGAAAATATTACCCAAAACATCTGAATGTGTCTCTAAGAAAATACACCCAACTAGGCAGCGTTTTGATTTTAGTACAACTCTCAGTGGTTTCTGAGTTGTACTGCTTGGGCAGCATTTTCACCACATGCAAGCAACAATCTTTCTCCTAATACAAGCACTCCTTTCCTACAAAGCCTGGCATCACCAGATGTAAATAAGCAAGTCCTTTGAAATGGAAGTTTAAAATTTAACCCTGCTATTGGTAACACTGAGACGTGAAAAGCAAGCACTCAATACAGTAGACAAGCGTGTATCCTTAACGTCTTCCTTATGCTCTACCATTCCACATACTCAGGCACACAGCCTGCACATCATGACCACGATGACACGAACCAGGGTCGCTTTGATTTTTCACAAGCACCAACAACCTCCATCAGGTCAGGCAGGGTGGAAAACAGGCGACAACCTTGCAAAACTCTCCCAAAAGTTATATAAACAAAGCAGGGGAGAAGCCCGAATGGGTTCTGCACCCACGGGCTACTAAAATTACCTAACAACCTGTGCAGAGACTAAAGAAGGAATGGATTCTGCACGACACGCCCACCTCCTTCGACCCCGGAGCCTGTCTCCTTCCTTTTGAAAATCCAAACGCCTGGCAAGATCAAGTGGACAACTGTGAATATTTGTTTTACTGCTGCAGTAAAACCCTGCCAGAGTTGGAGGCACCTTTAGGCCCGAAGTTGGAATGTGCAACACAGGGAGCAGCGACTCCACTCTCGGGACCCGCAGGAGAAAGAACCGACAAGCGACAACCAACATCCAGGAAGGCCTTCTCCTTCCCCCTCACGATGCCCCCGCTGGAAAGTTTCCACGCAATCGATCCAAGGGCAAGGAGCCCATTTCCCCCCGCCTGCCTGACTTTGCAGGAAAAGCCAGCCGGGAAACCAGAGGCAGCGGGCGGGGAAAGTACTGGAAAGATCCGCACCCAGAGGGTGGCGGCGACTTAGGCTTCTTACCTGGGTTACTCACAACAGAAAGAGGAGCTGGGCTGGACAGGCCTGAGGTAGCGGCGCGATCGGCGACCAGGAGCCGGTGTCCTCGGAGCCCAGCCCCGGCCGCCGCTTCCTCGCTCGCGCGCGTCGTGTCCCGGCCATCAAACGTGTCTGTGTGCGCTTAGCTGCTGTGACTTCCTGATTCCCTGCCGCTCGCGCGCGCGCACTCACACTCACGGCCACACGCACAGGCCACCCCACCTGCCCCGGCCACCAACCTCGCCTGTCTTCCCTGCCCCTGGGGGAGGGCGCGAGCAGGGCCATCTGCTGGCGCCGCCGCTCCGACGCACTGGCCCGGCGCGCTCTGCACACTCACACTCACGCGCAAACACACTCGCGTCGGCCCCGAGGGTTCGGAGACGGGAGACACGGGAGCTCGCCACCCCCCCCACCACCCCCACCCCACCCTGCTTAGCTGCCCCAACAAACTTTTTTTCCTGCCTGATCCGAGTCCAACTTCCTGCCACCCCCAGCCCCCAGCAATCCGCCAGCCCAGCGCTCCCCAAAACCAGCCGCAAACTGCAACCCCGATAAAAACAATAATGCAACCCAGGCGGCGGGGGCGAGCCGCAGCACGGGCGGGAGGCGATTTCCCCGCGTGTACCCGAAACCGGCCGAGCGCCCACATCAGGGCGCGGGTGTCTCCTGGAGCCCGCACTGCTGCGCCCTGCCCGCGCGGTGCATCTGAGCCTAGACTGCAAGGCCTGGTGCGGGGCACCCTAAGCACTGGACTCGGAGTGAGCCCCACAGCCTGAGGGTGGCTAGGGGCTGGGGCGCCAGACTGGTTATTTGAGAAAGTGCATGGCAACACCTTTGCAGAAGGCATGGCCATGTTTTGCAATGCAAAAGGGAGGAGGAAAGAGGGAGGGAGGGGAAAGCAGAAGGGGTTAACCAGGTTGGGATGGGAATACAGCCACTGGAAAGCAGAGACCCAGAAAGATGGGTGCCTGCTATCGTTGGCATTAAAGCTCCCACTGGGTCTCCCCGCCTCCGGTCCTCATTACCACCCCCTCCCGCCCTTCTCCCCACTGAAGCCCTTCTCCTTCTCCAGAGACCGCCACCATCGCTGCCCGGGTGTGCGCGGGTCCTGTTTGTGACAGTAAGGCAGAGGAGGATTATCCGGATCACGGCCTCCTGGCCAGAAGCCACAGTGTCTCTCCCTGGCCCCAGAGCGCCCCCAGCACCCGGACAGTTGCGGGCGACTTAAGCCCGAGATTCCCGCGGCTCAAGCTGCAGGAAGACTCAGAGCAAAAAAAGACAAGCCCGGGAATGGAGAGAGCTGGGTAAGTGAGCCCCGCGGGCACCTCTGACCTCCTCCGGAGCCTCCTCCCTCCTTCCCAGCTGTGCTGCCCTGGCCAGACACCCAGAACTTCAACATCAAAGGCCGCCCAGTAGCCACGTATCAGGAGCAGAAACCCCTGAGAGCCTGGGGCGTAGCGCCCGGGCAACCAGCCCTTTTCCCTAAAGGCATGACTACTGGGGGGGGGGGGGGGGCGGGCGGCGGGTGGGCGGGGTGCAAGAACGTGGAGGGAGACAGCTCTACCGTTTGCCTGGATCCCCTGTGCCTGCAAGGCGCCGGCTCTCCGCCGTGTTGGTGCTGGAGCAGAGAAACTGGGCAGGACACAGAAAGCCCCAAGCCTCGGTGGAGTGGAGCGCCCGCTCTCCCTCTCCCGGCAATCGCGCTGCCAGGCACCCGGAATCCTGGGGGAGCGGCGGAAGGCTGCAGTAGTAATAGTGTGCAGTAGTTTGAGGTTCTGTGGAGAAGGTGCTGGAATTTAGCTGTGCCTCCTCCTGCCAGAGCGAGCCTGCAGAGGAGAAGGGAGGGGACAGGGGAGGGGCTCCGAGTGGCACCAAAGCTGTTTGTGGCACAATTGACCGTGAAAAAACAACAAAAAAGCATATATTGTCTTGCTGGCTGAAATTTTTTATCGCTCGCTCTCCCGCCAATTCCCCCCCACCCCCTCGTCCAAGGCTGCAATTATAAATCTGCCCCCTTTCTCTTCCGGAATAAGGGAGGCAGGCGCAAAGAACATTCCTGCTAAATGTGCCTCTTTTCTAAAGGATGTCAAGCTTCCTAAGGACTTCAAGATTCCAAATGCCAATGGGGGAAAAGAGCGGAGGGGCTGAACGCCTTAAAAATAAAGAAACCAGCCACAACCCTCTGATTACTTTGTGGAGCAGACACAGCACTTGGACATCCCCCACCTGTCACCTTAGGTAAAACAGATACAAACATTTGGAAAAACAATCCTTGGGGTCGGGCTGGCCAGCGGGTTGGGAGAAGTTGAGCATGAAATCTGCTTTTGATTTAAGGAAGGAAATAAATCTTTTTTTCTGCAGACCATAGAATATTCTCTCCCACCCCACGTTTAAGACCAATTAAAGCTACAAACAGTAAACTGCTGGCACTTTGCGGTTTGAGACCTCTTGTTCCAATTTTACTAGCAATACAGTACTTTGGCAGGAGGAATAGGTCAGTGTTTGCTGAGACAATTCAATTTTAGTTTTATGAAGTGTGAAAGAATGTTAGGTTTTAAATCACAGGCCTATTATTTGAGTCTCAGATTGATGTAGGTGCTTGACTCTTAAAATTAAAACTGCTCCTATACAATCGTGCTATGAAAGTATGATTTACCCTTTATTTTGTAATGTAATGGCTTAAATTAGTCATTCAAGTGCACTGTGACTACTTGGTTGAGGATTTTTTTCTCCCTAGAGTAAAATCCTATTTTAAGACCACTTCACTGTTGCAAATTGACTCTATTTGAGCAATCTGGTCTGAAATGCAGTTGTAGGATGCTTAAAACCAGCTCTGGATCCTTCGAAGAAGCCAGGCAATGGAAAGAACACCAAATGCTGCATGTGGTCATAAAGTGGCAAGATTCTTTACCTTGCTGGTAGCAATTGAGTCTGCAAGGGACCATTTTCAGGCGGCTAAGGGGTGTCCATGATCACACACCCTGTCCTTTTCTAAAGTCTTGCTATTGCCTTGTCAACTTTATCATCATAACTTTTCTGTCTATCCCAAAGTGAATCTCAAGACAATAAAAGATAACACATCTAAGAGACAAGGACTATAATGTGCCATGAAGAATCTTTTGTAAGAACTTTCTCTGCCTAAGGATATGCCAGTGTAACTGCTAACTGGAAAAAAATACACCTGGGAATCTTAAACAAAATTAGCAATGCAGTTAAAGTATAACTTCTAACTACCTAATAAATTGCGACCAGAAATATAGCCAGATAGCCTAGTTGTCTATAAAAGGGTTTTAACCTAATGACAAGACTTATTACATTAGGTAATATTAGGTTTTAATTGGGGAGGGGGTAGGCTAATTTGTTTCCCTGACATGCCAATCTCCCATGCCATTTTTTTTTCAAAAATTGATGACTTTACCATATTTTCTTGGAAATAAGGGTCCTTTATCCCTTTAAGACTCTACCTCCACTTGCCATGCCAAATTTCTAAAGAAAAATCTTAGTAAGATACTAGAGGAAGAGATTAGCCATTTCTTCTGGCATTTTGTCAGAGGGAACTGGCTCTGCTCTCGCTCTCTCTCTCTCTCTCTCTCTCTGTGTGTGTATATATATATATATATATATATATATATATATATATACATATATATATATATACATATACACACACATTCTTTGTGTTATATACATAAACACACATTCTTCAGCTCATATAAAATATTGATGCAGTATCTGGAGGGATGAGTATCCATGTATTGTATGCACAGCTGTGAGAACTGAAAAATAAAATCTGTCATTGGGAGCAGTGATTAAATATAGATATTCCATCTCCTACTCCCTTCACAATGGTCTAAGAAAGCACCACCGTTGTCCTTCAGGTCTTTCCTCTGAAGAATTTTCTTGTTTGTAGCTTCCAGTGCATCAAGTATGAATTTTATAAAATAAGATTGATGCTCAGGAGAAATGAAAAGGCAGCACCATTCACTCGGTACAAAAAGAAGATTGTAGAACATATAGCATGAGCTCCCCATCTGAGGTAAAGTAAAATTTAAAAATTGATGTTAAGGAGAAAAATGATGGGGTTGTGTTGGTTTGCAGAAAATGACATGAAAGCAAATGTAGTTGGAGGCTAGAAGGACTCTGGGAGGCTGCTTAGGATGTTATATTCACATGAAGCTTTGCCTTTAGGACTGTGATGAGTCATAATGTGTTCACTGAACTTGATTTTTCTCCCTCTAGCTTAGTACCAAGGGATAGAGAAGTCACCTTTTCATGTTTCTATGGCCACAGTCACTGGTTATGTAAGCCTGCCATGGTTGATGTTCTATATAGAGTAGATTTGGGGGTTGAAAACTGATATGTACTTACAACACCCTCATAAAGAAAATGACCATGCACAAAGTTAGGCAGCTTCTGGTCCCACCAGGCTAACTGTTGATGCCCAGGGAAATGCTGTCCCGCTTCACACAGGAGCAGGTAAGGACATAAGGAATGAGGTTTTTATCTGCAGTAATGGAAACTGAACCTTGACAAAGTGAATCAGCCGACATTTAATTTTGGGAAAGCCAATGACCGGGTAGGTTAGTTTGGTTAGGGTGTCATCCCAATATGTCCGGGAAGGGAACATACAAAAAACAACCAATGAATGCATAAATAAGTGGAACAACAAATCGGTGTTTGTTTCTCTCCCTCGCCCCCAGCTGCTGCTTCTTCTTCATCTCTCTCTCTCTCTCTCTCTCTCTCTCTCTCTCTCTCTCTCTCTCATAAATGAATAAATAATTTTAAATATTTTTGTCTCTTATTATAGCCTTTCTTTTAAAGTATTTTTTTGCCTGTTATAAGTATTGCTAACCCAATAGTTGTTTTCCCATTTCCATTTTCATGCAATATTATTTTTCATCCCTTTATTTTCAGACTTTGTATTTTGTTCTGAGGTGGGTCTCTTTTACATAGCATTTATATGGGTCTAATTTTCTCATCCATTTAGCCACCATTTGTCTTTTGATTGGAGTGTTAATCCTTTACATTTAAAGTAATTATTAATAGTTACATATGTATTGCCATTTTATTCTTTATAACTATGTTCCTCTGTGTTTTTTATTCCTTTCTTCTTTTAAAATTTTCCTTTTATATTTCTTGTAATATTGGTTGGGTGGCAGTTAACTATTTTTTCTTTATTTTACTTTTAAATATGTTTTTATTGATTTCAGAGAGGAAGGGAAGGGAGAGGGAGAGAGAGACAGAAACATCAATGATGAAACAGAGTCATTGATCGGCTGTCTCCTGCTCACGCCCTACTGGAGAATGAACCCGCAACCCGGGCATGTGCCCTGACTGGGAATTGAACACATGACCTCTTGGTTCATAGGTTGATGCTCAACCACTGAGCCATGCCTGCCAGGCTCACTTACCATTTTAAATGACAGCCTGTCTGGGTAACGTAGTCTCGGTTGTTGGTTCTTGCTTTTCATCACTTCGAATATTTCATCCGGATTCCTTCTGGCCTGAAATGTTTCTGTTGAGAAATCAGCTGACAGTATTATGGAAGCTCCTGTGTAGGTAACGAGGTGTCTTTCTCTTGCTGCTCTTTAGGTTTCTCATTTTGCCTTTAACTTTGCCATTCTAATTAAGCTGTGTCTAAGAGTGGGCCTTTTGCTTTCAACTTGATTAGGACTCTCTGTGCTTCCCGGATTTGTATGTCTTTTTCCTTCCCCAGGTTAGGAAAGTTTCCCCCATTATTTCTTCACATATGTTCTCGATCCCTTGCTCTCTCTTTCTTCTCCCTCTAGAATCCCTATGATGTTACGATTGATGTTGTTGCACAAGTCTCTTATACTTTCCTTTAAATTCTTGCTTTAAATTCTTTTTTCTTTGTGTTATTCTGCTTGGGTGTTCTTTGTTAACTTGTCCTTTAAATTGCTTCATCTAGCCTGCTGTGTATTCTTCATTCTAGTGTATTCTTCATTTCAGACTGGTTATTGTTGTTGTTGGTTTCTTTGTCTTTTTTATGTTTACTACCTCCTTGTCTAAGTTCTCCATGAATTTATCCAGTCTTCTTTGAGCATCCTCAGAATCATTTTTTTAAAACTCTATTTGTATATGCATATATTGGTATATTGCATGCTTCTTTTTCATTTAGGGCATTTTTCTTTGTCTTTTTGTTTTGCCTGCCTCTCTGTATTTGTTTCTGTGTGTTAGGTAGATTTGCTTTGTCCCCAGTCGTGGTAGGGTGGGCTTATGTAGTATTTCCTGTGGGGCTCCTGGTGCCATCTCCTTGATCACCTGAGTTAGATGTTCCTGGAATTTCTTTGGGTGGGTTATTTTAGTCCTTCTGTTAAAATTGAGTCTTGATTGCTGTTGGCCCAACCATGGTGGAATTGACCCTTGGGCTGGCTGACTATGAGGATTGACTCAAACTACAAGGTATGACTTGCTGTGTGGGGGCTAACCACATAAGCAGAATTTGCCCCAGCAGGATCTGGTGCCTGCCAAGATGTCCCTTTGGCTGTGCCACTTGTGAAACTAATTGAGTCATGCTCTGTTGTGGTCTGAAGCCCACTGCCAGGTATGTTGCTTCTGGGTACTTTGGAACTCGGGTAGCAGGTCAATGTCAGATTTTGCCTGTGACTGGCCCTGGGCTACCTGTTTGAAAGTATAAAGGGATCCACACTTTGTGGTTGCCTCTGCTAGGCCTGGGTGCACATGGAAGGGGCCAGGCTGCATATCAAGGCCAGCTTCCGTCAGCACCGAGCCCAGGGACCCGATCTGCAAAAGGATCAAGGCACCAGGAGATCAGCCTCCATGCCATCTGCCTGTTAGGCTCAGTCACTGGAGAGCCTCAGGCAGTATGTGAGTTGTGTGCATAGGTTCTCAGTGAGTCACAAGGTGGGGGCCAGTAGTATTCACCAGTGGTGTTCACAGATTCAAGCAGCAGTGGTTGGTCTGAGGCCCTCAACATTAGTCTCAGGTCACCAAGGCGAGCCACCACTTGTCTGGACCTGTGAATCTTTTTATTGGGACGGGGTCTCAGGGAGTGGTCAGAGTGAGGCCAGCAGTGTTCATCATACTAGAACAGATTAAGATTTGGCCATGTGGAGGGAGGGCTCTGCACAGAAATAAAGGTGCCAGCTGTGCAAGGGAAAAATGACCCTCACTCCTGAGAGAGCTACAAAATTCAGTTTCTCTGTGTCTAACTCTACCAACCACCGAGCCTGCCCAGATCTCCTCTAGAGCTTTCCAGGAAAGTCTCCACTAGAGGCCCAGGACAGCCTAGTCTTCCACAGGGTGCAGGCTTGGCAGGGCAGCGCCACAGGGAATTGGTAGAATAAGGATGATGCCATATGGAGGGGAATTCATGACACAGAAAAGATGGCATCTGTGGGTGGTGCAGGAGATGAACTCAGCACATGGACCTTAGCAGCTGTCCTTCCTGCCCCTCTCCCTGTATCCCTCCAGTCTGCTTTGGGCTTTCCTGTCTCTGCCAGAGCCCTGGAAGAGTTCCAGCCAATGAGATTTTGTGCACTGGCCCTCTAAGTGGGCACATAATTTTCTATCAGGCCCAACCCCAACCTCTATCTCTTACCTGGCGGATGAAATTCCCACCGAATCTCACAGTAGATTTTGTGTGAGAACCTCTTTCTGGGTTTGGTGCTCCAGGCTAGGGGTCCCAGTGTGGCTGAGACTCCTCGCTCTTCAGGGGGAACTGTTGCATCTGAATGCCATTCATGGATTCTGTAATGCCACATGTGGACCAGCTCTTTATATGTCTCCATACTTCCTACAACTCTGGATATGATGTTGTCTGTAATACTTAGTTATAAGACTTTTTTCAGCTAACCCTCAATTGGTTATTCGGGTAGATTGTTCTGTAATTTAGTTGTCCTTTGTATTTGGTCCTGGGAGGAGGTGAGTGTACTTTCCACCTACTCCCTTGCCATCTTGCATCACCTCCATCTGTATATCTTCTGTAGTGTGGTGTCTGTTCAGACCTTAGTCCCATTTTTAAATTATGTTCTTTGTTTTCTTATTGTTGAGGATTAAGAGTTGTTGTTTTTTAAAATATATATTTGGGTACCAGTTCTTTTTCAGATCAGTATTTTGAAAACATTTTCTCCTAGACTGTGGCTTATGTTAAAATTGGTTAGAAGACTTACATCCACAAAAATGTCCTCCTCTCTGCCCTCTCCTGTTCTCCCTACCATCAGGGGCTTCTCTCTCTGCTTCCAGGAGCAGCCTGGTGAGTCCCCACCTCGAGCCTACTTTCCCTGTTCCAGGTGGGATGGTCATTTCTGGGCAGCGAAGAAATGTTGCTGACTGTGGCCTCATCTGGCAGCCTCAGACCACGGGGACGCTGACCTAACTTTGAATGAGATGGCGGCTCTCTCCCTCATTGCCACTGAGCAGAGCCCAGCTCACAGAAGCTGGATGTGCTGGGTGTGAGGGCTGGGGTACCACAGGACTGGGGCAGAGGTCACCGCTGGAGGACCTCTGTGGTTTGGGTCCTGTGAGCTGCCCCAAAGCCTCAAGCCTGATGCTCTGACCACTGGCACCTTTTGTGAGGTCCCTTCTGCTCACCCAAGCTAAAGTGGGTCCTACTATGGCAACTGAGAACTTCCCCTGGATAGAGGACGTTTATGGGGGATAGTCTCTGTGACTGGCTGAGCTTCCCTAGATCTGCTTTCCTGACAGAGAGGAATGGGCTCCATTCTTGGAGGAGAGGGAGGGAAGCAGGCCAGAATGTGCAGGCCCCACCCTCCTTTGCCCAGGACCGCTGCTCATCTCAATTGAGTTTCGGATCAGGATGGAGCTGTGTGGGCTAAGGGCTGGGTAGGGGAGAGGAGAGTTGGGACTTAGGTAGGGCAGAGGCAGGATGGATGGGACCTTCCAACTGGGCATGTCACTTTCAGATACCCTCTTCTCCTCCACTCCCAGTCCCTCCTCCTTTCTTCTCCCTGACTAAGGTCTCAGCATCCATGCTTTTCCAAACAAGGTTCAAAGTGGACAAGGTGGCTTAGTTGGTTGGGCATTGTCCCATGCACCCAACAGTTGCTGGTTCGATTTCTGGTCAGAGCACATGCCCAGGTTACAGGCTCAATCTCTGGTAGGGGGCATGCAGGAGGCAACCAATTAATGTTTCACTCTCACATCAATGTTTCTTTCTCTCTCTCTGCTTCTCTCTCCCCCCCCATCTACCTCTCTCTCTCTAAAAACCAATAAAATATATTTTGAAAGTGATAAGTTGACCTAGGTAGTGGGGAACTTCCCCCAACACCTTAAAATTGTGAATCTCCACTTCCAGAAACCTGCCGTAAATAAATAAAGATTTATGGATGCAGGTGTTCCCTTCAGCAGGATGATGGGAGTAAAAAATCAGAAATGGCTTTGGAAATTCTGATGTGGGGACACAGAAAATGCCGAGGAGGAAGAGGTCCACCCTAGGGACATGAGGTTCCAGAAGGGCACATGACCATAATCCTCTCAGACCAACCCCAATAAGTGCACACACACATGCATTTGTGTACACACACAGGCACCCACACATGTATATATGAGCGTGGGAACACAGGTATACAAATTTTTACAGTCGGACATTGTGCACACACAGGGAAAGGACTGGAACTGTGACCACCCTTATCAAGGTTCTCCTTCCTGGAAGGACTTTCTTCTTTATTTGATTCTTAATCGCTTTAGAATTCATTATCTATATAATAAAAGCCTACACAATGGTTATACCAGAATGACCAGTCACTATGATGTACACTGACCACCAGGGGGCAAACACTCAATGTAGGAGCTGCCCCCAGGTGGTCAGTGCACTCTCGCAGGGGGAGCACTGCTCAGCCAGAAGCCAGCCTCATGGCTGACAAACATAGCAGCTGGTGGCCGGAGCCTCTCCGGCCTACGCAAGAGCAGTGAGCAGGCAGGCTGTACAGAGTGGGGGGTTCCAGACTGCAAGAGGAATGTGAGCTTACCAGCTTAGGTCCAATACCCCCGGGGGTCGGGCCTAAGCCAGCAGGCTGACATCCCCCGAGGGTTCCGGACTGTGAGAGGGCACAGTGCAGGCAGAGGCGAGCCCTCCCCTTGCAGTGCACGAATGTTGTGCAATAGGCCCCAAGTTGTACTATAAAAAAAACCTTTTATTTTTGTTAGAAATCCTTTAAAAATACAACTAAATAATGTATTCAGATGAGTAATCAATGGATAGATAACACTGAACATATGACTTTAATATTTTTAGAACTATCAGTCATACATGCATTATTAAAAAAGTAGACATTGCCTCAAGGAGAACATGAGAGATTTGCAAGTCCCACCCCATAGGTGATCATCAGGAGTGGCTTGGCGGGTATCTCTCAAGTTCTGTCTTTCTCATTCTGTTTGTCACAGATGCATGTCTGCTGGTTGAAATCACAAGTGTGGGTTCGAACAGATAGGATTCTGGATACAGACAAAAGGTCCACATGTCTAACATGAGAGGACCTCAGAGATCCATATCTCTGGATACATAAAGACCCCTGCACCCATTTGAGCAGCTGGTCAGCTTCCCTCCTCCATGTGGACCAGGAGTGGTCAATCTCATGCCCTCTCCACAGACATTAATGGTTTTTCCATTCCATGCTATTTCATCAGTGCTGTGATGGGCAGTACCAAAAATCCATCTCTGAACAACTGTTGAAGAGTTTCTGTGGGGTAATCCCTAGGGGGAGCACTGCCAGGTGCAGGTATGCACCTGTGGGACTTTGTCAGGTTCTGCACACTGTTCTCCCAAAGGGTGGTCTTTCCCCCTCTCCACTAGGGGATCTGCAGGAGTCTCTGCTGCCTCACTTTGTCCCAAGGTGGTGACCACCAGCCCAGAGGCCTGCCAGTCTGAGGTGACAGTGCTCTCTCCCCAGTGACCACAGTGGATGTGTCCCCATCCGGAAAGTGGGGCCTCTCGGACACGGAGAGGCGTGTGCACTGCCTCTCCTTGGAAGTGCATGTGTTTGTCCTCTGTCCCTTCAGAAAACAACTTTCCAGAGTTCTCTGCACCACAGGGAGGTTACACTTTCTCTGGCCTTGAGTTGTGAGGAATGCTTTGCAGCTTGTGATTTCTCTTCCCAGATTTCTGCATTTTTCCTGGGTTTTTTTTTTGTTTTTGTTTTTGTTTGTTTTTTTTTTTGAGGGGCTAGGAAGAGCCTGACTGGCTTCTGGCCTTGGGGCCACACCAAACACAGAGTCTTACCCAGAGATTAAGCATGGGCTTACAATGAGAGCTTTTTCTTATTCTTCTTCTTTTCTTCTCCTCCTTCTCCTCCTTCTGCCTGTATTTCTTTGTGCTCCCTTCACCCCACCACCTTCGCTACCCCCAGGATAGAACACAAGCCAGAGCCTTCCAGAGAAGCTACAGCCCAAGACCCACCACAGAATGTCCTCCTCGCTGATGGTCCAGCACGTGGGTGATATGAGGCTAGGCTTTGCCCCTGGCCAGCCTGTGGGGGTGCTCCCTGTGTTCCTGGCACTGAGCCCTCCCCATAAGCTCACATGCACCTCACTCCCATTCTATTCCCACCATCTCACCCTTAGGCTCTGCCTCCTTGGGCTCCAGGTACACTGGCCCGGTGTAATTAACCTGGGCATTGTGCCGATTGGGGAGCCTGGACAACTCCAGGAAGGGCTGAAAACTGGATCCAGGATGGAGCTGAAAACTGTGTTCTGCCTTTGATTCCAACTTGGAGGCCTGCAGAACCTGGTGGGCTTCTGGTCAGAAGGCGATCTCCGGCCACTCAAGGGCCCTGGCTCCACAGACCCTGAGCTGGTTATACGCACTTCAGGCCTGTGCTGGCCCTTGGTGGTTAAGGCAGGATCGGGGTGTTCATCGACCAGCTGCTGTTCCTCTATGAGCCGAGGTGAGCTCTGTAATGAGAGTGACTGGCAACAGTTTCAGAGACCTCAAACCCTGCCAGGCTCTAGTTCCTGCTGCTTCTGCCCACTAGGCCTTCTGTTCCCAGATCAGATCCAGCCCTGTATCTACACAGTCCTCCTCCCATGGATAATGAGTCACCTCAGGGCTCGGGATAGACCTGGGGCAGAGGGGGCCACCAACACTCCATATCCACCCAGCCAGTCTTGACCCGGTTGTGAACATGACTGGTCCACCAGGCTTCTGAGCCCTCCTCAGCCTGTCCCTGCTCAGGGCAGGCCCTTTCTATGTGAACCCCCCTTACACATACACACACAGAGAGAGAGAGAGAGAGAGAGAGAGAGAGAGAGAGAGAGAGAGAGAGAGAGAGGACATCCTGCTGCTCAGGTGGGGCCAGAATTCTGCCCTGGCCTGCACACAACCACCCTGGGTAACCTCTGGCTCCTGCCCTGTCAAGAAAGACAGAGGTCTGCCCTGAGTCTTGAACCACTTATATTACTTAAAAATGTTAAGTTTACTTTCAAAACCTTTTATGTATCCAAACATAACGTCAATACTTTTGCCAAAACCTTGTAACTTTAAGTTCAGTTCATTAATATGAACAGAGAAATCTGTAAAAAGCACCAAGGTGTTGATACACTTATCATCATTGAGCTGAGAAAAGTTTCCCAGATTCTCATCCTCAAGAATTTCTTCAAAACACTCCACAAAGTGCTCAAGAAGTTTGCCTCAGCTCAGCCATCTTACATTATTGTACATCAGTACTCCACTGTAGGTGGAATCAACCTCCAGCAAATGCAGAAAATTTTCGCTTGTGAAAGGGACAAGCAGCTATTAAATTAACTGTTTTGTAACAACTGACATTAGTCCTTTAAGTTGGTGAATCCTGCCTTGGCACATAAAACCTCCTGATAGCTAATACAATGAAAAGGCACAATTAGATGTCCAATAGCTTCCATAAACAATTTGACAAATCTGACTTTTTTCCCCATCATGTTTGATGCCCCATCTGTCATCACTGACACAACTTTAAAGATATCAATGCTTAGGTCACATAATGTTTGTATAACAACCTTACATATTTCGCTTCCTGATGTACCTGTTGCCATTGCTGCTAACTTCATCAACTCTTCTTTCATTGTGAGACCATCAGACTATTGACTAATAGTGGCCAAATGAACATGTGATGTGACATCAGTAATTTCAAGAAAGATCGAAAAATATTTACAATTACTTATGTCTCTCTTAAATTGATGCACATTTGTGTTCAGTCTCATTATTTGGCCTTTTATGATATTTCTACTAAGTGATAACTCAGATATACTCTTAATAATTGCATCTTTGTTCTTCATATTGTGAAATAGAACTGGTGCACATCTTAGGAGAGTTTCTTTAATAAATTATCCCTCATTAGTGTTTTTCCACTGAGCTATGGAGTGAGCAATGCTCAAACTTGCAGATATTAAGTTTGTAGAACTTTTTATGAATTTAAGGATGGAATTAGATTGGCTCTTATAAAGATGTAACTGCCTGGAAATGTTTTCCTTCCTTTCATCCTCACTTTTTTTTTTTCAAGAGCTGGGAATGATTAGTTTCAATATGTCTATTTATGTTCCAGTTCTGCTTACTACCATTTCAGTACATAGAATGAAAAATAATCTGCCATTTTTTTCTATAATGCCAAACATCTCGGTCCATATCTCTTGAAAGGGTCGGCTACTGCTACTACCACTTCCTTTACTTAACCTTGTTTTTTTATTTTTCGGGTTCTCCATCAGGAGGGCAGTGACAGAAGATAGAATTATAGATAGCCTGTTAGCCCTGAAGGCAATTAGTGGTTAACTAGCCTAACTGATCACAAGATGGCATATGTAACTGTCTTTTAGGAAAGAGCAGAGTTCATAAGCAGAAATAGGGGTTCGTAAGGATGCACAACAGCAATAGTGGTGAAATGGAGTCTGGACTATGCTGCAAAGTGACGTTTCTTATATAAATTAAGATGGCTGCTGCTATTTCTAATGGGGGGAAATGGTACCCATAGAACAGGCCCTTACCTCTCTCAGCCTCCACCCCACTTATCTTAGTAATGATGGTCAATTAGAAATCCACAACACCCCAGAACAGTAGATTGGATGATGGTTGCTATGGTTATGTGGTTACTGGTAATGGTGATCACAGGGCCCCCAGAGATGTGTCCCCCTGCAGTATTCTGCTGCTCTCTGCTCTGCTGGCCTGAAGTGAGGTCAACGATCTCCTAACAGCCTAACCGGGAGTCCCAGAACTAGAAGCTCTGTGCAGGAGTTCTGTTGTTTTGGCCTATACACCTCTGGCACAGAGTGTCTCCACTACACTACAGCAAATGTTTCATCCTCGGCTACTGCACCTGGCCGTGCAGTAGCCGAGGATGAAACATCCTTCTCGGCATGCGGCCCCATACTTCTCTGTATGCAACTGCATGCGGCCACGTGTCATTGACAATTGCTATGCATATTCAGATGTGCCTGCCACTGGTTCAAGACTCACCGCAGACCCCTGACTCCCTTGACACAATTGGAGCCAGAGATAACACAGGGGGGCCCAGGGTGGTTGAATGCAGGACAGGCCACCACTCTGGCCCCACCTGAGCAGCAGGATGTCCCTTTCATGTGTGCATGTGTGTGTGTGTAAGGGGGTGCACAGAGAAAGGGCTTGCCCTGAGCAGGGACAGGCTGAGGAGGGGTCAGAAGCCTAGGGGACCTGTCACGTTCACACCCCAGGTGAAGACTGGCTGGGTGGACATGGAATGTTGGTGGCACCCTCTGCCTGAGATCTATCCCTAGCCCTGGAGGTGACTCATTTCTCCTGGGAGGAGGACTAGGCAGACACAGGGCTGGTACTGATCCAGGAGCAGAAGGTCTAGTGGGCTTAAGCAGCAGTGAGAGGGACTGGACAGGGCTTGACAATTCTGAACTGGCTTCTGCTCTCTGTCATTGCGGAGTTCAATTCAGGTCACTGAGAAACATCAGCAGGTTGACAATGACTCTAGCCCGCATTCACCACTGAGGAGCAGCTGGGTCATACTTCCAAGGGCCAGTGCAAGCTCAAAGTGCCTATGGCCAGGTCAGGGTCTGGGGAGCCAAGGCCCTTTAGTCCCCCAAGATGGAGTCCTCCCCAGAAGCCCATCAGGTTCCACAGGCCTCCATCCTGGAAGCTGCTCAATAAGCAAAGGCGGATCGCACTTTGCAAATCCTTCCTAGAGTCACCTAGGTTCCACAAGAAATTCCCGATGTGTGATGCCTATCTGGAGCACCAGGCTCAAGTGAATCACACCTAGCCGGAGGACTTTCAGCCCCAGGAGACAAAGCCCCAGGGTGAGAATGTGGTGGAGGTGGGGGTTAATTAGGGGAGGTGGTGCATCTGAGCTTATGAAGAGGGCTCAGTGCCAGTCACACAGGGAGCACCCCCAGTGCCTGGCCAGGGGCAAAGCCTGGCCCCAGACCACGAACCTGCTGGACTGCAAGTGGGGAGCACATCCTGTGGTGGTTCCTGGGCTGTGGGGTCTCTAAATCCTCTGGCTTCTGTTATATCTTAATGGGGGAGAATGGGCACAAGGAAATGCAGGCATGTGGGTGATCTTTTCTCCTCTTACAACCCCAGCACCTGCACAAGAGGCAGAGGAGGCCCTTGAAGAAATACCTCAAATCTTGACAGAGGAGTCTATTGAGGAGTCCCATGAAAAGCCGCAAACATATGCACCTCTAGAGGTCCTGCCACCTCTATCAGCCTATCAGGTGGCACCAGTGGAGCCGGGTATGGCCTGGGAGGCATCTGCAAATATGTCTGAGGCTCCTCCAGCCCTGGATGAGGCTCCTTCCCTGGAATCTGCCCAGGGTGCTGCCTCAGAGGAGGAGCTGCCTCCTGGAAAGCCAGCAGGGCCAGCTCCAGAGCTGCTGGCTGAGACTGCTCGACGTGTACCCTCAGAAACATTACCCCTCCTTGGTCTTTTCCTTCTATTTCCCTCCCTTTTTATGTTTTACTTTTCTTCTTGGGGTGATTCCACTTCATAAATAAATAAAAGTATTGTTTGTATTTTAAATGGTGCCATTGCTCAGCCTGATGGACATTCAGTATGCTGGGCAAGCATCCTCACTGACTAGTTGCAGGATGTTCCTTCACCCCAACATGAAATCCTGCACCAAAAGTGCTTACTCTTCACTGCTCCTGCACCCGGAGACCTCTGGTATGCTTTCTGTTTCTGCTCTGTTACCTGTTCTGGACGTTCTCTACACATGGAATCTTATAATAGGCGCTCATATATTTTTGCTTGCGCTTATCTGAAATAGCATTTTTGTTATTTTCAAGGAAAATCCCTTATGGTTGTGAGATCAAATAAAGAAGAAGAAGAAGAAGAAGAAGAAGAAGAAGAAGAAGAAGAAGAAGAAGAAGAAGGGGAAGAAGAAGGGGAAGGGGAAGGGGAAGGAGAGGGGAGGGGGAGAAGGAGAGGAAGAGGGAGAAGGAGAGGGAGAGGGAGAGGGAAGGGGAGGGGAAGGGGAAGGAGGAGGGGGGGGAGGGAGAGGGAGAGGGAGAAGAAATGCTTTTAATAAGCGTGTGCTTAATCTCTGGGTAGAGGCTCTGTGCTCAGTGTGGCCCCAAGGCAGAAACCATTAAAAAAAAAAAAACCCTACAGAACTCAATATATGTCTAGATAGTTTAAGTGCATTTTAACTGTCCAAAGGAAGGCTTCATTTGTCTCTGGAGATAGGCTTTCTGAGGATAATTTCCTTCTGAAGGATTTTCTCAATAGTAGTCTATTATATGTATGTTGTCTAGAAAAGAAAGAATTTTATAAATGTTGTCATTAACATGTCTCTGAGGCTTTGACACATCTCTGGGCAGTGGTACCTTAGAAATAATGACTTGAATTCAGTGTCTAAACTTTTTTTGTCAGAGATTGCTCAAATATTTTAACTTTTGTTTGGCAGGCCATTGTGTTGTATTTCTCTGAATGATGATATCCTTCTGTACCCATGTGACACCATATCATCTCCAAGCTCCACAACCCAATGCTTCAGTAGCAGAATACACTGTATCTATCTCTCACGCTGTTTTATCGTAGCCTTTCACTTTTAGACTACCTTCAGCTTTTATTGAACTTATCTTTTCAGTTACTATTTCAGTCTTTTATTTGTGGGAGACCTTTTTCTAGTTCTACTTGCACATCATCACCCACCAGATTTTTACTTTAAGTTCTGTACACAAAAGCACAATCTGCTATTGTCTTATTTCAGTCATTTTCACATGCTCATAATTTTATGCAAATTCAAGAATAGACAATAAGCCAGACACATGTAAAACAAGAAATAATACTACAATTACATTAGATGACCCTTTAAAGAAACTGAGGTAAATAATCTGCTTTTGGCGGAGGTAGGAGAGTCAGTGTCTCCACAGGTAGGGATACAATACATTCCAGAACAACATGGCTTTACTTTAGGTTTCATCACAGAAAATGATGGATAGACCCAACAAGAATAAGAAGTTTGGGAAAGAGTTGCAAATGCCTGCATTCTGCATGGGGCAAGGTTTAGTGCTGGGCAGGAAGCTTTTAAATCCCCTTCAGATAAACTCAGCTGAACAGTCACTGACTTCAGTGAGTGCTGGAATTGTGCATATTAAATTGTTTATCTTAACAGAGACATTGTGATCCTGTTGGAATTTTACTTTTATGAAGACACTTTGATGCCTTTAGGTGACATACTTTCTTTACATCTGGAGGGAGGGGTGTTTAGGGACTTGCTGACAAGGTAAAAGAAGATCATAACATAACATTTTTTGTTTGTGTGTTTGTTTAATACTTAGGACTTAGAGTTGGGGGAATGTCTTAATCTTAAAGAGTTTGACCCTTCACACTACCTATATTTTGTTGAACTACTTTAAAAATATTCCCACCTACCAAGGATATTTATCTTTATACGACACCTCACTTTTATGGTGTGATTTATTTTCTGACGTTAATGACTGCAACCACCATTACTTGATATTCTGCAGGTCCTGTGGCCGATGTCAACGTTTATTGTTTTCTTAAGAACTTAAGACCAGAAAGGTAAGCTATTATTTCTAATGCTAACATAATAAATGACTATTTTTCAAGGGAAGGACATAGTTAAATAGTGAAAACAAGCTAGGCCCCCATGGCTCAGTGGTTGAGCATCGACCTATGAGCCAGGAGGTCACAGTCTAATGCCTGGTCAGGGCATATGCCCAGGTTTTGACGCAGTCCCTAGTGTGGGTTGTGCAGGAGGCAGCCAATCAATGATTTTCCCTCACCATTGATGTTTCTATTTCTCTCCCTCTCTCTTCCTCTCTGAAATCAATAAATATATGTTTTTTAAAAATAGTGAAATCAAAATATAGTAATCTAGATTAGTGACTTTTTTTAAAAACAGCATTCAAATGCTATTACTGGTTTGAGCCGTCACAGACTATATGTTGTCTTTGGAATGGTAATACTATAACTTTTTATAAGTCACTAGTTTAAAAATGCAAACCAATCACATAACCTCTGTCTGGACTGGGTGGCCTGCTGTGGGGCTGGGACACCCTTGTTCCTTAGGAGGGACCTTTGCAGCTGAGATATTCCTCACAATTTTTATTCACTATACATGAGTGTGGGACCAGCTTGTTCCATGTTTCCCTACCCCTCCTACCAGTCTCAATAAGGCTTCTTTAAATTCCTAGTTCTAGGACTTCAATTCAGCTAGATTTCAGGCAGTTCTGAATGATCATTATTCTGTACTTAGTTGCAATTTTTATGTAGTTGTAAACAGAGTCAAGTGTTATCATTTACCTAAGTTACCATCTTGACCAGAAGTTCAAGTTCCATTTCAATGTACCATCAGCTTCTTGCTGGGATCCTTGACTGCTAATATAATTGTCCTTTAACACAATTGTTCCACTGCACTTTGACAAGATGATCTTGGGAAATCCCAGGGAGATAGGGTAACATTTTTTACTGACCTTTTTCCTTGGCCTTAGTAATGAAAAAGTGAATGGTTGTTTAAAATGTAATCAGTAGTTACTTATTGATAGGATAATGTTTCTTTTCTTAGTACTCACTCTCCTCTGCTAAGCCCAGATCTCCAATTAACTATAAACAAAATCATGAAACTACTTTATGAATTAAGTATTGAGCATCTTAAGTTTGAGATGCCTGAGGGAACTATAGTAATAATAGTTTATAAGTGTTCAAAGATGAAATTGTTTGCCACTGGAGACAGTGAGTTCTACAGTATAGGAGTGCTTAAGCAGAAGCTGGAAAAGCAATAGATTTTGTTTGTGTGTGGGGAGATCTTTTCCAACGTGTACTTTTAAGATTCTTTGCTTTATGTTCTGTGGTCTATCACCATAATATTGGTTATGAAAATGTTGACAATTAAGTTATATATTTTAATATAACAAATGGTGCACAAACAATATACTTAAAGACTTTTAAGCACAAAAATCTTAAGATAAAATTTACCTCCAGAATAGCATAAAGAAAACCCTGGTCTTTGGAGACAGTTAAATCTCTGCTTCAATCCTAGCGCTCAATGAAAATCTACATGTCTTATGGAATGTCTCTGTATCTCAGTTTTCTTACATCTTTCTCATAGAAACAGGGCAAAAATTCAGAGAAATAACACATAAGATAAATCTAGGTTCTCCAACATGTTAGTCCTCTTTAATTTATCATCATCATTAAAGTGTTCTCTCTGCTATATCAATTTACAGTGCAAAGGTAAATGAGAATTCACTTAAGAATTCCTTTTAAAACTCATAGCTAACATCAAACTCAACATTTAAATTGTGAAAGCATTTTCTCTAAGGTCAGGAGCAAGATAAGGATACCTACACTCAACCCTATTATTCAACATAGCATTGGAAGGTATAACCAGAGCAATATGGCAAGAAAAAAAAAAAGAAAGCATCCAAATTGGGAAAAAAAGAAGTAAAACTGTCCCTATCTTCAGATAAAATGATGTTATATATAGAAAACTCTAAAGACTCCACTGGGAACTGTTAGAAATAAATTCAGTAAAATTGTAGGATACAAAATCAGAATACTAAAATCTGGTGCATTTTTTTTACACACCAACAATGAACTATAATAAAGAGAAATTAAGGAAAAAATTCCATTTAGAGTTGCATCAAAGAGAATAAAATACCTTAAAGTAAATTTGACCAAAAAGATGAAAGTCCTATGTATTGAAAACCGTAAGACATCGATGAAAAAAACTGATGAAGAGATAAATAAATGAAAAGATATTTTATGCTCATGGATTGGAAGAATTAATAATGTTAAAATGCTTATACTACCCAAAGCAATCTACAGATTCAATATAATATTTACAATATTCAAAGCTATTTTTCATAAAAACAGAGCAATAGTAAAATCTGTATGGAATGACAAATGACCCTAAATTGACAAAGCAATCTTGAAAAAAAGGTTGAAGGCATCATACTCCCATACTACAAAGCTTCAGTGAACAAAACGGTATGGTATTGGTTTACAAAAAGACATATAGATCATTGTAATGGAATAGAGAGTCCTGAAAAAAAAACATACTTTACATGATCAATCTATGACAAAGGAGATAAAAATACACAATGGGGTAAAGACATACTGTTCAATAAACGATTCTGGGAAAACTGGCTAGTCACTTGTGAAAGTATGAAACTAGACTACTATTGTACACAGCACACAAAAATTAACTGAAAATGACTAAAGAGTTAAATGTAAGACATGAAACCATACACTTTCTAGAAAAGAAGAGAGGCAGTAAGCTTCTTGATATAGGTCTTGGCAATGAATTTTGGCTCTGACTCCAAAACAAAAACAAAAAATAAATAAACAAAATAAAAAATAAACAAGTAGAACTACATCAAATGGAAAAGCTCCTATACAGTAAAGGAAATAATAAACAAAAGCCAAAGGCAAACTATTAAACAGGTGAAAATATTTGCAAATTATATATCTGATAAGAGGCTATATCCAAAGTACATAGAGAACTCATTCAACTCAAGAGAAAAAAGCTAAAATAAAAATTGATTAAAAAATGAGCAAAGAACTTGAATAGACATTTTTCAAAAGAAGACATACACATAGCTAACAGACAGATTAAAGATGCTCAGCATCACTGATCAGGGGAATATAAACCACAATGAGATATCACCTCACACTTGTTAGAATGGCTGTCATAAAAAGACAAGAAATAACAAGTATTACAAAGATGTGGAGAAAAGGGAACCTTCATTCATTGCTGGTGGAAATATAAATTGATGTAGTCACTGTGGAAAACAATATTGAGGTTCCTCAAAATGTTAAAAATAAAGCTACAATATGAACCAGCAATTCCACTTCTGGGTATTTATCCAAAAACAACCAAAACAATAATTCAAAAGATATATGTACTTCAATGTTCATTACATAATTATTTACAATAAAAATATATGAAAACAACTTAAGTTCCAACCAACAGATGAATAAAAAAGTTGCATTATATATCAGTGTGTGTGTGTGTGTGTGTGTGTATAATAGAATAGTATTCAGATATAAAAAATAGGCGGGGGGGGGGGGGAGGGTCCAGCCAGTTTTGCTTAGTGGATAGAGCCTTGGGTGAGGATTACCAAAAATTAATTAATTAATTAGTTAATTAATTAAATTTACAAAAAGGAATCTTGCTGTTTAGGACAATATGGATGGATCTCCTTGAGGACATTAGGCTAAGTGAAATAAGTCAGATAGAAACAAATACCCTATGATTTAACTTAAATGTGGAATCTAAAACAAACAAGCCAATGCTCATAGATACAGAGAACAAACTGGTGGTTGCCCGAGTTAAGGGAGTATGGGGAGGGGTACAATGTGTAAAAGGGATCAAAAGATATAAAATTTCAGTTAGAAAATAAATGCCATGGGGATGTGATATACAGCATGTGACTACAGTTAATAATACTGGATTGCATATTTGAAAGTTGCTAAGAGAATAGATTTTAAAACTTCTCATCACAAGAAAACACCTTTTGTAACTAGGTATTGTATGCATGGTAATTAGACTTATTGTGAGGAACATTCTGAAGTGTATACTAATATTGAATAATTATGTGATACACTTGAAACTAACATAATGTTACTTATATCTCAATATAAAAAGAATTATTTTTTAAAATTGGAAATGGCCATCAAAGTAAAGATTAACACATCTGCTTTAGCATCCCACAACATTGAGGGCACAGTGCTATATGCTATAAAGAATACATTAAATAAAAATCTTCCTTGGAAGAGATGATATTTTAAAATAATAGTAAATAAATTCTATTCATACCCTGCCTTTCACCTTATAGCCATTATGCTTGGTGCCTTACAACAATGCTATAAGCTAGGTACTATTATCTCCATTTATAAAGGAAGGGATGTGAAAAGGGCATAAATCATAATCCTAGAGGAAGTGTTTTTTGCACAGATTCATTCAGACACCTTACTTGGTCAAGGAAACAACATTGAATAAAAACTGAATGATTTATGGCAGCATAGATATTCTACATGAGTTAAGTTAAATCATCAGTAAGTACAACTAGGAATTTCAGGAGCAAGAAAGCCTTGGGTTGGGGGAAAGGGTCCATTGACAAGCACGTAGCCTTGGGGTTTAGAGCACAGGCTCAAGAGTACTTGGTCAAATCCTGGCTCTTTCTTACCCAAAGGCTGGTGGCCTTTTGTGTTAGCCTTTTCTGTACCTCGGTTTCTCATCTGTAAGTAGAGGTATAATAGAACCTACCTTGGGAATTTTTGTGAGGTTTCAATGAGGTAACCTCATTAAAGTGCTTGGCATAACCCCTACCTCCCGGAAAGTGTTTAATAAAGATTGCTGTGATGATTACAAATCAAAGCAATGGAATCCCAGTGGGGAGCTAATTTGCCTAGAGCCACGGAACTGGCTAGTGACCAAGCAGAGAGTGGAGCCCAGATCCAGTCCATTGTCCTTTTGTTGTAAATGAGCCCTAACTTAACTGGTTTTGGAACATGGGTGATAAGAACTTCAGCTAAAAGAATAAGAGCTAGATAGTCTGCTCTCTGCAATCTATCTATTGATGGGGCTTTTTCAGGAAACAGATGCATCACAAGTAACTATGCAGAAACATGAATAAACATTGAATAAACTATGCATCACAAGTAACTATGCAGAAACATGAATAAACATTATTGCTTCAGAAGATTCTCATCTTCCTCCTCACGACTGAACCCCTTATAACATGATTTGTTTGTGATTTGCGGGACCACGCTCCTCAGACAGGTACAAAAAAGTGCAAGCTCCCAATGTACTCCCCTCTTGCTGTGACTGATGCCATAGTGAGGCTCCAGTGTAGATGGTCCTGGCGGACAGAAATAGATGTGGAGATTAAAGAACTAGAGGAACGCCTGTAATCATCTTTGAGACCAGCTTGTGCCTGTTTTGTTGTTGTTGTTGTTGTTTGTTTTAATAAACACTGCTCAGCTATTTTGAGCCACCAGGGATTTATCATTCCCAGCCTCCATTCAGAAAGCATTACTCTGGTCACATGAGACCAGGAGAGCAAGAGCCCTGCAACCAGCGATCACAGCGTCCTTGGTTAATAAGGGGAGGCTCTCTCATTAGGCCTGTGATGGCAAACCTATGACACACATGTCAGCACTGACAGGTGTAGCCATTTCCAATGACACATGGCCACATGTGGTCACATACAGAGAAGTATGGGGCTGCATGCTGAGAAGGATGTTGCATCCTCGGCTGCTGCATGGCCAGGTGCCAATCTAATTCCATCCTTAAATTTAACATCTGCATGTTTGCGCATTACTCACTCAATAGCTCAGCATAGAAAAGCACTCAGTGAGGGAAAATTTATTAAGGAAATTCTCCTAAGATGTGCACCAGTTCTATTTCACGATGTGCAGAATAAAGATGCAATTATTAAGAGAATATCTGAGTTACCACTCAGTAGAAATATCATAAAAGACTGAATAATGAGACTGAACACAAATGCACAACATCAATTAGAGACATAAGTAATTTTCAATATTTTTCAATCTCTCTTGATGAAACTACTGCTGTCACATCACAAGCTCAATTGGCCATTATTGGTCGATATTTTGATGGTCTCTGGGAAACTTTACTCATCTCAATGATGATAAGTGGGTCAACAACCTGGTGTTTTTTACAGATCTCTCTGTTCATATTAATGACCTGAACTTAAAGTTATAAGGTTTTGGCAAAAGTATTGACGTCATGTTTGGATACATAAAATCTTCTGAAAGTAAACTTAACATTTTCAAGCGAGATGTAGAAGCAAAAACTTATACGATTTTTTCTCAAGTAAGAAAGTATTTTGAGAAGGCCACTGCAGCTGTACAAAATGAAATAGAACCCTTACATATAAAGTACCAGCATGTTTTAGACTCATTACTTGACCAATTCAGTGATAGATTTAATCAATTTAGAAGCCTAGAAGAGACCATAAAAATAATTAACTATCCTGATGTAGTAGTCTACAGAAGTTTGGAATTAAATGGTTTTCAATGGATGCAAATTGATGGTTTGGAGACGTAACTTACAGAATTTCAAGACAGCATCTGGGCTCAGGTGTTTGTCAACTTGAGGTCAAAGCTTGAGAATCTGAAAAGGTGCCTCTTGGAGAATCAAGAAGAGTGCCACTAGGAACAGGAAATTTGGAGTGCCTGGAACCGATTACCAGACACTTTTAACTCCCTGAAAAATATAGCACTGGATTTACACACAAGTTTTCCCTCTATGTACTTTTGTGAGACCTTATTCTCAGTGTGAAATAATATCAAAACCAACAACAACAAAAAACCAGGTTGACAGATGAAGTTAGTAGCGCTTGGTTGGGTTTGAAGTGTACAAAATAACAACCTTCAATTGAAGGTTTAGCCAATGAAATTCAGCAACAAAAAAGTCACCAATAGGCAGGTTTAGTTAAAGAAGTCCCCCTCCCCCTCACTTTTCCTAGTTCAGGGCACCCCACACAAGTTAAATAATATCAAGACCAACAAAAGAAATTAACTGACAGATGAACAAAGACGTTACTAACCAGGTAATTTAAATAATCAGCTTTTGCTTTATTAAATACAGTTATATTTTACAATTATACATTGTTGTTATTTAAACTATAAATATCATGAAATTATGTTTTTTTCTCTAATTGACACACCACCCGAGTTATGCTTGTTTTTTTGGCGAATTTTGACACACCAAGCTCAAAAGGTTGCTCATCACTGTACTAGGCACTAAAGCTGAATGAATTTGGGTACTCAAGACTTAAATAATAATGAAACTTGAAGCAACATTGAGCTGAGTAGGATTCTGGAGCCTTTTCCCTGCCTAGATTTCTCCCGCTGGAAGTATTTATTGTTCTTGGCCTTTTGAAGTCATTTCACATCAACCCAAATTGGTCCCAGGGAGCACAAATTGACCCAAAATCTTTATTGGCTCTTGTGACACCATTTTTCCAGCATTTCTGGGAATAACAGTAGAGCATCCCTGGGTTTAGAAAATGCTTTTCTGGTTAATGAGGACTGCACAGTTTCATTCCTAATTACAGAAGTCCCTTTTATAGTGTCATGTTCCTAGCAGAGATGGGAAGTTTGCATCCTTAAATACCAAGCCAGCACAATAGTTGTAGCATATATTAAAATCTGAGGAGTTATAATATTCTATTTAATTCTTTAAGAGAGACTCCCACATGGCCTGTCCTTGCATTTCCAGAGAGGAATGTCGGTGGACATTCCAGTTCAATGAGCTGGACTGAGCTGAGAAAGCTGCAGTTTTGAGGACATGTATATTAGAGAGCCCAGAGGATGCCTTTCTCAGCTCTACCAGCTTGAGAAATCTATTCATCCTTCTCCATTTTTAAAGACAGGTGAGATTCCCCTGCTTCTCTGTTAATTACGAAGAATTCAACACAGTTTAGAGAGCCTTGCTTAGATTGTGTGACTGGATTTTAGCCAAGTTGAATGGTGATGTGAGCGTTTCAAGGTATATTGCCCGGCAATACTACCAGGCAGCTTTATTTTGGTCCTTTTGGGAGGTTCCGCATATTTAGCTTGTAGCCCTACAGCTGACTTCATTTCACCCTTGAAAGCAGGAGAAGTTTGATAACCATTTTTCTCTTTCGGAAAATATGATAGGGAATACTTGCTGTGTCAGTGGAGGCAGAAGACAGACCTTTTGTCACCTTTCATGCTAATGCAGGTAAGACTTTCTTTTGTGAAGAAGCCAGCGTGGTGGAACAGAATCTGACTTGGTTCCCAACATTCCCACGTGTAACACCTTGGAATTTCAGCTTCCACATCTGTAGGATAGGATAACAACCAATCCTTAGGTCTCTCTGAGAATCACGAGAGGACACATGCAGAACACTGAGCTTCCTGTACAAAGAGGCACTTGCCATGTGTTAGCTGCCTTTCTCTTTCCCTTCGAGAGGGCCAGATGAAACACGTGAGAGCCTGCTTAGGAAAGAACATGTGCAACTGGAACGGCAAAAACTGTTAGCCAAAAAACATCTCCTTCCTTGATAAGGAATTGGAGGAAATTAGAGAAATTTCTAAATATGAAACTTCTTTCAAGTAATTAACCTTGGACTTTTTAGACAAGCAGCAGCAAGGTCATACTACATGAGGAATATATAATTAAGCTGAAGATTAGCATTTGCCTGCCTACCACCAGGGGACAATATGAGGCTGTAATTACTGTTCAGATCTCCATTGAAATACTGGGCATAGAGCTGTTAGACCCCAAAAGACGTATGCAACATTTCTTCCAAGAGCATCCAAAGAGGGGGCACAATGTAGTGGAAAGTATATTAATTTTTTACTCCAAGTCTTGTTACCTATTAACTAAGTAAACATCTGTGAACCCGGTTTTGTTTGATTTTTTAATCTGTGAAATAGGTTAGGGGATTTCTGATTTACTTATAAGACTATTTAGAGTAGAGCTTCTCCAATTCCATAGTGTGTACAAAGCACCTGGTCTTCTTAAAATGCAGAGTCTGGCTCAGGAGGAGAGGAGTTTGGGATTCTGCATTCCTAGCCGCTTCCAGGAGATGCCAGTGCTGCTAATCATGGACCACACTTTGAGAAGCAAAAACGTAGAGGATAGTATGAGATACTATATAGGGAAAAGGACTTGTCAAGTATTGGACAGGTAGAAGGTAGTGCCATTAGCAGCAGCAGCATTCATATATTCTACTGAGAGATTTTCTGTAATAAATACTACTACTGATTTTAATGTCTTTCCATCTTACACTGTTCTTTCAGGGCATCTAACAGTGCCTAGATGAGGAATTCTTTTTAGTGTAGTTAAGATAGCATCTATGGGAATGTAAAATGCCTGATACAGTACTGATACGGAAGAAAAGGAGAGATAAAAAAAAAGAAGGGAGAAAATATAAAAATACATTGTGTTTTAGGGGTAAGAGTGGAGATGTAGTGGATGAAAGGGAGGCAGCCCTTTGGCGTTTTGCATCAAGTGCTTAAGGACTACAAGCTTCACAGGAGGTGAAGCCAATTAGTCAAAGGTGTTTACAATGATGATGGGGAAATTTAGGGATGCTCCATCAGTAGATGTAGCTTGATACATTTCTAGAAACTACTTGTGATGCCTCATATGTCTGTATCTACTCACAGGCCCCTGGAAGAAAGACAAAACCATGGACAAGTTCTTTTTGAGCAAAGAAAAGAAAAGATCTGATGGAAGACCATGGATCTCATATAGAAGTGAACAGTGTTCGTTGATCACTCAGTGTGTACAGAACACAATACCAAATGCAATGCCATTTTCCATGGAGCTCACCTCACAGTCATGCCACAACACAGCCAACTAGACCCGAGAGCAGGGCTGCTTTGGCAAGCTGGCTTTATCAGTTAAGTTTCAGAAAGATTTCTAGGTGATTCTGAGTAGCTTCCTAATAATATTCAGACTAATTACAATAGCAACATTTAAAAGGCAGGTGTCTAGAGGTAAAACTCCCCCCAAAATTATTTACTCAAAAGACACTGCACACCACCACTCCACCTCAAACTGAACACCATCCCACCCTGTCAATCCTGGCCTCATTCCTGTTCATTTTCTCAATAGCACTTATGATCATGTCAGACATTCAAAAGTTTTCTTGCTTATTGTTATGGTAAGTCTTTGCCATTTGGACACAAACTCCCAGAGGGCAGGGACTTTTGCCTGCTTTGTTCACTCAGTCTGCACACAGCAGGCATTGGTTGAAGGAATAAATTAATAGTGAAAACTTATAGCAGATAAATTCTTAGCAATCTTCTCTTGAACAACTTTAAACAATAAACTGTATAGTTTCAAACTTGCAGAGGGTACCTCTGGATTTCCGGAAACCACATCTAATGTCTCATTATTTAATTCCTTTTTCCCCAAATAAATAACTTTCTGTTTCCTACTAAAGATGATGCCCAATATAATGCCTTGCCCAAGATTTCATGAACGTTTAATGAACAGTGAATATGAACAGGACTCTTTTTATTTTCCATCCTTTCAAAAGCAAGGTGCTCATGAAGTTGTCCAGGGGGCACTTTAGAGAATTATCTAACCCAGGGGTCTGCAACTCATTAGTCACCAGAGCCAAATATCAACAGTACAACGATTGAAATTTTTTTTGAGAACCAAATTTTTTTAACTTAAACTTCTTCTAAGGCCATTTCTTCAAAATAGACTCTCCCAGGCCCTGTATTTTGTGGAAGAGCCACACTCAAGGGGCCAAAGAGCCACATGTGGCTCTTGAGCCGCAGTTTGCCAATCACGGATCTAACCAAAAGTTTTGTGGTATGTACATTGATTTCTGAGTCTCTAGGGACTCCCTTTCTCCTTGTTTTGGTGACTAGGGAGCCATAAGAACGGATTTGGGAAAGATGGCTAATCTTTTTCAGGTGGTCAAGGAGAAAGTCTTTGATAGATCCTAATCTGCTTTCCACAAACCTCCTGGACCAAGAAGGGTCCTACAGCATCTCCAGAGGCAGAGAAGTGTGGTCAGAAGCAGCAGTCCCTATCTTGAGATTTCCCAGGAATGAGCCAGTTGAGTCTCAGTCAAGCTCCAGCTGGGACAGTGATCTCTCCTTCCCTGTAGATCACCTACCTTGAGACGCCTTGGAGCTAGAACCCCTCCATTTAACCCCAGGCTCATTTAGAAGCCATTGAGATGACCACATTTTACTTGTCATAGCCCTTTAAATGTGGCATAGACAGTATCTCACAGAGCAGTGTCATGGTAACGTGGTTCAGTAAGTGCTGAATCCTATTTTCAGTCTTCATTGAGTTTTAAGATTTAGCCCAATTCCTAGACCATCCCCTACATAGATTTGCCGACCGCTTTATTTCATACTTTGCAGTGGGAGGTAAGTGGGTTTCTTTGTGAAAGTGATGGTGATAAAAGACATTTATGAACATTTAAAAAAAAATGTCTGAACATGGCTTCAAGCCACTCAGCCTATTTCTAATCCTGTGCTTTGTGGAGCTTATGCAAGTTCAGAGCTCTCTTTGAAATCAGTGGAGGTTATGAGCTTGGAGCAACTCTGTGGGGCACTGAGCAATATAACAAATGAGCCCCTTTGAAGACTCACTATTGAACTTGGGCTCTCTTTGTGCTGTCTGATACTGATTGCTGGGGGATATTCTGAGGTGGTGGGAGTGTCCCACCAACACAGGTCCTCTGGTTTCAACTTTGGGTCTGAAAGAGGAGAGGGGGGGGGGGGGGCAGGAAAACAAGTCCTCTTGTTTCCTTAAAAACTGGCCTAAACCCAGGTACTATCCTTTTGTTATTAACACCTGGGATAAAACACCCCACCATGAGTTTAAATAAAACAAAAGCTGCCTTTCACCTGTACAAACTTATTGGTTTAGGCAGCAACAAATGCAGTAAGAAAAGTAAAACAAAAGCAAAGCCAGGAGATAAAGCAGACTGATTTGTACATCAGTGTTCAGAGATTTTTCTTTAGTTGAAAGTAAAGCTTATGACCTGGGATACTTTTCATGTTTCTCTGATGACATTACAGGCCAAGTCAATGTTCTGATACCAAGATGAAAATTACTTGAATACTCTTAAAAGGTAATTAAAGCTTTTTGTTTTGACTTTTGACTAAATATTCTAAAATGACTAGTAAATGTTATTTCAAATAATTGAGTCCAATAAGAAAAATACATCTAGGTTGTTTTTAAACATATTTAAAAAGAATGACATATTTGGCCCAGTATTTCCAAGTACAAGTTTCAATGGCTATTTGAATACCATCTTCTGTACTAGATGCAGATTCAACCAATTTTTTGTTGAGTGCCTTCTTTCTGTCTCAAAACCACACTCTGAGGTCCATATTGTTAACCCAGCATGCAAACCCAGGTCTGATGAGTCCCAAATCCAGCCCTCATCCTATACAGAGCTACAATTATTCAGCTCTCTCTGCAACTGAAGTAATATGTTGTCTATTTACAGTGAGAAGTGGTGGAGCAAAGGCTGAGTTAGGGCAAAGTCTCTGTAGGGGTTGATCAAGAATGGTTCTAAGAAAAATAAGTATCAGGTAAAATGGACTTCAAGGAAACTTGGAATTTCTGGATATAAATGTGGAAGAAGAAAGTTCCAAATCCTTTTTATCATCTTTGAAACTTTTTCTAAATCAGCGACAAAAATAGACAAGATAGTTATTTATTTATTTATTTATTCTTTTAAAATTTTGTTTTTTTTATTTAATAAATTTTTATTGTTCAGATTATTACAATTTTCCTCCTTCCCCCCCATTGCTCCCCTCTACCCAGTACCCATCCAACCCTCTGCCCTTACCTCACCCCCCACTGTCCTCATCCATAGATGTATGATTTTTGTCCAGTCTCTTTGTACATCTCCCAGGTCCCATTGCCCCCAAGAATTGTCAGTCCATTCCCTTTCTATACCCCTGATTCTATTATATTCACCAGTTTATTCTGATCATCAGGTTTTAATTCACTTGATTTTTAGATTCATTTGTTGATAGATTTGTATTTGTTGTTCATAATTTTTATTTTTACCTTTTTCTTCTTCCTCTTCCTAATGAATACCTTTCAGCATTTCATATAATACTGATTTGGCGATGATGAACTCCTTTAGCTTTTTCTTACCTGCAAAGCACTTTACCTGACCTTTAATTCTGAATGATAGCTTTGCTGTGTAGAGTAATCCTGGTTGTAGGTTCTTACTGTTCATCACTTTGAATATCTCTTGCCAATCCCCTCTAACCTGCATAATTTCTGTTGAGAAATCAGCTGACAATTGTATGGGTGCTCCCTTGTAGGTAACTAACTGTTTTTCTCTTGCTGCTTTTAATATTCTCTCTTTGTCTTTTGCTCTTGGCATTTTAATTATGATGTGTCATGGTGTGGTCCTCTTTGGATTCCTTTTGTTTGGGGTTCTCTGTGCTTCCTGGACTTTTAAGTCTATTTCTTTCACCAGGTGGGTGAAATTTTCAGTCACTATTTCTTCAAATAGGTTTTTAGTATCTTGCTCTCTCTCTTGTTCTGGCATCTCCATAATTCGGATGTTGGTAAGCTTGAGGTTGTCCCAGAGGCTCCTTACACTATCTTCATTTTTGGATTCTTTTTGCTTCTTGCTTTTCCAGCTAAGTGGTTTTTGCTTCTTTGTATTTCAAGTCTTTGACTTGATTCTTTCTGTCCTCTAGTCTGCTTTTAGGTCTTTTTATAATATTTTTTTTTATTTCATTGAGTGTATGTTTAATTTCTAGTTGGTCCTTTTTCAGATCCTTGAGGGTCTCATTAAATTTATCGACCTTTTCTAGGAAATTCTTGAAAAACCGTGGTTTTAAACTCATATCCAGTCATTTGTTTTCCTCTATTTCTTTCATTTGTAATCTGTTTCCTTTTCTCTGCCTTTTCACTGCTTCTCTGAGTTGGTCGAGTAGCTTTGTGTGGTTGGTGTCCTCTAGGGAACAGTGGCTTAGTCTCCTTAGTTATCTGAGGTGGACACTCTTGGTGCACCTCTCTATGGGCTGTGCAGATTGTTGTTGGTATCACTGAGATCGGTTGACCTCCAGGCCATTGGCTGTGCTCAGATTGGGTGGAGTGGAGTCTCAGGGCTGAGCAGTCAGTATTGGTTTCCCATCAGCCCTCCCTTAAGGGTCGCCTGGGTCTCAGTGTCCCGCAGTAACTATGAGAGAAAGCTGCCCTCGAGTTTTTCCCACTGCCAGACAGTCCAGTTTCTCCCAGAATGAGACTGAATACCCCAAATCTCACCCAGAACTGCAGTACAGTGCAGTTGGGAGGTTTTGTTTTCCTCCTGAATGAGAGAGCCAGGCACCCGTTCACCTGCTTGCCCTCTCTGTGAGCTCACATGTCTCTGCAGTTCCTGAGTCTCAGTGTAATTCTCCTGACAGTCCAGTTTCACCTCATATGAATCTGGGTTCCCCTAGACTCACCTGGAACTGGAGTTCAGTGCAGTGGGGAGCCTTTGTATCCCTCCCCATTTGAGAAAACCAGCCCTGTATTCAGCCAACCTCCCTCTCCACACATGTGCGTCTCCGAGACTTTGCACCTCTGTCTCACGTCTCCACACCTCTGCCCTCTGCAGCTCCTCTGAGACTCAGTGTCCTTTTCTCTTTGCTTCTAGTTGTAGAATCTCCACTCCGACAGCTTTCTGGTGGTTCTGGATGATGTCCTTTTTGTCTTTTAGTTATAGTTTTGAAATTGTTGTGCAAGGCATCAGTATAGGTGTTTACCTCTGCCACCATCTTGGTTCTTCCTCCATAATTTCTTTCTTTGGTTTTGTTATCAAGGCAATGCCAGCCTCATCAATGAGTTGGAAAGGGTCCCACCTGTTGTTTTTTCCAGAAAAGTCTGTGTAAAATTTGTATTATTTCTCATTTACACGTTTTAAAGAATTTTCTAGTAAAGTCATCTCTGCTCTGAGTTTTTTGGGGGACGTTTAAAAATTATGAATTAAACATATTTAATAGCTACAAGGCATTTTAGGTTACCTATTTTTTTTGTGTTAAACTTTTGTCAATTCCATCAAATTGTCTTCTTTTTATAAGATTCTCCATAGTATTTACTCACTTGTTAAAATTTTAATGTATGCAAGATCTATAAAGATGTCCTTTCTTTTGTTTCAGATATTTGTAATTTGATCTGCTTTTTCTTCCTTATCAGCTTGCTGGAGCTTTATCCAGTTCACTGAGCTTTAGAACTGGCTTCTGATTCATTTGGTTACTTTACTTTGTTTTATTTTTCATTGATTTCTGCTATTTTTTTAATGGTTTTCGCTTACTTTGGGTTTAACTTGTTCCACTTTATCCAGTGTTTCAATGTGGAAGTGCAGGAATTGACTTGAGATAATTTATTTTTTTCTAATATAGGCATTTAATGCTATAAAATCTTGTGTAAACACTGCTTTACCTGCAATTCACAAATTTTGATATGTTGTATGTCTGTTTTTCTGATTTCAAGTGCTTTATAATTTCCTTTTAATTTCTTCATTTAGCCATTGGTTATTTAAAAATGTATCATTAGATTTCCCAATGTTTGAGGATTTTTATGTACATTTCTATTATTGACTTTAATTTAATTATGTTTTGATCAGATAATATACTGTACTTCGTATTAGCAATTCCTTTTAAATTATTGATACCTATTTTATGGTCAAGGGTATGGTCTATTTTGGTACATGTTCTGTGTGCACTTAAAAATAATGCCTATATACAGTGGTCAATTAATGTCATGATTGTTTTGTTCAGATTTTCTATATCCATACTGATTTTCTGTCAATTATTGATAGAAATTTTGAATTCTCCAACAATAAACTTTTGGAGTTGTCTTTTTTTCCTTTTAGTTGTATCAGTTATTGGCTTATACACAGTTTAAATTTTTTTTTTATTGAGTGTAAATAATTTTAAGATTATTATGTCCTCTTGATAAAGTGACATCTCTATCATTATGAAATTATCTTCTCTACTCCTGGTATTATTATCTGCTTTAAAATCTACTTTGTCTTATATTAATGTAGCCACTTTATTTTTCCTTTGATTTGTGGTTATATGGTATATGTCTTTAGCAGAATTTCATTCTCTCTCTTTTTTAATCCTTACTTGAGGATATGCTTATTAAATTTTTGAGAGAGAAACACTAATCATTTGTCTCCTGCATGTGTCCCAACCAGGGATCCAGCACCCAATCTAGATATGTGCCCTGACCAGGAATCAAACCTGTATCCTATTGATGTATGGGATGATGATCCAACAAACTGAGCCACCTGAATAAGGCTTATCTGTCTTTTTATTAAAATGGGTTTAATGTAAACAGCATGAAATCAGATCATTCATTTTCATTAATCTAGGACTCTGTGCTTTTTATTGAAATGTTTAGAAAATTTATATTTAACTAGAGGCCCCCTCAGCCTGGCCTACGGCCTCTCGCAGTTTGGGACCCTCGGGGGATGTCCACCTGCCGGCATAGGCCTGCTCCCCAGAGGTTCGGGCCTATGTTGGCAGTAAGACATCCTCTGGCAACCTGGGAGTCCTCAGGGGATGTCCAACTAATGGCTTAGGCCTAATCAGGAGTGGGCCTGAGCCATTAGTTGGACATCCTTTGCACTGCCTCAAAGGTGGGAGAGGCTCCCACCACCTCCATCGCTGTGCTGGCCAGCCATGAGCCAGCTTTTGGTTGAATGGTGCTCTCCTGGTGGAAGTGCACTGACCCCCAGAAAGCAGCTCCTGCATTGAGTGTCTGACCCCTGGTGGTCAGTGTGCATCATAGCAACTGGTCATTCCACAGTTAGGGTCAATTTGCATATTACCCTTTTATTATATAAAATGCTATTATATCAATATGATTGTGTTTAAATCTATCATCTTGCCACAAGTTTTCTATATGTCGTTTATCTGGCTTCTTTTTTTCTTTCTTTTGGATAAATTTAATTTTTTATAATTCTATTTTATTTCCTTTGTTGGCTTGTTTTCTGCTTATTTTGCCCTTGTGTTTTAGTAATTGCTCCAGAGTTTATAATATTCATCTCATCCTTGACATTTTATGCCATTTCACATCAGAGTAAAAATGATATAAGCATACATTTCTATTTAACTTCCTCTTGGCAATATTATAAATAATATTTTTGTCATATGTTATCAACTTTTTACAGTGTTTGTTATTATTATTGTTTCTTCAAATAATCATTTAACTTTTCAGGAAATAAAACCTATGAGAAAAACATCTTGTATAGGCATATATATATTTGCTTATTTCCAAACACTTCTTTCTTTTGTGAAGATCCACATTTCCTTCTGATATTATTTGCTTATGCCTAAAGGACTTTGGTTTCTAATAGCATTGTCTTCTTGTGGTGATTCATGCTTATGTTCCAAAATGCCATAATTTTGTCTTTGATTTTGAAATATTTTTACTTTGTATAGAATGCCTGGTTGACAGTTATTTAAAAAGTTCATTGCATTCTCTTCTTTCACTACTTCTAATGTGAAGCCTCCTTTCAGTGTTTCTGGCTGCTTTAAACATTTTTCTTTATCATTTGTTTTTGAAAATTTGCCCTGCTGAGGATTTCTTAATACTTCTTCTGCTTGGTGTTTATTGACTATTTTGGATCTGTATATTACTTTCTTCAAATTTGGAAAAAATTCTAACATTACTTTTTTAAATATTGTTTCTTCCTCATGCTAACTTTCTTCAGGGGCTCTAATTGCATGTAAATTAGAATGTGTGCTATCGCCCCATCGGGTTATTGATTATTTGTTCATCATTTTAATCTACTTAATCTCTATTTCACTTAGGTATAGTTTCTATTACTGTCTCTTGGTTCAATTTTTCTTCTATGATGTTTAAACTGATATTCATTTTATTCGTATATTGTATTTTTCAACTACAAAAATTAGTTTGGTGCCTCTTATATCTTTCATTTCTCTGTTTTAACACTCTTGTCTTTTAGTTCTATCATCTATACCATTTCTGGGTCTATTTTTGTTGATTGTTTCTCCTGGTTGTGGGACATGACTGGTTATATATTCAGTGGATGAAAAAAATTGAATTTTACATTGTTGGGTGTTGTTTTTTTAAACAGAATGTTGTTGGGATTTTTTTTTTTTTTTTGAAATCTAGTTATTTAGAACCAGTTTAAGTCTCTTAAAACTTTCTAGATACTATGTCAAGGCAAGTCCAGAAAAGCCTTTAATTCAGAATAAACTTGGCTCTACCATTAAAGAAATACCCTGCTGAGGATCACATCTGTGCCCTATTTATCAGGAGGTATTTCCATTCATGGTTTTAGGTATCAGAATAAGTTCACTGTCTTTCAATGAGCTCCAGAGTCCTTCATCTTCTGCCAGTGATACTTCTGTGGTATTCACAAACACTCATAATCCAGTTGAGAACAAAAAGCAGACAAACTCAAAATGAGGGATAATTTGTAAAATAATTGACCGGCACTTTTAATAATGACAAGGCCATGAAATACAGAAAAAAAATAAGAAAATTTTTCAGATTAAAAGAAATAGGACAACTAAATTCAATAAAAGATCCTAGATTGGATTTTAGACTAGATAAAAATGTAAAGGATAATGGAACAACTGAAAATTTTGATAATGATTTGTGGATTATATAATAGTAATACAATAAAGTTAAATTACTGGATATTTGTAATTGTACTGAGGTTGTATAAGTGAATATTCTTGTTTTTAGAACATACTTGCTGAAGTATTTAGGGATTGTGGCACAAGCAATATGCAGCTTCCTTTCAAATTATTTAAGAAATTACACACACACAAACACAGATGCACATATCATAGCACAAGCAAGCAAATGATAAATCAAATTGAAGAAAATGTGAATCTGAGAAAAGGATGTATTGAAATTCTTTGTAACCTTATAACTTTTCTGAAAGGTTTAAATTGTGAGAACAAAATTACCAAAAGTGAATTGGCTTAAACACAGGATTATTTCTTTTTATTGCTGGGTGTATATTGCTTGGCCCCTTGGAAGAACTCATGGGTTCGATCCAAACATAGAGAAAATGGATTGATTGAAAATTCCTCCTGATAGCTCCCCCTTTCCAAATTAAATTTGAGCTACAAACCAGCAGCTCCCTGATGCCAGGACTAATGTAATAGTAGCTTATCTTTGTCAGTCAAGGAAACAGTTTATTATATGCCTACATGTCACTCCCCATTACCAATGGCATGAAATTGACATCAAAAGAGAAGAGTGCATTAAAAATCACAACCCTTTCTTCCTAGAGTCATTCATCATAAGCTTTAGTAGCAAAATGTTCCCAAACTCTTCATGGAGCCTTATGAAACCAGAGTTGACTTCTTGCTAAATTCCAATATTAGTCACAGTTCTGTGGTCATGGTGCTTTTCATTTTGGTGGGGGAGAGGGGGTTGTTTGTTTAATAAAACATTTCTCATGACTGTAACGATTTATTTTGGGTGGAGGCTGTAGAATTTGGGGTCATGAGAGGGAAAGAGGGAAGGGTGATTATTTGTCATCCTCCTAATGCACCACAGAAGGGCTAGAGGGGAAAAAAATCTCTCAGAAAGTGGTGGTAGTTGTCAAACTTGGTTAATGAATGTGAATGAAACTTTTCAGTGAGGGTGTATGTGTGTTTGTGGATGGGGGACCAAGTGAAAGGTAAAACAACCCACCATGAGCTGCTCACAGCTTCACTCACCCAGTCCTCCTTACAGATAACCCCTCTCGTCTTTGCTTATTAACAAGAAGAATGCATGCTCTCCATGTCTTGTCCAGATGATTAATGGGGATGCTACTGCAAGGTTAAATGCTGCTTCCTTTCATGCATCCTTAGCATCACGTAGCACCTGCTCAGTTACCAAGGAGTGTTAACTTACAGTCAGTAGATGAAGTCGGGGAAACCATAGGGAGCGTCCTGGACTAATGATAATGTTTAACAGGGCAGAAAACTGAGCTGCATGGGGGACGCCGGAGAGGGAGATGTTTAGCTACTTTGATCATTTTGAATATGACCTGGGTCAGAATCACAGGTTGTTACTACCTGCAGATCATTCCATGAAAATTGTCCTTCCTAACGTAACGACTTATTTCTCAGTTCCAGAGAAGTCGGTAGAGTAATTATGCAGAGGATTGACTGTAAATTAAATTACTCTCTCACGTGACGCCCATGCTCCTGAAGTAGGGCAGCAATTGTCTTAGGTAGACACTGCAGTTTTAATCTTAACTTGACCTGCTAATTGGCTTCTGTACCCATTTTCTTGCTTGCTAAAATAATAGAAGAGTTATTTTGATTTTCTGAACTGATATATTATTAAATGTTTCCTTGCTGGCGGTTTGAATATCCCAATGATGTGATCTCACTGGGCATCGAAGCACATTCCTCTGGGAACCAGGACAGGACAATTACCCCAACTGTCTGAGTAGCTACAGATAACTGAGTTTCAGTGGACTCAGTAGTCCTGAAGTCAGGAGAGCACAATTATCCTAAATTGCCTCAAGCAGCTACTGAGAGTGCATTCCTGTTGACTCAGTGATCCCAAAATCTGAACAGCACAATTATTCTAAATTGCCCAACCAGGAGGTCCCAGATAATGTGTCTCTATTGATTTAGTGATTACTAACTTGCTTTATTTTTACTTCTGTAAAAACACCTTTTTGTAAAGCAGGTTCCTCATTCCAGACCCAAAGATGTAAAGAATACCTCTGTGATATTCTGCCAATATAAGCCAGACGTGTTGAGCTGTTCAGGGCTGCGAGGTTTGGAGAGCATTAACCACTCGTATGCCGCCAACTTTTAATAAAATGAGTCCATAATTTGACTTTTTTGAGGCGTCCTATGTAAAATGGGGGTACATCACACCACTCCAACTGTCCTTATAGGTACTTTTGCCTCATTCATCCCTCTCCCTGGAGTTAGTCTTATTAAACACCATAATTTGAGATTTAAGACTGAGCTCTGAAAAGGTAAAGGTTTAAAAGGAAGTGGTCAGGTACTGGCCTATATTACTTAACATGATTTAAGTAGTCTCTTGCCAATCTACAAACCTTCTATAAGTATTATTACCCCTATTTGGAGATGAAGAATCTGAGGTAGTTACTGAAAAGATAAACAATTTAGGGCAAACCAGTAATATATGGTTTCAAACTCAGCTCTGCATGACTCCGATCCTTTGGCATGCAGTGTGGACAGGAAGATCTCCCACCCGACCTCTGTCCTTCCCACAAAAAACTGCCCCTAAGTCCCACCTTTCCCTCATTTAACACATATGTCTTGAATATGTTATTAAGTCAGGCACCATATTAGTATGATTGCTGCTTTTCAAAAACAACTTAATTAAACAATTAAGACAAGATATAATTACAGAGTTTGATTAGTTTAATGAAAGGGAAAATGCATGGTGATATGATAAAAAATATGTGTAGGAGGTAGTCTTTTTTTATATAATTTGGTTAGAAACAGGCTCTCTGAGCTGGTGACATTGAGACCTGAGAATCTAAGAATGCAAAGGAGGAAGCCATACAAAGTCCTGATTTATGAATATTCCTAGCCAGAGCCCCAGCAAGGGGAAATGCCCCAAAGCAAGGAAGAGACTGCTCACGGAACTGAAATGAGATCTGCTGGGTAGCACAGAGAAAGGCAGAAAAGGTATAAGATGGTAGCCTTCTGCTCCCAAATTTAATGTGTGGGTTTTCTCTTCACATCTAAATTCTCTGTGACAACACCTGAGTATTTTACAGTTCAACACAGTTCTGACACCAACTGAAGATAGCATTGAACCCCATAGGTTAAGTGCTCAGCCCTACAAGACCACTGACTCTCACCAGCAGACATCAGTGGTGAAACCAGACAACCAGTGGGTCTGGGCTGCCTGTCAGTACTTGAGCCATTATGGGAGAGCAACAGGTCATCCAGGAAAATCTGCTCTGCACCCCCCACCCCCACCACCCCCATAAAGCAGTTGCTTATATTGGGTAGGGCAAAGATTACATGGGGAAATAGGAATTACAGGCATTAATAGGCAAAGTGGGCTGGGGAGGGACTCCATTGTTTGGGCAACTAGGTTGCTAATCTTTCCATGATAATAGGCAGGTCTTAAATATGAATAGACCTATTCTAAGGTTGACTCCCAGTCTAGGGGACCTACAACTCCCAGCCAGGTTAGAATGTCCTTTCTTTAATCAGAACAAGGCAATCAAAGTTAACAGAGCATGATGAATATTTCTTACAACTATAGCTAATCCACAATATTCTATTTTTGCCCCTAACAGTAGTAAGTTTGTGCTTACTGAACACCTGTGCTTCTGACCACCAGGCTATAGCTAGGAGGTTCCAATAAGCCTGTTCTTGGGAGTGATTAATTTGCTAGAGCAGCTCACAGAACTCAGAAACCAGTTTACTTACTAGATTACTTACTGGTTATTACAAAAGGATATAACTCAGGAACAGCCACATGGAGCTGATGCATAGGGTAAGGTATTGGGAAAGAGCACTAAGTCTTCATGCCTTTTCCCCAATCCTCCACATGTTCATCAACCTGGAAGCTCTCCAAACCCTGTCCTTCTGGGCTTCTATGGGGGTTTTAATACATAGGCTGATTAAATCACTGGCTATTGGTGATTGAAATTAGTCTCCAGTCCCTCTCCCCTCCTGGGAGGTCAGGAGGTGGGACTGAAAATTACAATATTCTATTTGCTGGACTGGTTCCCTGACAACAAGCCCTAATTTCTAAGTGCTTTCCAAAAGTTACTTCATTAACATAGAAAAAGACAAATTCAAAGGGTTTTGGTAGCTCTGTACCAGGAACAGGAACACAGACAAAATATATCACCTATGGCAGTGGTTGGCAAATTCATTAGTCAACAGAACCAAATAAATCAGCAGTACAATGATTGAAATTTCTTATGAGAGCCAAATTTTAAAATTTAAACTTCTAATGCCACTTCAAAATAGACTCACCCAGGCCTTGGTATTTTGTGGAAGAGCCACACTCAAGTGGCCAAAGAGCCACATGTGGCTCCTGAGCTGCAGTTTGCCAACCACTGACCTATGGGATTCAAGAGTGAGGCTGAGCAAGGTCATGGAAATCCTTACAATATTTGAATGCACTTCAAAAAATAAAAATAAATAAAAGGCAGGGGCCAGTGATCATGGTACCAGAACTCCAGTGAGTACTAAGGTTTAGTTCTTTACTTCCAGTGAATTCTCAGTATTGCTTGAGTTTCTTTATACTCTCACTTGCTCCTTTTCTTGCTGATTTTAAGATACATTACTATTGAGTAAGTAGACACCATAGAACTAGTCTTTCTATTTCCCAATAATCATATCCTCAAATGTTACTACAACTTCTGATTTGGTGTCAATTCCCATAGAGTCTGTTATGATGACAAAGGGTGGAGGATGAGCCATGAGAGAATATTTAAACTGGGTGTTGACTTTAATCCCACCTCATACTTTGTGCTTCTGCAAATTAACTCAATTAAGATAAAAAAATCTTTGTCATATGGACTATGCAATTTCAGACTCCATGTGGTTATTTTCCATTCGTTTGCACACTTTTTATTCTTTCTAGGATATTCTTTTTTATGCTTTGATTGTTTGGCATCCTTCAAAGCTATATCTCATCAACTCCCTTAATTTGAGAATTTTTCTAGCTAAGTCTATTCTTCTTCTGTACTTCTATTACTTCTCTTACCTAGTTTTAACTATTTATACACACAGTTCATGTCCTCCAATGTTTGAGTTCATTATGGTTATTAACCTGTCTCATTCATCTTTGCATCCTAACATTTAGCTCAGTGCCTAATATCAAACAGACTTTAAATAAAAGCTAAATAAAATGAATGTCTAGGGGAAGTTCATGCTCTACAATTAGCTCAGCATTGTGATGTGTGGTCTTAGGTAACCATTTACCTTCTCAGAAGCCTAAGTAGATTATATAATTTATAATATTAGTGAAGGCCCGGTGCACGAAATTCGTGCGGGGGGTGGGGGGGCTCCCCTAAGCCCAGCCTGTACCCTCTCCAATCTGGGATCCCTCAATGGATATCCCACTGCCCATTTAGACCTGCTCCCACTCGGTCTAAACAGGCAGTTGGACAACCTTCTCACAATCCAGGACTGCTGGCTCCCAACTGCTGGCCTTCCTGCCTTCCTGTTGCCCTTAACCACTTCTGTCTGCCAGTCTGATTGATTTCTAACTGCTCCCCTGCCAGCCTGTTTGCCCCCAACTTCTCTCCACTGCTGGCCTGGTCATCACTAACTGCCCTCCCCTGCAGACCTGATGGCCTCCAACTGCCCTCCCTTGCAGGTATGTCCCTCCCAACTGCTCTCCCCTGCTGGCCTGATCACCCACAACTGCCCTCCCTTGCAGGCCTGGTCCCTCCCAATTTCCCTCCCCTGCTGGCCATCTTGTGGTGACCACCTTATGTCCACATGGGGGCAGCCATCTTGTGTGTTGGAGTGATGGTCAATCTGCATATCACTCTTTTATTAGATAGGATGGAAGCCTGGTGCAGGGGTGGGGGCCAGCTGGGGGTTCCCTTAGGGCATGGAATGGCCTGGGTGAGGAGTCTGTGGTGGTTAGCAGACCAGCCACATCCCACAGTGACTCAAGTGGAGGCCCTCGTATCTGGGATTTATTTATGTTCTACAATTGAAACTTTATAGCCTGGAGCGAAGCCAAGCCAACTGCACCTGGAAGGAGGAAGTGTGGCTGCTGAGCCAGGAGTGGGAGCTGAAGGAGGAGATCCGAAGAGGCCACAACAAGAACATCGAGCTGGTCATCCGCGGGCTGGAGACTGACATGACACAGGCCAGGGAGGAGAGCGAGCAGGCTGCCGGAGCCGAGTAAAGTGCCTCTGAGATCTGCACGAGGAGGAGCTGGCAGAGCTGGAGCAGGTGTAGCGGAGGCTGCAGGACCAGTGCGCTGAGCTGAAGGGGCTTCTGGCAGAGGCCAAGGGCGAGGGCTTGTGCCTGCAGGGCCTGGTGTGCCAGAAGGACAAGGCTCTGGCTGAAGTGAAGGCAGTGAACCAGCAGCCGGCGGGCGAGTGGAGCAACCTGGCCCAGGTGCTCTGCCAGGAGTTTGCTGACCACTGTCCTAGTCAAACTTCTTACCAATTCTTGTAATAGAAATTTTAAATGTTTACATTTGTTCGTGATTCATAGGATTTGATTTGATTTTAAACCCTGGACATTATGAATTTCCTGAAAATTATTTGCTGGTTTAATAAAACCAACTATGCTCTAGAACTGAATCAAGATTCCTTGGCTTAAAACCAGCCCCTGAGGTTTCAGTCTCTCTGTTTTGTTTTTCATTAAAAATTATTTCCCCCACTGTCTTATTTTATTTTATTTTCATTCTACAAACTGACATGTTATAGGTCCTAGTCACTGTGTGGTTTATAAGCAGCTTTGTCTGCACTGCTTGCTTGATACGGCTTTTAAAGTAGTTCTCTAAGGTCATGAAGAAGTCATCAGTAATCTCCTTAGACCCATTGATCTTCATCTGTGAAGTGAGTGGAATTAGCTACTATTGTCATATAGCTAGTGGCAGGTGGAATTGGAAATAAACCCAGATCTTGTGAATGTAAGTACAATGCTTTATCCATTATACCGATGTTTCCTTTTTTAAAGACAGATATCCTCCAGTTAATTTGCTCTTTACTTATGAGGCTCATAATTCTTATATTTTGGAAGAGTGGCCCTCGGTGCAATGAAAATTTCCCTAATTCTGGACTAGAGGGCCCAGTTTTTATTATTTAGTTCTACTTTGTAGATAAATGAATTATTTAAATAAAAAAATTTAAATATTTCATTCAATTATAATATACATACATAAATGTGGACATTGGTGGTTCAACTGATTTTTATAAGCTGAACAAAACCTAACAACCAGTATCCAGATCAAGAAATACAGTATTTTCTTGTACCTCAGAAATTTCTTCACGTTCATTTCCAATCAATATTCATACCCCATAGCTAACCCCTGTCATGACTTTTAGTACTGTAGATCAGTTTTACCTGTTTTTGTTTTTTATATAAATGGAATCATACAGTCTGAACTTTTTTTTGTCTGTGTCTGGCTTCCTTAGCTCAATGTTATATTTGTGAGATTCATCCATATTGCTATTCATACTTATACAATACTTATTCCCTTTGCTGTCTAATATTTCATTGTATGATTATATCACAATTTGTCTCTCAACATTTGATGGGTATTTGGTTAGTTTTTCCTTTTGGGGTTAGTACCACTAGAATCCTGTAATCATGCTAGTCTAGGTCTTTTGGTGAGCAGGTTTATACATTGCCATTAGGTGTACAGATAACGGGTAAAATTGCTGGGAACTAGAATGATGGGGGGGGGAAGGGGAAAGAAAAAATCCCACTCATTGGATATGGTTTCTACAGGTTGACAATATATGGTCCCTGTGAGTATTTTTATGCTAGGAAAATTAACAGCTAATTAGCTAATGCTACTTACATTTCTAAATGCTATAACTTTAATGAGCATAAAGACCACTACAAACAAAATAAGGAAGTAGCCCAGTCTATCAGGGATGGCTTACTGTGAAGTTAATGATGCTTAAGAGTCAGAGTTTTTCACTTACACAGATCCCTTCCCCCATTCATTGTGTTTTCATAAATGTTGCAGAGTAAGGTATTTTAATTACAATTAATGAATCTCTAGATTGTATTATTTTGTTTTTATAGTCTCCTACCCTGCAGTTAATTATCCTTTGGATTCTGCAATACATGGATCGTCCCCATCCTGGGGAGTTTAGTAAGGATTTCAGAGAAGAGGTGGCCTCGAGTTGAATCTTGAATCATGAAGATGATTTTCTCAGGTGGACAAGGGCAGATAGGCTATGTCAGGTCACAAGAATAGTATGTGTTAAGGACTGGCCTTGTGAAACAAATGTGATTGAAGACAGACATTTTGATGCTAGAGCTGAATGGGCAGTTCAAGGTTGTAGGTATAAGATTGAGGAAAAGGGCACAGTCAGCAGAAATAGCCAGTGGTTAGAATTTCCACAACATCCTCTAGATGTGCTTTTATAAATGCACATACATTAAATACTGCTTAGGTCAAGGACTTGAGGCATCAATGTGGCGAGAAGGAGGATCCTCCAAAATAGCCAGATGTTTTTGAGCTATGACTTCCCAGCTACTGATATCACATTTTTTTCATGAGGTGCAGCATAACCTATAGTCAGTCAACCCTGGGATTTCAGCCTTGACTGTATAGTTCCATAACCCAAGCGTCTTGGCAAAAGTTGGCCCATCACCCCTGCCCCATAATTCTTACCTGGGCATGAGAAACTTTTAAATTGCATTTTGGGCTAAGATTTCAGCAGCAGTAAGTTAAATCCTAGAAACAAGCATGTGATATAGTATGTACTTCCATTAAACTGTTGTGTCAAAACAGACATCAAATGGGCAGATACCCCAAATGAGGCCATTGGCAGTGTTACAGATAAGCTACCAAGTGGTGCAGGAGAATTAATCAGCTGGACACTCAGAGGCTATTCAGAAAAGTAGCCTTTAGTTGCAGATGCACTAGTGCCATGACTCAGAGGAGTCAGTCTCCAAATCCTGAGCGATGAATATGGACAAAGCTTTCCTTTTATACCCTTAGTTTTTTTGGGACTTTTCCCAGGCTTTGCAGCCTCCGTGAGTTGGAATGGGGGAAGTGAGATTATACTCAGAGGCCTGTCTGTTGCCAGTGCTGCCAAACCCTTCAGGGGGTTGCATATGGTTCATGGTTTATGGTCTCTGTAAAATGGGAGTATTCGAGGAAACAAGTTCTACAAGGCAGGACAGGCACCACAAATAAGAATGAAGTTTTTGGGCAAGCAAATGTGTACATCAGAATCATAAGCTAGCACCCCAAATGTCTTATTTTCCCTTTCAGTAGATTTCACATATTAAGGAGGAGCTTCTTCTTCCCATATTTGCCAAAGCCATGGGTGAACAGACCTGGAGCCATGATGGAGACTCATGGCTTAAACCCCCACATTAAGATGTGTCACTCTGGGTGTTCTATGGCTAGCATATGGATGCACTCATTCAACTTCAGTGCTCCTTGTGAATGGAGCAAAAGTCACTACTTCCTACTCTGATATCATCTGACACCAGCATGTCTGGGCAAGAGGAACCCAACAAATAGGTAGAAATTAGGTCATTATTTTCTTTATCTCACCTCCCACTTCCACAGTCTTACAGTATGAAACCTCTGTATTTATTCCATGTATTTTAGCAACAATAAAAGACATTAGAACAGAAATACGGTCTGATTTAGCTGAAGGTTGCATTGACTCAATGAATCAAATATTTCTTGGGCTTTTGTAAGGCTATTATAAAGCCATGAATTAAATACCAGACTTCCTATTTCACTTTTCAAAGCAGGGAGAGGCATTTTACTGTCTTGTGAGCAAAAGAATATCGCCTAATTTTTCTTCTCGTCTATGTTTTTCTCATATCCTTCAATTCAATGCCAATAATGGCACTCCAAACCCAAGTTCTGACAAGCTACCACCAGGACAAGAAAACCAGAGATGAAGCCAAGACATTAATATAATTAAGAATTTCTAATGAGAAACTCAGGTCATGCATTCAAGATATCCCTATCCTTACTCCATTATCTATTATTCCACTTCACAGATGGACTTTATCCTTAAAAAACACTGTCTTTTGCTTTAGTAACACCCTGCCATCCTTTTCATAATACCTCTCTCTCTTCTTTCCTTTGGGTGCTAAATGCTCCTACCCATTCTCTGTTCTGTAAAAACTTGCCTCTCAAGAAACACAGATTGCTTTAGGGGCAGCTCATGTTGTATCCTTCCTAGGCATATACACAGGGAAAGTCTTATTCTAATGCAAGATTTTGAATAGGGCACTTATTGTAGGACCTCAACATATTCGTATAGATAACTTCTTGACCTATGTGTAAAACCAACCTAATTATGATAGCATTTGGAGCTTCATTCCACACAGACAGAAAATATTTATGCAGGCAAATGTTCTTAAGAGGTAGATAATGTAAGTAAATGTATTTCTGGAAAGCACTGTGTCTAGAAATCCGCAGCAAGAAGCATGCTTCTTTTGTTCCAACCATTGCTGAATTATTTGCCAAGTGAGTTCTGAGATCATCAAACTTTGAAAATGTATACTTTCCAATGACCTGTGTCACAGATACCACCTCACTAACACAAAGAGGAAGAATATTCCCTGGCAACAAGCAACCACTCAAATACTTTATGGAGCATATTGGAGATAAGTAAGCCTTCATTCATTTGCTTTATCTACTACTTATTCATTAGCTCTGTATCAGGGTTCAATATTGAATGGAGGATTTTAAATCTCAACTTGAATCAGTTATGATGTGGATCCTGACTCAGGCAGATGAAGCCACAGGTCCCGGGTACTGGAAGAGGCAATGTGTACAAGTTATTCAATTATTGGAGACTGTGTTTGCAGGGTATCTTAAAGATACTACCTAGGGTTTAGCAAGGTTGAAATAGAAATCAGAGGCCTGGATGAGATTGTTTAGTAAAAACATACATGTTATCGACTGAACTAAATGTGAAGACTGAGGGTCATCAAAGATGTCATTTCTGAAAATGTATTTAGGCACATTGAATTTACATAAGCATACTTAAGGACATGTGGCTTATAATTGGTCAGTTGTATTCCAACAATAAAGGTTGAGAAGAATGTTTTATGCTAAGGCAAGAATATTTAACATTGAAAGTAATAATAATGATTAAGGTCATTTAAAAAATATTTTATTAGAGCTATGTCATAATTCCTTGAATAGATTTTCTGGTTTATTTAACTACAGTTAGAATCAGATGGGAGATAGCATGAAGACAACTTAAGTGGCAAAATGATACAGGCATAAGAGTAGAATTGGTGCCCAGTATTTTCTGAAAAGGAGCCTTTTGTGGTTTGGAATGAGAATTCAAGGCTACTCCAAGTTCAGTAATCTTTTTCACCAGTCACCCTGCAACCACAGTGCATAGCCTTTCACTCAAATTATAATATACTGCTTATGCTTAAGTTAGTCCCCATATGATAGGGCACCCATAGACCCAGGAATACTGGGGTCAAATTATGCAGACTTACCAAGGAGTAAATAATTTTCCTATAAAAAGTAGAATCTATAACATGGGATAACTCCTCATACCCAGATACTAACATTATGATAGAATTCCAATGCATCACTAATCTATACACAACTGGCACCAATTATTAATGAATTTTACATGCAACAACTCTGTGTGTATGCCTCTTTTAAGATACCCACAACATTCATCATTACTCACCCCTCCTCATCTTCCCCTGATGTTAAGTAGAGAATAGTGTTGAGCACATGGGTCCTGGAACTAGATGAGTGACATTATAATTCTGACTCTTCCACCTCTTAGCTATGTGACCCTGGAGAGGTGAGTTATCCTGCCTCTCTGTTCCTTAACTTGTAAGAGGGGTATGAGGAATAGTATAGTATAGTATAGTATAGTATAGTATAGTATAGTATAGTATACTACAGTACAGCTTATTATCTTCCTCATTTTGTCTTAGAGATGGAGAAACAATTTAGGTAGGGTGGTTATTAGAATTGAGTTATTTTATGTAAAGAAGTCATGCCATACCTGGCACATAATAAGTGCTTAAAAGGCTATTTGTTACTATAATTATTGTCTTTTTCAAAGTCTGAATTTCTCTTCCCACTTCTTTTGAGGCAGCAGTAGAAAAAGCAGGGGCAACTGAGTCAAAGGTTAGGTTTTTCACTTACTAGATCATGACTTTGGTTAAGTTATTCCTACCAACTGATTCAATTTCCTTTTTCATAAGATGTTCGCATCAACAACAATAATGTTCAATGAATGTTAGTTTTCTTCTTCCCTCCTGTTTGTTTTATAGACCTCATAAGACAAAGAAAAATGATCCTGATTTTGGGAAGAGAAGCTTGTTTCCATATTCTCTAAAAAAGAATGGATCATAGTGAAGGCTTCTATCTAAGAATAAGTATTTGATGAGTATAAGAGCTCCAAATCTTTCCTTTGCTCCTGAAAGCAAGAGATATATGGGGGAGGGGCTGATGAGCAGTTAAGAAAAGGTATCGTAGCCAACATGGAATTTTTACTTTCTGGCCAAGAATTTAAAAATGTGCCACTGCTTGGTTGTCTTCTTTGTAAAATACTGTAAGATAACATGAGGAAATGGGAATATACAAAAGATCAGAGACACAGTCTGTTTTTATAAAGAGTTCAGAGCCCCACATGAAGTAATCCACTGCCATTTAAACTCCCAACCAGATGAAGACTCCTATAGGAGCCAGGAGGTAAGAGGAGAAAGGCAAGAGGGATGTCGCCTTACAGAGAGGATGTATAAAGTCTAATCAGAGGTCAAATAAGGTTCTATATTTGATCTTTATAATTCAAGGAAAGGAATAGCAAACACTTAATCAGGAGACATGTTATTTCCCAAAGCAAAGGACAGTTAGAGAATTATAATATTTGTTCATTGATATGTTGATGTAAATTGCATTTTAAACCAAATACCATAATATTTCATAAAATTAAATTGTATTGCAAATAAGGAAGACAAGTGATTATAAATATAAATAACCAACTAACTTAAATGATTATGTGTGTGTGTGGTGGTGGGGGAATGACTTAAAATCTAGGGACCTAATTTTTGTAAACAACATTGCAACAGAGATTTGAGTAACTTTCTGGGACATTGATAAAGGATCTTGAGGGTAAAACTGGAGGCTACAGCTGCCTTCCTTTATATTAAGTTGAAGCTTGCTCCTCAAATGTCATTTTGAAGTATCAGCACTGGAGGTTATATCTATGAAGAAAAATGTAATTAGAAATTCCAGGAGGACAGGGAGATACTAATTTTGCTTCTAATAATAGAAGACTTCTCTGGGTAAAGGTTTACTGTTCTTTGTTCTCACTTGGTTTGGTCTTACTAAGCTGCATTCCCAACATCCAGAAACCAAATCTTTCCTACATTCTATTCCCTTATTATAAAACTAGAGGCCTGGTGCACAAAATTCGTGCATGGGGGGCGGGGGCAGCGGAGGATGTCCCTCAGCCCAGCCTACACCAAGACGGCTGTGGCCATGGAGAGAGCAGGAGGCTTTGGTTTCCCAGGCAATGGAGGAAGCTAAGCTTTCCACACAACTTGGCGGGCCCAGGCTTCCATTCGAGGCTACAAAGTTTCAATTATAAAAGATAAATAAATCCCAACAAAAATGGCTGCAGCCATGGAGCAAGCAGTAGGCTTGGCTCCTTGCAAGGCTACAAAGTTTCAATTATACAAAATAAATAAATGCCAGATACCTGGGCTTCTGCTTGGGTCACCAAGGTGTGTGGCCGGCCTGCAAACCACCACAGGCCCCTCGCCTGGGCCATCCCACACCAGAAGGGAACCCCCAACCTGATCCAGGACACCCTCCAGGGCAAACCAGCCAGGCCCCACCTGTGCACCAGGCCTTTATCTTATCTAATAAAGGAGTAATATGCAAATTGATTATCACTACAACACACAAGATGGCTATCCCTATGAGGTCAAAGATCCTGCCCCCATTTGGACACAAGATGGCCACCACAAGATGGCTAGCAGAGATGGGCAGTTGGAAGGGAATGGGCCTGCAAGGGAGGGCAGTTGGGGGCAATCAAGCCTGCAGGGGAGGGCAGTTAGGGGTGACCAGGCCAGCAGACGAGGAAAGTTGGGGGCAAACAGGCTGGCAGGGGAGCAGTCAGACATCAATTAGGCTGTCAGAGTAGTGGTTAGGGGTGATCAGGCTGGCAGGAAGATGCAGTTAGGGGCAATCAGGGAGGCAGGCAGGCGAGCATTTTAGAGCTAGCAGTCCTGGATTGTGAGAAGGATGTCTGGTAGGATCAGGCCTAAATGGGCAGTCAGACATCCCTCGAGGGGTTCCAGATTGGAGTGGGTGCAGGCTCGGCTGAGGGACACCCCCCTCCCATGCACGAATTTCATGCACCAGGCCTCTAGTATGGAATAAGACTCAATTCCAGTGAGAAAGAAGCACTATACATTTCAAGATGGGACCAATATATCCAGTGGCCGGTTGGTGTTCTAGGAATAGTGCCATGTGGGAGCCTCATCCTTGGACTCTGTGGCTGGAACCCTGGAGATTTGATGCAGTAGTAAATAAATCAGCTTCTGTAAGTGGGATGCATGGCCTCCATCTCTGCCATTTTGGCCAGCTAATTCATATCCCATTTTGGAAACACTCTGATAGCCAATGACAGAAACTAGCACATGTTTACTGACTAAATAATTTTGTCTGATTGATATTAACAGACACAAAATATATTTACACTTCTTGCCCACTGCCGTATGTTTATTCACACGACTGAATGTCAATCTCCTTAATCCTGATTTGCCAATCATTTCCCTTTCATATACCTGACCACTGTCCACCTATTCAATGCTACCTGTGAAACCATATACATTCTCAACTTATATCTCTTCTCTTTCCAACAGAAAAAGCAAATGACCAGGTGCAATGCCCAAAGCTCTTTCTGTTGGAAGGGGCTTTCTCTTACTCCCATCACTTAAGGCTATCTCTGAAGATAGTGCAGCTGCATCCACATACAGAACCAGCTCATCTGCAAACTCAACTCTTGCTTTTTTCTCCTCGTCCAGCTGGTCATAAGGGATTTCTCATTCCGACATAGGCGTCAGCCCTGAGTGGCACACTGGTACAGTGGTGGGCACCATGGGAGCCTGAGCCACCTTCAGGGCCCTGAACGTGGTTTAAACTATCTGCTTGGTTGGACATTTAAATTTTAGCCTTTATGATCAGGGCTGGTCCTCAACTTTGCCATTCCTCTGTATCCAAAGAGACCCTCTGTCATTCAGACCTGGATCTCAGTGTCTTGTTACTCATTCTCAGGTGTTTATTAACATTCTGTGCACACTCCTATAATGCCCAATACCTTGCCCTACCTAGATCCTCCCTTTCACTGGTTTGCCGTCTCAATTTACCACCAGTGAAGGGTTTAGCAGTTGGACTGCCAGCTTGTGCCAGGAATTGCCTGTATTCCTGCTACTGCTTGTGATGGTGTCCTTAAATGCTGGCTGAGAGGTGCATGCTTCAGCCCCCAAACCCTATCTTAGCATTGCTTCCTCAAACCATTTCTGGCTACAACACTCACCTGTGGGTTCTTTGGAACCAGATTCTGAGAAGACTTGGAATTTAGGACATAAGGTATTTATTATGGCTCCACACCTGTGACAGGAAAGGAGCAGGGAAACAGGATTGGATAGGGAAGAAGCTGAGCTAGAGTGCAGGGCTGACAAAGCCTCATTCAGCCTGTCAGGGAGTGGAAATTGCAAAGCAGAGTGTATCAATGTTATGCTGAAATGGCTAGGCCTGTATTCCTCTGTTTTGCTCGGTCACTGGCAGGGGCTGCCTCAGGAAAGCGTGACCTCAGGCAAGGTGGCTTTCTGCAGCTGAGGCAAACCCTGCAGGAGCTAATAGCTGGACACTGCTTAGGCAGCAGGGCTGCAAGCTCTGCCCTGAAGGAGGATCTGGGCAGCACATCTCCATGTCTATCACAAATGCTATTGTTTGAGTTGCCATCATGTGAAACAGTATCAGGCAAATCTTTGCAAAGCTGCTTCCTCACGAGGACAGTAATATCACCAGAGTGGATTACAAGAGTGGAGGTTCACTGTTGTAATAGGTGAAACTGAGACAGAACAGTGTGGATCATCATTTTCCCCCAAAGTGTGTTCGCCTATGCATTACTTCCATGAGAAATTGAGAAAAAGGGTGCTAAAGTCAAATTGGTTTGGGAAGCACTATATGGCTAGCTCCCTTCATTTTAAGCTTTGAGAAGTTCTGCATTAAAGACACATGTTTGTTTTTCTCAGTGTTTCCAGAATGTATTTGATTATGGGAACCACCACCACCTCATTGTTGGTAACATCTATCAAGAACCTGTAGAAATAGAATTTGTTGGAATATACTTAGAAAAGTGCAAGGCTAAAGGACTCCTGGTTGTGGGCCCCAAAAAAATCAAATCAACTCTGTATTATGGTGGTGAGAACTAGCTTTATCCATCAAGCCTGACCGTGGAACTGCTGGGAAGGTCCCTAGAGGCACAGAAGGTTTGAACCAGGAGAAGAGTGCCTGTTGAGGAATTAGCACTGTTCCATGAAGGGGGAAATGATGAGCTCTGGTGATGGCTCCCAAGCACTGGAGGAGGAGAATAGATGATAGCAACCAGAGGCCATGGAATAAGAGTCCTACTTTCAGTAAGCAGCTGCAGAGGCTAGGATCCATTATGTGGAGAGTGGGCAGGGGCTGCCCTGTGAGAGGCAAATGGCAAGAGGGTTCCATAGTCAATGATAGGCCACATGGCAGAATTCCAGGCAAGTGCCTTGGAATTTCAGGCAAGGGCCTCTGGCAGCTCCAGCTGTTGTTTTTGGTCTTTACATATAAACAAAGAGAACATCAGTTTAGGTAAACATTTATATTATTAAGCACCATGAATGTAACATGCATTTGGAACCATTTACATATTACATCACTTTTGAAAGTCATGGATGACACCTGTTTGCACAGTGCTTACTGATTAAACAACTTAAACAATCATGTGTAGAGAATTAATGGATCAGGAGCAACATAAGATTATTATTTTTCCCTATACTCATGGAAATTGAAGTCCATAAATATTACAGTTTATAAATATCAAAATAAACTAAGTAAAAGTACCTTTGAAAAGCAGGAAAGGAAAGAAAAATGAAATATATAGAGGACATAAATAATGATCAAAAGATCATGAAGAAAGAAAATCAAACTTGGAAATCAAGAAAAAAAACAAAACATTTTCTTCTTTTTGCAGCAACATTTCCCCTCTTTCCCAAAGGATTCATGCATGTGGTTACAGAGGCTTTTAAAAAATGCATTTTGTATTATTTCCAGAATATATTTTTTAAAAATATGTTTTTATTGATTTTTAGAGAGGGAGCTGAAAATATTGAGAGAGAAATAAGAGAGAAACATTGATCATCTGCCTCCTCCAATCCCCCTACTAGAGATATGCCCTGACTAGAGTTGAACCAGTGACCTCTGGTGCATGGGATGACTCTCAATCCACTGAGCACACTGGCTAGGGCAGAATAATTTTATTTTTATTTTTATTATATAAAAGCATATAAATGGAAAAACAGTGAGTCCTTGTTTCTTTTTAAATATTTATTTTTGCATTGGCAAACAACTTTCTCTTTAGAAAGATGTGTTTGCTTACTAGCTCTCAATGATGATGTGCAGAGAATCAAATAAGTTTTACAAACTTTCAATATCTTCTTCCGCATTATACTTCTATAGGCTCTGCATTCCCAAGTTTTTGTTGTATTGATATAGAACCATGGAATATGCTCAGAACCCATGTATGTCATATCTAGGCCTAATACATGAAAACCTCCCACATAATCCTTCACCTTATCTACTGGAAGAATACAGAGGATTCTGCAGGAGATTCTGAGGCTCTGGGGAATGGTGGAGCTGTATGGAAGGCCAACCATTGACTCAGAACATACACATTGCATTTTAAAGTAATTGATTAAGAAACAAACTTACATTCTGTTCAGCTGAATTTTTGGAATTTGTTGAGAAGAATACAGAGGATCCTGCAGGAGATTCTGAGGCTCTGGGGAATGGTGGAGCTGTATGGAAGGCCAACCATTGACTCAGAACATACACATTGCATTTTAAAGTACTTGATTAGGAAACAAACTTACATTCTGTTCAGCTGAATTTTTGGAATTTGTTGCAGTGACCAGTGTGTCTTATGTTAATTAATAAAACAAAGAGGAACTATCATTGAGTCAATTGCCATTAAAAAGAGAAGATCACAAATATAGGAGGGTGTAAAAGCAAAAAAGAAACCTTCATTTGTTTTCTTTTTCCTCCTCTTTAAAAATGAGCGTCTCTGAGATAAAGGCTTTATGTGCATATTCCTTTCCTCACTATGAATGACATCACATTGAGCTCTAAGTTTTACAAGCAAGAACATGAGGACTCAGAGGGGCATAATTGTCAGTGTCACACTAATGAGTGATGGATCTGGGTCTTGAACCAGGTCATTTGTTACTAGAGCCAGCACACAGTGGTCTATTTAATTATACTATGAAATGGCATAAGTCCAGTTAAAGAACCCTGTGCATTTGTGTACCCTAGAATGGGGGTTCAGGGAAACTTCATTGGCTATACTAGTAGGTTCATATACAGAGCTTTATGTTTCAAATATTTAAGTGCTAATAAAATTTTGAATAGCACTGTACTTCCAACTTTGTGCTTGTAGGATTCTAAGGAAGGAGCACCTAACACAGAGATATTGCTGAAATGATAGCCTGACTTATCATTTAGGTTATTGGGTTTTGTCCAAAGCAATTTCAAGTTAGAAAACTCCACTTCATTTGATGGCCTTCTGTCTTAGCTGTGCTCTTTTGAAATGTCACTTTCCACAATGCCCTACATAAGAGAAAACTCTATTATGCAAAATACATCCATTCCAAATGACATCACCACATTGCTTCACCTTTCCTACCCTTTTATATTCTACCCCAGGCTTCTGCAAACATAATTCAAAATGAATAGTGCCTTTTTCATCAAGACTGGAATTTTAGGCTTTGCTTGCAATCACCTCAGCATATTTTCTAGGCCAAGGGTGAGGAATGACAAAATGAGACCTGAACATGCTGAAATGTTGGGTTCCCCATTGCTCCCCAGCTCCTATCCGATGACATTTCTAAGCTGCCCAAATTGCCAGACACTCAAACTCCTGTTGTCTCTTGTTGAGCTTCCTTCCATCACCGCCAAGACACAAACATTTGCTTCTACATAGATCGCAATTTCTGGTCCTACTTTGCACTGAGGCCTAAGTGTAAGGTAGGACCTGTCTCTGGTGCTACTGCCAGTCTCTGGTGTTTCTGAGCCTGAGAGGTTCTTTCCTGAGAAGTAATGCCATGATAGACTATCTAGTGGGAGGTTCTCCATGTTAGGCTTTGACTTCATCTTGAAGTCAAGTACAATGAGCTTTTTAGGTCTGCTTTGCTATCATGTGAAATTCTTAACTTGAATGTAGAGGCCTGAGAAGGGGCTTAGCATTGTCTTAAAAACACAGAATAAAATAGAACATTTATTATGAGTGCAACCTCTGATTGATGGTGAGAGTTATTTCTAGAGCATCTCATTTACAAGGATTCTGAGTCATGGCTCAGCAGAAAAGAATGACATAATTGAGTTTAACAATGGCCACAGGGATGCCATTGGGAGAATAGTAGGCTCATACGCTATATATTTGCCAACCCTGATTTAGTTAAATTCTTATGGCACAGATTTAAAATCAAATCTCAGGAAACATTTGTATTGAAGAGATAGATTTTGGTGCCAGATATAGTAATGTCTTACTCTCATACTTTTCCTGTAACCCTGGGTAAATTGTGTGTGTGTGTGTGTGTGTGTGTGTGTATTAATGCAGCTAACAATATCCTCCTCACATGCTGCTTATCATAATTAAGCAAATTATGCATATGAAATTATCTCTCCAGTATAGTTTAAAATCCATTGTCTTTTTAAATAAATGCATGTTCTTTCCCTTGACAGAAGACAGATAAATTTGAAATGTAGCACATGATGATACCTTTTACTCCACACCCATCCCCCCTTAAGATCAATGTATCTCTGTTCATTTCCAGGGAATTGCATCTTAACAATTTCATTTCCATTTCTACTTTAACTGCATCTAACAAAGCATTCCACAACAAAAGACTCTCATAAAAAAGACAGATTATTTGTTTTGAAGGAGTTGGGTGACTAACATTGCAGATTATATTGACAGAAAATTGTATCAACTTTCCCAGCAGTGAAGTTCTGGATAGATTTGCCTGAGAATGTGCTCTTAATTTATTCTAAGGTAGTTTTTCAGACATTTTGTATTAAGGATTTTAAATCTTCAAGCTTGTGTCATAGAAGTTCTACATCAACTCATTTGTAGGAGTATGTTCAGAAATCTGAGGAGCTGATATTTATTCTGCCCAAATGATTAGGATCTGAAGTTTAAGTAGATAGCAGGACCTACGAGATGGTGGTGGTCCTTGATCTTTCTCTCTCCAGTTGAAAAACCAATCCTATCTAATAAAAGAGTTATATGCAAATTGACCATCACTCCAACATACAACATGGCTGCCACTATGTCATCAAAGATGGCTGCCCCCATGTGAACACAAGATGGCCATCACAAGATGGCTAGCAGGGGAGGACAGATGGGAGGGACCAGGCCTGCAAGGGAGACTAATTGGGGGCAATCAAGTCTGCAGGGGAGGGCAGTTAGGGATGACCAGGGTGGCAGAGGAGGGAAGTTAGGTGTGACTGGGCCTGCAGGGAAGGGCATTTGGGGGGGGGGGGACCCAGGCCTGCAGGGGAGAGCAATTAGGGGGGACCAGGCCTGCAGGGGAGAGCAGATAAGGGTGATCAGGCCTTAGGGGGGCAGTTAGGGACAATCAGTCTGGAAGGGGAGCAGTTAGACATATATCAGGCTGGCAGGGGAGTAGTTAGGGGGTGATCAGGCTGGCAGGCAGAAGCGATTAAAGCCAATCAAGATGGCAGGCAGGTGAGCAGTTGGGAATGAGTAGTCCTGGATTGTGAGAGAGATCCCAGATTGGAGAGGGTGCAGGCTAGGCTGAAGGTCACACTGGCCCTGTGCACAAATTTTGTGCACTGGGCCTCTAGTAGTTACAGAATCAGAAATGTCTGTATACATGAGTTAAGTACTTCAGAAATTCCAAAATGCCTGGTAAAAGTGAGAAATTTAGCTTGGATCATATAATAATGTTTTTAGAAAGACCATTTCATGATATTGACCTTCATGTCACTTGGAACCAGATATGTGAATGTCACCAGCACTCTTTTTAGGCATCTTTTGCTTTACTTTTCCCTAAATGCTTTCTTCTGCTCCATTCACTCAAGAGATGTTGGTGGAGGGTGTAGAGTAATGAGGGAGGCCATAGACAGCTCTCAACTCTATTATGTTTTGCCAACCAAAGGGAAAAGAGTTTTATTCCAGCTTGAGTTTAACAAATCTTAGAGAAGTCATCATACTGTTATGATTTGAGTCACATGCCTATTTTGAACTATTACCAAGACTGGCCCACTTTGAGTCATGTGAGTGACTTGATGGTGGGGGCAGTGGAAAGATAAGTAACCTAGATGCTCTGACTGCCAGGGCTGAAGAGACCTTTATTATATACTAGAGGCCCAGTGTACAAAATTCTTGTGGGGCTGGGTGGTATTTGTCAGCCTGGCCAGTACCCTCTCTCAGTCTAGAACTCCTTGGGGGATGTCCAACTAAACTGGCAGTCAGACATCCCTTTCACAATCCAGGACCACTGGCTCCTACCCACTCACCTGCCTGCTTGCCTGATTGTTCCTAGCCATTCTGCCTGCCTGCCTCATCACCCCTAACCACTTGCTTTTTCAGCCTGATTGACCCTAACCCCTCTGCCTGCCTACCTGATCACCCCTAACCGCTCCCCTGCCTGCCTGATTGTCCCTAACTGCTTCTGCATTGGCCCCCACTGCTGTGGCTTTGTCGGGAAGGATGTCTGAAATGACATCTGGAAGGTTGTTCAGCTGTTTGATCTAATTAGCATATTATGCTTTTATTATTATAGATAGGGGTAGAAGTGGATAGTGCTGTTCTAGACAAGTAAAACATTAAATATCTCCTTCAGTGAGGACAAGCAAATTCCATTTATAAGAGGGAAGACAGTGAAGATTCTATTGAGAGATCTAGAGTCTTTAGTCATTGATGTGGTTTTCTGGATTATGTTTGGCACTCTTATAGCAGAATCCAAGAAAAGCAAAAACGTGTAGCCTTGAACAAAAAGACAGAGTAAAAGGAGAAAGTAAAGAAAAATAAATTGATTGGAAATTAAAATTTATAACAACCCATTGGCTCTTAAAAAGAAATTCTAAGAATTTTCTGACTATTCATATATTTTTTTGTTAAAGTTAAATTCATACAACACAAAATTAACCATTATAAATTGAATAACTCAGTGGAATTCAGTATAGTTATAATGATGTACAATACCACCTATGTCTTGTTTAAAAACCCTTTCATCACCCCTAAATAAAACCTCATACGCATTAATACCCATTAAACAGTATTCTTCACTATCCACTTCCTCCAACCCTAACAACTGCCAATCTTCTTTCTATTTCTACGTATTTACCTATTCTGGATCTCTCATATAAATGGAGTCATACAAAATGTGACCTATTTTCAATTCTTTTAGGCATATTAGTATACATAGGAGTCTATTTGCTGTGCCATGGGATAATTTTATTTTTAATTTTATGAGGAACTGACAAAATTCCACAGTGGTTTTACTAGTTTACATTCCCACCAAAAAGTACAAGGTTTCAGTTTCTCTATTTCCCCACCAATACTTTTCTATTCTTTTTTTTTTTTTTTATGCTAGCCATCCTAGTGGGTATGAAGTGATATCTCATGTGGCTTTAATTTGCATTTTCTGAATTACTAATGATGTTGTACATCTTTTCAAGTGTGTATTGGCCGTTTGTATAATTTCTTTGGAGAAATATTTAAATTCTTTGCCCCATTTTTGAATTGTGTTGTCTTTTTATTATCGAGTGATACGAATTATTTATATATTCTGGATATTGTTTTCTTATCAGAGATATAATTTGCAAATATATTCTGCCATTCTGTAGGTTGTATTTTCATTTTATTGATAAGGATTTTTATGTGTAAAAGTCTTTAATTCTGATATAGCCCAGTTTTTCTATTTCTTTCTTTTGTTGCTTGTGTTTTCAATATCATATCTAAGAAATCATGTCACAGCCAAGGTCATCAAGATTTACCCTATGCTTTCTTCTAAGTGTTTTATAGTTTTAGCTTTTATATAAGGTTGTTGACATATTTTGAGTTAATTGTTGTATGTGGTAGAGGTAGGGTTCCCATTTCATTTTTTTAAATTATTTTTTTATTGTTTAAATATTACAAATAGTAGTACATATATGTCCTTTTTCCCCTCCATTGACCTCCCACTGGCCTTCCCTATCCCCCAGTATATGCCCTTACCTCCCCTCCTCCCTCAGTGTCTTGTATCTATTGGTTATGCTTATATGTATGTGTCCAAGTCCTTTGGCTGATCTCTTTCAGCCTCCCCTCCCCCAACCTCCTCTGCCTTCCCACTGTAGTTTGACAGTCTGTTCAATGCTTCTTTGCCTATGTATCTATTTTTTCCTACTTATTTTCTTTAAAAAATCTTGCCTCTGCTGCCTAGAAATAAACATATAAGAACAAAAAATGTTTGAGTCCCAATTTCAATGTTCAACAGTTCTGAGTCCCAGTTTTAATCTCAAACAGTTCCTTATGTGTACATGTCAGCAATGATATCTGGATGGTGGACATATGGTGGAAATGCAGGTCCGACACTCTCTTATTTTGTCCTAGGCAACCTGCAGCAACACACAGCTGCTGACTGCTAGCATGGCAAGGTGCTGTCAGCATCTTCCATCTCTGGACTGTTTATCCTCTTGTCTTCATGGTTGGAGCAGACTTGTCAATTCCTCTCTGTTGCAGAAACCCACATGGTCTTAGAGTTGTTCTGTGAAAATATACAAATATATTCTTGACCAAAAGTTAATAAAGGAATCTTTTCTATAAAATTGACTTGGGATCCTTTTTATTTTTTCCCAAACAAATTTTCTTTTGGCTTATTTTGACACCATGTGTGTTTATAATGGGTGGCTTGCTGTTATCATTAGAAATGAAAATTAATTTTTGTAAAGTAAAAATTTTCTAGATGTAATTTACTTACAGCATATTTTTCATTACATGCTATTACCCTTCTATCCCTCCTTTTTAAAAATTAATGGAGTCTTTTATAAATTGTATAATGCAGTCTTGATCATTTTAAATTTTAATTTTTTGCACAAAATATGACTGCTTTAGGTTCATTTCATGTTAAGCAATTTTAACATGAGATGAACTACCAATAAAATTTTAGTTAATATTTTAGGAACAGCTTTTTGTCCAGTACAAATAAATTTTCTTAAATATTGACTTATTTCAATTAGCCAATTTAAATTAACCTGAAAACTTGATTACTATTTTACTATCAAATTTAAGACTCTATCAACAATCTTATCTTACCTTGTAAATATTATTGGAAAGGATTATTTGTGTTCTTCAGTAGGCCCTGAGCATTCCTGGTGCTAGACTACATTTAGATATAGGGCAGCTGTTGCTGGCCAAGCCTCTGTCTGTTACCTGGATACCAATCTGAGCTGATTGTGGGAAGTGAAGCAGCCATGGGGCAGGAGACCTCCCTCAAAAGGGTGAGTATTCAGGCCCCTGCAAGGTTAGGTGGATGAGCATCTGTGCCCCACCTCTGTTGACCCCCAAGTTCTCTCCTGATGGCCCCTCTGTGACTGTGCCTGTCTTAGGTTGTTCTTTCTCTGAGGAATCTTACCCATCTCTGCCTAACCAGCCATTCTCCAGGGCCAAGCTGGTTGATGTGAAGTTCAGTTCTGTCTCCTTGTTAGCCTATGGTCCCATGGCCTCAATGCCCAGCACCTGCCTTGGGATCCCTTCGCCTGCTGGTGGGGCCCCAGCACTGATCACATATCTCGAGGAACAGAGGTTTCTTCTCCAGGGAGGGCCCAGCTGTCCATTGGGCCATGGACAGATCCATGGTACCAGCCACTATGAGGCTTCAACCTCAGCATGAGCAGAAAGCTAAGGCAAGAGCTTAGGGCAATTTGATTGTGAGAAGAGGGTCCCTCTTGGCAAAAAGGGCAAGAGGAGCCAATATAGAATGCTCAACTGCCTTCCCAGTGCCTTAATTCCTTCTGAAATGGATTAAATCCTTTCATGTCCTTTTTAAAATTGCTGCCAAACATTCAAAGAATTAGTTTGTAAATTTGTTTGGGATAATTGTACAATGTGCTATTGTAAAATATCAAAAATTATAATGACATTATAGGATAATATCATGTAAGGATATTCTTTGCTCTAGGGCATGGCAATTCAATTTCAAACTGGCTGTCAATTTCTTTTTGTAACTTTATATAAACTTTGTCAAGGAGGTAAAAACACAAATTACTGACTTTAATTCAAGAGGCCAAATGTATTGACTTTCAATTACAATCCTTAAGACTTTTGAAGGCAACTTCTCTTTGTTTCCTTCCAAAATAATTTTCAGGTTACAGAGAGTTTCATTTAAAAATCTTTGTCACATGAAACAATTTATCTTAAAGTTATGGTGACCTCTAGTATGAATTAGATTTAATATTTTATTTTTTTCTTTCAATTTTTTAAATTTTTATTTTTTATGTATGTGTCCTTATTCTCCCATAACCTCCCACCCTCCACTTATGCCCCAACCCCTGTTGTCTGTGTCTATTGATTAGGCTCATATGCATGCATACAAGTCCCTTGGTTGATCTCTCCACCTTACCCCAACCCTCTCTTACCTTCCCTGGCATATAAAATTCTGATTGACATTTCTCAGTCTCTGGTTCTGTTCTTGCTCATCAGTCTATGTCATTCATTATATTCCACAAATGAGTGTGATCATATGATATTTATCTTTCTCTGCCTGGCTTATTTCACATACCATAATGCTCTCCATCTCCATCCATGTGGTTGCAAATGGTAGGAACTTCTTTTATACCGCAGCATAGTATTCCATTGTGTAGATGTACCACAGTTTTTAATCCACTTATCTGCTGATGGGCACTTAGGCTGTTTCCAAATCTTACCTATGGTGAATTGTGCTTCTATGAACATAGGGGTGCATATATCCTTTCTGATTCATGTTTCTAGTTTCTTGGGATATATTCCTAGAAGTGGGATCACTGGGTCAAATGGGAGTTCCATTTTTAGTTTTTTAGGAAACTCCATACTGTTCCCCACAGTGGCTGCACCAGTCTGCATTCCCACCAGCAGCGCAAAAGAGTTCCTTTTTCTCCCCATCCTTGCCAACACTTGTCGTTTGTTGATTTGTTGATGATAGCCACTCTGACAGGTATGAGATGGTAGTGCATTGCTGTTTTGATTTGCATCTCTCGGATGATTAGTAACTTTGAGCACGTTTTTATATGTCTCTTGGCCTGCCTTCTGTCTTCTTTTGAAAAGTGTTTATTTAGATCAGTTTCCCATTTTTTATTGGGTTGTTTATCTTCCTTTTTAAGTTGTATGAGTAATCTGTATATGTTGGAGATTAAACCCTCATCGTTTATATAATTGGAAAATATGTTCTCAAATGCAAGGGCTTTCTTGTTGTTTTATTAATGGTTTCCTTTGCTGTGCAAAAGCTTTTTATTTTTATGTAGCCCCATTTGTTTATTTTCTCTTTAGCTTCCATTGCCCTAGGAGCAGTATCAGTGAAGAATTTCTTTCGGCATATGTCAGAGATTTTGCTGCCTGTGGATTCCTCTAGTATTTTCATGGTTTCCTTTCTTATGTTTAAGTCATTTATCCATTTTGAGTTTATTTTTATGTATGGTTTAAGTTGATGATTTAGTTTCATTTTTTGCATGTATCTGTCCAATTTTCCCAATACCATTTACTGAAGAGACTGTCTTGACTCCATTGTATGTTCGTGCCTCCTTTGTAAAATATTGAGCAGAGGATTTGGGTCAATTTCTGGGTTCTCTATTCCATTCCATTGATCTATATGTGTGTTCTTGTGCCAGTACCCTGCTGTTTTAAGAACAGTGGCCTTGTAATACAGCTTGATATCTGGTATTGAGATACCATCTACTTTGTTCTTCTTTCTCAGGATTGCTGAGAGTATTAGGGGTCTTTTTTTATTCCAGATGAATTTTTGGAAAGTTCGTTTTATGTCTGTGAATTATGTCATAGGTATTTTAATGGGAAGTGCATTGAATTTATAGATTGCTTTGGGTAATATGGACATTTTGATTATGTTGATTCTACCAATCTATGAACATGGTATGTTCTTCCATCTGTTTCTGTCTTCCTCTATCTTTTTTTTCAGTGTCAAAAGAGAATTACAGGCCAACATCCCTCATGAATATAGATGCCAAAATCCTCAACAAAATTCTACCAAATTGAATCCAGCAGTACATCAGAAAGATCATACCCCGTGACCAAGTAGGATTTATCCTGGGAATGCGAGGATGGTACAATATTTGCAAATCAATAAACATGATACATCACATAAATAAATTGAGAGATAAAAATCACATAGTCATATCAATTGATGCAGAAAAACCATTTGACAAAATTCAAACACCTTTCTTGATTAAAACTCTCAGTAAGGTAGGAATAGAAGGATCATATCTCAACATAATAAAAGCCATATATGACAAACTCACAGCCAACATCATACTCAATGGGCAAAAACTAAAACCATTTCCCCTAAAAACAAAACAAGACAGGGATGCCCACTCTCACCACTCCTGTTCTATAGTGCTGGAAGTATTAGCCATTGCAATCAGACAAGAAGAAGAAATAAAAGACATCCAAATTGGAAAAGAAGAAGTAAAACTATCCTTATTCTCAAATGACATGCTACTGTACATAGATAACACTAAAGACTCGATCAAAAAATTACTAGACTTAATAAAAAAATTGGCAATGTAGCAGGATACAAAATTAATGCCAAGAAATCTATGGCATTTCTATACACCAATAATGAACTTACAGAAAGGGAGACTAAAAAAGCAATCCCATTCACCATCACACCAAAAAAAAAATTAAGATACCTAGAAATAAACTTAACTAAGAAGGGAAAGGATCTATACATGGAAAACCCATTTCATTTTTTGAAAAAAATATGTTTTTATTTACTTTAGAGAGAAGAAGGCTGGGAGAGAGAAACATTGATCGGCTTCCTTCTGAACATCTGCTACTGTGGATTGAGCCTGTAACCCCAGACATGTGCCTGACCCGAAATCAAACCAGTGAAGTTGATGCATGGGATAATACTCAACCAACTGATAATACTCAACCAACATTGGCCAGTGCCCTGCTTCCTTTTTTTTTTTTTTTTATGTGGACATTCAATTTTACCCAGGACCATTTGTTGAAGAGACTATTTTTCTCCATTAAATGGTATAGGCACCCTTATTGAAAATTAATTGGCCATGAATATATAGGTTTACTTTTGGACTCTCAGTTCTATTTCAGAGGTTCGTATATTTTTGAAAATATAATTTGAATATAATAAAATTTAATCTTGTATATAACAAAGATGATTCTGAACTCACCAGGCAAATTTTGAGTAGTCAATGTGTAAGACACCATGCATCAGCTTTCAATGGATAACCAATATAGAGATTCTTCCAGGGCTAGCTTGCCCTATAGTAGCATTTCATTTACTATAAGTAAGTATTATATTTTCAAATAAAATGCAGACACAAACTTTCTGTGGAAGTCTGCATATGCCAAATTCAAATGATTCTTTTTTGATTCTTCTGACGTAATAAATTTTGACATGGATAATGTTTTCCCATTCTGATTTCCTGATATTAATGTTCTTTTCATACACCCTTCACAGCTTAGAAATACCTTCTTTGGTTATTTTTATAGAGGGAATGTAATAATTAAAGTTGGTGTCATTTCCTTTTACTTTATCTTTGAGGAGATCTCATTTAAGTATAATCAATAGGTATGAGAAGGATTTGAGGGGGTTTTATATGGGAGGAAGAAACTGGTAAAGTAGCTCTGCACGCGGGCTTCCAAAAAGTGCAGCCACAGCAAAGAGTTAGAGAGATAATTAAGCTGTGGTTGACAAACCCTTAAGATTCCTTCAGAATAGGTTATATGCCTGATTAGGTTTATGATTGAAGATGCCACTGGAGAAAAGGGGTTCCATTTGATGTCAGCCATGCATTGCTTTTGTTATACCATATGGTAGATATTTTTGATGATGGCAAGAGATTCTGCTTTCGGGATTTGCCATGAAAACCTTACTTTTCAAAAATGTAGTCCTTGGCATGGCATAAAGAACCTGCATTCTCCTCAAATGGAGCTGCTTCTTAGGAGTTCATATTTAATAACTCAAAATGGACAAGGTGTGAAACCATATTGCATTTATCTACATGACAACCACAATTCACTCTATTACTAAAGGAAACAATTGTGTTCCATGTTGAAATGGCAGGGTAGGCGGGAATGGTGTAAAGTGTCACCATCTGACACGTAACTCCTAATATAGTATATCTCTTGAATCATTGTGGGTGGGAGGAAAGCTGAGACAGAAAAAAATTCCAAATATCTGAGACTGAGCTGTTGACACCAAGAAGACTTCCATGACATCTTTGAACAAACTAAGAGCCTAAAAATTAATTTGTTCTGCGAATTCTGTGACTATCAACTTGATGAGGTGAAGATGCCAGAAGGGGCTAGCAGGTATGAGAGGGTCTGGACAAGCCATTAAAACATCCCTTTCCAGAACATCTTGATTATGCTGTTAGACATTCAGCTATTCATATAAAAGGAGCTAGACAGCTGTCTGTGGGGATCCTAGCACTGTAGCCACATACTTGATGTTCTCCTTGTGCCCAATCCTACTCCTCTTGTTTACTAAGGCTTTGGTTCCCTCTAAAATGAAAACATAAACAGGCTAATATTTAAGTTATTACAACTAATGAATGCATTAGGTGTGAATGAGCATTAGTGTGAATTTCAGAGTTAAGACATTTTGATAGCTGGTTCTCATTTGGAGAACAGTCTAAAGAGAGGCAGAGGCACAGTCTAGTGAGGTCTGGGTTGGGGAGCAACTGCTCTTTAAATATTTCCCAGTTTACCTGAATCATCGCCTACTTGCATTTGTAGCCAAAAGGCAGCTCACCCACCATTAGGAAAGTGTGGAGGAAAAAGCGCCAAACTTGAGGTTACCAGCTGTGTGACTTTAGAAAAATCATTTGATCTCTCCAAGCTTCTGTTTCCACAGCTGTAAAACATAGTTAATACTTGAGGATTAAATGACCCAACACATATAAAGCACTCTATAAATGTATTTCTATTATCATCTGAGGTATTGAAAACATCAGAGGTGAGGGGTAAAATCCTGCAATGCACTCATTAATTAGCTCTGTCAGTGGAGAGAAGAAGGGATTAAATCTGGCAGGTTCTAAGCTTCCAGTTTGATTTAAGTTCTTTCTTCCCACTCCCCTATTTGCAAAGAGTTTTCTCCCATTATCAAGAGTCACTGGAGCTTGGGCCAATTACATGTGTTGAAAGTCATTAGAGAAAGTCATATCACCTGGATCTGAACTCTAGGCATCTAAAAGCAGTTCCAGTGCCTACCAGGTTGTGTGCAGTGCTGAAAAAGCTGTCTTCACCTACCCTGGCCTGGTAGGTGTAGAGCCCTGGTCACTATTAATTCTGCATTTAAAAATAAAGAAAGTTGAGCTCATCCGGTGTGGCTAGGTGATGATGGTTAGATTCCCAGTCAAGGCACATGCCAAGGTTGTGGGCTCAGTCACCAGTGTGGGGTTAACAAGAGGCAGCTAATCAGTGATTCTCTCTCATCATTGATGTTTCTAACTTTCTTTCCTTCTCCCTTCCTCTCTGAAATAAATAAAAATATATTTAAAAAATAAAAATATGTAAAAGTAAGGAAAGTTGAAACATGACCTTTTAAATGGGCTTCCTATATGTTTATTACAGAGTTATAGGCTTTCTCACATTGTCTATTTACTCTGAGCATTTGACCTTACTTATAATGGCCAATTGAGATTTATGTAAACCAAATTATATGCATAGCTATTATTGACTTTTGTCTACTTTATTATAATTATAGAAAATTTTGGAAAATGCATATATTTATCTTTATTCATTATACAAGGAGGTCCTCTTAGGTTAAAACATTCCAATATCAATACAAAAAATTGATTGAGAAATGAACTCATACTATAGAATTAAGTTGGAAAACCATTCATTGAAGAGAATGTCTAAACCTAGCTAGTTTGGCTCTGTGGATAGAGTGTCAGCCTGCAGACTAAAGGGTTCCTGTTCAATTCTGGTCAAGGACATGTACTTCAGTTGCAAATGTACATGTGGGAGGCAACCAATCGATGTATCTCTCTCACATAGATGTTTCTCTCTCTCTCTATCACGTCCCTTCCCTCCAATTCTCTCTAAAAATCAATGGGAATATATCCTTGAGTCAGGATTAACAAAGAAACAAAAATTGAGAATGTCTATCCCTGCCAGTGTGGCTCAGTGGTTGAGCATCAACCTAGGAACCAGGAGGTCATAATTTGTTTCCCAGTCAGGGCACATGCTCAGGTGATGGGCTCCATCCTGAGTAGGGGGTATGCAGGAGGCTTCTGATCTCTCACATCATTGATGTTTCACTCCCTCTTCTGTCCTCTCTGAAATCAATAAAAATATTTTTTTAAAAATTAAAAAATAAAATCATGCCTGTACCAACACATACATATATGTATACATAAATACAACACATATTTGTGTGTGTACATATATGCACATATATACACATATACATAGATACAACTCAGATATATTCAAAGGTATATTCACATAGTGGCATACTGGTAAACATTTAATAATTGGCTCTCAAAAAAACAAAACAAAACACCCTGAAACCTGAATTTGTAGTGTTTGGCAATTCCCATGGTGTAATTACTTCCACTACAGCCAATTTCAAGCTACATGGTGACATCAATGAATGTGGAGTTAGGTTAAGATGTGAACAATTAGCCCATGTGAACCTGTAGGGGCTGGCTTCAGCACACCATTGTATGAATATATGCACAGTAGGTCTACTGGGGATTACATACCACATACAAACAGAAATTCATAAATCACACACACGGTGTGAGTTTGCTATTAAACATTATAGTTCTGGTATGAACAACCAGGCTCTGCTTACTTGGGAATTGTAGAACTCTTTATGTGCAGAAGCATTATGTTTGGCCTATCCTGTCAGGAGCCTTTGTGTTTTCTTTCTCTGGTTCTTTACTAAGCTTCCCTTATAGAAAGATTCATAAAGAGTCTTTTATAGATAACTCATCTAAGAATTCATCTGGACAAAGTAGCATTATTAATGATTGTCTAAGAAGTGTTTTTAGTTTGAAGGTGAGTCGACAATCTCTAGAGAGGAACTCCCACTGTTACATCTGGCACTCTGAAGTGACAGCAATGGGAAGGTATTACTCATTAGAGAAAGTGTGTGCATCCTTACACACACACACGCACACACACACACACATCATCATCATCATCATCATCATCATCATCTTTATCTCATTTTGATGGAGCCTGTGCTTGTTCTCTGAGCCCACCTACAGCCAGGAAGAGAGGATGCCCTCTCCTGTGACATAAGGTTGCAAAGAAGTCTTCTTCCTCCTTCCTCCCTTCAAAAGAATCTTCCACCAGTCTAAAGGCCTGGAATTCTTCATTTTATATTTTCTTCTCTGCCATTTTGTTCCCATTACCATTTCCCTTTTAAAGAGCTTACCCTACTTGGGAAAAGGAGGCTTCAGGATAAAGGAAAAGAACATGTAAATGAAAGAGAAAGACAGTAAAAAAAATTAAAAGATAAACTCGTCTTCTGCATGATTGGGCCAAAGGCAGCCTGTCCATTGCCAGCCTTATTTCCCTGGACTCCTGCAGCTTGTCTTCCCACTTGGAAATTGATGCCCCAACTAACTCCTGGTATATACCTTAGCTGGAGCTAACTTGTAGACTCAGTTCCCAAACCCTGAATCATCTTTGAGGTCTTTAGTGACACATCATTATTAATTTATGAAATTCAATATTGTTCATGGGCCTTGCCCTTGAAGAGCGCACAATATCCCTGGAGAGGTGTTAAGATAACAAAATACTTCATCTGCAACTATGTACTTTGTTATACTGGAGAGTTATTTCCAAAGGGCTGATGGAACCCAGAGGAAATAACCAGCAGTTATTAGTGGTGCCTTGGAAATAGGTGGGCATGCTTTCAAATACTGATTCTAATGTCTACTAATGGTAAGACATTGGGTAAGTTGTTTCTCTAACATAAACCTTCCTAATTACATAGGTGTTTATACTGAAATGTAATATCCATGAAGACAGACATTTTATTTTGTTCACTGCTATATGCCTACCAAGTAGAGCAGTGCCTGGCACATACATAGTAGGTGGTCAATATATATTTGTAAAATAAGCCAGGTAAGGTGCCTAGTGCCACTGCAGTGTGTGAAAATAGTAGCTGTTATGATTTTAATTATACCCTCAGGGGAGATAAGCAGTATTTCTGCCCATGGGATTAGACAAAGGGTTATAGGATTGTCATTGTGAATGAGAGGTACGTTATTAGGAGAAAGTAGGGCAGCAGGCATTCCAAGGACCCTTAAATCCAGGATATTAAATTGTTTTGTCCCTTATAATTGTTTCCTCACACTACTCATGTTAAAACCAGTCTCCTTATAGTTTGGCAATCTCCGATCTTGCTCAGCGTGGACCCATTGGGAGATCTGGAGGATAATTAAGAGGGACTGAAAAAAAGAACCTGTGCCCCTATATTTAAACAAGTGGTTGTGAGTGCAACAATTGTGAGTTTGTGCATCTAAATATAATTCAGAGTTTTTCAATCCTGTTCAGACAGTAACACACCTATTTAATGCATTTATTCAGGAAAGGAAGGTACTCTTTCCACCAATTTCCAAGCCTGGCCATTGATCCACTCAGACTTCTTCCCTCCCAGCATTATTCACACACATCATCAGCCTTTCTTCCTTTTCCCCCTTCAAGTTATTTTTGGATCTACTCACCATATTAGAAATGAATAATGGAGAAAAACAACGGGGGCCTCTTTTTTCCTTGGACACCTATTAGATCATTTTTTTAGGAAATATTGATGTTCAGAACTAGCCAGACCTATTTCACTTCAGGAATACAAAAGAAACCTAAAGCACCTTTTCTCCCAATGAGGTTTATAAAGTTGGCACTTTCCTCTCTGTTTTATCAAGTTCCTGGAAACCAAAGTTCAAAAAGAAAGCAGTGAGAAACTAAGCATACTTAATTATTGTGGTTCATATTTCACCTATATGAAGACTGAAGTCTTTAAAAATACTGTCAGGTAATTTTATCGTATGAATATGTTTATTTATCAATAACAGGCATGAAGTTTTGCAAGTACCAGATAAACCTTTAAAAAGTCAGCTCATTCTAATATTAATTCTTTCTCACGTTAGATAATATTTTCTACTCTACTACTAATATTTTCTATTTAATGATTCTTCAAAGCACTTTACATACTTTATTTCTTATGATGCTTTTAGTATTTCTGTGAAGCAAACAGGGCAAGTGGCTTTATTCCCATTTGAAGATAGAGAGATACCAAAGAACAGAGATCCACTGACTTGCAAGCGCTGGTCAGTGATGTTGCTCAGATTAAAACCAAGATCTTCTAGGTCTTTCTAGGTCTTTTCAGGACTATTTGTGCTCATTTCCCAACAGGCACAACTTTAATAAAATGTTGATAATGGGTAGGAGGTGATATGTATTTTATTCTCTTATGGCACATTCTGAATAAAGGAATTCCTTTTAAGTCATTTCTCCAGCTCAAACAAATTAAACTCGAGTTTTGCTGAAACATTGTTCAAGAAGGGCATTTATGAAATGGTTAAGGGTCAAAGTTAAAAGTGTTTAGTTCCCTCTTATATAGGAAAAGACAAAAGCATTGCAAGTTGTACAGGCAAAACAATGCTAGAAAAGGTCCCTTCCATCTGTGTTTATTATGATAAATATGGTTTAATATTCCACCATAAGTCCCAATTGCCAGAATTTTTTGTTAAAAAACAAGGAAAAAAGACAACATGAAAATAGTAGGTAAGGCCCTTGTTGTCTGCAGAATAATTCTGAACAAATGTCTGCTCTGAGCTCTACCTGTCAGCTCCTAAGTGAAGGAGAAAGGAGAAAGGCTTTGTAATTTCCAGGTGAATAGGGAAAGCCATTTCCCAGAGCCACTGCTCAGGGTAACACAAATGAAACTGATAAAAGACAGATTTGGCAATGCAAGGGGGTGGAGATGGGAGCAAACCAAGCAAAAGACAAACAGGAATATTTGTTTCCTTGGTTCAGATAGTGCCAAGACTGGGTAAAATAAAGTATTTTAAGGAAAAAAAAAAAACAACCACAGTAAAGTGGGTGAAGTGACTCTACCTTCATTTCTCAAACTCACAAACACCACCTCTTGCTAAAAAAAAAAAAAAAAAAAGAAAAAAAAATGGGTGGAGGTGAAGAAGCTACATACCAGTGGATAGGTGGGTGAGGCAGAACTGAGGTCTTCTGAGCTGTCACTTATCCTCCCAATGTGATATCAGGGGCAAACTTCCTTCTACCTTGACATTATAAGGGGACAGAATGGCTTATTTGGGGTAATTTGTAGGGCTATATTTATCAACTTGTAGACACACCTTTTCCCTTCACCTTTTTCATTCCCACCTCTTTTTTATTCCTTATCTCCAGCCCTCACATAATTCTACAAGCTCCAGTTATCCCAATTCATGTTCATTTCATGTTCCTTAATTCTCTGACACTTTAGTGAGCCAATGTCTGAAGCAAACCTGGAACTGCAAGAAATCTCTCCTCCCTCTTCCTCACACCTGAATATGCTAAGTAGTGACTCATCACACCCAGTTCCAAGTCTCCTGCTCTCCCTTTGCTCAAGACAGCAAGTCCTCTCTAATGTTCTTCTGATTGCTCCACCCTGATCCTGTCTGTTTCATTCTGTCCTACATGTTGCCTTCAGATTAATCTTCCTCTGATGCTTGTACACAAATCGTCTCTTGCTCAAAAATTTCCAGCAACTCTTTATTACATACAGATGAAAATCAAGCTTCTTAAACTAGAGTTCACATATGTTGTAAGAGGCAAACACTGGTGGGCCAGGAGGATCCCGGCACATCCTTCCTGAGAATGCCAACTACAAGGTCCAACAACCCTCTGGCCCTGAGTCTGTTTTGTGGCCAGTCACATGGCAACAAGGTAAGTCAAGGTAACCACAGCATGACCCCAGAAATTGCTTGTTCTCTGGGGCAAGAGGACCAGTTTGTTTACTGCTTGCTATAAAAGGTGATGAGCTTTGAGCCCTGGGTTCCTCTGTGGCACTCCAAGCCATTGCATCATCCTTTGGGACAGGGGCCTTTGAGACTGGGGAAGCAGCACAACCATGCAGATGCTCCTGTTGTTTGCTGTGCTGTGAGTAATGAATTGTCTTGTCCAGATCCATGGAGTAATGTTCTACTTTTGTCAACCATAGGTATTTGGCAAGCCAAAATGTTTTCTTGCTTAATCTATGAAAGTGAGGTTCCTTCTTGCCAAAGCGTTTTCATAATCTACAATTCCTTTAGTGCTGAATATGCATTTGCTCAATGAATTGATTAACAAACAAATCCTTGGCACCAGCCAAATTAAACTGGGCTCTTTTCACTTAGAAACCCAGTACTTATCCACTTCTGCTTACATAGTTTTCTTCTCTTTCCTTATGTAGCACTTTGTCTAAATCCTTCCCTTTCATTCAGTGCCCTGTCAAATGCCACCTCATTTAAGCCTGATGTAATTAATCTCTTACTTCTTTGATTTCCCACAGGATATATGCACATATCAGAGGACTCTGAATACAGAAATGCAGTAATACACAGGGTGGGGCAAAAGAATGTTTACAGTTGCTTATATGGAAAATAATAAATTATTAATAAATAATAATATAATAATAAACTCTGTATTTTGTATACTCATAACGGTAAACCTACTTTGCCCCACCCTGAATTTAGATGTTTTCCATTTGCTTCCAAAACTATAGGCATTTGTTGAATACATAATATATGTCAGGATCTAACTGTTTGCATGCAATGATGGACAGGAAAAGATGAATAAAATATGGTCCCTGTCTGCATATATAAAACACAACTGTTTTATATAAAGGGATATGTCCTATCATTGCTATGGCAGGAGAGCAGGGGCTACAGTTATTTCTCCCTGAAAGGAAGATCTGAGGAAGCTTCAGAAAAAGGGTGCATTTCAACCCCACCCCTGTATTTGTCACTTATGCCGACTATGTCCATAAGCATAGGAGTAATCTATCCTACTAGTTCATAAAAAATTTTGTATTGTGTTATTTTTGAAACCCTTATAATCAACTAAGAATTTATGTATTTATTTGGTTAGTTTTTTTTCATTTGTATTAAATTTATTTAGTGCATTTTCTGAGCACTATAATGCCCGAGGCAATAAAATAAGGACCAGGGAATATATACCTTTCTGATAAAGGTACCCCTGCTTTAGAGAAATGCAAATTAAAAGCAACTGATGTCTTTAGGGCAATACCCAGAGGATCCAATGGTCTCATAGTGATGTGCATAATTTTTAAGATATATTAACTCAAATAAAAAATTAGTTATTGCCCTAAGTTTATTTCAATGGGATTGTAGTTTTCTATATAGTTTCTGTATGTGGGATACTTCTATTCATCCTTAAATGTTTAGCTCAAAAGGCATTTCCTCTCAGAGTCTTCACTGACCTCTATATTTGGGCAGAGTAACTTCACTGTTCCCTCTGCTCCTATGTCATTTGTTAATGTCTTTGTGTAGTGGATTTATTTTTAATGTTTAATTTCTCCTTTAACTGTGAGCTCCTTGAAGGCAAGTATATTTCTCAGTGGAGTTATTTTACTAGGGCCTACACAGTTCTTGGCATTTACAATTTACTAATTAGATATGGAATGAATGATTCTAAAATGTTTTCTTTTTTTTAATTTTAATTGTTCAGTTTATTAATTAAATTGTTTCCCCTTTTTTATCCCCCTATATCTTCCCTCCACCCTGTACCTATCCCACCCTCCGCCCTCACCTCCCCCTCCCCCAATGTCCTCTCCCATTGTTGCAAGATTTTTGTCCAGTCTCTTGCTGCTCTTCCCACAACCCTTTTCTCCCCAAGAATCGTCAGTCCATTCCCTCTCTATGTCCATGTTTCTGTTATAGTCACCAGTTTATCTTGTTCATCAGCCTATCAGTTCACTTGATTTTTATGTTCATTTGTTGATAGATGTGTATTTGTTGTTCATAATTTATATTTTTACCTTTTTCTTCTTCCTCTTCTTAAAGAATATCTTTCAGCATTTCATATAATACTGGTTTGGTGGTGATGAACTCCTTTAGCTTTTTCTTATCTGCGAAGCACTTTATCTGATCCTCAATTCTGAATGATAGCTCTGCTGGATAGAGTAATCTTGTTTGTAGATTCTGGCTCTTCATTATTTTGAATATTTCTTGCCACTCGCGTCTGGCCTGCATCGTTTCTGTTGAGAAATCCGCTGACAATCGTATGGGTACTCCCCTGTAGGTAACCAACTGTTTTTCTCTTGCTGCTTTTAATATTCTCTCTTTATCTTTTGCTCTTGGCATTTTAATTATGATATGTCTTGGTGTGGTCCTCTTTAGATTCCTATATTTTGGGGTTCTGTGTATTTCTTGGGCTTTTAAGTCAGTTTCTTTCACCAGGTGAGGAAAGTTTTCAGTCACTATTTCTTCAAGTAGGTTTTCTTTAACTTGCTCTCTCTCTTTTTCTGGCACCCCAATAATTCGGATGTTGGCTTGCTTGAGGTTGTCCCAGAGGCCCCTTACGCTATCTTCAATTATCTGAATTCTTTTTGTTTCTTGCTTTTCCAGCTGAGTGGATTTTGGTTCTTTGTATTTCAAATCTTTTACTTGGTTCTTGTGGCCCTCTGGACTGCTTTTAGGACTTTGTGTAATATTTTCTATTTCAGTCTGTGTATGCTTGATTTCTAGTTGGTCCTTTTTTTTATCTGTGAGGGTCTGGTTCGTATCCTCAGAGGTCTTGTACATTTCCCTGAGGGTCTCATTCATTTCTTTGTAAGTAGCATTCATCTCCTTGTAAGTCTCATTCATTTGCTGGTTGGTCTTGTTTATTTCCTGGTTGGTCTTGTTTATTTCCTGGTAATTCTCATTAAGTTGATCGACCTTTTGTAGGTGCCTCTTGAAAAGCCTTAGAACCGTGGTTTTGAACTCTATGTCTTGTCGTCTTTTCTCCTCCATTTCTTTCACACCTGATTTCTTTCCATGTCTCTGCATGGTGGCTGCTTTATGTGGTGGCTATCCTCAAAGGGACAGTGGCTCAGTCTCCCCAGTTACCTGAGGTGGGTACTCTTACTGCAATCCTTTATGGGTTGTATTCAGTGTTTTTGAATTTAAACCCAGCTTTTTGTTGTTAGCCCTAGGAGGGTTTGACCTCCAGGCCAATTGTCTGTGAAGCTCAGCTGTGCTCAGGTTGGATGGGCGGAGTCTCCGGGCCAAGCAGACAGCGTTAGCTCCGCCCTATGCAGCCCCAGGGGCTCTGTGCCGGGGGCAATGGCTGCCAGCACCTCTGAGAGAGAGCCGCTGCCGAGCTCCACCGGCTGCCAGGGAATTCAGACTGTCACCAAATGACTTTGCATGCGCAATGTCTCACCCAGGGTCGTAAAACAAAGCAGACTGACGGTTTTCTGAATGAGAGACAAGTCGCAGTGCGCTCGCTGCGCCGTCACGCAGCCAAGCTGTTCACGCGAGAGCTGCCGTCTCCACAAGCCGGCAGACCCGGCAGCACCCGAGCTTCGGCGTGCCCTCCCACTGTCTAGTTTTCACCCCGTGTGATAGTGGGTTCTCTGGACTTCGCCTAGAGCTGGAGAATCTGTCCAGTGGGACGCCCCTGTCTCCCCGTTCGAGAAAACTGGCCGGTTTCCAGCCGCCCACCCTCTCCGCGGCACGCACTCCAAACCTCTCTGCGCGCGAATCTTTCAACGCTGTCCGCTGCCGCTCCTCCGGAAAACAGTGTCTTATCTTTCCTTTTATTTGTGGAATTTTCACTCGGCAAGCGTTCTGGTGATTCTGGAAGGTGTTTGTTCCTTCGTTAAGTTGTAGTATTAAAATTGCTGATTATGACGGCAAGATAGGTGTTTCACCTTTGCCGCCATCTTAGTTCTCTCCCCTAAAATGTTTTCTTATTAAGATTTCTGACATCTGATTGAGCAATTGTAGTCAAACACATTTAAATGGTGTTTAAGTACTATTGTGAATAACACATAAATCAGACCAAGGACTTGTATTTCGATTATATAAAGGACTCTTATAAGTCAATCAGAAGCAGACAAACATCCAAATTAAAAATGGGCAAAGATTTAAATAGACACTTCAAAAAAGAAGATTTATAAATGACCAATAAATCATGAAAAAATGGTCAGTATTATTAGACATCAGGAAAATACAAATAAAACTATAATAAGAATGGCTGAAGTGAAAGCCTGCTAATACCAAGTCTCGGTGAGAATGTGGAGCAAATTGAACTATTTACACATGGCTGGTGGGAGTGTAAAGTATTACAAATAATTTTGAAACTAATTTTCTTATTTCCTTCTGAAGCTAAACATTCATTACACCTATGTTGTAGCACAGCATTTCCAGTTTTAGTAATTTCCCAAGAGAAATGAAACCCTATGTCCACACAAAAACTTGTACATGATTCTTATAGTAACTTTAAACTAGAAAAATATCCAAATTTTTATCAACAGATGAATGAATAAACAAAATAGTTACATCATAAAATTAAATTCTACTCAACATTTAAGGAATAGACTAAAGATATATACAGCAGCATCGATATAACTAAAGATCATTTACTGAGCAAAAGAAGACAGACAGAATATAAAGTATCCATCTATAATTCCATTTATATAAAATCCTAGAAAATACAGATTCACTTATAATGACAGATGACAGACTAGTGGTTGCCTGGGGATGGAAAACAGGTTACAATGGATTGAAAAATGCACATGATCATTTGAAATGTTTACCATCTTAGTTGTGGTGATGGTTTCACTAGGGTATGCACACATCAAATTAATCAAAGTGTAAATTTTAAATATATGCAACTTATTATTGGGAAATTATACTTTAAGTTATGCCTAGAAAGCAATAAAAGTAGTACTAATAAAAATAAATGCCACTACATCTCATGGAAACTATGCTAGAGATTGTCAAAATGCAATCAGCAAAGCACCATTAGAAATTGTCCCTGATAGTTGTCACTACCTTTGCCCACCCAGAGCACCATCCCTGCACAATGGAGGGGATGTCTATTCCCAACGTGTAGCTTTTGCAACTCATTGGGATTGAATGCTTGTGGGATGAACACAGGAAATTCTGGGACTTTTATTTTCAGTACAGATGTTGTGTTAGAACAAAGTCCATCTGAGAAATTTCTGTGGCACATTTTTCACTGGTGTTAGAATATGGAGACCAATACAGCATCCTTGCAAGCTTGAAGCTTTACTCGAGCTTTTACCACATGGGAATGATGTTTTGGATGGTGAGGCTGTGTAAGTGTGAGGAGGGATTTGTTCTCCAGAAGCACAAAGTCTATTGGAAAACATGACATAAATAACACAAAAAAGATATGGATTATAAAACATGCACAAGAACCAAGAAAAGATTCATACAGAGAACAGTCTTCTGCTATTATTTTCAGGTTGGACAAAACTGCAGAGTTATGATTTGGCATTTTGACCTGAGATGGCAAGGGCATTTTATATTGTTTTATATTTCTTCTGTAAAAATAAATTATAGTTATAATTGTGGACATATCACATGTCTGCTCTAAAGCTTCATATGGGAAGGTGGGGAAGGAGGAAGGAAATTATACCAAAGCAACACCAAAGCTTTCTATAGTGTGGCATTCACACTCCATATTGACGAAATATCTAGAATAAAGACATTTTTAAAAAGAAGAAAAAGAAAACTGATTAAAGGTGGGAATTTGGTCTCTTGAATAAACAGTGTTTGAAAAACACAATTTGGATAATTTTATCAAAGTAAATGACTTAAATACTCAATCTGTGTGTATGTCAGAGAGAGAAAGAGAGGGAGAGAGACAAAGAGAGACAGAGATAGAAAGACAGAGATTGCCAGAGAGAGCGAAAGAGAGACAGAGCTAGCAAGCTCAAGTGTTTCTATGTATTTAGTATCTTTTCATTGGTGTCTTTGGAACAATTGCTATTCTTCCTCTTCATTTTTTCATTTACTTAGAACTTCTCCTACATTTGCCATGAGAGTGGTCCTGAGATGACATGAATAGCCATGTGCTAAGTAGAAAGGAGAGTTGACTTATCCGCTGACTTCTACAACACATTCGGGAAGAGATCTGTTAGTTTCTACTTGCAGCTGGAGATTTGACAGTATATCAGTCATCAAGGGTGACTCAACAGTAAAGGAATTTTAAAAGCATGTCTTGCCATACTATCCAAATTCCTTAAGTGCTATGAGAAGCAAAATCCTAATGGGAATAATTGTGTGGGGGGGGGGGGGGAGGGAGCGGGGGGAGTAGTTTTTGGTTTTAGCTACAATCAACCTGGGAATGGCCTGGCTTCGCTAACTTTTTGAGGCCTTCTTTCCCTTCCTTGGACTTTTTTATGCCAATATCAATTTTCATATTATTTATATTTCTCTGTGTTTTGGTATCTTTATCTCCCCAGGTTTAATTTCCTTTTGGTTGGCATGAACCTGAACTCTGAATTTAGACACCTGTGTTCCAGTCTCAAGTTCACCACTCACTACATGCATGAGCTTGGGCAAACTACTTAACATCTCTGAGTCCCTATTTCCTCATCTATAAATTGGTAGGGAGGAATAATAGTAAAGTCAAAATAATTTTGAGAGAATGTGTTGAGTTAGGCCTTGAGCATCAATTTACCTATACATTGGGGGTGCTCAGTAGATACCAGCCGTTCATGGTTGTCACTTCGAGCCTTAGCTGCCTGCCTCTTCTTCTGCTTTCTGCCCTAGCTGGGCATTTTGAGAAGATTATTCATGAACCCAAGGCTTGGTTAAACAAGAACTCAGGTGAGGCTGGGTCATTTTAATTTCCTTGGGTCTAATTTCTCAATATAGCACTCTGATAAGATGACACATTTCCAGACCACTTGTTTTTCCTAGAACATGCCACTGCCCTAGGGGATGGACCAGGATAGTGAAAAGAGGGAGAATGAGGACAAGGGAGAGGAAGAGAAGTTTATATTCCATTTTGAAGAACCAGCAAATGAGAACATTCCAAAATTATCAAAATAAACCAGAGTAGTGTTGCCATGAATTATATTTATATTATAAATAATACAGTATGTGAAAATAAGTAAGCAAACTTACATATGGGAAGGTGGGGAAGGAGGAAGGAAATTATACCAAAGCAACACGAGTAGTGGTTGTCTTTGGGTAAAGAGATGTGAATGTTGTTTTTTCATTATTTCTATTTTGTTTTGTACTTTTCAAATTTATATATATATCTATAATCTGTCTATGTGTACGTTATATGCATTTATCTATTTATATCCACATCTACATCATGGTACTTTAAAGGCCATGTAGGTCTCTTACAAAGTAACACTTTGAGAGTCTTAGCACTGAATTGTACAATATTTCCACACACTTTGACTTTACTCATGCTTTATCGAAGAGTGACATGCCATCTTTCTTTCAAGGAAAAAAAATAATGTATTCTTAGAGGTTCCAAAAATCTTGCTGTCAGAAGAGCAGACCAGCAGGAAGCTACAGTTATCTCAATTGATTCTTAGAATAACCCTCCAAGGTAGGCAATGTTGCAAGATAATTTACAGATATTCATTTCAATAAATTAGTTTATCATTCCATTCTCTAATTTCTTAATTCACTCAATGAATATATGTTTTCTCCAACTATGTGGCAAGAATTTGGCTTGATAAAGAATATCAATGAGATAAACAAGACAGACTTCTATTTGAGCACAGCAAACAATAAACCAACCAATAAATAAACACATAAGATAGTTTGAGATGCCAGTGGAAATAAACAAGATGGCAGAAAGACTAAATGCAATAGCCTGAGAAGAACTTTCTGAGGAAAAGCATTTGAGCTGAGACCTAAAGTATAGGAAGGAGTCAGGCTGTGCACTGAGGCAGAGGGGCATTGGAGAAAAGGGGACAGCAAGCATGAAGTCCCTAAGGCAGGAAGAAGCTGGAGGTGTTCCAGGGGCAGAAATGAGGCTACTTGGCTTTAGAAAAATGAAGAGGGGATTGGAAGAGGAAAAGGATAAAAGTTTTTCCATGTATGTCTCCAAACAAGTATCTAGATTCCTTGTACCATCTTACTTAGGAAAATCTTATTAAAAAATCCTGGAAAAATAAGAGTTTCTTGGCATTTTATGAAGCTTCTGCTTGCTATAGAATAAGAATTCAAGGCTTGATGGGTAAGGGAAAGGGATAAGTGCATCTCCTTGGTTGTTAGATACATATTGACACAGCAGATGATATATAGGGGGGTAGGGGTTCCTAATGATTGAGAAGTAGATGAAAAGTAATAGTTCCAGAGGTTGGGGGAATGCCTGGATTCTCAATTGACCTTGGGGAGGTGGTATGTATTCCTCTGGAAATAATTATATGGTGGCCTAAGGAAGCCAAATGCAGGCCCTTGAAGTCTAGATTCCCCAAAAGTTCTGAGTCCCGGCACTGAGAACTTACCTGGACCATTAGATCTTAAGGGCCATTGGAGCTGAGCTAATGGGAACTCAGCAGTTATGAACTAGTGACCAATCTTTTGGTATTGAGAAAGATCCAAAAACTTGGCCCAATCTCTCAAGGGCTGGATAGATGTAGATGGGAAATAATGACTAAAATTGACAATGTGGCAGGACAGGGTATGGGAGCAGAAATAAGTGATTTGCTACTTATTCTCTGAGTGTCCCACCTCAGATCTATTCTGTTCTTGTCTTTCTGGTTCTGCCTGCGAGGTGCACCACCATTGTATCCACCAATCACTTTTTCTGGTCCTCTGAATTCCACTTGGATTCAGCCAGGGAGTATGGGAGGAGCAGAGTTCAGATACTTGTCTTAGCTTCCTTCTTTCAGCCACTTTGCTGGCGGTGGCTGTGTTTCTAGGGGTGTAGCTCTTGATTGTCAGCACCTCTTAGAGGGCTCTAGCTCTCTCATTGACCTGGAGACATTTTTGTGCCCCTGACCACTTAGGTTCAGAAGAGGACACGGATTCTTGCTGTTGTTAAACTTTGTGTCACTCTCCCTTGTTCTTTTCCTTAAATCTGCTCACATGCTCTAAATAGTCTTTTAATTAAATTGTTTTCACAGAAATCCCTTAGAATGGGCCACCTTTGTTCCTGCTGAGACACCGATGAACTCTAGCTTATTAAAAGGAAAACAAGTGCTATTTCTTACAAACTCAAGTTTGTGAACTAAAAGTCATACTTCCTCTCTTAGTAAAGGAGTTACTCTTCCTCATTTTACAGGTGGAGAAAGATTTAGTAAGTTACCCATGTCACACAGCAGAGTAAAGGGCAATCTAGCAATGTGCATCTGCTTAATTTGTGATCTTTTGTGAACCAACAATTCCGCTTTTAGGAACCCATTCTTAGAAAATAACAGATCAAATAGGCAAACTGGACAAAGAGTGATATTCCTCACATTATATTTTTATTATAGCAAATATTAGGAACAATTAAAATGTTTCCAAATAGGTGATTGAGTAAATAATCAATGATGAATTTATTCAATGGAAAACTATGCTGTTGTTAAAAATGCAGTTGTTTTATTGTCATGAATGTGTATTTTTTTTAACTTTTTTTTTTAGTATCTAAATTAATTCTTTTTTTTTTTTACAATATAACTTATATTTAATAGTAGTACATATGTTTTCCTTTTGCCCCCCCAAAATCCTCCCCCGAGCCTCCCTTGCCCCACAGCACATTTCCCCACCTGCCCCCCTCCCGGCCCCAGTGTCTTTCATTCATTGGTTATACTCACATGAATGCCTACAAGTCCTTCGATTGATCTCCCCCAGCATCTGCCTCCCATCCACTCCAGCCTTCCCCCTGTATCTTTAAAGATACTTTGTTTTGCTTTTTATTGAAATAGCTCACAGAGCTGCAGCTTAGAGTACAAGCCTGTACCCAGCCAAGGAGCTAGCCATCCCCCCTGTATCTTGACGGCCTGTTCAAGGCGACCCTGCCTCTATATCAATCACTCCCTCTTGCTTCTTTTCTTCAAAAATATCTTGCCTCTGCATACTAGAAACAAACGTATAAGAGCAAAAAAAAAAAAAATGTTTGAGTGTCAGTTTCAATGTCCAACTGTTCTGAGTCCCAGTTTCAATGTCAAATAGTTCTTCATGTGTACATGTCAGCAATGGTATCCAGATGGTGGACACATCGTGGCAATGCAAGATCCATCCTCTCTGATATGGTCCTGGGCCGCCTGAAGCCACACACAGCTGCCAACTGCTAGCATGGCAAGGTGTCGTCAGTATCCCCCATCTCTGGACCATCCTCGTGGTTGGAACAGACCCGTCAATTACTCAGGAACCCACATGGTCTTGGAGTTGTTCTCTGAAAACACACAAACACATTCTTGACCAAAAGTTAACAAAGGGATCCTCTCTGCAAAATAGACTTGGGGTTCTTTTTATTTTTGCCTAAATGATTTTCCTTTGGCTTATTTTGACACCATGTGTGTTTTTTCATGGGTGTCCTGCAGTTGGTTTTACAAATGGAATTTACTTTTCTGGAGTAAGAATTTTCTACATGTATTTTACTTGTAGGATATTTTTCCTTACATGATATTACCCCACTGTCCCCCCCTTTTTTGGTTAATGGGGGCTTTTGGAAATTTTACCTTGCAGTCCTGGTAATTGTACATTTTAATTTTTGCACACAAATATTACTGCTTTAGGTTCTTTGGATGTTAGGCAATTTTACAGTGAGATGAACTACTAATAGATGTTTTAGTTAATGTTTTAGGAAAAGCTTTTTGTCCAGTACACTTAGATTTTCTTGAGTATTCACTTATTTCACTTGGCCAATTTAAATTAATCTGAAAACTTTTCTCAGTCTCTGGATCCATTCTTGTTCATCAGTCTATGTCATTCATTATATTCCTCAAATGAGTGAGATCATGTGATATTTGTCTTTCTCTGCCTGGATAATTTCACTTAGCATAATGCTCTCTAATTCCATCCATGTTGTTACAAATGATAGGAGCTCTTTCTTTTTTACCGCAGCGTAGTATTCCATTGTGTAGATGTACCACAGTTTTTTTAATCCACTCATCTGCTGATGGACACTTAGGCTGTTTCCAAGTCTTAGCTATGATAAATTGTGCTGCTATGAACATAGGAGTACATATATCCTTTCTAATTCGCGTTTCTAGTTTCTTGGGGTATATTCCTAGAAGTGGGATCACTGGGTTGAATGGGAGCTCCATTTTTAGTTTTTTGAGGAAACTCCATACTGTTCTCCACAGTGGCTGCACTAGTCTACAATCCCACCAACAGTGCAGGAGAGTTCCTTTTTCTCCGCATCCTCGCCAGCACTTGTCATTTTGATGAATTTGTTGATGTAAGCCATTCTGACAGGTGTGAGATGGTACCGCATAGTTGTTTTGATTTGCATCTCTCAGATAATTAGAGACTTTGAGCAAGTTTTCATATGTCTCTGGGCCTTCCTTTTGTCTTCTTTAGAAAAGGTTCTATTTAGGTCTGTTGCCCATTTTTTTTATTGCATCATTTGTCTTCCTTTTATTGAGTTGTGTGAGTTGCCTATAGATGCTTGATATTAAACCTTTATCACTGATAACATTTGCAAATATGATCTCCCATACAGTGGGTTTTCTTGTTGTTTTGTTGATGGTTTCTTTAGCTGTGCAAAAGCTTTTTATTTTGATGTAGTCCCATTCGTTTATTCTGTCTTTAGCTTCCATTGCCCTAGGAGCAGTATCATCAAAGAAGTTCTTTTGGCATATGTCTGAGATTTTATTTCCTGTAGATTCCTCTAATGTATTTATGGTTTCCCATCTTACGTTTAAGTCCTGTATTCATTTTGAGTTTATTTTTGTGTATGGTGTAAGTTGATGGTCTAGTTTCATTTTTCTGCATGTATCTGTCCAATTTTCCCAACACCATTTATTGAAGAGACTATCTTGACTCCATTTTATGTTCATACCTCCTTTGTCAAATATTAATTGAGCATAGTGGTTTGGGTTGATATCTGGATTCTCTATTCAATTCCATTGATCTATATGTCTGTTCTTGTGCCACTACCAGGCTGTTTTGAGAACAGGAGCTTTATAATACAGCTTGAAATCTGGTATTGAAATCACAACAACTTTGTGCTTCTTTCTCAGGATTGCTGTGTCTATCCGGGGCCTTTTTTTATTCCAGATGAATTTTTGGAGAGTTCGTTCTAGGTCTGTGAAGTATGCCATTGGTATTTTAATGGGGAGTGCATTAAATTTATAGATTGCTTTGGGTAGTATGGACATTTTAATTATGTTGATTCTCCCAATCCATGAACATGGAATATTCTTCCACCTGTTTACATTTTCCTCTATCTCTTTTTCAGTGTCCTGTAGTTTTCCACGAATAGATCTTTTACCTCCTTAGTTAAGTTTATTCCTAGGTACCTTAATTTTTTTGGTGTGATGGTAAATGGGATTGCTTTTTTAGTCTCTCTTTCTGTAAGTTCACTATTAGTGTATAGAAATGCCATAGATTTCTTGGCATTAATTTTGTAGCCTGTTACGTTGCTGAACTCATTTATTAAGTCTACTAACTTTTTTACGGAGTCTTTCAGGTTTTTTATGTACAATATCATGTCATCTGCAAATAAGGATAGCTTAACTTCTTCTTTTCCAATTTGGATGCCTTTTATTTCTTCTTCTTGTCTAATTGCAATGGCTAGTACTTCTAGTACTATGTTGAACAGGAGTGGTGAAAGTGGGCAACCCTGTCTTGTTCTGTTCTTAAGGGAAATGGTTGTAGTTTTTGCACACTGAGTATGATTGCTGTGGGTTTATCATATATGGCTTTTATTATGTTGAGGTATGATCCTTCTATTCCTACCTTGTTGAGAGTTTTTATCAAGAAAGGATGTTGGATTTTGTCAAATGCTTTTTCTGCATCAATTGATATGACTATGTGATTTTTATCTCTCAATTTGTTTATGTGATGTATCACACTTATTGATTTGTGGATATTGTACCATCCTTGCATTCCTGGGATAAATCTTACTTGGTCATGGTGTATGATCTTTCTGATGTACTGCTGGATCCAATTTTCTAGAATTTTATTGAGGATTTTGGCATCTATATTCATGAGGGATATTGGCCTGTAATTCTCTTTCATTGTGTCATCTTTATCTGCTTTTGGTATTAGGGTGATGTTAGCTTCATAGAAGGAGTTTGGAAGTGTTCCATCCTCTTGAATTTTCTGGAATAATCTGAGGAGTACAGGTTTTAGTTCTTCCTTGAATGTTTGGTAAAACTCCCCTGTGAAGCTGTTGGCCTTAGGCTTTTGTTTGCTGGAAGCTTTATGATGACTGCTTCAATTTCTTCCACAGTTATTGGTCTATTGAGTTGTTTAGATTCTTCCTGCTTGAGTTTTGGGAGGTTATATTTTTCTAGAAATATATCCATTTCCTCCAGGTTTTCCAGTTTGTTGGAGTAGAGTTGTTCACAGTATTTTTTAACAATCCTTTGTATTTCAATGGGGTCTGTTGTTATTTCACCTCTTTCATTTCTGTTTTTATTTATTAGAGTCCTCTCTCTTTGCTTCTTTGTGGGTCTGGCTAGAGGTTCATCAATCTTGTTTATCCTTTCAAAGAACCAGCTCTTGGTTTTGTTGATCTTCCGTATTGTTTCTTTCGTCTCTATGTCATTTATTTCTGCTCTGATATTTACTGTTTCCTTCCTTCTGCTAACACTGGGCTTTTCTTGTTGCTTTCTTTCTAACTCTTTGAGTTGTTGGGTTAGATAATTTATTGCCGCGGTTTCTAGTTTTTTGTGGTAGGATTGTAGAGCTATGAACTTCCCTCTCAGAGCTGCTTTCACCGTGTCCCATAGATTTTGGATTGTTGTGCTGTCATTGTCATTTGTTTCCATGATGTTTTATATCTCTTCCTTGATCTCTTTAGTAACCCAGTCACAGTTTAATAGCATGCTGTTTAGTCTTCATGTGTTTGATTTCTTTGGATTGTTCCTATTGTAGTTGATTTTCAGCTTTATGCCACTGTGACCTGAGAATATGCTTGATATGATTTCTATCTTCTTGAATTTAGACAGACTTTGCCTGTGACCCAACACATGGTCGATCTTTGAGACTGACCCATGGGCACATGAAAAGAATGTATATTCTGTGGCTTTCGGGTGAAATGATCTGAAGATGTCAATTAATTCCTTCTGGTCTAGTGATTCATTGAGGATTGATACTTCTTTACTGATTTTTTTGTTTAGAGGATTTGTCTAATGGTGATAGTGGGGTATTAAAGTCTCCTACTATGATTTTATTACTGTCTATCTCTCCCTTGATATCCTCTAGGAGTTTTAGTATGTATTTGGGTGCTCCTGTATTGGGTGTGTATATGTTTACCAGAGTTATTTCTTCTTGTTGGATTGCTCCCTTTAGTATTATGAAATGGCCTTCTTTATCTCTTGTTATGTCCTTCACTTTGAGATCTAATTTGTCGGATATAAGTATTGCTACCCCAGCTTTTTTTTTCATTTCCATTCGCCTAAAGAACCTTTTTCCATCCTTTCACCCTCAGTCTGTGTGCGTCTTTTTTTCGGAGGTGGGTTTCTTGTAGACAGCAGATATATGGGTCGTGTTTTATTATCCAGTCTATTACCCTATGTCTTTTGATTGGAGCATTTAAACCATTTACATTTAAAGTTATTATTGATAGGTAGTTATTTGTAGCCATTTTTGTTCTTTGCCCCTATGTTCTTTCATGGCTTCCTATTGCTTTTCACAGCAGACACTTTAGCATTTATTGTATTTCTGGTATGGTGGTAATGTATTCCCTTAGATCTTTTTTTTCTGTGAAGCTCCTGATTTGACCTTCAATTTTGATTGATAGCCTTGCTGGGTACAGTATTCTAGGATTCAGACCCTTTCTTTGCATAACTTTGTATATTTCATTCCAATCCCTTCTGGCCTGATAAGTTTCTGTTGAGAAATCACTTGCTAATCTGATGGGGGTTCCTTTGTAGGTAACTTTCTGTCTCTCTCTGGTAGCTTTTAAGATTCTCACTTTGTCATTGATGTTTGCCAGTTTAATTATAACGTGCCTTGGTGTAGGTCTTTTGGGGTTTAATTTGTTTGGAACTCTGTGAGCTTCTTGGATTTGTGTGGGTTTTTTCTTTCCTATATCAGGGAAGTTTTCTGTCATTATTTCTTCCAACAGGTTTTCTATTCCTTGCTCAGGTTCCTGTTCCTCTGGAAGCCCTATTATGCAGATGTTGTTTTGTTTCATGTTGTCCCAAAGTGCCCTTAGGCTCTCCTCCTGCTTTTTAATTTTTTTTTCTAGAAGCTGCTCTACTTGGGTGTTTTTTCCTACCTTGTCTTCCAGCTCACTGATGCGGTCCTCTGCTTCATCTAGTCTACTCCTGATACTTTCTATGGAGTTCTTTACCTCAGCAATGTCACTTTTCATTTCTTCTTAGGTCTTCTTCATTTCCTCATAGTTGTTTTTCATTTCTTCATGGCTCTTCTTCATTTCCTCTTGATTCCCCTTCAATTCCTCATGGTTCTTACTCATATTGGCTTCTGTTCTCTTCATCCACCCTATGACCATTTCTGTGTACTCTCTCTCTCTGACAGGTTGCTTGCTCCCATTTCGTGTACCTCTTTTTCTGGTGAGGCTTGCTTTTCTTTCAATGGTGGGCTATTTCTATGTCTCCCCATGGTCTTCCTTCTCTGTGTGTCTTGTTATGTAGTTCTCACTCTCCTGTGTTGATTTAAAGGCTCAAACTACAACACAACCAGATGCAGCACACCAGACACTGAAGATGAATGTGTTTACAGTATTGGTAACTCCAAATTAAAGGTGATTGCCAGAGGAAGGTAAATTAGGTGATAGGTGGGAAAAAAGAGAGTAAGAGAAAACACACTCACACACAAAAGCAAGAAAGAAAGAAAGAAAGAAAGAAAGAAAGAAAGAAAGAAAGAAAGAAGAAAAGAAAGAAAAAAAAGGTATGCCAAAATAAAATTGGGAAAAGGGGAAGGAGTAAGAAGAAAGGAAAAGGGAGTAAACTATAAATATGGGTTGGAAACTCCCAAGGATTACCACTAATATCAACAAAAGCCAGCAACGAATACCTGGAGATTGATACAAATACATACAACAACTAATATCAAGGGAGGTTAGGGAACACAGAAGCTTAAATCTATCAAAAAACAATGTAAACATCACCAAAACACAAAACAATGCCAACCCCTGCCCCACAAAACAAATTAAAAGACAAGAATAACCAAGCCAATCTCACAAACATGCATAAAATATAAACATCAGCAGGACTGAGAGAAAAACAGTTTAGGATAGTGAATTCGGAAAAGCATTAGATGTGTATGGACTTGGAGCAGGTGGTTGGAGATTGGATATAAAAGTGGGGTGAAATTTTAACAGGGGGTAAAAAGAGAGAATAAGGAAAATCTAAACCAGAAAAAGTGTAAGGGGAATAAGACACTAACTAGGGAAAGGTTAGCAAGAGAGTGCTGGCATAAGGGTGAAGTTGAAGTAGAGTAAAGAAATACTAAAGGGTAGATGAAAAAAGACTATATAACACTAATCTCTAAGTAGAATAAAAATGGAATAAAATGGCACTTAAAAAAAGTTTAAATAGTAGTAGAAATAAAATTGATTCCTTGTGTTACACAAGAGTCAATTTGTGAATCAGCCCCTAGGTGGCAGTGTTTCTGAACTGACCTCTGGGTCCACTGGTCCTCTCTAGCCTGATCTAAATTCCCGCTATGTCTATGGTATTTACTACTGATTTGTGGAAATAGGCTACCCCAGGGCTGTCTCTCTAATTGTGAGGACCTGTTCTGATCCCCAGCATCAGCAAATCAGCTCACCCCTGCAGTCTCCCATGTTATCCCCCACCAGGGGATCCCCCGTTCCTCGTTCAGCGCTGAGAAATTCAGATTTAGAGAGGACAAACACAGGCACGCGAACTCATGTCCTGCTCGTATGTTTGCTTGAAACTCCTTCTCCCCTTGGGTTTGGCAGCCCGCTCCCTCCCAAAACTGCCAGGCTGTCCTTCTCCTTCAGATCCAAATAGGTTGCCCTCTATGTATCCCCCCTGTCACCAGCTCTGAGGGCCCTCTTCCACGTTTGCTGGCTGCAACAGCCAGGGACTGTTTTCGTCTCCCCCGACCCCCACCTCCCCAGGCGAGAATCTCCCTGTGTTACCAGCTCCCTTAACCCCGGAGAAATATGACCTTTCCCTGGCAGAGCACAGGTTTCCTCGGAATCTGCTTCTTCACCAACTAGGAACCAATGTGTGTGTGTGTGGGGGGGGTTCTCAGATGCCCAGTGGGTACCGCAACTGTAAAATCCTCAGGCTCTTCCCCTTTAAGATGGCACAGCCGCCTCTGAGCCAGGCTCCACAAGAGAACCCAGCCGCACAGAGCCTCTCCGTTAAGGGAGGCTAATCTAAGCAGTCGCCCTCCTTCTCCCAAAGCCCCGCTGTCCCCCCACTCACCAACAAACACTCCCCACACGACCCTCAGCTGCTCCCTCCTTCTACCCCAGTACACAAATGATTACGAGTCCTTCTGTTCCGCCGCCATCTTTTTTTCGTCTCTGGGTATTTGTGATATATTGTTAAATCAAGGTAAAATGATAGGAAAGTAATTAAATATATGATCTATTTTTATTTTTTAACTAGAGGCTCTATGCAGTAAAATTCGTGCAATCAGGAGGGTCCCTCAGCCTAGCCTGCACCCTTTCATAGTCTGGGACCTCTCAGGGGATGTTCACCTGCCAGTTTAGGCCTGTTCCCTGGGGGATCAGGCCTAAGCTGGCAGCCAGACATGCCTCTGGCAATCTGGGGGCCCTCAGGGAATGTCCCTGGGGGGAGTGGGCCTAGGACATTAGGACATCATTAGTGCTGCAGAGGAGGCAGGAGGTACTCCCACCACCACTGCTGCACTCAGTCATCAGCCTGGCTTGTAGCTGAGAGGACCTCTCCTTGTGGGAGTAAATTGACCACCAGGGGGCAGCTCCTGCATTGAGCGTCTGCCCCCTGGTGGTCAGTACACATCATAGCAATTGGTCATTCAGGTCGGTCATTCTGCAGTTAGGGTCAATTTGCATATTACCTTTTTATTAAATAGGATGTTTGTATTGGGATTATATACATAAAAGTCTGACTTAATGCAATAAGTGTACAAAGAGGTCATGAATGCTTGACAATTTATTTATAACTCTCTTTAGTCCCAATATCTTTTTTAATGAGTATGCATAATTTTAAAAATAAAAATTAGAGATTATGAAACATGAAAATAAAAAGAAATTAAGAATCAAAGAGAAGATATATTTGAAACCAATTAGAGAAATTTGAACATTTTCTGGAAATAATAGAGTCATATAATCGGTTGGTCCTAAATAATGATTGATTGTCACTTAGTGACTGTATCTTTAACTATTTCTAGGGATGAGGGAAGAAATCTTAAGACATAATATCTCTAACTAGAGGTGAATACATATAATACAGCAGAGTAAATTACATCTTCCCACAGGGGGAATCTTATCCCCAAAGGACAAAAAATTGGTTCCTAATGGGTGAAAAAGATCTTAGATATTACAGTGGCCCTCTGGAGGTTTGTTGCCCTCCAGAGCTCAGTTCTACTCAACATAATATTAGTACTGAGTATTTAATTTCCCTCATTAAGAAATAATTAAGTCTAATTTAAATGTAAATTATTTTAATTAATTATATTACACTACTTACTCCTTAGGGGGCAATAACAGTAAAGAGATTGAAAATACAAAGTAGATGAATTAATTGAGAAGTGCTTACTCCCCTCCAAGGGAATGGTGGAGAATTTAGTATTATTTTGCCTCTTCAAACAGCAATTCTTTTTTATTATTATTTTACTTGTTCTAGAAATAAGGAAGGGGGCAGGTTCTCAGGATTACAATATTACTTGGAGACACTGATCCTTGTCACTATTATGAGCTGAATTTAGTCTAGTTTATGTCTTTAGACACATAAGATTCCAGAGACACAATTAGGCCCTAAGTTTGTTCCAACAGATAACCTCTCTTACCCATGCTTACCTTTATCTGAGTCTCCCATCCTGTCTTCTCGATATCCACTTCCACAGGCACCATATACACTGTACACAAAGCTTACCACTCAAACACAAGGTGAGGAGAGACAATGGAGGTGGAAAATACCGACAGGGCTTTCTTTGTGAATGGGCTCAGGGAAAAGACTACTGTACTTGCCAAGGAATTTCACTGAGCTCTTGATGGATGGGAAGGACAATGGAGGGAGGGACTTGTAAAGGATTTATGAGGGCCAGGATTAAGGAAGCATGTGAGAATGCCATCACTAAATTGACTTGAGGTAAAAGAAACATGTGGAACACTTCAATGAGACATTAACTAATGCTTCTGCACAGGTGCAACTGAATGAAGCTAACACCTTATATCAAATCCTCTTCACGTTGCCAGGGATGTCTATAGATAATCACATAGAGGTGGTGCAGACAGGGAGGCCAGGTGAAGGAGAAACCCGATTTCTACATTCCTTATTCTCTAGGCTAGAAATGTAGCTTGACTCCATGCCCAGAATTTGCCTGCCTGTTTTCACTCACCTTGTTAACTTAAAAAAATAAAAATAATTAAAAAAAAAAAGCTCCCAGTAAGACTCTGGAATCCCAGACTTATCTCTCTTAAAACTTTCTGTCACTTGTCTCTGTTCCTTTCGGGTTGCTGCCTGCTCTGTGATACATTGGGGTATGAGTAAATTTATAAATATGGGGACTGAGAAGAGCTCAGTGTAACTTTGAGATTATGTCTCTCCAGGGAATTCACCTTACATAAAATAATATAGCAGTTGGGGATGGAGAGAAGAACATTAAAGATCTGATTGTGTGGCTGATACTTTTATATGCATTGCTTGGAGATTCTCAAAGCCACCCTGCCAAGTATGTTTATCTTCCTGTTTTTAACCTGGAGAAAGCTAAGTACCAAAAGGTTAAGTAAATTTCTAGCTCAAACTTTCAATGAGAATTGTCAAAACTGGATTGAAAATCGATCTTTTTGACCAAATTCTTGAACCCTATTTCTACTCCACTGGGTTTTACAAACTGAGTTTCACAACATGTTCATTGGTTACAGCTATTATTTTAAGGAAATAGAGAATGAAGTAGAATAGAAATCATCACCAGGGTGTACCTTCTGTATTCAGGGTGTTTTATCATGAAAATATAATGTGACACATGAAAATGTCTTTCTTAATGGGAGAAATAGGCAAAAAGAGTTCAAAAGTTCCTACACTGGGGGGGGGGGGGGCGCCCACAGGCAAGACACCTTGAGCTTTCTTTAAATCTTTGTGCCTGCTGAATTCAAGGCACCTGGCAAAACCAAGTCTTGGAAAAACACATTCACCAATGAGGCTGGATATGTTATCAGCTTGGCCTTAACTTTGCCCAAGGTGTGGGGAGAGGGCCTTGATATGTAAGTGCAGTCTTGCCTTGGGTATGAGGGAATGAATAGAGCCTGGCCCCACCAAAACTCCTTTGATCCTAATGTTGGAGAAACCCCTTTGTATTGTGGAATATAAATAAACCACTGCTGTTTGGGTTTGGATTGCTGACACTCCATCAGAGACACCAAATGTCCCACCCAGCCCCAGCCTTTTACTTTATATTTCTGCATCTTCTCTTCTATATTTCATTTTTCTTCATCCCCAGCAACTCTACTCAGAAACTGAACCCAGTCTCTCTCCACACTGGATGTGGGAAAGAGAGAGAAAACACCGATATTTGGCACCCAAACAGGGACTGAGTATGGAGGAAGAACTGAGGGGATCACTCCAGAAGCGTGTGCATAGGAAACATAAGGTAATGTGGAGTGGATTATTGTGAATTTAAATTAGCTAGGTGTAAAATATGGGGAGTTCTAAAACTATGCTCCAAGTTCAAAGATGCTTTGATAAGTGTAGTCAGGTTGTCTATATCTGAAGTCTTGTTGAAGAAATGTGTAAAAAGTTCAGGAAGCAGTTGCGTGACTGATATTCAGCAGAAGGTCCAGAGAAGAGTCCTAATTTAATTTGTGATCTAGCACAGGAGAGCTTAAGAATGTCTAAGCGGGATGTAGACAGGGCCTTACAGCCTGCAGTGGAGGAGTGTGAATCTCTAAGAATAGCATCTTCATCTTCTCTGCCTCCAGGTGTCTCTCCTGTGACTGTGACCGCAGTCAAAAGTCTACCAGATAAAGATTTACCTCCTAAATGTAAGTGGGAGCCAGAGTTTGAGCAAAAGAGAGGCAAGCGCCACTGTGAGCAGGATGAGAAAAGTTTTGCTCACAGCTAGCTGCCCAGCATTTATGGCTGGGTGCAGGCGCTTGCCAGAAAGTGACTTCCTTGGTTGGAGGCTCAAACTACTTGTAATCAAGTAGAAAGGATTAAAAGAATTTCTCAGCAACTGCCACAGATTCTTCATCTTAAAAAAAAAAAGTTTTCTTTTTTTAAAAAATAAAAATTGTAAAAGTAAATAAAATAAAAACAGTAGATGCCAGACCATCTCTGAATTTCCCCCCAAATCAAGAAGGAGGTGGGGGAAGGGAGCCACGTGGTGATCCAATATGGATGCCACCCCCCAGAAGGCCATTACAAAAGGTCTCATTCTTTGTCATGTTTTTTCCAGCTAGTGACTTACAAAATCTATAAATGCACTGGGGATTTCTGTGCACATGTAAAGGGAAAGGCCAGTTTAAAGACAAGGCACGTAAATGTCCATATTGGGACATTTTAGATAGAGTTTTTTAAGCTGAGCTTAATCTTTTGCTATGTACAGAATAACAACCTAAGACTTTTTAACCTAAAAGAGATGGTGGATATGAACCTAAGGAGGGAACCCTGGCTAGTTTCAGCAGTAAGTAGATTGGCATTTCCATAATAAAGAGTGTTTTTTAAAATGCTAATGAAGGGTGTTAAAAGGCTAACTTAAGGCCCTTAAGAAAATAAATTGTGTTACAAAAGAAGTTATCCAAAGTAAATGCCTTAAAATAATTGAAAATGGATTTGAAACTCAAAAATTGTTGGAATATATATAGATGATGTATTAATTATAAAGACCTAAATAGCCCAGATAACTGGCTATGACCTTTGTTAATGAAGGAAGAAGGGTAGTTGCCCTTCTCCCCAGCATACAGTTGGACCAGTTTCTGGCCATCAGCCATCTTACAGGGAAGAATGTGGTAATTTGCATTTGAATATCTCCAGGCTTGCAACTGAATTCCCCAGGCAAAGAAAAATCATTGTCACTTTAAAAAGTCAAGCAGCCTGAGCTTGTTAACCAAATGATAAAAAGTTGTTTAATAATCTAAATTTGCTTCCTCATGAGAAAAACCTAGAGGACAGAAATGAAGCTATTAATTGATTATGTCTTATATTTATTTTTAGAAATATAAAATGTTATTAATCTAAGAACTACTAAATATATTTTACTTACAGCTCTAAAAGTTCAAAGTGCAAATTAAATTGGTAGAAATTATATAGTTGTTGTAATTACATACCTAAAATATATGAAGTTGTTTTTTGAGAAAATAAAATACTGTTTAATTCGAAATTCAAAATATGCTACTTATTGGTCTAAATTTTATAAAGAAGATTAATTCTATGATGCATTTAAATTTAATTGATCTTCTTTAAGATAATTTAAGTACATAATCTTTAAATCGTATATAAAAAATATATATTTGATCTTTCAAAATATATTTCAAGAGACTGTGAGGGTAACTTTTGGACATTCCAAGGGTCCAAAAATGTTTTCAAAAATCTGTTCTCTATTTAAAAAATATTTTTTAATTATACTTGAGATTACATGGAAAGTTTTATTGTTAAGCCCGGGACGCCCGCCGCTCTCACAAAGGCACCAAGAGACGTTCTCATGCAAACAGCAAAGGGTTTATTCACCAAGCATGCTGGGGCTCACAACATACCCTGAAGTCAGAGTAGAGGCTGAGAGCCCCGAGACAGTGCAAAGCCAGGGCTTAAATACCCTGAAACAAACAACAGGGTCATACAGATGCCGTCAGGGGGACTTGTTACAGTTTGTCTTTCCCAAAACCGTGACATTTACATTAATCTCAGTTTCACATTCTTGGTCAAGCATTCTGTGTTTCCTGTTTCCTTATCATTACCCCTGGGCTCTCCCACTCTGCAAGAAGGGGCAGGATGTAATTTACTGGTTAATGTTTCTGTAATCTTTGCTACTAATCTAGTCGCCCTACAGGGTGCACCTTACCAGCCACTGCTTCCAATTCTGCTGCCTTACATTATCAAATAAAATTAAGCAACATATATTTTACTTATATACATATATTAAATGTTATCAAAGTTTTGCCTCAAAGAAGGGCAAAATAAAGTAACTATATTTTTGAAATATAGCCAAATTTTTCAACAGCAGAATTTTAAATCAGACCAATTAAGTAACATACCTAAACTTTACTAAATGATTTTTTACTTTTTAATTAAAGATATCTACTTAAGTTACTTTATAAATTAGTTTTTAAAATATAATCAAGTTCTCATGTAAATTAAGTTACATTGAGCCAATGTTTTTATAGGTTATTAAACTTAAGTAAAATCTAAAAAATAGATTAGAAGCCACCATTTACTGCCTGAAATTGGTAGCCACCTGCATTCTTAATTAAGCTACAAGTGGGGCAACATTTGCTGCTTGTGAAATTTGCTTTACCTTTTAAATGAAGATACCTATTTTAATTATTTAAATAAATTAACTTATTAAATTATTATCGAGGTTTTCAGCTCAATGAAAAGCCAATATTTTTATAAACAATTCTAATAAAGACTAAAAACAGCTAGTGAGATTACTGCTTATCTGCAATATAATTTTGACCGTCTTTTAAAGGAAGGGATTAAATAGCCACCATGATGAGCTCATGCTTACTGATCACTTAGGGGCTGCTGCCATCTTGAAATAAAGGCCAACTCCCTTATTTTGAATAAGCCAATGTCTTTGCAAGCAATTTAAATGAGTCTTCTAAGAAATTTACTAAATTCTTCCCAGGATCCCTCTATATATGCAAATAAGCCTAAGAGGATACTTTAAAAATATATTTTAATAAAAAGGAGAGATTTAAAAATTTTGAATTCTCCTTCACTAATATTTACAGTGTGAACTGAGATTGTTTTTAAAATGTTAAATCTGACAGGGAATTAGTAGTCACTCTTGCTGCAAGAGAGCTTATAATATGGCTAGCTCCTTGGCAAGGTACAGACTTGTACTCCTAAGTTGCAGTCCTGTGAGCTGTTTCAACAAAAAGAAAGACAAAGCATCTTAAATGAAGCTCTCTAGCTTAAAAATTATTATAAAGACAGGTTTCCTTCAAACATCTTAAGAATTAATTAAAAGTCTATATATACTTGGCTTGTTAAACTGAAGTAAATAATTTGTGTTTTTGCCTCCCTGGTAAATTTTATGCAAAGTTAAAGGCTAATTGTAGCAGTTTAATGTCATGTATTGTCCATAACCTAGGACAAATAAAATTAAACTTAAGAGATAAATTAATCTTATTTCAGATTAACTTGATTGGCTAATTTAAATAATTAAATATTCAGTAAAATATTTTATTAATGGTCCATCTTATAGCAAAGTTGCTAAACATGCTAGGAATCCGAAATAGTCATATTTGAAGCCCATATAGATCCTGTAACAAGGGATCCCAAAGGGGACCTGATAGGACTATTCTAGCCACAGAAATAGCAATGGCCCATGAGAACAGAGTCAAAATTGTTCAATAATAAAGATAATAAAGACTCCTTGCCATAGTAACATTCAGCAGCTGTGCATTACTACAGGTTGCCCAGGACCAAGGGCAAGGAAGGTCGGTGTACGCTTCCAGACCATGTTTGCGCACCCTTCTACATAGAAGTCAAAATGTTTGATGTTTTGTGTTCTACTAGGACCCCTGACTTGGGGAACTTGCCTTATTTCTAATACATTAAAAGAAAGGTTTTACCTCAGGCACTAACCATTTTTTACAGATGAATCCTATTCTGGAAAAGCTGGATCTACTATTGCAGCAGGGGAACAAAGGTCCTTCAAACCCGTTATTATATTTCAGTAAAAATACAAGCTCTTATTTATGCCTTAACAGATGTTACTATGGAGACCATCAACATATAGTGATAATACTTATGTGATAAGTATAGCCAAAATTATTGAAACAGCTACTATAGGGCGCACTAATTCAGAAAAACTTTTAATTAATTTTCTGCCTTTAAAATGTTATTTGATAATGATAATTTCTATCTTTTATTTAAAGCAATGTCCTCAGTGTGTTATCTGCCTCATTGTGCCAACTTTAGAGGTAAATCCCCGAGAACTTAAACCTAACCAAATTTGGCAATATGGATGTAGCCAATTGTACTCTTAAAATCAATTATTTAAACAAAAAGGGGGAGATGGATATTATGTGTCAACCCAAAACAAGCTCAGTCATGCTATTTATATTTTAAAATTTTTTGAATTGTGATGCAGAGGATCATACAGCATCCAAAAGGCATCAGGCTTCCTGTACAACAGCCTCCTCCGAGTTAGCTAGGTAGAAGGAAACACAAACCAGACAAGAGTTTTACCAAATTCAGTAATAATGTGGGGAAGAGGTTGTGTTTTATATCTTTCCAGAGGAGCAATGCAGCCAATTTGGGTGCCAGAGCTTTAAGTGCACCACCACAATGGACCCGGACAAGTTTCTTGTCCCTTCACTCAAAAGGACTGTTGCCTCCGTGACGGCAAAGTGGAGGAAGAAGAAAAATACTGAAAACGAGGAAGGGACTGAGGTGCCAATATGGGGTCAACACTGAAGAGAGTGAGGTGCCAATATGCAGTCATCTGAAGAAGTTGACTGAGGCCCAGCAGATCCAGATTGTAGAAAAGCAAGAAGTTGAAGCTACTTCTTCCACCATGTTGTTGTTCATGCCAGCAACTGATAGCTGCCAGTCTTCTGCAAAGTCTTGCGCAGCCAAGTCCAAGGACTCCGAGTATAGGACAGCAGCAAAAGAAACCTTTTCATTTAGTAGCTAAAAATGTTAACATGTCTAGTTTTGAATTTCTCTTATTGTTGTATCGCATTGGCATTGTTTTGTTATTATTTAATAGCCAGAGTTTTGCTCTTGACATTCAAGTTTTAAAATCATAACATGTATGTAGTTTAGTTTTTGCATTGGCACTGTTTGCAAATTGTTTTAATTTAGAGCTTAATTCTTGATGTTTAAATTTTACTTTTATTATAGTAGCTTAAAAACAAAAAAGTGTGACATGTGAGGGGCACCCCCAGGCAAGACACCTTGAGCATTCTTTAAATCTTTGTGCTGGCTGAATCCAAGGTGCCTGGCAAAACCGAGTCTTAGAAAAACACATTCACCAATAAGGCTGACAAGTTTATCAGCTTGGCCTTAACTTTGCCTCAGGTGTCAAGGAGAGGGCCTTGACATGTAAATGCAGTCTTGCCTTGGGGATGGGGGAATGAATAGGGCCTGGGCCCACTGAAACCCCTTTGTATTGTGGAATTAAATAAACCACTGCTGTTTGGGTTTGGATTGCTGACATCCATCAGAGAGAACAGATGTCCCACTAGCCTCCAGCCTTTTACTTTATATTTCTGTGTCTTCTCTTCTATATTTCATTTTTCTTCATCCCCAACTCCTCTACTCAGAAACTGGACCCAGTCTCTCTCCACGCTGGATGTGGGAAAGAGAGAAAAAACACCTATATTACACTGCACCCTGTTGTGTACCACTTATGTTTTTACCATCCTCACTCTCGCTATACACTGTAGGGCCTCTAAAGTGAACCACAAAAATGAACATTGTCCCTACACTAACTTGAGCAGAATCAAGACAGACCTAGAGGGCATCAGGAAATTACTGGGAGTTCAATGAAATATATATTGTAAAATGAAAGAGACCTGTGGCCTCCTTCTGAGTTTTTCCTGGAATATATGAAGTTGAAAGCCTCTTAGTTTTCTGTTATTTGCACCACTGCTAGTGATGCACAGAGGAGGGAAGGAAAGGAAGCAAGGGCAGTGAATAGGCTGGAAAATGCTCCTGGGGCCATTGCCCATTTGCAGGCTACATGGACTTTTGAGTTTTAAAAATAATTTGCAGGATGGAGCTATAATCTATCTTCAGGGAAGATACATAATAAAGAGACGTGGATTAAGGAGAAATAGAGTAGTACAGCAGATACAAAAAGTGATTCTAAATCTTGTCCTTCTCATCATTTATGGACAAATATCCTGATTTTATATATATATAATTTATTTTTTTTTGCAGTATACTTTAGATTTAATAGTAGTACATATATTTTCCTCCCCCCCCCCCCCCATTGTCCTCCTCGCAGCCTCCCCTACCCCCAGCACATGTCCTCACCGGTCTCTCCTCCCCCATCTCCCCGCCCCAGTGTCTTGCATCCACTGGTTATGCTCACAGGCATGCATACAAATCCTTCAGGTGATCTCCCACAGCACTGGCCCCCCCACCCTTCCCAGCCTTTCCCTGTAGCTTGACAGCCTGTTTACCCTGATTATTTTTAATTACAAAGCAGACCATTGAGCACTTTGAATACCAAAACCCCAGGGAATCAATTCAATTGAACAGTCATTTTCTGAACTTCTCTTATAAATAATGACTTACACAACATTTGTGAATTGAGCATCACTATTTTGTACTTTTGAGGGATGTATAGCTCTTCCTTCTTCATGTGGCTAGGAAACATCATCGAACACGTACTATTCTATGCAAGGCACAGTGACAGAGGGTATGGGCTACCTGGAGACTTCACGGAATAAGGTGGAAGATAACTCAGTTAAACAATCTAGTGAACATAAAGGAAGACAATTAAGGGCTAGGCAAAACTTTTATAAAAGTCTACTAAAATAAATACCACTTGGGTAGGTCAACTTAAGGAAATTAATAATTCTCAAAGGTTTATTTGATTTTTCTAAATAACTTATTTTTGAACAATGTTAGAATTACTAAAAAGTTGCAAAAGGAACAGAGATTCCATATTTACTCTTCCCCAGTATCTTCTATTATTAACATCTTATTTTTCAAAACTAAGAAATTAACATTAATGCTATTTACCAAATTAATACTTTTTCTGGTTTCACCATTTTTTCCATTATTTTATTTCTTGTGGTTCAGGATTTAATCCAAGATACTGCATTGTATTTAGGGTGTGCTTAATTTTGATATTATTTCTGAAAATTATTATTACATTTCCAAGTTTGCTTTTTATAGTGGGTGGAGGGAATAATATAACAGATGCTACCTGCTAGGATATTTGGCTGGATCACTGAAACTCATGCTATTGCACCAGTCAGCTAAAGAAGCTTACTTTGAAATGGGATAATATGAACCCATGAACAACACTTCATTTTTTACCTCTAACTGGTGTTGAGAGATACTTTTAGACTTTTCCACAATTATTTATATAGAAATACATATATATACTAGAGGCGCAGTGCATGAAATTCATGCACGGGGGGGGGGGGGGGATGTCCCTTAGCCAAGCCTGCACACTCTCCAAACTGGGACCCCTCGAGGGATGTCTGACTGCCTGTATAGGCCCGATCTAGGCATGATCAGGCCTAAACGGGCAGTCGGTCATCCTTCTCACAATCCAGAACTGCTGGCTCCAAACTGCTCAACTGCCTGCCATCATGATTGCCCATAACCACTTCTGCCTGCCAGCCTGATCACCTGTTAACCGCTATCCTGCCAGCTTAATTGATGTCTAACTGCTCCCCTGCCAGCCTTTCTGCCCCCATCGTCCCTCCTCTGCCAGCCTGGTCGCCCCTAACTGCCCTCCCCTGCTGGCCTGATTGCCCACAACTGCCCTCCCTTGCAGGACCTGGACCTCCCAACAGCCTACCCCTGCTGGCCATCTTGTGGTGGCCATCTTGTGTTCACATGGGGACAGGATTTTTGACCACATGGAGGCAGCCCTCTTGTGTGTTGGAGTGATGGTCCATCTGCAAATTACTCTTTTATTAGATAGGATAGAGGCCTGGTGCATGGGTGGGGGCCAGCTGGTTTGCCTTGAAGAGTGTCCCAGATCAGGGTGAGGGTTCCCTTGGGGCATGGGGCAGCCTGGGCAAGGGGCCTGTGGAGGTTTGCAGGCCAGCCATGCCCCCCAGCGACCCAAGTGGAGGCCCTGGGATCTGGGATTCATTTATGTTCTACAATTGAAACTTTGTAGCCTAGAGCAGAGCCAAGCTTCTGCTTGCTACGTGGCAGTAGCCATTTCTGTTTGAAACTTTGTAGCCTAGAGTGGAGGCCTAGGCCAGCAACGGCAGGTGGAAAGCTTGGCTTCCTTCGTTGCCAGGGAATCCCAAGCCTCTGTTCTCTCCAGCTCAGTGGCTGCCTCCATTTCTGTACCTTTTATAATTGAAACTTTGTGGCATTAAGTGGAGGCCTAGGCCTGCAATGGCAGGCAGAAAACTTGGCTTCCTCTGTTGCTGGGGAAACCCAAGCCTCCCTCCTGCTCTCAGTAGTGGCAGCCATCTTGGTTGGGGTTTAGTTGCATAATCTGCTCCTAATTCGCTGGTGGGTGTGGCTGGTGGGCATGGCTTGTGGGTGTAGCAAAGGTACAGTCAAATTTGTATATTACTCTTATTAGATAGGATATATACACACACAAATATATATATATTATATATATGATCTAATAAAAGACTGATATGCAAATTAACCATCACTCTGCTACATCCATGCCCACTAGCCAATCAGGAATGAGTATGCAAATTAACCACACCTAAGATGGCTGCGATCATGAAGTGAGCAGGAGGGAGGCTTGGGTTTCCCCAGTGATGGAGGAAGCCAAGCTTTCCTCACACCCTGGCTGGCCCAGGCCTCTGCTTAAGGCATTAAAATGGCAGCAGCCACGGAGCTAGAGTGAGCAGGAGGCTAGGATTGTTCCCGGCAATGGAGAAAATCAAGCTCTCTGAGCACCCTGGCTGGCCCATGCCTCCGCTTAAGGCTACAAAGTTTCAATTATAGAAGACAAATAAACCCCAACAGAAATAGCTGCCACCACGGAGTGGGCAGAAAGCTTGGCTCTGCTCCAGGCTACAAAGTTCTAATTGTAGAAAATAAATAAATCCCAGATACCAGAGCCTCCACTTGGATCACTGGGGGGAGTGGCTGGCCTGCAAACCACCACAAGCCTCTCACCAGGCTGCCCCATTCCCCAAGGGAACCCCCATCCTGATCCGGGACACTCCTTAGAGCAAACCAGCTGGCCCCCACCCATGCACCAGGATTTTATCCTATCTAATAAAAGAGTAATATGCAGATTGACCATCATTCCAACACACAAGATGGCTTTCCCATGTAGTAAAAGATCCTGCCCTTATGTGGACACAAGATGGCCACCACAGATGGTCAGCAGGGGAAGGCAATTGGGAGGGACCAGGCCTGCAAAACAGAGGGCAGTTGGGGCAATCAAGCCTGCAGGGGAGGGCAGTTAGGGTTGACCAGGCCTGCAGAGGAGGGACGTTGAGGACAAACAGGCTGGCAGGAAAGCAGTTAGACATCAATCAGGCTGGCAGGGGAGTGGTTATGAGGTGGTCAGGCTGGTAGGCAGAAGCAGTTAGGGGCAATCAAGAAAGCAGGCAGGCAAGCAGTCCTGGATTGTGAAAGGAATGTCTCACTGCCCATTGAAATGGGTAGGTGGACATCCCTGGAGGGGTCCCAGATTGGAGAGGGTGCAAGTTGGGCTGAGGAACACTTGCCCCACTTGTGCACAAATTTCAAGCACTGGGCCTCTAGTATACTAATAAAAGAGAAACATGCAAATTGACCTTACTTCCACTACACCCACCTGCCAAAACCACCAGCCAATCAGGATTAAGTATGCAAAATAATCCAACAAATATGGCAGTGGCCAAAGAGCTGAAGCAAGAAGGAGGCTTGGATTGTCTCTGGCGATGAAGGAAGCCACGCTTCCCACCTGCCCTGGCCCAACCTAGACTCTGCTCAAAGTTACCAAGTTCCAATTATAGAAGATAAATAAATCCTAACAAAGAAGGTAGCCACCTTGGAGTAGGAACAAGCAGAAGGCTTGGGTTGTCTCTGGCAATGGAGGAAGCCAAGCTGCCCGCCTGCGCTGGCCAGCCCTGGCCTCTGCTCAAGGCTACAAAGTTTCAATTATAGCAGATAAATAAATCTCAGATACCTGCTTCCAGCCGACCCTGGCTTCCTCTCCAGGATGCGCTGAAGAAAACAAAAAGAAAGAAACAGGAGGGGCTGGGAGCTTGGGTCACCAGGGAGCATGGTAGCCTGCAAAAAGCCATCAGCAAGGCTGGTCAGGCATCCCAGTTTGGACATCTACCCTGAAGGGGGTGTGGCCAGCCTGAAAACAGCGCTCAGGCCCTCACCTAGGCTGCCCACACCCCCTATGGGATGAGGGTCTTTGCTGGGGGGCTTGGCCAGCCTGCAAACAGGCCTCAGCCCCTTACTCACACTGGCCACACCCCCATGGGGTCAGGGTCCTCACTATGGGGCTTGCCAGTCTGCAAACAGCCATCAGCCCCTCACAAAGGCTGACCAAACACCCCAGTGGGGACTCACACCCTGAATGGGGTATGGCCAGCTTTAAAACAGCTCTCAGCCCCTCACCCAGGATGACCATGCCCCCCAACCCCCCAGCAGGCACCCTCACCCCCTGGGGTTGTGGTCGGCCTGCAAACCACCATAGGCCCCTTGCCCAGGCTGCCCCACACCTCAAGGGAACCCCCACCCTGATATGGGACACCATTCAGGGCAAACCAGCCACCCCCCACCCATGTACCAGGCCTCTATCTATACTAATAAAAGGGTAATATGCTAACTAGCCTGGGAAACTTTCCAGGAGATCTTCCAGACATTCTTTTGGAGATAGCCATGTTAGCGGGGCTGAGGTAGAGGCAGTTAGAGGGCAAGAGGGGAGGGAAGTTGTGGGTGATCAGGCCAGGATGGAATGGCAGTTGTGAATGATCAGGCTGGAGGGGTCGGGGCCATTGGGGGTAAGCAGACCAGCAGAGGGGCCAGTTGTGGGTAAGCAGAATGTCAGTGGGGGTTAGTTGGAGGTGATCAGAACAGTGGGTGGACAGTTTGGAGTGAGCAGCCTAGCAGGGGGTAGTTGGGATTGAGCAGACCAGTGGGAGGGAAGGTGAGGCCTAGCAGGCCAGCGGAGGGGGGGGGGGCAGTTGGAAATGAGCAGGTTGGCAGGAGGGCCAATTGGGGGCAAGTACACTGGCATGGGGGGTAGTTGGGGGTAATAAGGTTCGTGGAGGGCATTTGGGGGCTAACAGGCCAGCAGCAGGGAGTAGTTGGGGGTGAGCAGGACGGAAGGCAGAGTGGTTAGGGGCAATCAGGCAGACAGGCAGACAGGTGAGCGGCTAGGAGCCAGCAGTCCCGGATTGTGAGAGGGATGTCAGACTGCCGATTTTAGGCCTGAGCCCTGTAAACTGGCAGTAAGACATCCTTCGATGAGTCCCAGATTGGAGAGATTGCAGGCTAGGCTGAGGGACCTTCTGCCCCAAGCCCAAATTTTGTGTACCAGGCCACTAGAATGTATGTGTGGTTATACACACACACACACACACACACACACACACACACACATTTTATTGAAATGGGCTCTATAGCTGATCTAGCCAAGTCCTTTCATTTACAATGATAAGAATTGAGGCCCAAAGAAATTTAAGAGACTTACCCAAGGTGATTGATAAGTAACCAATTTGGAATTTATATTTGGCTCTTTTCCTCCCTTTGGAGAGGTACACAAATCATTTCTGAAGTTCTATAGCAAATAAATTTCAATTCTTTTTGGAGAACAGAAAAACGGAGAAAAGAATTAGGGAGCAAGTGAAAGCATTAAGATATCCTCTTTCCTCTCTCTCCCCAACTTTCATATTATTTTGTCAAACATGCTGTCCACTGTGAAGAAGTGTTGCCATCTCTACATGTGTGGCCCTTGGAGAACACATTCTCTCAGGTGGATAACTTTCTACCACATCGTTTCAAAAAAGTCGGGCAAGTCTAGTCTCTGGAATTCCTCAACAATTACTTCATATCTCACTTTGGGGCATGTGTGAGCTTTTTTTTATGCCTTTTCTTTCTTCTCAAGTTTTGCTTTATCTGTGTTGAGTTTTTGTTAATATTTTCTTACATTACTAAGAAAACTAAGCTGTGGACAGGTACTTTGGAAAGAATGTCTGTGAAAATCACAAAATGCTTTCCCTAATCCACTGTGATTAATTTTTCTATAAGAATTTTGAGTCTATTAGATTTGTTTTTATAGTAGGTATACTATAAAAAGGATACCTGTCAGGCATACCATATATTTATTGTAGTTGCCGTTGTTAATGAACTGAAGTCAACATACCACTTTTCAGTTTGAAAGTGGTAGGTATCAAATCAATAACTGGGAACAAAACTTGTCAGTTGTGTCTGGAAAGCCATTGTTCAACACACACTAAATAAAATAAAATACATTGCTTTCAAAGAGATGAGAGCACAGTTTTTTAAAACTAATCACCTAGCCTTACCTCACACAGAAACAAAATAAATAAGACTGTTCTTTCTCCTAGCAATGTGATGCTCTTTAATAAAGAATGGCTTGATGTCCCACTAGAAATGCAAAGAATTAAATTTTTTCTTTGGGTGAACTATTTAGTTATGTATAGATGCATAGGTAGAAAGCACATTTACTTTGGAGTCAGACACAACTAGCTTTCAAATACAGGCTTTTCATTTTACTATCTGTATGACCTTGAGTAAGTTATTTATTCCTTTCCAGAGATTCATTTTCCTCATCTGCCAACACTTCGCAGGCCAAGGTGACGGGGAAAACTGAACATATTGAATTTTTACCTTCTGAGCATCTTGTTGCACTCCATAAGTTAAAATGCTTTTAAAGTTGTGTCTCCCCAAATTATCAAATGGATTAAAGTCCAACATTGCATGTTTAATCCTAGATACAATTTAAGCCTCCTCTTAATCTAGTTAATTCTTCTAAGTCATATATACCCAACAGGGTTGTAAATATCTTGAAGTGCTGAGTCGTAATATATGCTTCTTTTGTTTTGGTTTTCCCTAATGCATATATTTTATCCTGTACACAATGGGGAATTGATGCAACAAAGAAATAAACTGAATCAAACAGGTGAAAGAGTCTTATAGGGACTAAAAGAAACTTTCAGTGAATAAATCCTCTATGGAATATAGAGGTTCCTAGTTACATAAAGGCTAAATTTCAAGTTTTGGAATTTTAGCAAGGAGTTCAATTTCCTAAACTGAGAAGAAGGATGAGTCAGATTATCTGCTGACAGTAGAAACCAACAAGGTCAGTATTCTAGTCATGAGCTCAAACTAATGGTCCGTGCAAGACGAGCCCTCACCTCCATAGGAACTTTGGAGACTGAACATGCTTTTGAGCTGAGGCCTAGGGAAAGGAGCAGGGTAGATTAAAAGCCTGGGACAGATAGTTTGGCTCAATCCTGATAGCATTATTTGGGGCAAACCCCAGACTGCTCTAAACTTTAATTTCCTAACCTGTCATGATTTTAAATGTACTTTACCAAATGAGTGTGTCATAAAATTAATGTGTATGAATTTTCAACATGATTTTGCACACACAGTAAGCATTAAATAATCACCAGTCATTTTCAGTTATTATTTTCATTGGGAGACACTGGAGATAGAGCAATGAATAAAACACACACTATCCTGCCCTCATTGAGCTTGAAGTCTCTCAAACAAGATAATTTTAAAATATGTTGGATTTATTTAATGTTTTCAGTCAGTAACAAGGCAATTGAGTAATGACAGTATAAACTGATTTACTATGAGTACATGTAGCCGATAGCATTCATACTGTTCATAATGTATGATCATTATGATAAGTATACATAAATATTTATTGAGTATTCCTGTTACATTATTAAGAGAATGGCAACAGAATGTCACTGAATAATGACAGAAGGACATCAGGGGAATTATGATATCAGTGAACCATTTGGGAAAATGCTCTGTTTTGTCAGTTATTTCTGTGGGCCTAAGTTTATTATTCCAAATAAATGGCTGTCAACATCTCAACACACATATACACACACAAAATCAGTTCACCCAAGCAGTAAATTAGTGAAATGGTTTAAATGGAGAGGGAAGGTTGTTTAACTTCCCCAAATAGTCTAATAGCATACAAAGAATAAACACTTTCATTTTTTTAGTTCTGCTGTAGAAGGAGGATAGGATTATGAGGACCAAATAAGAGAGTCAGGAATTTTACATCTACACAGTGTAGAACCAGTACCATATCATGCAAACACAAGGAATAGGAGGACAGCTCTTTGAGAGCTAGTGAGTTGTCATAAAAGTAGGGTTATTACAAACATTTTCCAAAGATAGCCTTGAGCAGTCATAGCAGAGTTTGCCGCATACATACTATTAAAAAAACCTTAACCTTTTCCTATCATTGTGTATAAAACAGTATCTCATTGTGGTCTTTATTTGCATTTCTTTGATCGGCATTGCATTGGGTATCTCTCTAATTCTGATATATTTGTGTTTTATTTTTATTGATATTTCCTCTGTGACTCATACAAGGGTTAATAATTGGGCTAAACAATAGACTAACAAAAAATCCTGGGAAGAAAGACTGGGGAATGAGATGCTTTAGGAAATAAAGTCTTTGAAAGATCTAACATATTCCTTGAAAACCAGAAGACCACACCCATGCCCAAGTCTGAGTCCACATTTAAAAGGCTTAAGGTCTGGCCAGTGTGGCTCAGTGGTTGACTGTCCACCTATGAACTAGGAGATCATGGTTGAATTCCCCGTCAGAGTATATGCCTGGGTTGTGGCTCAATCCCCAACAGGTAGAGTATAGGAGGCAGCGAATCAATGCTTTCCTCTCATCATTGATGTTTCTGTCTCTCCTTCTCCCTTCCTCTTTGAAATCAACCAATCAAGCAATCAATCAGTAAAAAAGATTTGAGAAAGCCCTAAACTGTTACCTTTGGCTGAATTTCAGGCTCTGTACAAGCAGATGTGAAGGCAAGAGCAGAATTGTGAGCTGTGTATGAATGTTGAAGGTATGCCCCAATACATATAGAGTCTGTGCACAAAGACTGGGTGATGTGTATGTGCATGTGTACGCACACATATATGTGTGTTCCATTCATTTGCTAAGAGGTAGGATGTTTCAATATATGAAAATCAATCAGTGTAATACACCATGTTAATTAGAATGAAGAAAAAAATCCCACATGATCCTTTGGATCAATGTAGAAGAAAATATGTGCCAAAAAATCCAGTATCCTTCTATGATAAAAACTAAGCAAACTAGGAATAAAATTGAACTTTCTCCACCTGATAAAGGGCATTTATGAAAACACCTGGCTAACATATTTAATAGAGGAAGATTGAAATCGTTCTTCCTAATATGGGAACAAAATATTGATGTTCACTCTCACCTTCTGCTCAGCATTATACTATAAGTTCTCACCAGGACAATCAGGCAAGGAAAAAAGAAAAGGCACTCTTATTGGAAAGAAATGCATAAACTAATCCTAGTCACAGATGACATGATTTTATATGTCAAAAACTGTAAAGTATCAACCAAAATTATTAGAGATAATATACAAGTTCAGCAAAGTTATGGATACAAAATAAATATACAAATCATTTGCATTTTCACACACTAGACAGATGACATGATTTTATATACTGAAAACCCTAAAGAATCCACAAAATATTATTGGAGATAATAAGTTTGGCAAAGTTAGAGCATATAAGATAAATATATGAGATATATAAATAAATCATTTGTATTTCTCTATACTAGCAGTGAAGAATCTCTTCATTGTCCATTGTGTACTTGATGCCTTGGTACTTTTGCCTCCTTTTGATTGGAGTGACCTTGTTCTCTCGGCCATCCCTTCTCTGCCTGGTAAACTCCTATTCATAGTTCAGAGCACATGTGACTCTCACTTCCTCTAGCGTCTTCTCTGACTCTCCCTTCAGTATCCTTAAGATACTTTATGTACTTATCAATTAAGCGTGTGACCCGGGCAAGTTACTTAATCTGTGTAACCCTCGCTTTCCTCTCTGTAATATGGGGATAAAAATAGCTTTGTGGTTGTCTATCTCATCAGGTTGTTGTGAGGATCCAACAAATTTAAGGAGGTGGAGTACTGAGAGCACTGTGATTAATATTACTCTGGTATATCTCCCACAAGGCAGTGGGCTCCTTGATGCAGGGACTTGCCTTATTCAGCTTTGTATCCCTAAGACATAGCACCCAGCTGTGCCCTCAGTGAACAGTGACTGATCCATCTCCTTGGAAGCTGCTTCCAGATCAACCTCTAGCTCTCATTTCACAGATGGGTTCACTGAGGTCCAAAGAGAAGGAACTTGCCTGTGGCCCACAACCAACTGAGGACAGGGCCAGGAGTCTGACACCAGAAAAATTATTTCTGCTCTTTTTCATGCTGCTTAGTGAGTTCACCAATTCAGAGACTCATTTTTCTCTTCCCTAGGCAAAGCTCTGTGAAGCCTACTGCAACAATTGAGTGATAGCAAGAAAGAGTTGCTCTTCCCCTGGGCAAGTATGGATGATGTTAAGATCTGCCTGGGACAGGATTTCTATCGGGTAGGGCCATGCTGCAGGGGCTGCAGAGAACCACCAGGAAGCCCCTACAGGTGCCAAATCGCACCCCAGACCACCTCCCCTCTGCGGCCCCATAAATCACTACAGCGGGTATGCCAGACTGGACCAATGTGTGGCTTTTTGTATCCTTGACAGTCATTCAACTGAGTTATTACCAATAGAACGTGAACATATGCATTTCACACATGTGTACTGAGACCTCTGGAATCTGTCCAAACTCATCAGAATCTGAGACTGAGACAGAGTTCACGATCCAAAGAATAAGAATACGGAGAGCTTGTGGAAAACATAATTCCCTTCACATTTTAACCTCCTCTAATTTTTTTAACCAGGGCGTTTTATTGGGTTGTTGTTTAATATTAAATGGACACTTCTGAAACATTTAATAGAGGAAGCCTTATATAATAAAGAGAACCCTGATTTGTTAATGAAGTCTCTTGAATTTTAGTTCCCACTTTCCAACTAGCAGGCTGTGTGACCTCAGGCAAGTAGATAAACCTTTCTGATTATCAATTCTCTTATCTGAGTAATGGAAGTTTATAGTTTCTAAGATCCCTTCAAGCTCTAACATTATTTTTAATCTTTATTGTTCAGTTTATTAATTACAGTTTTCCCCTTTCTCCCCTATAGCTCCCCTTCACCCAGTACCCATCCCACCCTCTGTCCTCACCTCCCCCCACACTGTCCTCTCCCATAGGTGCATGATTTTTATCCAGTCTCTTGCTGCACCCCCACACCCCTTTTCTCCCCAAGAATTATCAGTCCATTCCCTCTCTATGTCCATGATTCTGTTATATTCACCAGTTTATCCTGTTCATCAGATTTTTAATTCACTTGATTTTTATATTCATTTGTTCATAGATGTGTATTTGTTGTTCACAATTTTAATTTTTATCTTTTTCTTCTTTCTCATCTTATAGAATATCTTTCAGCAATTCATATAATATTGGTTTGGTGGTGATGAACTCCTTTAGCTTTTTCTTATCTGCGAAGCACTTCATCTGACCTTCAATTCTGAATGATAGCTTTGCTGGATAGAGTAATCTTGGTTATAGATTCTTGCTATTCATCATTTTGAATATTTCTTGTCACTCCCGTCTGGCCTGCATCATTTCTGTTGAGAAATCCGCTGATAATCATATGGGTGCTCCCCAGGTAACTAACTGTTTTTCTCTTGCTGCTTTTAATATTCTCTCTTTGTCTTTTGCTCTTGGCATTTTATTTTATTTTATTTTTATTTTATTTATTTATTTATTTATTTATTTATTTATTGTTCAGTTTATTAATTACATTGTTTCCCCTTTTTTATCCCCTTATATCTTCCCTCCACCCTGTACCTATCCCACCCTCCGCCCTCACCTCCCCCTCCCCAATGTCCTCTCCCATTGTTGCAAGATTTTTGTCCAATCTCTTGCTGTACTTCCAACAACACTTTTCTCCCCAAGAATTGTCAGTCCATTCCCTCTCTATGTCCATGTTTCTGTTATAGTCACCAGTTTATCTTGTTCATCAGCCTATCAGTTCACTTGATTTTTATGTTCATTTGTTGATAGATGTGTATTTGTTGTTCATAATTTATATTTTTACCTTTTTCTTCTTCCTCTTCTTAAAGAATATCTTTCAGCATTTCATATAATATTGGTTTGCTGGTGATGAACTCCTTTAGCTTTTTCTTATCTGCAAAGCACTTTATCTGATCCTCAATTCTGAATGATAGCTTTGCTGGATAGAGTAATCTTGGTTGTAGATTCTTGCTGTTCATCACTTTGAATATTTCTTGCCACTCCTGTCTGGCCTGCATCGTTTCTGTTGAGAAATCCGCTGACAATATGGGTGCTCCCCTGTAGGTAACCAACTGTTTTTCTCTTGCTGCTTTTAATATTCTCTCTTTATCTTTTGCTCTTGGCATTTTAATTATGATATGTCTTGGTGTGGTCCTCTTTAGATTCCTATATTTTGGGGTTCTGTGTACTTCTTGGGCTTTTAAGTCAGTTTCTTTCACCAGGTGGGGAAAGTTTTCAGTCACTATTTCTTCAAGTAGGTTTTCATTAACTTGCTCTCTCTCTTTTTCTGGCACCCCAATAATTCGGATGTTGGCTTGCTTGAGGTTGTCCCAGAGGCCCCTTACGCTATCTTCAATTATCTGAATTCTTTTTGTTTCTTGCTTTTCCAGCTGAGTGGATTTTGGTTCTTTGTATTTCAAATCTTTGACTTGGTTCTTGTGGCCCTCTGGACTGCTTTTAGGACTTTGTGTAATATTTTTTATTTCAGTCTGTGTATGCTTGATTTCTAGTTGGTCCTTTTTTTTTTATCTGTGAGGGTCTGGTTCGTATCCTCAGAGGTCTTGTTCATTTCCCTGAGGGTCTCATTCATTTCCTTGTAAGTATCATTCATCTTGTAATTCTCATTCATTTGCTGGTTGGTCTTGTTTATTTCCTGGTAATTCTCATTAAGTTGATCGGCCTTTTGTAGGAGCCTCTTGAAAAGCCTTATAACCGTGGTTTTGAACTCTATGTCTTGTCGTCTTTTCTCCTCCATTTCTTTCACACCTGATTTCTTTCCATGTCTCTGCATGGTGGCTGCTTTATGTGGTAGATATCCTCAAAGGGACAGTGGCTCAGTCTCCCCGGTTACCTGAGGTGGGTACTCTTACTGCAATCCTTTATGGGTTGTATTCAGTGTTTTTGAATTTAAACACAGCTTTTTGTTGTTAGCCCTATGAGGGTTTGACCTCCAGGCCAATTGGCTGTGAAGGGAGACTGTGTTCAGGTTGGATGGGCGGAGTCTCTGGGCTGTGCGGCAGTGGCAGCAGCGGTGGCAGCTGGGTCCTATGCGGCGCGCGTGTGCGCGGGTCTCTGTTGGATGGGGATGGCTGCAGACCCCTCCAAGAGCAAGCCGCTAGTCTCTTCCCCTTGCCAGACAACTCTGCCTTTCCCCAAATGTGCCTGCACACTAAAAGTCCAGCCCAGGGCTGTAAAATAGATGGTTTCCGGAACCAGGAGACAAGTTTTCAGGGGGCAAGTCGCGGGTTTGCGCAACCCTTGGGACTAGGAGCCTCTGCCTCGCCCCGCTTAAATCCGGCTGGTCCCTGCTCCAGCCCCAGCCCGCGCACGCGACCAGGGCGGCTCCTAACCTGTTTCCGTCTGAAAGGCTGCGGTCCCGCTGGTCCTGAGTCTGTGTCCCACCTTTGCTCCTATTAGTGGAGTTTACATTCAGCCAGCTTTCTGGCGATTCTGGGTGCTTGTCTGTTCTGCTGTTATGTTGTAGTTCTTAAATCGTTGTGCGTGGCAGAACAATATGTGTTTGCTTATGCCGCCATCTTGGTGTTCCCCTGCTCTTGGCATTTTAATTATGATGTGCCTTGGTGTGGTCCTTTTAGGGTTCCTATATATTGGGGTTCGGTGCGTTTCTTGGACTTTTTCTTTCACCAGGTGTGAGAAGTTTTCAGTCACTATTTCTTCAAATAGGTTTTCATTGTCTTGCTCTCTCTCTTTTTCTGGCACCTCTTTAATTCGGATGTTGGTATGCTTGAGGTTGTCCCAGAGGCCCCTTACAATATCTTCAATTTTTTGGATTCTTTTGGATTCTTGCTTTTCCGGCTGAGTGGATTTTGCTTCTTTATATTTCAAATCTTTGGCTTGTTTCTTGTGGTCCTCTGGACTGCTTTTAGGTCTTTGTGTAATATTTTTTATTTCAGTCAGTGTATGCTTAATTTCTAGTTGGTCCTTTTTCATATCCTCCTAGGTCTTGTTCATTTCCTTGTAGTTCTTATGAAGTTCATTGGCCTTTTCTAGGAGCCTCTTGAAAACCTTTATTAGTGTGGTTTTGAACTGTATGTCTAGTCGTCTTTTTCCTTCATTTCTTTCACATCTGATTTCTTTCCATTTCTCTGCATTGTGGATGCTTTCCTGAGTTGGTCCATTGACTTTGTGTGGTAGATGTTCTCTAATGGACAGTGGCTCAGCCTCCCCAGTTACCTGAAGTGGATACTCTTATTGTAACCATTTATGGATTGTACAGTAATGTTGAAGTTAAGCCCAGATTATTGTTGTTAGCACTAGGAGGTTTTGACCTCCAGGCCAATTGACTGTGAAGGTAAGCTGTGTTCAGGTTGGATGGGCAGAGTCTCCAGGCTGAGCAGGCAGCGTCAGCTCTGCCCTATGTGGCACCTAGGTCTCTGTGCCGGGTGGTAATAGATGTACGCTCCTCTGAGAGGAAGCCGTTGCTGATCTCCACGTGCTGCCAGACAACTCACCCTCTCCCTAATGAGTCTGCACACCCAAAGTCTCACCCAGGGTTGTAAAACAATGCAGTCCGGTGGTCTCCCAAAGGAGGGAGCAAGTCATGAGTCTTCTCTGCTCGGTTGTGCACTTCTCTTCCCAAGTTTATGTGCACTCTCCACAAGCTCACCCTCTCCACAAGCTTGCATACCTCTGCTGCACCCGAGTTTCAGCGTGCCTACCCACTGTCCAGTTTCACCCGTGTGAGTGTGGGTTTCCCAGACCTCGCCTGGAAATGGGGAATCAGTGCAGTGGGACACCTTTGTCTACCCAGTTCGAGAAAACTGGTCGAGTTTGTAGCCGCCGGCCCTCTCCTCTGGCATGCGAGCATGGCTCCGAACCACTGGCTCCGCGCGTACCTTCAATGCTGCCCTCCTCCGCTCCTCTGAGTCACAGTGTCCTATCTTTACTTTTATTTGTGGAATTTTCACTCAGCCAGCTTTCCGGTGATTCTGGATGATGTTTCTCCTATCATTAAGTTGTAGTTTTGGACTTGGTATGGGGCATCAAGATATGTGTTTATCTATGCCGCCATCTTGGTTCCTCCAAGCTCTAACATTTTAGATAACTAAATACACCCCATCATGCACTTAAGCCCTCAGAACATGTCCCTCATACCTTTGTGATATTTACTTGCTCCTGTGGCTAACTTTTGTGAGGCAGATCTGTTTGATGCACAAGGGGGAATAAAGGAAAGACAAGATAGGCATTTGTTCTATTACAGAAGATTTCATGACATAGAAGAAAGAAATATTGATATTTAATTCTTAGGATTGCCAAAAACATTCTATATGGTTATAACTTAATTATGTAGTAAATATATAATATTCTTAGCAATAATGAGTTATATTTATGAAATTTAAGTATATATTAAATATATTTACTGCACCTTGGCCCATGTCTGGCACATAGTAGGTGCTTACTAAATACTAATTGTTCACCTCCCTTCTCTTGCTGTTTCTTGATAAAGATTCCAGGTGGGAGGGTAGGTGGCTGCTACCAGTGTCCATCACATTCTAGTCCTTTGTCCTTGGCTCCCTGTGACATATACATTGCATTAGCCTCCCTTGCTTGCAGACAGCTGACCTGAAATCAGACCTTAGATAGTTTCCCAGGAAATCCTGTGTTTTTTAATGAAAGGAAGCTCACTTGTGACATTACTTAGTGATTATTTCAAGTTGGACACTACTAACAGACAAACTGAGTGGCTGGTGCATAGAATATTCAGGGTAAAACTAATCTAGAAATGCAAAGTCAATTCAGAACATTTAACTCTCAAGTATGGATATAGGAGAGAAAATGTGAAACCTTCTCACTGCAGTATATTTTAGGCATTTAAATGGTTAAATGAGAATTGGATCTTCTGTCTTTTTTATTTTTCCTGTCCACTCTCTACCCTGGCCCCCCAGTCATTTTTCATGCACTTCATCCTGCCCAACTGGCAGTTCTGCCTGGACTTCTACTTTCAAATATATATATATATATTTCAGAGAGGAAGGGAGAGGGAAACAAAGATGGAAACATTAATGATGAGAGAGAATTACTTATCAGCTGCCTCCTGCTGACCCCAGACTGGGGATCAAGCCCACTAACCAGGCATGTGCCCTGACAAGGAATTGAACTGTCACCTCTTGGTTTGTAGGTTTAACCACTGAGCCATATCAGGTGGGAAAATTTCTAAGCTGTTTTCATTCTGACCAAGCACATTGCATTTTATTGTCTCAGCCACAGGATTTCTTAGTCTCCTGATAATACTGGCATAGCGTTCTTTCCTGTGCTACTTGGAGATACTTTGCTCAATAACCGGCTCACAGCACTAAGCTTCAATATCACCTTGCGTTTAAATAACTCAACCTGGTTCATAGAACCACAGGCATCTGGGGAGGAGAGAAGGATAGGAGAGAGTGTATATCCTCAAATTCATGCAACTGCTTCTCTGGCAGGAGATAACCTTCCCACAAATTATTCATTTTCCTGGTAAACTTGAGAGCCTAAGCAATGCAACTGCTCACCCTGCACCTGGAAGTTTCATTTTGGCACATGGATGTGGCTATTTCACCAAATAGTTATTTTTTTCTTGGATGTTGTAAGGAAATAGTTAATTGAGAGAAGAATAATATAAAATAGATTGGAACTTCCTATCCTGAGGGCAGCTAGGAAGTGTACATTGCTTGCCAAAATGTTTTCTGGGAGAAATGTTTACACTTAAATTTAACATGAGTGTAAGAATTACTCTCTCTTTTTCTTCATCCCTTACCTCATGTTACTGCAGTTTCTAAAAATGGGGAAATAAGTCTTTACAACATGCTAAATGCATTTGTCTCTTTGTTTAGTCATTTTCAGACATAACTAATATGGTGTTTTAATCCCTTCAAAATTCAATTTATTGGCTTATATGACCATGAAATGTTTTATAGTCTTATTTAAAATACACTATTATTTGTCCTTATTAAATATTGTACATAACATTGGTCGGGTGGTTCAGTCAGTTGGAGAATTGTCCTGTATACCTAAAGGCTGCAGGTTTGATTTCCGGTTAGGGCACATATTGGAGGCAACCAATCCACGATTCTCTCTCATCTTTCTCTTTCTCTCTTGCTCTCTTTCTCGCTCTCACTCTCTGTGGCTCTCTCTAGCTTTCTGTGTCTCCAAAATCAATAAAAATATTGATTGAAGGTTAAATATGTTGCACATAAAAGAGAAATTTCATATTTGCTTTATTTCATGAACTTACAAAACACTAAGTAAGTAGACCCCACCGAAACCCAGTTTTCTCTTTGATGAGAAGGATCTGTCTTCTCTTCCCAGGGCAGAGTCTGAAGTCAGGAGAGTGGCAGGGGAAAGCTCTCCTTTCCCGGCTGCCTCTGGCTCTAGACCAGACACTCATGTCCACCTCATGCCTCCCACACACTGGCTTGGCCACTTAGGAACACTGCAAAGTGCCAGGACAAACTTGATCAAAACTTATCAAATCTTTACACACACACACACACACACACACACACACACATACACACACACACAGTTTAATGTTTCCCCAGAAATGTCCTAGGACACAGAGTGGGGTGAATATTTTATTTAGGTTATGAGCCAGGAAGCACTGGTAGGAAATTGTACAGAGTGTGGTCATGAACAGAGTAGGGTTGGAGCTCAGTACTGCCAAGTAGAACTCGTGTAAGGTAGTCCAAGTTGTGCCACTAAAAGCATAGAGAACGCAGGTGGCTACGCACCTACTAGTATTTCTGTCTGCCATTCATGGAGGGTTCTCCCTTTACAGAGCATTAAACATGGCACTTCTAGCTTGTCCTATGTCTGTCTAGCATGTTCTCTCAAACAGAGTTGCAGGTGCTCTTAACAAGATGCCATCCATAGGTCCTAAGAGTATCCGCCATCTAACTGATTGGGGTACAGGAAAATGAAATGTGAATGAAAGTAGCTGCAAGCTGTGAAGTCAGAGGAATACTCCCACAAGATGTACAGGATGCCTCCCCCTCTTAATTTTAGTTGAACAATCATTTACACAATACTTGTAGGAGTTAAAAATTGCTTTAAATGCAGTCAAAAGCATTGTCTTCTGTAGATCTTCTTGCCTTTCTTTAGCTTTCCCATTTTCTCCCTTTCTTTAATGGCTAACAGTATGCCCTGCACATACCAGGTTCTCAATAAATTTTTTTTTCTATAGATCCTCTCTTCTTTCTCAATGCCCAACTTTCTTCCAAATTCCACCTGCAAAATGGGGTTCCAGCTTCCCCTTGTTTCCCAATATTTTACAGAATCTGATCTAACTCCTAAATCCATGAATTAGGGCTGCTATGGTTCCACAATGTGTCCTGCCTTGGCCACAGTGAGAAACAATGGTCTTATCACACAATCTTCTTTCAACTCCAGCTTTTCTCCTATAGTTCTTGTTTAATTGCAGCAAGTGTTCTGCCTTCTAAATCATAATAAAGTGCCCATCAGTCATGCCCTCCTGCTCCTTAGCATCCAGTTCTGCCTTGACTCTAAGGGTGATCTGTATCCAGTTCCATCTTTCATTCTGGGAACCTTCTCCTATCCCCAAGAGACCAGCTTTAAGCCAGCATTGCCCCTCTATCCTCAACATTGACTGGCATACAGACTATAGCTTACATTTGCAGGGTAGGCCCAGTACTGGTGAGAAAAGGTCTATCTCCTCAAGAACTAAGAAATAAAGTACTCTTTCCTTTTAAAGAAAAAGAAAATAATTTCTTATTTTTGCCTCATTTGATAAACTGTATTGTGCCACATTCAGCATGGCCACGGGTGAACCTGAGTGGGGAGGAGGGGCAGTGAAAGATTAAAGAAGACAGACAAGAGAATAAAGTTGGGGCTAGGTAGGACGCTGCTCTCAGATGGAGAGAAAGTGCCACAGCCTGCAAACTGAGTCTTCATTTTATAGTCAGATTCCGTGAGGCAAAGTAAGGGTGTGATGAATCCTATCTAATAAAAGAGAAACACTCAAATGTGACCATACTTTGGCTCCTGATTGGCTATGCTACCAGCCAATGGGAGCAAGGGGCAGGGTCAAGAGCCATGGGTGCCAGGCTGTGTCCCTCCTGCCTGGCTGGGCTTGACAGGGTACCTCAGGCTGTGCCCCCGTGCAAGTGGGGATTGACGGGGGACCCAAGGCTATGCCTACTTCCCAGTGCTGGGCCGGGGTACCTGAGGCTGCACTCCTCTGCCTGGTGGGGCTTGATGGGGGACCTCAGGCCATGCCCCCCTCATTCTGCAGGGCTTGACAAGGGTGGGACTGGCCAGGTCTGGATCTACCCCAATGCATGGGGGCGAGGGGCGGCTGAGTTTGGGTCCCACATGATTTTGAGGCACATATGAGTAGTGGGGACTTGACTCTGGGTCCCGTGGTATGCCCCAGACTCTGAAAGGAGGAAGGTTTTTATATACATTTTACCAATTTTCTTTAGTCTCTGATACTTCAATTATAGAAAAAAGAGCAAATAGCAATATTAAATTATTTCCTCTTTTAATGTGCATAAATTTTGTGCATGGGACCACTAGTAGAAGATATATCCCAACAGAAATGGCAGCAGCCGTGGAGCTGAAGAGAGCAGAGGATAGAGTTGCCCAGACAATGGAGGAAGCCAAGCTTCTGCAGCTCTAGTGCCTAGGCTTCCACTCTAGGCTACAAAGTTTCAATTGTAGACCATAAATTAATCTCAGAGCCCAGGGCCTCTGCTTAGGTTGCTGGGCGCTGGGGGGCATGCTTGGCCTGCAAACCACCACAGCTCCTCACCCACACCCCAAGGGAACCCCCACCCTGATCCAGGACACCCTTCAGGGCAAACCAGCTGGCCCCAACCCATGCACCAGGCCTCTATCTTATCTAATAAAAGATTAATTTGCAGATTGACCATCACTGTAACACACAAGAGAGCTGCCCCCAAGTGGTCAAAGATCCTTCCCCCATGTGGACACAAGATGGCCACCACAAGATGGCCAGCAGGGGAGGGTAGACGGCAGGGACCAGGCCTGCAAGGGAGGGCAGTTGGAGGCAATCAAGCCTGCAGGGGAGGGCAGTTAGGGGTGTGAAGGAGGGAAGTTGGGGGCAAACTGGCTGACAGGGGAGCAGTTAGACATCAATTAGGCTGGCAGGGTAGTGGTTAGAAGATGATCAGGCTGGCAGGCAGAAGCAGTTAGGGGCAATCAGGGAGGCAGGCAGGTGAGCAGTTTGGAGCCAGCATTCTGGATTGTGAGACAGAAGTCTGACTGCCCATTAAGGCCCAGTTCTACTGGGATCAGGTTTAAATGGGCAGTTGGACATCCCTTGAGGAGTCCCAGATTGGAGAGGGGGCAGACTGGGCTGAGGTAAATCCCCCGCCTCCTGTGCATGAGTTTTGTGCACCAGGCCTCTATAGTGAAAGAGAAAGAAAAGAGTTCTGTGCCCAGCTGGTGTGGCTCAGTAGTTTAGCATTGACTTATGAAGAGGGTCATGGTTTGATTCTGGGTCAGGGCACATGCCAGGATCATGGGCAGGAGGCAGCCAATCAATGATTCTCTCTCATCATTGATGTTTTTCTCTCTCCTTCGCCCCCTCTGAAATGAATTAAAATATATATTTTTAAAAAATGTTCTGAAAGCCAAAGAGACTATTTGAGGTGTCCTTGTAGGTCCTCAGCTCTTATTGAAAGACCACCAATTATGTGGGAAGAGTTTCCTTCTGATTCTAGGACTAATTAGTCATGCAAATGTGAACAAAGAGGTTATTTGCTTCCTCATCTGCAGAAAGGGACTATACTGCTATCATCGCCTAAAAAGGGTTTAAACAAAACAAAGTAAGATAATATAGGGGAAAATTCTATCTTGTAAACAGAGAGAGTGACAATGATTGGTACTGATTTGTAAGGAGAGGAGTAAGTTTTAAGATTGTTGCTTATTTTCTCCACAGCAGCACTTGTTTCAGTACGTTCTTCCTGAGTCCTGAAAAGTTATAGAATTTTAATTGCTGTTGGGCATGGAAGGTTTCATTCCTTTTAGCTATTAATTCTTCCCTGAAAATCTCATCCTTGTTCTCAGCTAAGATGAGTGGAGTGGTAGGACCTGGCTTTGGCAGGAGTAAGATGTGGACTTTGCTCCTCAGGAGCCAGATGCTTAAAACTAGTTTCTAGATACAAAACCAATGGTGGTAGGGCATTTCCTATTACCCGACTGCTCAGTTGTCATAGGTAAGGCCACTCTACTTTGATCAAACAATTTGTATTAACTGCATTAAGTGCTTACCATGAGACTCACAGACTCTTTAGGATTCTGGGGAGACCCTATGTGTTCTTGATGAATTGGCAGGATACTTTTTCCTGGCTGGCTTGAGACATATGCTGAATTTGGGAGCATGAGAAGTGTTGGTCCCCTTAGCCAGAGATTGAGTATTTTCTGCCCTCATGCAATTGTTTCTCTTGCCCTCTGTTGAGGCTCAGAGAGATGAGCATGACCTCCTCCAACACAGAGGCAGTGTCCCCCAGTACTTTACAGCGTTTCTTCATTTTTATCATGCGTGGACTCCTTTGGCAGTCTGATGAAACTAAAATACCCGTCTCAGAATAATTTTTAAATTCGTAAGAGTTACAAAGAAAAACAATTTTAGAGAAATAGACTTTTGCCTGGCTGGGTGAGGCTCAGTGGTTGAGCATTGACCAGGAAGTCACAGTTTGATTCCTGGTCAGGGTGCATGCCTGGGTTGTGGGCTCAATACCCAGTGTGGAGCATGCAGGAGGCAGCTAATCAATGATTCTCTCTCATCATTAACCTCTCTCTCCCTCTCCTTTTCTCTCTGAAAATATTTAAATATATATTCAAATATTTATATTTAAATATATAAATATATAAATGTATATATGTACATATATATATTTAAAAATAGACTTTTATGTCAGAGACTTTAGGATAAGAGCTTCTTTATGATAAAGAACATAATACCACATTAATAAAAAATAAATCCAATATATTTATATTGAGCTTTGTTAAGCTTTTCTTTTGAAGAGCTTATAGAGATTTATTAGAGATATTTTAACATAATAGTGTCTCATCAGTACAGACACAGAAATATACCCGGTCCAGTGGAATGCTACAGTGGAAGGCTTCTCGCTTTCTCCTCTCTCTGCTGCTCTGTCCAATGGATGGACCAAGGTCGACCTAAATCCTGAATACTTGTCCCTTGAGTAGAATCCCAGGGACTGATGGTAGAGTTGCTGTTGTAAAAGCAGGGAATGAAAAATGACAGGGATTGAGTATGATTGCATCAAAACTAGAAAGGCTGGAACAAAGAGACAAAACCAGAAGTAGACGTAAGGAGGGAAGTGGGAATGTTGAGCAAGGATGGGCGAAAAGTGATATGGAATCCAAGATCATGTTAAGGATTAATTTCTAATTTTGCTAGCTCTATCATGGTATGGCTGTGATATAATTTGTGTCTAAGTCAAAGGGAAATTAATATATATAGGTAATACTAACAATATTTGACATTCTGCTTTGTACATATTAATAGAATTTTTCCATTTTTGCAAACAAGCCCTAAACACGAAAACCTAACTTAGACAAATCCCATAATTTTAGTTGGTTGGTTAGGATAGGGGAATTATTTATAATTTCTTTTTACTGACTTGAAAACTAGTTTTTAAAAGGCAACAGATCAGTCATCTTCCTGGACATAGCTACTTATGAGTAGCATTAATTCTGTGCTCTGCACTTCAAACTTCCTTCATTAGTCAGTCTGTCCTCACCAACAGAGCCACTTACTGGAGACTCTCCAATCTAGAGTTCTTCCTCATAGTGCTCAACTGCAGCCAGCTTTCCTGGACAACTTGTTAAAACACAGATTGCTGCACCCCAACCCCAGAGCTGCTGATTCAGTAGGCCTAGAGTGTGGCCCCAAAATTTTCATTTCCAGCAAGCTCCCAGGTAATGTCATGTGGGAATCCTTTTCACATCCTGCGTGATTCAGGGTCCCTGGTTCAGGATTCAGGTTCTGGAGAAGGCCACACGCAAATGAATAAAGAGACTCAGAAAAATATTATTTGAGAAAATGGGGGGCCAGGCAGCAGCCCATCTCTAATGGAAGGACTGCTTTTTGCTTTGGGCTTGCCATTCTTTTTATTTAGGTTTTGGGAATACACCCATTGCCTTTAGGCAGGAAATAAGCAGATTATCTGATCAGGAATGATTATTTGGTGGGGAAGTTGCACTTGCCACCCTTGTCTCAATTAGATAGGGAGTGATTGGCTTTGACCTTTCAGAGCTTCAAGGTTAACTAAGCCTTTTGAGTTCCTTGTCCACACCTTTCTATTGTTGAGGCAATGGCTGGTTCCCTACAATGTAATAAAGCAGAGCTGCTGACCTGGGAACCACACTTTGAGAACCAATGCCTTACCATAATGTTCTTTCTTTTAAGGAGCTTGGGCACAGGATTTTGAACACTCTCCCTGACCACTGATCAGTTAAAGTCACACTCCACGTCAGTCTGTTTTGCATACAAACACACACTTTCCTATGTAATTGCATTTTTGTAACATGTCTTGCCCAACTTTTAGTAAGACATCACAGAAAAAGATAATTTTCTGCTTTTCCTTTTCATCTCATTTTTTCCCAATTATAATTAAGTAGAAAAATGAACAGCCTTACATGGTCTGATAAGCATGACTAGCTAACAGATGTGTTAAGTAAATAACACCACAAGTTTAGAAATTTGCCAATTGCCTTAGAAGCCTTAGAAAGTCTTCAATTATTAAAGTTTCCACTGGCTTACACATCTTCTTTTAATTAAAAATGTGCTTTCATTAAAAAACAATGCAGAATGCAAAAAGTTATTTTATATTTTTGTTATTAATAATATTTTGTTGAAAGCACAGAATAGTATAAATACATTATGGGTTAAGGACTATTTGAGGAGCACTGAATATAATTTCTAATCTTATTTCTCTGCATAATGACTTCTAAAAATTATCAACATATAAATGAAACTTTGGAAATTATCCTTTTATCAGTTTAGGGCCAACAATACTCAAAGCTTTGATAATTCAATTGTGTGCACCTATGGAATTCATAAACAGAACTCTCTTTATAATTAAAAAAATGCAAGTGGTAGAAAAGCAGATCTGTGGTGATTAATATTTAAGTAACAAGCAAATGGATTGTGAAACCAGATTTTCCCATAAACTTGAGATTTGTCATAGTGGTATTTTTAAAAGACTTTAACTTTTTATTTTATCTCAGGAGCATTTTGAAAATAAAACCAAACAAATAACTCTTCTTCCCAGTTGATTTCATCTTAAAAAAGAAACAAACAAACAAAACACCCCCCCCAAAAAAAACAACAAAAAAAAAACGAGGAGACAGTGATGCATGTGCAGGTCCCTCAGAGCCAGCACAGAGATCCATCAGTCATTTCCCCCAGCAGTTGTGTCTTCCCAACACTCAAACCACAAGTGTGTGTATCTCTGCAATGGAGCCCTGAGTGGAGATGAAAGAAGCATGGAAGGTGTCCTGACCCACCTTTGTCCATGACTCCACAGCAGAGTGACTTTATAGGCCAAGTGAACAAATACTGGGGCCTAATTTGTAAGCTAAAGCTTTCTTTTAAGTTAGGCAGACAAGTGGATTCAAAATTGGGCATGCTTCTTTTTTGGAAACAGCCAGGACTTTTGACACAGCAGAGGCACAGACATGGAACTTTTATTTAGTAGGACCTTTGTGACCAGTAGTCTTAGATCTCTGGATCTCGGGGAAATAAGGAAAATCAGTTGGCAAACTGAGGTATCCATGGTTCTTGTGTCTGTTTTATGGTTTCTTCTTGTGGAAAGATGGTGTCATGATTCTGCTCTACATTCAACCCTGAGATTCAGCTTCTACAGCATAGAAGCTGATGATCCTTGCTCCGCATAATAAGGTATTGGTTCATGAAAAAAAAAAAAAAATTCAGAGCATGAAGGTTTTGCAGACATACTTTACCCCAAAGGCAGGAGATCTTGAAGGAATCATGGAAGTCAGGACTCTATCACCTTCTAACTATTTCCCCTCTGAGGCTTAGGATAAGGGGCTCCAAAGATCTTGGATTGTTTGGAGATGACACTGTGATTGACTGAGACAGATGAATTTGGTGTTGAGTTGCCTCCCATTGCCCTGTGTAGAGTGCTCTCATAGGCTCCGAACACCTTGCTTCCTAGAGGCAGATGCTGCATTGAGCACAGAGGTTGCCAATCATGTTGCAATCAATACAGTTCAAATTTAAATTATCCAACATTATGCTGCTTGAATTTCAAAAGCCAAACTCATCAGTGGCAAAGATTGCATTATCTTATCAGGAAAACCCTCTTATAATCTAATAAACGCATAACACTTGTGTACTTACTTCCCACCAATGCTCAGTTTGAATCATCTTCAAATTAGTTGTTTATGATAATCAATAAGTCCCGAATGACCTCCAAAATCCTGGCCAAGCATGGCAACCTGGGAAGCATGACAAACTCCTGCCAAGAGGAAGGGATTTTCCAGCCTGGTTTCCTTTTTTGCCTTCTCCCTTCTTTGCCTTCAAGTCAGGATTTCTAACATCTCTTGGTATTTTTGGTCACCGAGCTCTTCCTCTGCCTGCCAGCTCCAATGTCCTGGCATTGATGAGGAGCCAGAGAGCCCAGGCAGAGTACCCACTCAGCTCTTTGTGCAGCAGGCAGTATATCTGTATTTATCACAGTAGGAATAACATCAGCATATGCAGAAAACAGCTGCTGCCTCCGGGTCTCCAGCACCTGAGAACAAAAATAAGTCCAACCAACCTAATATATTTTCCAATGCGTGTCCAGGAAGTTTGAAATTGCCTTTGTTTCAATTCTTATGGTCCCAGGGGGAAAATATCTATCAAATTTAGTATATGTCTTTTACTTTGTGGCAGTTTGAGATTCAACCATATCATCTGTAATGAAAACAAAGCAACCTTAAAAATATTTTTTGAAGAACCCTTTCCACCAGAGACATGGCCTGACCTAGTGCAAAAGATTTCAAGCTGGTGAACCAGCAAAGGAGTCAGATAAATTGGAATGAGTGTAACAGATTTGATCTATTTCAGCTCAGATTAACCTCTTTACTGTCTTCCACAGGCAAAAATCCTGGGTTGCAGGAATAAAAAATGTTTAATAGAGCAGAGCCACAGGGGAAAAACTTTAAAGAAGAGAAAAATTACATTTTTTTAAAGGCAGACCATAGCTATACATGCCAGGACTATGGTAAGGATGTAGAGCAGGGGAGGGACAGGTTTTGTACCATGCAAATCTGAAAGGCAGATTTATTTCACTCATATATAATAATTCCAGATCCCAGTGACAACTTACATTAGCTTGCAACAGCTGCTTATAGGTCAGGTAACAATTGCACTGAATAACCTCATAATGAACAACTGTGGATTTCACATTGGTATTAATTGCATTTTATGCTCTTCGAAAGCCTCAAACAGGCTGTGTGAAAACACAGAATTAGGTTCTGTTTTCTGATTTTTTTTTCACTAGGGAAAAAGCTTTTACACGTCTTCAGAAGGAAGGTGGACGGTGGGGAGATGATTGTGAGTCATGGACCAAGTGGGTCTTTCTGGGCCAAGGTCGGTGGATATTTTTTAACAAGGTAGGACACCCATCTAAGTTAAAGGGAGAGGCAAAGATGTGTTTTGGAGCCTATTCCTGGCTGAGTAGGTCTAGGATACATTTGTGCATTGTGAGCAAGGAATTAATACACGGGGGTCCCCTTCTCTGTGTCAGTTGTGATGTTTGGTTGAATCTTGAAACTTAATTGACTGGAACAGTCTGATCAGAATCCGGGTGTACAGGCTTCAGGTGAATAAGTGTCCTATACTTGTGTTTCTCAATATATTTTCCCTCCAGTTTTATTGAGATACTAAAGGCCCAGTGCATGAATTCATGCACAGGTGGGGTCCAGCAGGGAGGAGAGGCCCCTCCCCCCAGGTGGCCAACCACCTGCAGCCCCTCCCCCCAGCTGGCTGGGGGTGCAGGGGTCTGATTGGGGTGAGACCAGCTGGGGGGAGGGGTCATAGCTAGAGGGGGGAGGGGCTGCAGGAGGTTGAAGGGGGACAATGGGGGCCTGATCAGTCTGGTTGGCTGCCATAATGTGAGCCATAGTGACTAGTCGTTCTGATCATTCTGCTATTTAGGTAGTTGGGCTTTTATATATATAGATTACTGATGTAGAACCTTGTATAAATTTAAGGTATGCAGCCAAATGATTTGATATATGTATATGTTGTAAAGTGATTATCAAAGTGAATTAGTATTTATCAGCTCATATAGTTACAATGTTTTTCCCTGTGATGAGAACTCTTAAGTTCTCACACTTTTCAAAGTGCATATGAATTTACCTAGGGTCTTGCAAATACAGATATTAATTTAGCAGGTTTTGGTGAGGCCCAAGATTCCCATTCTTGACAGCCCAGGTGATGTTCAATGCCATAGCTCCACAGGTTGCACAGCCAGGGCTGGATTACACACCTGAGGCATTTCAACAGATTTAGGACTTGCTCTGAACTCTGTGGGACAAGAGATGAGTTACATCAGATGGCATCCTTTGGTGTTAAATGTGTCCATGCAAAGGTAAGTTAGCCTAGTTTCTATTTCTTTTACCTTATCATTCACTAGGATTTCTCCAAAGAATTTGTACGGCTGTAGCCATGAGCATCATTTTCATTGTCATTGTAGCACTGTTCAGTTTACTCATGGGCAATGACACAATTTTGGACATGTGTTAAAGTCTGCAATCCTTCCTCAGCTCTGATATTCAAAAATAGTACTTAGAGACAGGAAAATATTAATTTCAAACATTCACACTTTCCTACTTGAAGACTCCATTCTCATTTAAATATTTATTGAGAAGGCAAAAATTATAAGAATAAGAACCGTGATCTTTCATTACAATATGAGATATAGCAAGTATAAGAATAAGAATTATAATCTTTCATTACAATATGAGATATAGGGTTCTGTGATAAGATCAAGAAGCTTTGCATAAATTATTGTAAATATATAATATTAATACATGTGTTTATTTTTTTGTTAATTTTCACCTGAGGATATTTTTTGCCATTGATATTTAGAGTGGATGGAGGGGGCCAGGGAGAGAGAAACATTGATGTGAGGGAGACACATTAATTGGTTGCTTCCTGAACCTGCCCCAACCAGGGCCAAGGATTGAACCTGCAACCCAGGTATGTGCCCTTGACCGAGAATTGAACCCAAGGCCCACTGGTGTGCAGGCCAATGCTCTAACCACTGAGCTATGCTGGCCAGGGCACAAGTATTTCATTTTTAATTTTATTACTATATCATATTACCATATTAATTTTTATTATGAAAGATGGGTATTATCAGAAAATCTCCTATGACAAACTCTTATGCTATTTTTTCCTCAAAGTATGCAAACTATTGCTTGGGAAGTGCCTGTCAAACAAAGTGCTGCTCTTCATAAGGTCAGTGAAAACTCATGACTTAGTGGGGAGGACAGAGATAAATACGTGGGCTGGAGACCTTTTCATAGATGGTGAGAGTTGCAGTCATGGACTAGAAGAGATAATCAAATGGGATCTTAGGGAATGTCTCCTTCAGTGCAAAATCTTCTCTAACCCAGGCAATTGCCCTTCTTCTATAAGGTGCCTCTCCATAGGCAAAACATTGAGCAAGATTATTCAAGATGAAAGGCATTTTAGAGTCACCTACTGTAGGAAGGGTGAAGCTCTGACTTATCTCCCAAACTAGAACATTTTTAAAAGTGAAGGGAGGCAGAACTAATAATTAATTATGGTATAACAACAGATGCAAACTAGAACTTTCCTGGGAAAACCAGGATATGTGGATACCCTAAATACAACACTGCCTTCTAATGGGAAAAAAAATGCACCCAAATGCACCCCACAGAGCTGGTCATCTGACCTCTTTGTTGAATCTGTCTAAGGAGAAGGGTACTCATTCCTGTAGAAGGAAGCATCTTCCACTTTTAGATTGGTTTCGTTATTAGGATGTTCTTTCTACCTTTGGCATAGTATTTGCATAACAGTCCATTAACAAGTGGTATTTGTTCTGCAACACATGTATGTCTTCCTTAAAATACATATGAACAGCATTATATCGTGTGCTTTAAAATTTTACATAACAGATATTCTCTATGAATCCATTATGACTATTTTTCACCTGATACTATTTTTTGATGCCTGTCCGTGTTAATACACCTAATTCACACAACATAATTTTTGCATTAGCATGCTACTGTATGTTATTTATTTAATCCCCTATTGAATATTTTTATAAAAATATTTTGGGAAGATTTAAAATATCATGGTTGATTTAAGAATACGTTCTCTGTGCTTCTGTTATACTTTAAGTATGTTCCTTTTGTAGTACTTATCATACTACCTTTTCATAATTATCTTTCCTCGGGATTAGACTGAAAATCTTTAAAAGCAGAGACAGTTTCTTTTTGTTTTTGTTTTATCTGTCCACTAATGTCTTTATTTATTTATCGTTTAAGGTATTACAAATAGTAATATTTATATATATAGTAATATATGTCTCCTTTCCCTCCCATAAACCTCCCCCCGCAGTGCTGGCCTCTGTTGGTTGTGCTCATCTGCACACATACAGGTCCTTCGTTGATCTCTTACCCCCCAACCCTCCCCATTCTTCCTGCTGTAGGTTGACAGTCTGTTGGAAGCTTCTTTGCCTCAGCCATTCGTTCAGTGAGCCTTTAAAGCTAGCAGTCATCTTCCAGGGAGGTTGCTTTGCAGTAGTCCCCTCCCCTCCCCTGTATTTGCTTCCTGGGGTTCAGTTACCCTTCCCCGGGTCCCCCTAACCCCCGCCTCCCAAGCCCCTGTCAGCCATGGTCCAAAAATATTAAATGGAAAACACCAGAAACAAACAACTTTAAATTGTGCGCCATCCCGAGCAGCAGGATAAAATCTCCCGATGCCCCACCTGGGACCCGGACGGGCGGTCTGGGGTGTCCACGCTGCACGTGCCCACCCACTAGTCACGTGGCGGCTGCCATCTTGGTTACACGAGGGGCGATGGCCTCTGGCCGCACGTGGGGCCGCCAACCGCCACCCGGTTCCCGGTAACGGCCCAACGGGCAAGCCCGGGGAGGCCTGCAGTTCGCAGAGCCGCGGAGAAGCCCGAGTCCTTCCTTCCAGGAGGGGGTGCAGCCCCTCCACCCCAGGCCCTGTGCTCGCACATCGTCCCCAAGAAGTGAGTACTGAGCAGCCAGCTGTCTGGAGGACCAGCTGTACGAAACGGGTCACGTGATGTGGTGACCATTGTACTTTGTTAGTGTGACCGGTCTCGGGACCCCTCCCCACAGACCGGGCTGCTGTGTGTTGAAGGCAAAAGCACATGGTTCCGAACAGAGGGCCCGGTTCAGTGGTCGTGACTGGAGTGGGCGCTTAGACTGGACTCAGTGTAAGAAGAGGCTTGTGCTATTTTATTTATAGTTAAGCTAGCATTAAAAAATTGAGAAGCACACACAAATCCCAGGTTGCGGTTTCTCTTGGAAAACCAAACGCAGCGCAGCCTCTTTTCTCTGTTGAAAACTGGCCGGAGCGGGGCAGCGCGCCCTCCACTTGCTGGCCCCCTGGGCGGCCGCTCCCTGTCCTCGGCCTCTGGCCGGTGAGTCGCGTTTGCGGTTTGTCCCGGGAGCACGGGGAGGACGTCACACCTGCTGGCCCCGCGGGGGGCGGAGCGGGAGCGGCTGGACAGTGAGGTGTGGCAGGAGCGCCGCCCTCTGCTTCCCGCTCAGACCAGCGCGGCTGCGTCCTCTCCCTTCAGCTGTGTGCTGTCGCCTCTCCCCGTGTCACTGGGTTTGGCTTTTCCTAAAGCGCCTGACTCATTACACAACCTTAGCTTCCACCGCGATTTCATTGTGTTTTGACAACTCAAAATGGCCTCAGTTATCCCATGTAATATTTACTCAGATTCTACCTTCCGTAACATTAAAAACATCAATTTTTCTTTCCTTGTACTTTGCATTTTCCTGATGGATCTTTGCTCCTACATTTTATTCGGGACCTTTTATCTTAGTTTTGTTTTATGTCTTCCACATGTGGTACATTTTTGGTTTGGGGAGATTTATATTTTCATAAATAAATATAACCATTTCATGTTTGCTATCTTTGTGTTTTACTAAGAAAATTTAAGCAAATGATATTTACCTCTTATTGCCTACTTTGTCTTGTATGTTTTCTGATTTTGGTGCTCTCATTTTTTTCTCATGTGTTTTTGTTGATTTGTTTTGTTCTTACACTATGACTATATTCTATCATATTTGGTTTAAATTTTTTATAGTGGTGAACAGGGTATAAATATTCTGATTCTCAATGTATTAGGAGTTAATTTCACATTTATAAAATGCATAATTAAATGTGCATTTCTTTAATCATGGAAAAGCCAAAGTAATACTATTTGGTATGTCCAGGCCCTAGGCACAGACAGAGCAGACATTATAATATCCATCTTTCATAGGGACTCAGAAGTGCAAGGTGACTCTGTCTAAAGTTACTCCATCTGCTAAACATCAAATATGCTTCCACTCAGCTCCGAGGTGTTGTGAGAAATACAGGTTAAGGGAAGTTCTCTCACACTTTTGTAACTTAGGATCTAATAGAAAATGGATGGTATTTTTGTGTGGGAATTATAAATACTTTTTAAATGAAAGAGTAATTTATAGAGGTATGGGTACAGTTAAGGAAACCAACAGAGGATATTGAGGCACCTGGCACTCGCAACAGCAAGGGTGGGAATGGTGTTTGTTGAGTGTATTTAAATGTGCTGCTAGGGAAGAGAGTCCCCACAGATACTGTAGTCATAAAAGGATGCAGTGACTAACATAATTGCAATAAATCTGAAAGGAGTGTGAATTCCAAATACCCCAAATAGCACTTTTCTCTTCTTGTTTTCATGGCATCTGCTAGTGCTTCCACGTTGGCCAAACCTAACGGTAGCCTAATGGGCAGTGGAGCCCAAGTGAAGCAGTCTCTAGATGTCAGCCTCTCAGGGAAGATGTGATGCAAAATAAAATTATCCAGTGGCTTAATGGGTTATACTGACCAGGTATCTAACTCAGAACATGGAAGGGCAGAGCATGGGGTAAGCATAGCTTCTACTCTATGAGCGCTTATAGCCTCTGACCAACCCCCATGATATAGGTAAGTAGACTGAAGCTAAAGAGAGAACTTTGGCATTGTTTCAGTTTTCTTAGTTGCAGTGTCTTTCTATTTGTAAACACTGTGCTAAAGTGCAAAGCACATGGATATTCAAGTTATAGTACTTGGAAAATAAATCAGAGGGCACCACTTTGTGTGTGTGGACTAGTTTCTTAACCTTTCTGAGCCTCTCAGTTCTGTCTTCTGTAATACCTGGGTTGTGGTGAGGCTTAAAATGAGCCACTTGTAAAATACAAGGTTCAGTGTAGGTACTTGCTACAAGTTTAGTCCTTTTGATTTACATGGTGGCATCATGCTCAGAGACTGGAGATGCAGATGAGAGACTGGATAGTGGAAATTCAGCTATGGAGTCCTAGTGTAGGTAGGTATGAATGAATACCAAAGAAAACGAATAACATCTTTTGGAAATGATTGATGTAAACAAATACATGAATTGTTTGAACTACAGCTACAGCATCACATCGGCATCCTCTGGATTGATGTGGAAACAACTGATTCTCAAATCTGGCATGTGGCAGGTGGGAGCACCTATGCTCTCCCTCAAACCTCCATTACTCTTTATTTCACTATAGCCTTGCAGTGCCTCTTTGAAGCTGCACAAGACTTGTTTCCAGCCATTTCTTCTCCTTCATAACCCAGCAGTCACCACACAACACACAGTGGATAAAGCTGATATGGAAAGGAGGCACATCTTCCAAATGAAATGAGAAATGTGAAACACTTGTCTCCATTCTCTGTTGTCATTTTTTGTGTGTCAGAATATCGACCCACAGTAGACAATGCCATCTTGTGGTTCTTGTGAAAATCATTCCTTGGAAAATTCAAGGTCATTGTTTAAATCTCACTGCACATGTTATCTCCTATCCTGCTTTCATAGATTAACTCACTATCTTCTAAAACTAACAAAAACAGGAGCCAGATTTTTTCTACAGCAGCAGGTCACTCTTTTATGGGAAAATCCCACTGTGCTGTCTTTAAAGAATCTTGGTGCAGTTATGCATTTGTCAGAAAGATGGAATCAGGCTGGCTCCTGGGTTTGTTTTTCTTGGGAAGCAGTCATGCATCAGTTTGTAAAATAGCGCAGCCTGCAGAAATGAGTCACATGCCACACTGTCATCCCATGCGCCAGCATCTTGAGTATTGAATCCTGTGCAGGAAGCCCTCATCCATACTCATCCAGAAAAGTTTCCTCTCGACTACAATTGGCACAAAAAAGGTTTCAGCAGCAGCAGCAGCTGTTTGGGCCACTTTCTGGTGTTATGTGAGTGTTGTGGGTTTGGGTATATTTCCTTGGAACATAAAAATTGCAGGTTATGGGTTGTTACCTTTGAAACTTCAGGGAAATCAAAACCAGAACTTATTTTGGATGCCAAAGTGATTAATCCATAGTTGCCCTCTGTGTTGAAATAATGACTTGGACCTCACATTTTATAATATCCCCTTTCTTTCCCTCAGTATGCGCTAGGCTGAAGACACAATGGTGCATGCTTTCATGGCCCCTGCCCTTCCTACTCCTCAGCTGTCTCAGTCAAAGATACCTTGTAATTATTATACCATGGTTATGTTAAGTACATAATTAATCACATAATAACATATTATGCATATTAATACAGACTTGGTATTTTTTTAAGTGTTTTGTCACTTGACCCTATATTATTTTCCCAAACACATAGATGCATTAGCAATAATCATGTGGTGCACAGAATAGTTTCTCTGAGCAATATTCTCTCTTCTGTTTAGAAGTGACCAGAAAGAGTGTTTTAAAAAAAAATCTTACAGTAGTACATTGAGCACACTTATGTATAATAAACATACTAATTAATGTTTCTTTTATTGTTTATAACTCAATTCTAGGGGAAGCTACTAAAAACAAACTTAAAATGAAAATGCAATTTTAAATTATTAATATTTAAAATTTAATTTGTTATATACTGCTATTAACATACTTTGGTAATGTCTAGGGGAATAAACAGTGTTTTGAAGGCAATTTGCCCTTTTAAGTTCTCAAATATATCTCAAAAATTTTATTTATTCAGTAGATACTTTTTGAAGGTCCATTGGTCCTAGAAACTCTGTGAGGTGTTGATTATACAGAAAAGGTAAGATATGGTTTCTGCCCTCAAGGAATTTATAATAATGGCAGGAACAAGCACGTAAACAAGCAATTACAAATGCATGTGGTTAGTTCTGTAATGAGTAGAGCTAGGGGATATGTGGATAAATATTGGAGCAATGCATAAATCCAGTCTTTAAGAGTCACAGGCTTCTAGATAAAAGTGACAAAATAATAGACAAGAAGGAGTTTCAGTGAAAAGGGTAAGGAATAATATTTCACCCAGATTGAGAACATATTTTTCCCTGGAGACTTGTACTAATTTTAACACTTCAGGTAATCACCTCAAACTGGTGTATTAATCTCAATAACATTTTACTAGTCTCTCTTCCAGTCATAATTTCAGCAAGTTATTCTGTGGATATTGACAAGTTGATTCTAAAGTTTATTTGCAGAGGCAAAAGACCTAGAATAGCCAATACATTACTAAAATAACAGTCTGACCAGTGTTGATCTGTGGTTGAGTGTTGACTTATGAATCAGGAGGTTGTTGTTCCATTCCAAGTCAGGGCACATGCCTGTGTTGTGGGCTTGATCCCCAGTAGGGGGTATGCAGGAAGCAGCCAATCAATGATTCTCTCTCATCATTGATGCTTCTCTCTCCCTCCCCCTCTTCCTCTCCCTTCTTCTCTGAAATCAATAAAAATATTTTTTAAAATTAAAATAAAAAGAACAAATTTGGAAAACTGATGCTACCCACTTCAAGACTTACTTTAAAGCTATAGTAATTAGGATAAGGTGGTATTTGCAGAAAAAAAAAAGGCAACTAGATCGATGGACAAGAAGAGAGATCCAGAAATAAACCCACAAAAATATAGTTAACTAATCAGAAGCAAAGATAATACAATGGAACAAAGATATTATTTTCAACAAATGGTGGTGGAACCACTGGATATACATATGTAAAAAAAAAATCTAGATACAGGTCTCACACCCTTTATAAAAACTAATTCATAATAGATCACATATCTAAATGTAAAAATTCAAAATTATAAAACTTCTAGAAGATAGCATAGGCAAAAACCTACTTGACCTTGGGTATGGTGACAGTTTAAGACACATACCAAAGGGAAGTTAAACTGGTTTGGCTCAGTGGATAGAGTGTTGGCCTCTGGACTGAAAGGTCCCAGGTTGGATTACAGCCAAGGGCATGTACCTTGGTTGTGGGCAAATCCTCAGTAGGGGGTGTGCAAGAGGCAGCTGATTGATGTTTCTCTCTCATTGATATTTCTGACTTTCTATCCCTCTCCCTTCCTCTCTGTAAAAAATCAATAAAATATATATTTAAAAAAAATACCAAAGGTGAAATCCATGAAAGAAATCATTGATAAGTGGATTTCATTCAAATTAAAAAACTTCTGCAAATGATAATGTCAAAAGAATGAGAAGACAGCCACAGACTGAAAGTATTTGCAAAAGGCACAACTGAAAAAGGATTTTTATCCAAAATACACAAATATCTCGAAAAATTCACTAACAAGAAGATAAACAACTTGATTAACAGTGTCCAGAGACTTAACAGACACCTCACCAAAAAAGATATACACATAGAAAGTAAGCATATTAAAAGATGTTTCACATTATATCCCCTCAGGGAAATACAAATTAAAACAACAATGAAATACCACTCACCACACACCTATTAGAATGGCCCAAATCTGGAACATTGACAATGCAAATGTTGGCAAACGTGGAGCAACAGAAACTTTCATTCATTGCTGGTGGGAATGCAAATGGTAAATTCAATATGTAAGACAGTTTGGCATAATTACTCTTATGATTTAGAAATCATGTTCCTTGATATTTCCCCAAAGAAGCTATAAATGATGTCTACACAAAACCCTGCTTATGGTTGTTGATAGCAGCTTTGTTCACAATTGCCACAACTTGGAGCAAACCGAGATTTCCTTCAGTATGTAAATGAATAAACTATGGCACATTCAGACAATGGACTATTATTCAGTACTAAAAAGAAATGAGCTGTCAAGCCAGGAAAAGACATGGAGGAAACTTAGATGTATATTACTAAGTGAAAAAAGCCAACCTGAAAAGGCTGCATACTGTATGATTCTAACTATATGATATTTTAGAAGAGGCAAAAGCATGGAGATAGTATAAAGATCAGTGGTTGCCAGGGGGATAAATAGGTGGAGCACAGAGGGTTTCTGGGGCAGTGAAATTATTCTGTATGAAACCATAAGAGTGGATACATTATACTTTTATCATAACCCATAAAATGTAAAACATTGAGAATGGACCCTAATGTAAAATATGGACTTCGGGTGACAATGGCGTGTTGTTGAAGGTGCATTGATTGTAACAATGAATTACTCTTGTGTGTAAAGTTCATAGTGGGGATGGATGTGCATATTTGGGGTATGGGGTATTGGGAAACTTTTCTGCTCGATTTTTTTGCTTATTTTAAACTACTCTAAAAGTAAAATATATTAAAATTCTATAGAACTAAACACACACAGATAAGTACAAAAAATCTGAATAACACTGGTGTTTGTATCAATGTCAATATCCTAGTTGGATATCTGTTTTATTTTTTACAACTGCCTGGGAAACTACACTTATCTCAAAATAAAGTTTTTTTAAAAAATGTAAACTAGATCAAGACTCCATTATGCTTAAGAGCATTCAATGTCCATTTCCCTTAAAATAAAATCAGAGCTGCTTTCCATGTTGTAGAGGATCTTGTAAGATCTGTCCTTTGTCAGCCTTTCCAACTGTATCCTCTCTGGGGGCTGCCACCACAGTAACTTCCTTACTGCTCTTAGATATGCCGGGCTGCTTTCCTCTCTGAGTCTTTATGCTGTTCCTTCTCCAGGTTACTGTAGGGCTGCCTCAGCGTGTCCATCAGTTCAAATGTCACTGATAATTTTACTTACAATTCCCTGCCCCCCCCCCCCCACACACAATCCTGAATCCCGAATAGTACACTAACATCTTAATTAAAGTCCAGGAAGAGAAACAATTTTTCTTCCAGAAAGCGTGGTATTGCCAAAGCCCATTTACTTCTGGAAAATACAAGTGCTAGACACATTGTAAACCAAGACTTGATTTTGAAAACTGGTTTCAGTATGTCCTTCTGCAAGAAAGACACTAGCACACAGAGGCCATCAGACACTGCCTTCTCATTTTGTTCAAGCTTTATTCTTTTTTTTTCAGAGTTCAACTCAATACCCATCTCTGGTAAGCAGTCTTCTACTATTGCCAGTCCACATAGAAACGTCGCAATCTCCTGAGTCCTGACGGTGAAGTGCAACGACACTACTTTATAAAGGTATGCAATCTTCTTCAATTTCTTAATGATGAAGGGAGCTTGCCTGCTCATCTTCTCATTTTATAGTATGTTCTGATGGAGGGCTTGTGTTAAAGTAAAAAATTGAATGTGTGTGTGTGTGTGTGTGTGTGTGTGTGTGTGTGTGTGTGTACTAGATGCCTGCTGCACAAATTCATGCATGGGTGGGGTCTGGCCAGCCCGCCCCTAATGGAAGGATCTGTCTGGGCTAGATGGAGGGAGAGGCCATGGGAGATTGGCCGATTGAGGGGAGGGGAAGCAATGAGGGGAGGGAGCGCCTGGGGGAGGGTCCTGGAGGAGACCCACTGAGCTAGAGCTGAGCATGGGCCCCTTGGTTCCCAGGGAGGATGGCCTCAGCAAAGAATCAGAAACCACCAGAAGGCTCTGCAAACAGGCCCTGAGCTCCCTTTGGCCAGGAAGACTCAGTTGGTGACTCTGTGTGTACATTAGACACAGCCCAGCACTCACCTTTGTCTGTTGGTCAAATCCATTGCATCAAAAAACATGTTCCCCTTCTTCTCTTCGGGCCCTTACAACAAATACAGGCCGATTGGAAGACTCGGACCCTAGTGGCAGAGGCAGGCCCCACAATCACCTGGAATTTAGGCCTAACACAACTGGGAAGCCATCTCCATGGAACAGAACACACTGTTTTAGAGTCTTAATTCTCCCCTAAATGTGCCCAGCTGCTCTTCTTTAGCCCCGTTAGACTGAGCTAAGGAACCAAAGAACAAGTTTCCTTTGAGGTAGGATCTACCAGGAGCCGCTGGTAGCAAGGCCTCTCATAGGTGGCTGCCTTCTTCCCAAGCTCATTGTATTCTGAGCCAGTCTGTTTCTGGCGGTGCCAGGTTCTGGTTTGCTGGTTGGGTGGCAGGCCCACAGGGTTTCTCTTTGCTGCCTTCCTGGCCTTCAGAGCAGTACCTCTGGCCCAGTGCGCCAGGCGGCTTTCACTAGAGCCAGGTCTTGGAGAGTGAAGGAGCTGGCCCATGCTGAGAGGGACCCACAGGTGGCCAGGCCGTGCCCCCTACCCTGCTTCTCAGCCTGCTGCCTGAGACTGGCACCATGTGGGGAGGGTTGCAATGGGAAGAGGGGTGCCTTGACCTGTCAGCCTTGGTGACGATTATTTCGGTGCCCAGCTGATTGAGTTTGTCCTACAGAGCTTTCATCTCAAGCAGCACACTCATGCTGACCACCTTTGAGTTCTTCTTTATTGGCACCTTGGCGGCAACCACGCAACTGGCCCTAGGCCCTTGTGCTCAACAGTGGCGCTGGTCGTGACCCCTGCAACTGACATGTCATAGCAACTGGTCATTCTGTCATAATAGTTGCTGGGCTTTATTATATACTAGAGGCCCTGAGCATGAAATGCGTGCATGGGTACAGTCCCTAGGCCTGGCTTGTGATTAGGGCCATCTTCCCCAGCCCCCCCCCCCCCCCACTGCCACCCACCCCTGGTTACCCATTTACCATAGGGCAATCAGAGCCTGCTGGCTGGGGGAAGGACCAAGAGGTTGGCCTTTACCATTCCCTCCTTGGCCCCGCCCCTGCTGTGGGTCGCCCTCCGTATGTAGGGCGACAGGCAGGTTTGGGGCCTAAGCATTGGGCAATGCCAGGCACTGCCCGCATCTCGCACCAGCCATCCCGGGTTTCTCATTCACCATCAGGTGATTGGAGCCTGCCCGCCAGGGAAAGTGAGCGAGCAGTTGCCAGTGCACCTCATAGTGACTGGTAGAGGGGTCGTTCTGGTCTTTCCACCCTTAGGGTCAGTTTGCATATTACTTTTTATTATATATGACTTAGCATTCTCTAGGACTTCATACAGGTTCTAGTGTAGACAGACTAGTGGTTCCTGAACATGGCTGCCCATTAACATCACCTGGGGAACTTTTAGAAAATGCCAGTGCCTAGGCCTCACCTGCAGGGATTGGACTGAATTGGTTGAAGGTGGAGCTCAAGTAGAGGTAATATTATTTTTTAAAGTCCCCAATTGCTTTCTATTTTGCAGCAAGCATTGAAATAACTTGGTTAGTGCAGGTTGAAAGCATGTTTTATTACTTAGAAATTGTTTCTTCATCTTTTAAAAAACAAAATTAATAAGGTGTACTTCCCTAGCTTGTTATTCCCGATGGGATCAAATCCTCTCTATTTTGAAGCCCTGTCACCTTAGACAACTGCTCAACCTAAGACTTAGATTTCCATTGGGGAGTTTAAAAGTATGAACACAGTGGTTTGTTGTAAGGAATAAATGAGGTAATGTTTGAAAAGTACTCAGTCTAATGTTTGGAATATATCTGCAGTATGGTAGACTCTAAATAAATCTTACTTCTTTCCCTTCCATCTGTGGCTATACTCTAACCTGATCCCTATACTTATAAGCCAGGTCTTTGATATTTAGTAACCAAATCCCTCTGAAGGGGACCACATCTGAGTTAGCTATGGTGAAATAGAACATGGCATGTGGACTTGTGTGATAAAGAGTACAGGTATGGATATAGTTAGTAAATCATTCTGCTTCTAACTTCTGAAGAGAAACCTAGAGGGGACAGAACCTGTGACTTTGGATTTAAGCACTGGGCGATGCCAGGCACCTCAGAAATGACCCAACTTCTATAGTTATAATGAGCTTCGACTGTATTCCAAGTGGGGTCCAGACCAGCATCTCATTATCTTCTAAGAACATGAGAGAAAAGCATAATCTCAGGCTCCATAACAGACCTACCAAATCAGAATTTGCATTTTAACATGATGCGCAGGTGATTTGATAACCATTCAAGTGTGAGAAGTGCTCCTGTAAGATGATGATAACATGATGGCTGACAATTGAAGGTTCCATAACAGAGGTTTTGTTATCATTTCTCCACTACAATACTGTTGACTTCAGCCCAGTCTGCCAAATCAGTTACTAAAACCACACTGTAGCGTAGTCAGGTCCAGCTGAGTCTGAAGCAACTGTAAACTCAGCCCATTCACCCAGCCTGTTAGTGTGAACACCCACACCCTGCCATATTGATCAGTGATGCCTTAAATTCCAGCACATTTTTCTCCATCTCAGATTTTCAGGTCTGATCCTGACCTTCTTGCCTCTGACTCAATGTCTCAGCACCTGGAAGGATCCTATACTTCCCTCTAGGATCTGACAAATAGTCATGCTGTTTTATTTGACTCTTAGCTTTCCCTTTCCATATTTTTTCCTTCCTCTCCGGAAGACTCCTCTAACCAAGCTTGTCCAGGGTTGCCTACTACTGTGAAAGGAAATCAGACCAAGGAGAAGGAAGCAAATGGGTCTCTGATGTCTTGTTGCAACCAAGATCCCCCTGACATTCATTCTGGTTCTGCAGTGGTATAGAGCAATTTTTTGTGGAGGAGGTGTGGGCTGGGACAGTGGTCGGCAAACTCATTAGTCAACAGAGCTAAATATCAACAGTACAACAATTAAAATTTCTTTTGAGAGCCAAATTTTTTAAACTTCTTCTAATGCCACTTCTTCAAAACAGACTCACCCAAGCTGTGGTTTTTGTGGAAGAGCCACACTCATTGGGCCAAAGAGCTGCAAGTGACTCACAAGACATGGTTTGCCCACCACTGGCTAGGAGAAAGAGGCTGTGAGCAGTCAAGTTACAGAGCACACCTACCCCAGCACAGAGAACACTGCAGGTGGCTAACCTTCCCATCTTCTCTTCAGAAACCACATTTTGGAATGACCTGCAGGTCTGGCCTTTCTTCCTATCTGTGTTTTCATCTCCACCAGACTGGTTAACCAAAAGACACTCTCTACTCTGCAAACCACTATTACGTTGGGAATGAAACTCAAAGTTGCATCTGACATGCAAATCAACAGATCTTTCGCTCAGCAGTAGCACTTGTTTTCCTACAAATATGGTATTTTGATTTATTTTAGGGCATATTGTTTGGCATTGTATATTATCTATTTTAAAATCCCAGTCATGTCACAAGCAAAACTGGCTTTCCTGATAATTAAATGTTCCCCACAATGGCAATATACCACTAATTTTCACTTTACCACAAGAAGCCTGTAGATTATTAAATGGTGTCACCTCTCACCCACCCACATACCTTCGATGCAGTCAGGAAAAGGTGTCAGCATTTCCAAGGTGTGCCAGATGACATGTGGGTCCCATAATTTCACATCTGGAGGCATGTATCAGGTTGTTTACACACATAGGCTTGGTCATTACATATTTGGGATTTATTTTAGAGGTTTCTAAATTTGGGAAACTCTGAATGCAAAGATAAAGCTTTTAATTGACTAAGTTCTATTAATATCTGTTTTTTAAATGGATTTAAATATATTTGTTGATATTATTTTGGGTTTTAAATAATATTTTATAATTTACAAAATCCATTTTTGAAGAAATTTGACTAGAGCAAGAAATAGTCTGTGTGACTAGCAAGTTTGGGAAAAGATGTGACCTCTGTACATTTAGAAACTCAATTGGTAAGCTGGCTTGACCTGACCCATTCTGTTTGATAAGTTGACTAGTTCCCTTCTCATAACTCCTTCTACCACTACACTAATGTGCACACTTCACCAATTTTATAATACTTCTTTATCTCGCCCTCCTGCAGTATTTTTCAAATTGCTAGTTTCAATCCTTAAGTTATGAAAATTATGTAGAGTTTTATATTCTACTTAAAAAAATTGAATAGAGTACATCAGAATGTCTCACAGGTAGAAAGGATCAGTGTTTTGTAAAATATTTATTTCAGTGATGTGTGTGTGTGTATAATAGGGTAATGTAGATTGTATTGCTTATTGTGGGTTACAGTAAAAAAAAAAAAGGTTGAAACACACGAATGGATTTACTGGTTTCTGCCTGTAACCATTCTATGATCTAGATATTGAGGCTGTTAATCTTTTTTTTGTTTTGTTTTCATATATCTTTTTATTTTTTTAAATTTTATTTACAATATAACTTATATTTAATAGTTGTACATACATATGTTTTCCTACCCCCCAGTATCCTCCCCCCAGCTTCCCTTACCCCCCAGCACATGTCCCCACCTACCCCCCTCCCCACCCCAGAGTCTTTCATTCATTGGTTATGCTCATATGTATGCATACAAGTCCTTCGGTTGATCTCCCCCAGCATCTGCCTCCCATCCACTCCAGCCTCCTCCCTGTAGCTTGACAGCCTGTTCGAGGCCACCCTGCCTCTATATCAATCACTCTCCCCTGTTTCTTTTCTTCAAAAAGATCTTGCCTCTGCATACTGAAAACAAACGTATAAGAGCAAAAAACGTTTGAGTGTCAGTTTCAATGTCCAGCTGTTCTGAGTCCCAGTTTCAATGTCAAATAGTTCTTCATGTGTACATGTCAGCAATGGTATCCAGATGGTGGACACATTGTGGCAATGCAAGATCCCTCCTCTCTGGTATGGTCCTGGGCCGCCTGCAGCCACGCAAAGCTGCCGACTGCTAGCATGGCAAGGTGTCGTCAGCGTCTGCCATCTCTGGACCGTCCTCGTGGCTGGAACAGACCCTTCAGTTCCTCACAGTCTCAGGAACCCACATGGTCTTGGAGTTGTTCTCTGCAAACACACAAACACATTCTCGACCAAAGGTTAACAAAGGGATCCTCTCTGCAAAATAGACTTGGGATTCTTTTTATTTTTGCCTAAATGATTTTCCTTTGGCTTATTTTGACACCATGTGTGTTTTTTCATGGGTGTCCTGCAGTTGTTTTTACAAATGGAATTTTCTTTTCTGGAGTAAGAATTTTATAAGTGTATTTTACTTATAGGATATTTTCCCTTACATGATATTACCCCACTGTCTCCCCCCCCCTTTTTTGGTTAATAGGGGCTTTTGGAAATTTTATCTTGCAGTCTTGGTAATTTTAAATTTTCATTTTTGCACACAAATATGACTGCTTTAGGTTCTTTGGATGTTAGGCAATTTTGCAGTGAGATGAACTACTAATAGATATTTTAGTTAATGTTTTAGGAAAAGCTTTTTGTCCAGTACACTTAGATTTTCTTGAGTATTCACTTATTTCACTTGGCCAATTTAAGTTAATCTGAAAACTTGATTACTATTTTACTGTCAATTTTAATACTCAAGGAGAAATCTTAGTTTACCCAGTAAATACTTGTAGAAAGGAATATTTGCATTTTTGAGTAGGTCCTCAGCATTCCTGGTAATAAACTAAATTTAGATATAGGGCAGCTATTGCTGGCCGAGTCTCTGTCTGCCACCTGGGTCCCAGTGTGAGTTGTGTGTGGGAGGCGTAGCTGCCATGGGGGTAGGAGACCTTCCTTAGGAGGGGTGAGAATTCAAGCCCCTGCAAGGTTTGTGGATGAGGGTCTGTGCCCCAGCTCTGTTGATCTTTTAGTTCTCTCCTGTTGGCCCCTCTGCGACTGTGCCTGTCTTAGGTTGTTCCTTCCCTGAGGAATCTTACCCGTCTCTAGTTAACCAGCCATCCTCCGGGGCCAAACAGGGTGATGTGAGGTTCAGTCCTGTCTCCTTTATAGTCTATGCCCCCGTGGCCTCCACGTCCAGCACCTGCCTTGGGGTCCCCTCGCCTGCTGGCGGGGTCCTGGTACTTATCACATATGAGGCTGTTAATCTTTTAAGATGTCAAAGTCTTGAGGTTGCTGCTAAGCTAATGGTCATGACCAGGACCAAGCACTGGCTCTAGATTCTACAGTTAAGTAATAGTAATTGGGATGATCTGATTATCAAAATTTGCAATTCCCAAAGTATAACTTTAGGACCAGCAGCAACAGCATCATCTGGGACCTTATTAGAAATGCACCCTCTTAGTCCCACTTCAAGCCCAAGGAATGACAATCTGGGTGTGGGGCCCAGAAATCAGTGCTTTAACAACCCTCCAGGTGGATGTGATGTGTGGTAATGTTTGAGAACCTCTGGCCTTCACAAGTTTGAGTCTGGACTTTGTTTTTACTTATTAATGTAGGACCTTATTCATCTGAGAATCCTGCCCCAAGTAGTTTTTCAGATCCTCATGAGTGCCTCCCACATGACAAATATGTCTATTCAGTTATCCTAGGAAATTCAACAATATTTTCTCTGTAGTATGAATTTATGAAATTATGTAGAACCTAGTAAACTTGTGCTTCAGGGTTTTATTTAGAAAACATTGCAATCCATCCTATACATTGAATATATTTTTAAAAAATCTTTATTGTTAAAAGTATTACATATGTCCCTTTTTTCCCCATTGACCCCTTCTAGTCTGCTCCTTCTCTCCCCCTCACCCCCAACCCCTGTTCCAGGCCTTCCACCACCCTATTGTTCATGTCCATGGGTTATGCATATATGCATATAAATTATTTGATTGATCTCTCCCCCACCCATCTCCACCTTCCCTCTGACATTCAATATTCTGTTCTTTGCTTCTATATCTCTGGATCTATTTTGTTCATTAGATTTTACACATGAGTGAAATCTTTAGTATGTGTTTTTCTTTTTTTTATTTAATTTTTTTATCTTTATTGTTCAGTTTATTAATTACATTGTTTCCCCTTTTTATCCCCCTATAGCTTCCCTCCACCCTGTACCTATCCCACCCTCCACCCTCACCTTCCCCTCCCCACTGTCCTCTCCCTTTGTTGCAAGATTTTTGTCCAGTCTCTTGCTGCACTTCCCACAACCCTTTTCTCCCCAAGAATTGTCAGTCCATTCCCTCTCTCTGTCCATGTCTCTGTTATATTCACCAGTCTATCCTGTTCAACAGCCGATCAATTCACTTGATTTTTATGTTCATTTGTTGATAGATGTGTATTTGTTGTTCATAATTTTCATCTTTACCTTTTTCTTCTTCCTCTTCTTAAAGAATATCTTTCAGCATTTCATATAATGTTGGTTTGATGGTGATGAACTCCTTTAGCTTTTTCTTATCTGCGAAGCACTTCATCTGACCTTCAATTCTGAATGATAGCTTTGCTGGATAGAGTAATCTTGGTTGTAGATTCTTGCTGTTCATCACTTTGAATATTTCTTGCCACTCCTGTCTGGCCTGCATCGTTTCTGTTGAGAAATCCGCTGACAGTCGTATGGGTGCTCCCTTATAGGTAAACAACTGTTTCTCTCTTGCTGCTTTTAATATTCTCTCTTTGTCTTTTGCTCTTGGCATTTTAATTATGATGTGCCTCGGTGTGGTCCTCTTAGGGTTCCTATATATTGGGGTTTGGTACACTTCTTGGACTCCTAAGTCAATTTCTTTCACCAGGTGTGGGAAGTTTTCAGTCACTATTTCTTCAAATAGGTTTTCATTGTCTTGGCCTCTCGCTTTTTCTGGCACCCCTATAATTCGGATGTTGGTATGCTTGAGGTTGTCCCAGAGGCCCCTTACACTATCTTCAATTTTTTGGATTCTTTTGGTTTCTTGCTTTTTCAGCTGAGTGGATTTTACCTCTTTGTATTTCAAATCTTTAACTTGGTTCTTGGGGTGCTCCAGGACACTTTCAGGTCTTTGTATAATATTTTTTGTTTCAGTCAGTGTATGCTTAATTTCTGGTTGGTCCATTTTCATATCCTTGAGAGTCTGCTTTATATCCTTGAGGGTTTCTTTCATTTCCTTGTAGGACTCATTCATTTCCACGTTGGTCTTGATAATTTCTTTGCAGCTCTCATTTATATCCTGGAGGGTGTTGTTCATTTTCTTGTAGGACTCATTCATTTCCTTTGTGGTCTTGCTTATTTCCTTATAGGCCTCGATCTTTTGTTGGAGCCTCTTAAAAAACCCTATAACCGTGGTTCTGAATTCCATGTCCAGTCGTTTTTTTCCCTCCATTTCTTTCACATCTGATTTCTTTCCATGTTGCTGCTTGTTGGCTGCTTCCCTGAGTTGGTCAATTAGCTTTGTGTGGTAGACTTCCTACTAGGGATAGTGTCTCAGCCTCCCCAGTTACCTGAGGTGGATATGGGCTGCACAGTCTTGCTGAAGTTAAGCTCAGTTAATTGTTGTTAGCACTTGGAGGGGTTGACCTCCAGGCCAATTGTCTGTGAAGCTCAGCTGTGCTCAGGTTGGGTGGGCGGAGTCTCCGGGCCAAGCAGACAGTGTTAGCTCCACCCTATGTGGCCCCGGGGACTCTGTGCCTGGGGCAATGGCTGCCAGCACCTCTGAGAGAGAGCCGCTGCCGAGCTCCACCGGCTGCCAGGGAATTCAGACACTCCCAAAATGAGTCTGCATGTGCAATGTCCCACCCAGGGTCATAAAACAAAGCAGTCTGACGGTTTTCTGAATGAGAGACAAGTCGCGGTGTGCTCTCTGCGCCGTCACGCAGCCGAGCTGTTCGCGCAAGCTGCCTTCTCCACAAGCCGGGAGACCTGGCAGCACCTGAGCTTCGGCGTGCCCTCCCACTGTCCAGTTTTCACCCCGTGTGATAGTGGGTTCTCTGGACTTCGCCCAGAGCTGGAGAATCAGTCCAGTGGGACGCCTTTGTCTCCCCGTTCGAGAAAAGTGGCCATTTTTCAGCCGCCCGCCCACTCCAAACCTCTCTCCACTCGAATCTTTCAACGCTGTTCGCCGCCGCTCCTCCGAGTCCCAGTGTCTTATCTTCACTTTTATTTGTGGAATTTTCACTCGGCGAGCTTTCTGGTGATTCTGGAAGGTGTTTGTTCTTTCGTTAAGTTGTAGTATTAAAATTGCTGATTATGACGGCAAGATAGGTGTTTTGCCTTTGCCGCCATCTTAGTTCTCCTAGTATGTGTTTTCATACTAAGATGTAGTTAGACATCTATTTTACAGCCAAGTAGAATTTCATTGTATAAATGTATCACAGCTTTTTAAAAATTCACTTATTTACTGATGCACTTGGGCTATTTCCAGATGGTTTTAGTACAATTCTATATACCAATAACTATTGTGTAATTTGACTTATGTCTATTTTTATGCACTTTTCAGCACTTAATAGAATTAGTTTTTTATTTCCATAAATCTTATGAGAATTACATGAGATAACTTATATAAATTGATTCATATATATATATATATATATATATGCAACAAAGTCTTTAGTTTTTCTCTGATAAGATTGGCTATTAGTTTAAGAAGACACAAGGATCCTCTCACATGAGTGGTTCAGTTTCCACAGTATAAACCCTAGTGTTTAGTGGACTAGACACACATACTTACATGAGGTTTTCAATCTTGAGGGCCTAAGGGGAATTCTCATGTAAATCCCAGTGTTTAAGTGACATACAGAACTAGCTCTGTAAGTCAAAGGAATAGCAAGAATAAGAACGTGCGTGCATGTGCATGTGTGTGTGCTGTGTCCATATGTGATATGAAGGAGGAATTCTCTAGACTAAATAACTTGTGTTCTCTGTTCTCAAGTTATTTAGTCTAGAGAATTCCTCCCTCATATCACATATGGCACAGCACACACACATGCACATGCACGCGCGCGCACATCCACACACACACACACACACACACACACACACACACACACTCATGAATATATTCCTTCCAGGAACTGTCTTCCCTATTTCTCTTCCTCTGTATTCTCTATCCCTGGATGGTGGGGGTAGGCCTGTCCTTTCCTTGACTTCCAGTCATTGGCGTAGCTGGAAAAATATAAAGTATGGTTAAAAAAATCCAAAGAGACCAATTACTGTGAAAAAATAGTAAAAGTTTTCAGAGAACTGCTAAAAAAGACTTCAAGTCCAAATGGCATTAAAATAGTTTCAAGCCTCCAAGGAGCAAACATTTCTCTATATATAAATTATTCCAGAATACAGGAAAACTTCCCAATTGACTTTTCAGTGTGAGCATATCCTTGGAACCAAGTTGGACGAAGAAATGGCAACAACAACACACAAAAACCATCATACCAACTGTACCTATGCTTACTAGTATAAAATTAGTGTAAAACTCCAAAATTAAATGTAAGCAAATAGAATACATCAGTTTTAACCGAAAAATATAAAACCAGTTCAACATAAAGAAATCTAATAATATAATCCATCATATTAGTAAGGTAAATAAAAATATATGAACATCTAGATAGATGTGGAAAAGTATTTTGACAGAAGTTTTAACATTTATTTATTCTTAATTACAAAACAGCAACATAAATGACAGCAGTGCTTTGGGGAAGTCCTATATTGTGTAAAATGCATCTAAAATGCAAGCAGATAATAATGGACACAAAAGTCAAAATAAGAGTAGATATTATGACCACTATTAATTCAGCACTGTTCTTTATAGTTTTCTGAATATGTGCATAGCCATAATAGTATATTGCTTCATTTTTCTATCTTTTAACATTATATAAATAGGATTTTACTATTCTTTTTTAAATATTTTAATCTTTATTGTTCAGTTTATTAATTACATTGTTCTCCCCTTTTCTCCTCCTATAGCTCCCCTCCACCTGGTACCCATCCCACCATTTGCCCTCACCCCCCTCCCCACACTGTTCTCTCCCATAGGTGCATGATTTTTGTCCAGTCTCTTGCTGCACCTCCCACACCCCTTTTCTCCCCAAGAATTGTCAGTCCATTCGCTCTCTATGACCAGGATTCTGTTACATTCACCAGTTTATCCTGTTCATCAGATTTTTAATTCACTTGATTTTTACATTCATTTGTTGATAGATGTGTATTTGTTGTTCATAATTTTTATGTTTACCTTTTTCTTCTTCCTCTTCTCAAGAATACCTTTCAGCATTTTATATAATATTGGTTTGGCAGTTATGAACTCCTTTAGCTTTTTCTTAGATGTGAAGCACTTTATCTGACCTTCAATTCTGAATGATAGCTTTGCTAGGGAGAATAATCTTGGTTGTAGATTCTTGCTGTTTATCACTTTGAATATTTCTTGCCACTCCCGTCTGGCCTGCATAGTTTCTGTTGAGACATCTGCTGACAATCGTATGGGTGCTCCCTTATAGGTAACTAACTGTATTTCTCTTGCTGCTTTTAATATTCTCTCTTTGTCTTTTGCTTTTGACATTTTAATTATGATTTGTCTTGGTGTGGTCCTCTTTGGATTCCTATAGTTTGGGGTTCTTTGTGCTTCTTGGACTTTTAAGTCAATTTCTTCCACTAGATGGGGGAAGTTTTTGGTCACTATTTCTTCAAATAGGTTTTCATTGTCTTGCTCTCTCTCTTTTTCTGGCACTCCCATAATTCGGATGTTGGCATGCTTGAGGTTGTCCCACAGGCCTCTTAAACTATCTTCAATTTTTTGGATTTTTTTGGCTTCTTGCTTTTCTGGCTGAGTGGCTTTTACCTCTTTGTATTTCAAATCTTTGACTTGGTCATTGTGGTCCTCTAGACTGCTTTTAGGTCTTTGTATAATATTTTTTTTTATTTCAGTCAGTGTTTGTTTAGTTTCTAGTTGGTCCTTTTTCATATACTCGAAAGGTCTCCTTCATTTCCTCATAGGTCTTGTTTATTTCCTTGAAGATCTCATTAAATTCATTGGCCTTTTCTAGAAGCCTCTTGAAAAACTTTATAATCGTGGTTTTGAACTCTATGTCCAGTCGTCTTTTTTCCTTCATTTCTTTCACATCTGATTTCTATCCATGTCTCTGCATTGTAGCTGCTTTCCTGAGTTGGTTCATTAGTTTTGTGTGGTAGGTGTCCTCTAAGGGACAGTGGCTCAACCTCCCCAGTTACCTGAGGTGGATACTTTTGCTGCAGCCCTTTATGGGTTGCACAGTCTTGTTGAAGTTAAGCCTAGATTCTTGTTGTTAGCACTAGGAGGGTTTGACCTCCAGGCCAATTGGCTGTGAGGATCAGCTGTGCTCATGTTGGATGGGCAGAGTCTCCAGGATGAGCAGGCAGCCTTGATTTCCATCAGCTCTGCCCTATGCAGCACCTGGGTCTCTGTGCCGGGTGGTAATGGCTGCATGTACCTCTGAGAGAAAGCTGCCGCTGAGCTCTACCCACTGTCGGACAATTCAGCCTCTCTCCAAATGAGTCTGCACATCCAAATTCTCACCCAGAGTTGTAAAACAATGCATTCCGGTGCTTTCCCAAACAAGAGAGAAAGTCACTAGTCCTCTCTACATGCTCGCACACTTCTGCTGTTCCCAAGTTTCCATGCCCTCTCCACAAGCTCACAGACCTCTGCAGCGCCTGAGTTTCAGTGTGCTTCCTTACTGTCCAGTTTCACCCAATATAGTGTGGGTTCCCTGGACCTCACCCAGAACTGGGGAATCAGTGCAGTGGGACACCTTTGTTTCCCTCCCCGTTTGAGAAAACCAGCCATGTTTGCAGCCGCCCCTCCCTATCCGCTCCCACGCACAGACATGGGTCCAAATCTCTGACTCCGCACGTATCTCCACCACTTCTCTGAGTCACAGTGTCTTATCTTTACTTTTATTTGTGGAATTTATCTCAGCCAGCTTTCCGGTGGATCTGGATGATGTTTGTTCTGTCGTTAATTTGTAGTTTTGAAATTTTTGTGTGGGGCAGCAAGATAGGTTCCTCTTGGTTCCTCTCCTGCACGTATTCTTTAATGACTTGCTTTTCTCACTTAACATTATACTGTTGAGATTTCTGTGTGGGTGAATAGAGCTATATAATGCATTCATTCTGACCTTTTTGGTATTATGTTGTATGAACATCTCCTAAATTTTCTCTTCTTCTGTAAATAGACATAATTTGTTTCCATTTTTGGCCATTACATATAATACTGTTGTCAATATTTATGTGTATATCTCTTGGCTCAGGCGTGTAAGAATTTTTGTAGGAGGTATACCTAAGGATGGAATCCCTGAGTCATTTGGCAAACATACATTCAACTTTATAAAGTAACTAGTGCCCCGGTGCATGAAATTCATGCATGCAGTGGGGGAGGATTGTTTCTCAGTCCACCTGCATCCTCTCCAATTTGAGACTCCTGTGGGATCGGGCCTAAACTGGCACTTGGACAACCCCCTCGCAATCCGTTCCTAACCGCTCTCCTGCCTGACTGCTGGATTACCCCTAACCACTCTCCTTTCTGGCCTGATTGCCCCAACTGGTTCCCTCTGCTGTCCTGCTCAGTCCCAACTGCCCCCCACCACCAGCCTGACCACTCTCAACTGCCCTCCCCTCCTGGCCTGATCACCCCCAACTGCCTTCCCCTCCTAGCCTTATCACCCCTAATGGCCTCTGCCTTAGCCCTGCCACCATGGATTTGTCCTCTGGGGCTGGGCTGCGATCAGGGACCCCCAGCGCCCGCAGATAAGCACCCACATGGCCAGCCTGTGTTGCGGGCCACAGGGAGGCTGGATCGCTCACTGGGGCTGGGGATGAGCTGCGATCTGGGACCCCTGGTGCTGCAGCCATGCTCAGACCCATCCCCTACTCCTGTGTGCTGCGCTCAGTCCTGCCCTGTGCTTCTGATTGGCTGGTAGCGTAGCAAAGGTATGGTCAAATTTGCATATTACTCTTTTATTAGATAGGATGCTGTTATTTTTCAATATGCTTGCACTAGTTGAGGATTTACCCTAAGAGTGAATGAAAGTTATATTGTTCTAGTCTAAATTATATTTGTTATTATACATTAACAATAAAAGTGTTAACTAATTTATTGGGCAGAGAATGCCATCTCATTATCGTTTTAGCATCTGTTTTTCATACTAAAGATGTAGTTGAACATCTTTTCATATGTCCTGTTCTCTGAAATACTCGCTTGTATCTTTTGCCAATTTTCTATAGAGTCAGATGTGTCTTTTTTATTGATTTGTAATAGTTATTTAAATATTTTGATGTAAATTCTCTGATAGTTAATGTATTGCAAATATCTTACACCAGTGTGTATCTTATCTTTTCACTCTGATGCATTTGAAATGTCTAATTGTCTTTATAAATGCTCTTATTAACTTTAATAATATCTGTAGATACTTTTGTGTTTCTGTCTAAAAAGGTATATTATATATTAACAAGAAGAATTGTATTTATTGTCAATCTTTATAACTTCTGTTTCTGTGTCTGGCTAAAATGTTCAGTGCAATTTTGAATAGGAGTAGTGATGGTGAAAATTCTTACCTTATTCTTGGCTTTTATTACATTTCACAATTATGATGCCTGCTTTTGGATTTGTAGATATACTTTGTTTTAATAGGTTAGAGGCATAACCTACTTTTCCTGATTATGAAATTTTATCTATGCTCCTTTTACATATTATAAAGCAATCATGTCTTTTATCTCCTTTAATCTATTAATTTTGCAAATTACCTTATTAAATTTCTAATCTTGAGCCAATCTTGTTTTTGTGGAATAAATCTAAGTAAATAATATTTGGGAAACTATTTTGATAATATTTATTCAGAATTATTCTATATTTGTTTGTGAGTGAAGTTGGCCATTCTTGTCTTTTTAGTTTTCTCAGATTTTAGTATTAAGGTTTTACTAGCTTCCTTAAATTATTTAGAAGGTGTTTCCTATTTATTCAGATATTACATATTTTAGTTATCTATTCTTTGCATATACTTGGCATTGAATCTCTTTTCTTTGTGAAAGGAGTTTTATTTTTTTATTTTTAAATATATATTGTTTTGATTTTTTTTGCAGAGAGGAGGAGAGAGGGATAGAAAGTCAGAAACCTCAATCAGCTGCCTCTTGCACATCCCTTACTGGGGATTTGCCAGCAACCCAAGGTACAGGCCCTTGACCAGAATTGAACCTGGGACCTTTCAGTCCACAGACCAACGCTCTATCTACTGAGCCAAACTGGTTTCAGCTGTGGAAGGAGTTTCAACTACCAAGTCAATTTTTTTGCACGTACAAAAGCATTTATATTTTTGGGTTCTTCTGGCTAGTTTTGGTAATTTGTGTTTTCCTAGAAATGTGTACATTTTCACCTAAGTTTTTTAATTTATTGGCATAAAATTGTTCATGGCACTCCTAATTTAAAAATTTTCTACTTTTTAATTTATGATAATTTATTTTAATATTGTTTATTTATACCTTTTTTATTTGTACTTATCAATCTTACGGAAGGGTTTTCTCAATATTTTTGGTCTTTGAACAGAATCAAATCTTGACTTTATTGATTTTCTTTAGGTTCTTTCTATCTTTATTTTATTTTATTTTATTTATTTATTTTTTCTATCTTCATTTTAAATTTTGTTATTTTTGCTTGTGTATTTATTACTTTCTTCCCTGTATATATATTTTGGGTTGTTTCAGGGTTTTTCTTTAAGCCTTGTTCATTTACATTTTTGAAAATATTTTTTATTGATTTCAGAGAGGAGTGGAGGGGGAGAGAGAGAGAGAGAGAGAGAGAGAGAGAGAGAGAGAGAGAGAGATATCAGTGATGAAAGAGAATCATTGATCACCTGCCTTCCACATGCCCCACACTGGGATTTGAGACTGTAACCCAGGCGTGTGTCCTGACCAGAATTGAACTGTGACCTCCTGGTTCATAAGTTAATGCTCAACCACTGGGCCATGCCAGCCTGGACTTGCTCTTATATTTTAGACTTTCTTCTTTTTAATATAAGTGGTTAAAGCTATAAAAGTTTCTCTAAATGACAATTAGTTTCAGCTCATAAGTTTTGATGCATTACAGTTCCAGTTGTATTTTTCCCCCCATTATGGCTGTCCTTTTTAATCTGTGGATTATTTAGTGTGGTTATACATTTCCAAATATGTGTTTTTAATCTTCGCTATTTTTAATTTATATCAGATACTATTATTGTGGGCATACAAAGTTTGTATGTTTTAACTTTATGGTAAATTGACATTTTACTGAAAATTAATTATATCAGTATGTAGTACCTTCTTTAATAATACTATCTTCCTAAAAACTTTGATATGTTATTAAAATTGCTAAACCCAGCTGTTTTCACCAGAATTTTTCCAATAAGAATCTCCTATTCTGAGGAGAAACCAAGATGGCAGCACAGGTAAACACCTAAACTGCTGTCTCACACAACAATTTCAAAACTACAACTAAAAGACAAAACCGACACCATCCAGAACCACAGGAAAGGTGGTTGAGTGGAAATTCTATAACTAGAAGGAAAGAAAAAAGCACATTAAGACCCAGAGGAGCTGCAAAAGACTTAGGTACAGAGGCACACAGAGAGGACTGGTGGCTGAGTGCATGGCTGGCTTTCTCAAGTGGGAGAGAGACAGAAGCTTCTGACTGCACTGAACTCCAGTACTGGATGAGACTCTGGGAACCCAGACTCATTTGGGGGAATCTGGACTGTCCGGGAAAGAGAAAAGCACACTGAGTCTCAGGGGAATGTGGGAGGCAGAGGTCCAGAGGCACAGTAAGGACTGACTGCTGAGTGTGTAGCTGGCTTTCTCAAGTGGGAGGGAGATGGAAGTTCCCATCTGTGCTGAACTCCAGTTCAAGCAAGATTTTGGGAACCCAGACTCATTCAGGGAGAAACTGGACTGTCTGGCAGCAGGCAAAAATCGAGGGTGGCCTTCTCTCAGAGGTATCTACAGTGATTACAGAGAGACACTCAGACCCAGAGGCCTCATAGGGCAGGGCTGACAGGAAGCCAAGGCTATCTGCTCTGCCCAGAGACTTCGCCCCATCTAAGCTGAGCGCAGAGGCTTTTGCAATTTTGCAAATCCTGTCTCATAAGGGTGTCTCTAGCACAGAAGTTCTCCCAACGTAGACACAGCTGATTCTCACAGCCAATTGGTCTGGAGGTATCACAGCCAATTCCTGCCAGTGATACCAACAAAAATAAAGACTTAACTAATGAAAACCAAGGTATGAACACAGTCCATAACAGGGTGCCCCAAGAGAGTGTCTACCTCAGATAACGGGAGAGGCTGAGCCACTGGACCCTATAGAACACCTAGCACACAAAGCTACTTGACCAACTCAGGGAAGCAGCAAAAATGTGAAGACAAAGAAACAGGTTACAAGTGAAAGAAATGGAGGAAAGCAAGTGAGTGGATATAGAGTTCAAAACCATGGTTATAAGGTTTTTCAAATTCCCCAGAAAAGGCTGATAAATTTAGTGAGACCCTCGAGCATTTGGAAAAGGACCAACTAGAAATTAAACATACATGCACTGAAATTAAAAAATAATATATAGAGATTCAACAGCAGACTAGAGGACAACAAGTATTAAGTCAAACATTTGAAATACAAAGAAGCAAAAAGCACTCAACTGGAAAAGTAAAAAGCAAAAAGAATCCAAAAATTTGAAGATAGTATAAGGAGCCTTTGGGACAACTTCAAGCATACCAACATCAGAATTATGGGGGTGCCAGAAGAGAGGGATCAAGATATTGAAAACTTATTTGAAGAAATAATGACTGAAAACTTCTCCGACCTGGTGAAAGAAATAGACTTAAAAGACCAGGAAGCACACAGAACCCCAAACAAAAGGAATCCAAAGAGGACCACACCAAGACACATCATAATTAAAATGCGAAGAGCAAAAGACAAAGAAAGAATATTAAAATCAACAAGAGAAAAATAGTTAATTATCTACAAGGAGCACCCATAAGACTGTCAGCTGATTTCTCAACAGAAACTATGCAGGTCAGATGGGAGTGACAAGAAATATTCAAAGTGATGAATAGCAAGAACCTACAACCAAGATTACCCAACAAAGCTATCATTCAGAATTGAAGGTCAGATAAAGAACTTCACAGATAAGAAAAAGATAAAGGAGTTCATCAACACCAAATCAGCATTATATGAAATGCTGAAAAGCTATTCTGTAAGACGAGAGAGAAGAAGAAAAAGGTAAAAAAAAAAAAAAAGAACAACAAATACATATCTATCAACAAGTGAATCTAAAAATCAAGCTAATAAATCTGATGAACAGAATAAACTGGTGAATATAATAGAATCAGGGGCATAGAAAGGTAGTGGACTGACCATTCTTGGGGGAAAGAGATGTGGGGAGGGGTGCAGGAAGAGACTGGACAAAAATTGTACACCTATGGATGAGGACAGTGCTGGGGAGGTAAGGGCAGAGGGTGGGGTGGGGTGGGAACTGGGTGCAGGGAAGCTATGGGAGGGAAAAAAGAGGAACAATTGTAATACTATGAACAATAAAGATTTATTAAATTAAAACCAATTATATTCTTTCATTAAGTCATTGGGAAGTTTTTGTAGACTTAAATTATAATCATTTCACTTTTAAGAAAACAGGAAAGACTACCAGTCAATGTGGAGAAATCAGGACACTTGTACACTACTGGTTAAAATCTTAAAAAATGGTGAAGCTGCTTTTAAAAATAGTCCAGAAATTGCTCAAATGATTAAGCATAGATTTACCATATAACCCAGAAATTCTAGGCTTAGATATCTATCCAAAAGAAATTAAAACATATATCCAATGGGAAAAAAGTATTATTTACAATAGGTAAAAGGTGGAAATAATCCATCAATGAAATATTATTCAGTCACAAAAAAATGTCAAGTACTGATACATACTACCTTGAAAACATGGTGCCAAATATAAGAAACTAAAATGATACATGTCAGTACTAAAATAGCATGTGGTCTGACCACATATTATCTTATCTCATTCATAAGAAATGTTCAGAAAATAAAAATCTGTAGAAACAGAAGACCAGTGGTTGCTTAGGGCAAAGGGAAGAGTGGAGTGTTAGATAAATGTACAGGGTTTCTTTTTTCTTAAGTATATTTTATAGATTTTTTTACAGAGAGGCAGGGAGAGGGATATAGTGCTAGAAACATTGGTGAGAGAGAAACATTGATCGGCTGCTTCCTGCACACCCCCCACTGGGGATGTGCCAGCAACCATGGTACATGCCCTTGGCGGGAGTCAAACCTGGGATCCTTCAGTCTGCAGGCCAACGCTCCATCCACTGACCCAAACCAGTCAGGGCAAGGGTTTCTTTTTGAGGTGATAAAAAAATTTCTAAAAATTGATTGCACTGATGATTGCACATTTGTGTGAATATACTAGAAGTCATTGAATTGTATACGTCAAAGTTGATCTGTATGGTATGCAAATGATAAAAATCTTTATTTTATTTTTTAAAATATATTTTATTGATTTTTTTTTTTTTTTTTTTTTTTACAGAGCGGAAGGGAGAGGGATAGAAAGTCAGAAACATCGATGAGAGAGAAACATTGATCAGCTGCCTCTTGCACACTCTACTGGGGATGTGCCCCCAGCCAAGGTACATGCCCTTGACCAGAATCAAACCCGGGACTCTTCAGTCCGCAGTTCTACGCTCTATCCACTGAGCCAAACCCGTCTCAGCGATAAAAATATTTAAAAAAAAAAAAGAATCTCCCATCTTATTTTCAGCCTTCCTGAATCTTCCTGTTTGTGTTGTGTCCTTTTAAAAGAGTTTTTACCTCGACTTCATTGAGCTTTAACTGAATTTCAGTGTTTTGCAATCTAACAATTTTTGTCTTTGAACTGACAACGTAAATACTTTCATGTTGATTGTGATTACTAAAATATATAATTTTTATTATGGTAAAGTAAATATAATATAAAATGTATCACCTTAACCAATTTAAGTGTGCATTTCAGTAATGTTAAATGTATTCACACTAAGGGCCCAGTGCATGAATTTGTGCATCTTGAAAGAAACTGCTCATTTTTCTTCTACTGAAGTTCATCCTTTAGAATTTTCTTTAGTGAGTTAGACAACAAACCCTTTCTAACTTAGTTGTTCTTAAAATATCTTTATTTCATCTTACTTCTTAAAAGATAGTATCACTAAATATAGAAGTTCATGTCTCAACATTTTAAAGATATTATGCCACTGTCTTTCTCTTCCAGTGTTGCTGTGGTAGGCTACATAATGGGGCCCCAAAGATGTTCACATTCTAATGTGTTTCAATCCCTGAAATCTGAATATGTTACCTTATATTTAAACAGGATGTGATTGAGTTAAGGATCTTGAGAAGGGAAGATTATCCTGGGTTGTTCTAATAAGCCCAAAATAGTCACAAGGATATATGAGAGACAGGCAGGGGGATTAAAGTTAGTAGTAGGATAGGTGCTAACAGGAGCAGAGATAGGAGTGATGCAGCCACCAGCTAGCAGCCTATAGGAACTGGGAACAGATTCTCCCTGAGCTTTCCAGAAATAACCAGCTCAGCTGGTATCTTGAGATTAGCCCCTTCAGAATCAGTTTGGATTTCTGACCTCCGGAATTATAAGAGAATAAATGTGTATGAGGGATTAGCCATTAATTTGTGGTAATTTGTTTTGATCACAATAGGAAACTAAAGCTATTGCTTTTGAGAAATCTACTGTCAGACTAATTATAGTTCTGTCATTGGTAATTTGTTTTTTCTCTCTGGCTGCTCAACGTATAAAGTTTTCAACTCTTTTTTTTTTTTTTTTTACATTCTGCAAGTTTATTTTGAGGTCTAAGTGTGAGTATATTATTATTTATTTTGCTTGAGTTTTCTAACCACTGTCTTGGATCACTGTAGGAAAACTCTCATTTATTGCTACTTCTAATATCATCTTTTCAGCAGTCTTTCTGTTTTCTCTTCCTGAAGCTCCTTTTATGTTTGCTGGCCTTTTTCATTCTATTCCCCATGTCTCTTTCATATTTCACATTTGTGTGAATTCTCTATACTTTCTCACATCTATTGTTGTTATTCTCTCTTTAGCTGTGTCCAATCTTCTTATTCTACCCATTGACTTTTTAATAAAAATTACTATATTTCACATTCCTAAAAGTTATGTTGGATCCTTTTTCAAATGTATATGTTCAGTTTTGTAATTTTTATTTTTAAATTAAATGTATTAGGGAGATATTGGTTAATGGGATTTATAGGTTTCAAGTGTACATTTCAGTGGTATGTATTACATTATGTGCCCACCATCCAAAGTCAAATCATTTTCCATCACCATATATTTGGCCCCCTTCACCCTTTACTACCTGCCCAACCTTTTTCCTATTATGACCACCAAACTGTTGTCTGTCTATGAGTTTCAGTTTTATATTCCACAGAGTAGTGAAGTCATATGGTTCTTAGCTTTTTTCTGACTTATTTAACTTAGCATTATATTCTCAGGGTATATCCATGTGGTCCTAAATGGCAGTATTTCATCTTGTGGCTGAGTAGTATTTCATTGTATATATGTACCACATCTTCTTTATCCAGTCATCTGTTGAAGGACATTTCAGTTGTTTCCATGTCTTGGTCATTGTGAATAATGCTGCAGTGAACATGGGGGTACATATATATTTGCAAGTAAATGTTTTCAAATTTGGGGGTAGATACCCAGAAGATAAATTGCTGGGTCATATGGTAACTCTATTCTTAATTTTATGAGGAACCTCCATACTGTTTTCCATAGTTGTTGGGATCAGTTAATATTCCCACCAGCAGTGAATGAAGGTTCTTTTTCTCCACAGCCTCTCCAACACTTGTTATTACTTGTCTTGTTAGTAATTGACACTCTAACAGGTGTGAGGTGGTATCTCATTGTAGTTTTTGATTTGCATTTCTCTAATAGCTAGTGAAGTTGAGCATCCTATTTAATAAAAGAGTAAAATGCAAATTAACCATCACTCTGCAACAAAATGGCAGTGCCCATAGCCACAAGATGGCAGCACCCAGTCACCTCAGCCTCACCGCTGGAGTGTTTGTGCCTTTTGGCCTGGCCAGGGGTTCTGGAGACCAAGCAGAGAGATGGGATCCACCACTCCAGTAGTGGATCATGCCTCACTGCTCTGCCACCTGTGGAGTGTCTGGAGCTGAGCAGCGAGGCTTGAGTGTTTGGGCCTGTGGGCCTGGCCAGGGGTCATGGGGACCAAGGGGAGAGGCGGGATCTGCCCACTCCAGTGGTGGATCCAGCCTCACTGCTCCCCATCCTATGAAAGTGTCTGAACCTGTCAGCCCCACCATGTGGGTGGGTGCTGTGTCCAGGGAGCACACGCAAGTGGGCCGGGGGTTGACTCTGGGTCTTTTGGCCCAAGGGGACTTGATGCTGTGTCCCAGTTTGTGCTGGCCCAGACTCTGACAGCAGGGAGGAGGAAGTCCCACCCCTAGAGAATCAGCCTTTGGTCAGACAACTCCCTACCACCTGACAGCCAGGACTCTCATTCACCTGACAGCAGGGAGGTGGGACCATGTCTAAACATCTACTATTGATACAAGGTAGCTCTGCAGCCGAAAGAAGCAATATCTGAAGACCAACATGCATCTGATCTTAAGGCTAGCAGGTAAGCAGTTGGGAGCCACAGTCCTTGATTGTGAGAGGGATGTCTGGCTGCCCATTTAGGCCCAATCCCGTGTCCGGGTCTAAATGGGCAGTTGGACATACTTCGAGGGGTCCCAGATTGGAGAGGGTGCAGGCTGAGCTGAGGGACACCCCTTGCCCCATGCATGAATTTTGTGCACTGGGCCCCTAGTCTTTTTATATTTATGTTGGCAATTTGAATGTCTTCTTGGGAGAAGTGTCTGTTCAGTTCCTCTGTCCATTTTTTAATTGAATTGTTTGATGTTAAGTTATATGAATTCTTAGTATATTTTAAATATTAACTCCTTGTTGAAGCTGTTACTGTTATTTGCGAATATCTTCATCCATTCAGTTGGTTGCCTCTTTTTTTGTTGGTGGTGTTTTCTTTTGCTGGGCAGAAACTTTTTAGTTTGAGATAGTCCTAGTCATTTACTTTTATATTAACTTCCCTTGCTTTTGGGGTCAAATTAATAAAATCTTCTCTAAGACCCAAGATCCGTAAGGTTAGTACCTATGTTTTCTTCTATGTAATTTATTGTTTAAAATCTTATATTTGGGTATTTGATCCATTTTGAAGTAATTTTTGTACATAGGGACAATTTGTAGTCTAGTTTCATTATTTTGTACATAGGGACAATTTGTAGTCTACTTTCATTATATGTGGCTTTTCAATTTTCTCAGTGCTATTGATTAAAGAGGCTTTCTTTTTTTCTAATGTATGTTTTTCTGGTACTTTGTCAAAAATTATTTGCCCATATACATGTGGTTATATTTCTGGACACTCAGTTCTGTTCCATTGGCCTGTGTGTGTATTTTTCTGCCAACACCTTACTGTTTTGATTATCATAATTTGAGTAGCATAATTTGAAATCAGGTAGTGTGGTTACTCTGGCTTTGTTCTTTTTTTCTGAAGATTGCTTTGGCTATTTGGGGTCTTTTGTAGTTCCACACAAATCTGATGACTTTTTTTGTTCTGTTTCTTTAAAAAATATCATTGGGATTTTGATGGGGATTACATTAAATTTTTATATTGCTTTGGGTAATATGGACATTATAACTATGTTGATTCATTCAATCTATGAACGCTATCTTTCCATTTCATTGTGTCTTTTTCCCAATCTCTTTTAATAATGCTTTATAGTTTTCAGTATATAGGTCTTTCACTTCCTATGTTTAGCTTACTCCTAAGTATTTTTTTTCTTTTTTGTTGCATTGCGAAACGAATTATGTATGATTTTTTTTTCATTTCTTTTTCTGAAATTTTATTGTTGTATATAGGAATGCAGTGGATTTGTGTACCTTAATTTTGTATCCTGCAACTTTACTGTATTAGTTTATTGCTTCTAATAGTCTTTTAATGGAGTCTTTAGGGTTTTCTATATAAAGAATCTTATTATCTGCAAACAGTGACACATTTACTTCTTCATTTTCAGTTTGGATGCCTTTTATTTCTTCCTCTTGCCTGATTGCTCTGGCTAGGACTTCAGCACTATGGTGAATAAGAGTGGCAAAGTGGACATCCTTGTCTTAATCCTGATTTTTGATAGTCTCACATTCTTTCATCATACTTTCAACACTGTCATTTACTTCTGGAAACATATAAAGCATACTGATCTTATATTTCGTGCACAATCATTTAATTATCTACAGGGTTTTTTGTTTGTTTTGTGTGTGTGTGTGTGTGTGTGTGTGTGTGTAGATTTAATAATGTGCTCTGTTGTTGGTCCTTACTTCTGCTCATGATTTTTCATTCCCTTTTGTGTTGAGTGAGTTTGTGAGCTCCTATCTCTTGCAATCTTATATCAATGGAAATTATTTTAGGCATGTGCACAGTGTGTTCCTCCAAAAAGTTTGCATTTGCTTCTGCTAGGCACTTTGGAAAATTATCAACCAGGAAAGACTTTAAACTAAATTTGAGTTTTGGATTTTGTATATCGTGTCACACAGTTAATATGAGTTCAAACTTCTGTGTTTCATGGGTTTGTGGCTAGAGGTTTTAATGCAAGATATATTTTTTTCTTTTTATCTCCTCTCTCTGCTCTATCCAAGGTCAAACCAGATATATCTCCTCTCTCTTTCTGCATGGTAAATTTTTTTCTAGGTCACCTACTGAGAATGTCACACTTTTAATAATAAATGTGTCAGGGGATTCCATTAAAATCTCCCACCCTGTTCAGGCCCAGGGCTTTGCCCTGTCCTGTCAGTCCCTTACAATAAGGAGCTAGGCTACCAGGGACTGGCAGATATCTTCAGGGCAAAACAGACTTTAGTACTTGCTTATCAGTTACAGGGTTTCACTCCTGTCATTCTAGCCTCTGAGATTCCATTATTTTCCTGGCAGTTCATGTACACATTAAGAAATATGTCTTCAATATTTCATGCAGCATCTTTAGGTTTGAAATCTCCAAAAATCCTAGGTTGCCATATTTTTGTAAAGCTCCTTGAATTAGATAGTTCTGTGTAATCAATTTTCTAACACAAAGTTTCTTTAAGCATTAGTGATTACCTCATAGATTCTGTGGGTCTGGAATCTGTAGATAGCTTCTCTCTCAGAGGGCTGAAATCAAGGTATTGCCCTGGGCTTCAGTAATTCCAAGACTCGACTGGTGAAGATTCAACTTCCAAGCTCACTCATGTGACATGTGGCAGGTCACAGGATGTTCACTTCAGGCCCCACTCACTTGGCTGTAGGCAGGACTCACGTTTTGCTGGCTGTTGGTTGAAGACATTAGTTCCCTGCCATGTGAGTCTGTCCACAGGGCTGCTCATAATACAGTATCTTGCTTCTCCCAGGGTGAGGTCTCTGAGAAAGGGAGAGGGAGAGAAAAGTAAGAGACAGTGAGCAAGATGGAAGCTACAGTCTTTTTGTAACCTGATCTCAGAAGAGACATCCCATGATGTTTGCCATCTTCCACTCAAGAGCAAGTCACTGTTTTTGGACATTCTCAAGGGGAGGTGATCATACAAATGTGTGAATACCAGGAAACAAGGATCACTTGGAACCATTTCATTTTATTTTTTTAAATATTATTTTATTGATTTTTTACAGAGCGGAAGGGAGAGGGATAGAAAGTCAAAAAATCTATGAGAGAGAAACATCGATCAGCTGCCTCTTTCACGCCCCCTACTGGGGATGTGCTCGCAGCCAAGGTACATGCCCTTGACCGAAATTGAACCTGGGTCCCTTCAGTCCACAGTCTGATGCTCTATCCACTGAGCCAAACCAGTCTAGGCACTTGGAACCATTTTAAAAGCTGCCTTTTATAAGTCACTTTTTACAAAATCTATCATTATTGTTGAAAGTATTACAGAAGTCTCCCGTTTTTTCCCTGTTGACCCCCTCCACCCGACACCCATCTCAGACATCTTTTGTAGCAATATGTTTGCTTATATATCTTCTAGGGCCATGGTCGGCAAACTGCGGCTTGCGAGTCACATGAGGCTCTTTGGCCCCTTGAGTGTGGCTCTTCCACAAAATATCATGGCCTGGGCGAGTCTATTTTGAAGAAGTGGCGTTAAAAGAAGTTTAAGTTTAAAAAATTTGGCTCTCAAACGAAATTTCAGTCATTGTACTGTGGATATTTGTCTTTGTTGACTAATGAGTTTGCCAACCACTGTCCTAGGACAAGGGAAACAAAGCAGTAAATAAATAAATATACGTCACTTTTACAGAAAATATATAAACATCAAAGTGGAAAAAAAGATTAAGAAAACATAAACAAGCTTTTTAAAAATGGATAATTTAACTGTCTTATAAATATATGAAAATTAAACTACCTTTCTAGTAATCAAAGGAATGTTACTTAAACAGTAATTAGGTAACAATTTTTACCTATCAGATTGATAAAATCCTTTATAATGTCATATGTATAGATGAGAATATTTAACATTCTCATGCAATGCTGGTGGGAGTGAAAATTGGTATCTATTTTGTAGTTAAACTTTGGATTATGCCATTATCCTTTATATATCTTTAAAAACCTCTATATAAAATCTATATCAAAATTCACGAACACTTTTATAATGAGAAACTTATTTAAGCAAAAATTAAAAAGCATAAAAATATGTAAACTTTTCTTATTTTTATGGTAAATCGATTGGAAATAAGTGTCTGAAAATTGTCATTGGTAAATAAATTATCCCATGTGCTTAAAGAGAAAGCTATGACTTTTAAACATTATATTTCCAAATACTCATATGTTAACATTAAAATATGTAGCCAATTTATGTTAGTAAGCAAAAACAGTATATATTTCATGGTTTATTTTTATTACATATAATGTTCAAAAACATATATTTAGAGGAAAAAATGACCAAATTATACCTAATAATGTTAATGAGGTCATCGCTGGGTAATGGAATCACAGTTGATTTTTATTGTTTACCAGTGTTGTCTAATTGTTAATAATCAATACAATATACATTTACTACCATAATTTTAAACAAAAGAAGAATTTTTTCTAAAGTAAAAACAAAGATGTATAAACCATGCAACCTCCTACAAGATATTTAGTCATTTCTTTCTGATGTTTTTGTTAAAAGTTCAGAAATACACATTTATCACTGTGTTGAAAATAAATGTGTAATGCCAACTTTTATTTTGTATCCAGGAATCCTGCCATTAAGAATTTTCTACTTTTGACCATAAATCTAATTTTCACATTTGAGCCCCATTACCAAACTAATAATTAAAGTTACCAAACTTTTTATAATGCAATGTGCAATGTACAAAGCAATTTTTATAATTTCAGCTCATTTAATAATCAAAAATCCTTCTGTAATAGCAATTATCCACTTTACAAATGAGAAAACTGAAATTCAAAGACTCCAAATAGTTTTCGCAGAACAAGATTATTGGGAAATGGAAGAGTAGAATTCAAGAATTCTGCATCATCGCCTGCAGGCATTGGAGTCCTTTCAGCTTCCAACATGTGTGTGCACCTATTCCACGCTGAGGTACTCTGAGTGCGGGGAGCAGAGAAATAAAGAAAACCTTGCTCTGTCCTTGAGAATTTTATCTCAGGACCTGCAGGGATCCTTCTCTCCTAACAGGTAGTTTTGTAAATAGATGATACACACCGAGATGGTAGTACTTACTGTGTGTGCGCCATTCACGAAGTGTGTGTGAATCATATAGTGATTTCCATAGCTGCATTTTACAATTTGCCAGAGTCTTGGGTGTTTGCATTCTGTAAGTTCAAGAACTTGTTGTAAGTTTAATAATGTGTAAAATTAAAACGTCTTTCTTTGCACCACTAATGAATTTAGAGGATCTGTGGTGCCCAACAAGTTACCATAGCATTGCAGATGAAAATGCAGAATAGTCCTCATAGGAAAAGTAAAATTTGCCCTCACAGCACTGTTCTTTGACTGCAATAAGGAGCCAGGAAATGGTAGTTGGGACCCTCTGCAGAGCAATGATAGAAATTTGAATTAGAACCATTGAATTTAGTTATTGCTTTAATTTCTATTTGATTTCCACTTTTAATATCATGCCATTTTATGGGTATTAGTATGAAGTTCTATTTTCTTAGTTGTGTCGTGCAACATTCCTTATCTACTTGTATTTTTAAAATACCCTGGCCCTGCCCTGGCTGGTTTGGCTCCGTGGGTAGAGCATTGGCCTGTGGACTGGAGGGTCCCAGGTTCGATTCCAGTCAAGGGCACATGCCCGGGGTTGTGGGCTCAATTCCCAGTGGGGGGCATGCAGGAGACAGCTGATCAATGATTCTCATCGTTGATGTTTCCATCTTTCTCTTTTTCTATGAAATCAATAAAAATAAAAAATAGTTTTAAAACACCCTGGCACTGTTTTAAGAAAAGAAGGTGCCATGTATCATTAAAAAGTAAACTTCTAAAAGTAAAAAGAAAAATTCTGAGGGCAGAATTGGTATTATGCAGCTCATTTTAAGAGTTTGGTCTGAAATGTGATTATATTAATGTTAGTTAATGCATTTAGTTAATATATTAATTATCTTCAGTACATTTCATTTTTACTCTGAACCTCAATTTTGAGATAATAACAATAATTATTATTAATAAATGTACCCATAGCTCTGTGTTGATTTTAACCACCACAAAAAGGGAGGAATCAGTCCATTGTTAGGGCAGCTGTGGCATGGAGAAGCAAGTGCATTGTGATTCAGGTCACTTTTTGGGAAATAACAAGGGTCTCTATACTCCAGCCTACTAATTGTGTGATTTTGAGGTAAGTCACTCAGTCTCTGAGAACCTATTTCCTCTGTGGAAAATATGACCAATAATGGTTATAGAGTTGTTGTAGGATCACAAAAGGTAATTTACCTAATGGTACCAGCTCATATTTATTGAAAATTTACTAAGTCCATGTGCTGTTCTTGGTTCTTTAGGTGAATTATTTTATTACATTGTCACAGTATATTTTTTCCATAAGTACTATTGTCATCATCTTATCCCCAACTTACAGATGAGACCAAGATACAAGTGGATTGAATAACTTGCTCAGAGTTGTGTAACTAATAAAAAAGGCAAGACTTAAACTCAGACAGCTTGGACCCAGTGCTCATACCCTTAAGCCACTAAGCCACTAAGCCACTGGGTAGTATTGCCTTTTAAGAAATGCTCTGGTTGGGTTTTAGCTCATAATAGTGTCCAGTGCAAAGTAGTTCTTACGATAGTTAATATCTGTGGATGTAATTTTTAAAAAAACTACCTTGCAGAGCTGTATATTAAAGATAAATGAAACTGGTATATGAAATTACATGGCACAGACCAACTTTTGAGTATGAAAAATGAATCCCAGCATCTTTTGGATCCATTTCTTCATAGCACAAAGTAAAAGAGAGGAGATAAGCTGAGTGAAGAGAAGAGGCCAAGCTATGTGGCATGGGCTAGCCATGGGGCACTTGGGCTGCTGTAGGTCTCAGAGGAGACACGAATGCCTCTTCTGTTGAATGCCCCTTGCTGCTCCATCCTACAGCTTCAGTGACTGTAAGCCCAAATTGTAGCTATTCAGCAATAATAGTTTCTCTGATATGAAATTGCCACTGCAGGTAGGATTCTATAGGAGAAAGTCTTGCACTAGTAGTGGAGCAAAGGAAAATGCTTGGATATGTTTCAGTGCTGATAGGGAAGAGCCCATGAAGAGAAGGTTATTGAAGACACAAAAATAAACTAGTTGAGCATCATGGTTAAAAGGGGAGCTTTGGATTTAAAATGGCTTAGGATTTATCTCCAGCTCTGCCACTCACAATATGTCATTATGCTTCCCAGGCTGCTGTTTATCTGTAAATGAGTAGGTATCACAATAGTTTCAGTTTCATAGGACTGTTGTGAAATTGAAGGAAATATTGCATGAAAAGTACTTACTAGTAGTGTTATGGCTAGCACCCACACACTGAGAAAGTACATATTCACTTGTATGATGACCATTATTATAGTCGGCAGAATAAAGACCCTGTGTAGTAATAACAGCATATCATCTGTGGGTAATGACACATTGGAAGTGCCCATTTCCCACTTGTTATTATTAGTGACATTATTGTTATTTTGATTGTAATTTTCATTAGCTTGTCATATTTGGCCTTTACTTCCCATTCAACTCTGTGACTTGAAAAGTCAGGACCCTTTTTGTGTTTTGTTTTTTCCACCTGTAATATGGGAAGAATTAGATGAAATTAATGGTTTCTGAACATGGACAAGATGTCATGACAAAGTTGTCTTTGGGCCATGTTGGAACTCTCTCTATAAAATTGCTAACAATTCTTTACTTGGATGTAATATCCTTATACAGTTTTCCTGTTACTGTTATAAATTTATTTTGCAAACTAACTAGAATAAACAGTAGTCTTTAAAAACTGATATTTGGTAAACTACAGTGTTGGCCATCTTTCATTTTAAAATTATGTTTTAGTTATATTTCTCTGTGAAATACCAAATTATGGGAACTGTCACTGCTATGATGATCTCTAAGATATTTCACAGCCCTGTCAGCTAGGTTAAGAGAACAGGAAGTCCATTGCTGATGGAGAAGAACAGAAATAGATGGGGGAAGATGAAATTCAGCTTACAGTGTAAGGCAAATGGTGCGATCCTTGGGTGAAAGCAAAAGAGGAAGCTATGAAAAGAGGGGCAGAAGGATTTCTTCTTTATTGTATCCAATATTTATGGGTTACCAACTACAACACAGGCACCATGCCAGATATGTGAAGTGCTTGGTGTGTTGAATGGTAGTCCTTTCCCCAGCCCCGAATATATTCATGTCTAAATGGCTGGGACTAAGACAGAAAGTTGATACCTGGAGTAGGGTGCTGCTATCACAGATACCAAAAAATGTGGAAGAGGCTTTGAAGTGGATGATGGGCAGAGGTCGAAAGAGTTTGGTGGTATATGTAGAAAAGCCTATATTTCCATAAATTCATTGTTAATTGGATTTTATGAATTCAATGATATTCAACAGGGTGCAGAAGAAGAGGAGAGCTAGAGAGGCACTGGACATGAAATGGTCAGTGTAATGATTTAAATGGTTCCCTCCACCCACAAAAATTATGTCCATGTCCCAATGCTCGAAACTTGTGACGTGTACTACATCTAGCAAAAGACTGTGGTAAAATGAGATAATCCTGGATGATTAAGTGGGTCCTAAGTCCAGTGACAGTTGTTCTTACAAGATACAGAAGAGGGGGGAACACAGGCACCCAAAGAAGAGATACTGTAATCTCAGAAGCAGAGCATCATCAGAGTTATGCATCCACAAGTCAAGGAATATCTGAAGCCAATATATCTTGACTTTAAACTCTGGCCTCCAGAACTGGGAGAATATTATTTCCACTAGTGACCCAGTGCATGGATTTGTGCACATCAAAAGGAAATTAATTAGAAAGTGGCCAGCGAGGACAGATGTGCCCCGGTGTTTGTGGAGTGAGCGGGGTCCCTTCAGCAGGTGGGGTTGGCCTGGCCTGTGGGAATTGGGCTGAAACCAGATCTCTGACATCCCCCAAAGGGTCCCAGAATGTGAGAGGGCACTCTGCAAAGTTGCTGTCATACGGGGTGTGGAACACAAACACAATGCGCAGTAAACCAGATTTGTAGCTGACAGTGCTCCAGTAACAACATAACCCACAGCCGGAGGTGGAATTGTGTGACCCTGGGAGGAATCAAGCTAACTCCTCTCTGGTTTCAGGGTTTGTCACCTGAGACCCACTGCTGCCAAGTCACTGCAGCTCAGCAGCTCCTGCATTGAGCATATGCCTCCTGGTGGTCAGTGCATGTCATAACAACCAGTTGGATGGCCGAGGGACACAGCATATTAACCTTTTATATATATAGATTGTTTTATGCCAACCATTTTGTGGCAAGCTGCTACAGCAGTTACAGGAACTTGAGCAGTCAACAACTTAGACATAGTGTCTTTCTTTTATGGACCTCAGAAAGAGATGAGTGAGAATTAAATAAGCATTAGGATAAAGAGGAATAACAGTGATGAGTAAGGGGAGATATGGGGCTCTGGCCGGGTAGCTCAGTTGGTTAGAGCATTATCCTGATATACTAAGGTTGCAGGTTCTGTCCCCAGTCAGAGCACATGCATAAATAAGTAGAATAATAAATCAGTCTCTCTCTCTCTTTCTCTCTCTTCCTCTCTCTCTCAAATAATATTTTAAAACTTTATATATAGAAAAAATTTAAAGGCGGAGAATATGGGTGCTTTGGGATTTCTGACATGTCCAAAATAACCTACTTGCATAAAGAATCAGGGAAGCTTTTCTACTGCAGGTTGAACAGAACCAGGAGTGTGTGTGTGTAGGGGGGAGCCCCCTCTCCTGCTGCTCTTGCTTCTGTGCATTTAAAGCCCATGAGGGGCATGTTTTATACTCCTGAATCCCCACTCCTCCACTGGAAAAGGTGCAGATTGTAGCTGCCTGGATGCTGAATCTACAGGTCAAGATTTGTGAAACAGAGCACAAAAAGTGATACCAAATTCTAGAAATGCTGCTGGATACATGAGGGTGAGCACCTGCAGAGGACTGCTTATAAGAGAAAATCTGCAAGTGGCCTTTTCCAGCACACCCTAATTTTGCAGCTTACTGTTAATTAGGACGTCTCTTGGCCCTTATGAGACTGAGATAGCAATCCACAGACTAAGAGTTAGGTGAGGCTTAAATTTTAAGGAGTTTGTCCAATCAAGCCATGAAAAACCCACTGGCATAAAGGTAAATTCCATTAGCTGTGGTGGGGGTGCACATGTAAGGGCGGAATAGGGGCTTTTTTTTCATGTCATTTGTACATTTTCCTGCACTGCAGTTTTTCTCCTTTTAAAGCATTCTCTTTCAGTGTGTGTATGAGCATTGACAAACTAGACAGGAAGCTTGGGGAATATGAATACATGTAAATACCAAATCAGATGTATTTTAAAGGATGTCATTTATTCTAAAGTGTGTATGAGTTACTTTAAAGCTATTAGTGTCTGGAATTCACTAAAGGTAGAGACACATTTTTAAAATACACTTTTCCTATCAAGTTTTAATCATGTTAAAGGCATATTTTTTTTAACAAGAAAGAAACAAAAGATGTTGCTTCTGACCTGACAAACCTTAACATCTGCCTATACGTTGTGTTTTTTTTTTTAAATAAGGATCCCAAACACAGTATCTTGAGGTGTTAAGCTGTAAAGCATTATTTTGATAAGAAATTTCAAGGAAAAATTTATGATGTTGACTTGAGCACTGTAGGTTCTATATTTGGGGTAAGAAAGACCTTGAACAGCATTTATTATTTGACTTTAGATTATTGAAGATTTTGGCATGTTTCTTTTTTTTCTTTTTATCCCCTTTGCCATCCTTGGAATCAGAGGCAAAGAAAAACAATGGTTCTTTCTTATTCCTACCCATCTTTGAATTACTTGTTGAGCATCTATAATATTGCAGTGTGTCCTATAAAGCACTGTGGATAATATTAAACAAAGATAAATATTAAATTAAGTGTCCCTACTCAAAGCTCTTAAGCAGATCATGAAAATCTAACAGCCTTTAAGAGCAAACTCCTCTTTACAAAAGAATGATTTAAAATAAGAAAGATTTAAAATAAGAAAGACAACCATGGAAGCCCTATTTGCATTTTATTTCTAGCAGGTTTCACAGACTTCCCTCATGCCCTGGTGTTTTTCTTCTCATGTTTCAGAGAAAGTCAATAGCAGTTCTAGACTAACATACTGCTCTGTGGAAACTTACTAGGGACTATTTTTACCAGCTTTGCAAACTTTGCTCTTCGCTTTCTGAGAAATTACAGTCTAGTGGCAATTGATTCTAATTGTGGATGGGGAAATGGGTAATGGGTTTGGAAGGAGAGAACCTTGCTGGAATGATAACCTTTGCTGATTCTGGGAACTGAGTCTGATCTGAAGTTGCAGGCACTTGCCTGAAATGTAGCATCTTCTCTCTCTCTCTCTCTCTCTCTCTCTCTCTCTCTCTCTCTCTCTCTCTCTCTCTCTCTCCTTCTCTTCTCTCCTCTCCTCTCCTCTCCTCTCCTCTCCTCTCCTCTCCTCTCCTCTCCTTTCTTCTTCTTCTTCTTCTTCTTCTTCTTCTTCTTCTTCTTCTTCTTCTTCTTCTTCTTCTTCTTCTTCTTCTTCTTCTTCTTCTTCTTCTCTCTCTCTCTCTCTCTCTCTCTCTCTCTCTCTCTCTCTCTCTAGCGGGAAAAACTTTCTGAGAAAACTCTCACCCATCAATTTTGAGTTGAAATATAGAAGGGATTTTGATTCATGGCACCAAGAATGGGGAAAAGAGGAAGCCAGAGAAAATGGACAAGAAATGGAAAAGAGAGAAAAGCGAGAAAGAAAACCTGCACAGAGACTGGGTGTTCTCAGCCTCTGTCCCAATGACATATTTGCTCATTCATTTGAGCTTGTACCTAGAATTAATATTAGTTCCTGCAGACAAAGGGAATGATCCCCACATGATTTCAGGCTTTTGTTTCACCTTCCCCATAGTTTGACTTATAGAATAGATAGAAAATAACTTTCAGACCATGCAATGTGTTGGAGGTTGCAGTTTCATGATGTTTGCAAAGCTGAACTTTCTACCAAGCACTCTGCGTGAAACATCATTCTTGTCAACAAGTCACCTTGAGATGATAATTAAAGGACACATCTATTGCTCTGTTGGTATGTCAGAGCATTTGAAAATATCTGACATGCAATATGACCATGGAGACAGATCGAGTTATAATTATTTTAGTAAAAGGTTGATATACCCATCTGAAAGAATACCTGAGGTTTAAAGGATTGGTTTGTAGGAAACAGAACAAAGTCTGGCACCTAGTAAATATCCCATAATATCAGTTATTATTATCATTACCCACACTTTCACTTCTTGTCAGAAGCTATTTTGCAGTACAAACTGCATGTGTATAGATATTATAAAGAATTGGAGAAAGAAGTTGAATTTAAAAGGAAATGGTCCCAGGAGACAAAAGTAAGTTTGTCTTCCCCACACTAGAAGTTGAAGTTTGCATGTGCTTTAATTTCATTTCATTACTTTAGAGCAGCGATTTTCAACCTTTTTTCATCTCATGGCACACATGAACTAATTACTAACATTTTGTAGCACACCAAAAATACAGTTTTTACTGATCTGACAAAAATAAGTAGTATAATTTTGATTCGTTCACACAAGACATCTATTGTTGTATTGGCTCTTGTCATTATTTTATTTGACAATCTAAAGGAAAAGAGGTCAGTACCACTGACTTAATAGTCAGGTATTATACTGAATATTTTTTTAAATTCTTGCAGCACACTGGTTAAAAATCGCTCATTTAGAGTATGGGGAAAAGGATATAGGATCTGGGATTAGATTCCTGTTAAAACCCTGCCATATTCTGTGTGACTGGGGTAGTTAGTTTAGGTGTAATCCTCAGTAGCATGATCTGTGTATTGGGAATAATTGCCTTTGTGGTTAAAGGGAAGATAACATAAAAACAAATGTAAAAACTAGGTACAGGAGAACCAAGATGGTGGCATAGGCAAAACACCTATCTTGCCGTCATACACAGCAATTTTAATACTACAACTTAACGAAAGAACAAACACCTTCCAGAATCACCAGAAAGCTGGCCGAGTGAAAATCCCACACATAAAAGTGAAAATAAGACACTGTGACTCGGAGGAGCGGCGGCAGACAGCATTGAAAGATTCGTGCAGAGAGAGGTTCGGAGAGCGCGCCGCAGAGAGGGCGGGCGGCTGAAAACCGGCCAGTTTTCTCGAACGGGGAGACAAAGACGTCCCACTGGACGGATTCTCCAGCTCTGGGCGAGGTCCAGAGAACCCACTATCATACGGGGTGAAAACTGGACAGTGGGAGGGCACGCCGAAGCTTGTGCAGCTTGCGCGCAAACAGCTCGGCTGCCTGACCGCGCAGAGAGCGCTCTGCGACTCGCTCTCTCATTCGGAAAACCATCAGACTGCTTTGTTTTACCACCCTGGGTGAGACATTTCGCATGCAGACTCATTTTGGGAGAGTCTGAATTCCCCAGCAGCCGGTGGAGCTCGGCAGCGGCTGGCTCTCCAAGGTGCTGGCGGCCAATGCCCCTGGCACAGAGTCCCCCGGGGCCGCATAGGGCGGAGCTAACGCTGTCTGCTTGGCCCTGAGACTCCGCCCACCCAACCTGAGCACAGCTGAGCTTCACAGACAATTGGCCTGGAGGTCAACCCCTCCAAGTACTAACAAAGATTTACCTGAGCTTAACTTCAGCAAGACTGTGCAACCCATATCCACCCCAGGTAACCGGGAGGCTGAGCCACTGTCCCTAGTAGGAAGTCTACCACACAAAGCTAATTGACCAACACAGGGAAGCAGCCACCATGCAGCGACATGGAAAGAAATCAGATGTGAAAGAAATGGAGGAAAAAAAACGACTGGACATGGAATTCAGAACCACGGTTATAGGGTTTTTCAAGAGGCTCCAACAAAAGGTCGAGGCCTAAAAGGAAATAAGCAAGACCACAAAGGAAATGATCAAGACCAACGTGGAAATGAATGAGTCCTACAAGGAAATGAAGGAGACCCTCAAGGATATAGACGAGACTCTCAAGGATATGAAAAAGGACCAACCAGAAATTAAGCATACACTGACTGAAATTAAAAATATTATACAAAGACCTAAAAGTGCTCTGGAGCACCCCAAGAACCAAGTTAAAGATTTGAAATACAAAGAGGTAAAATCCACTCAGCTGAAAAAGCAAGAAACCAAAAGAATCCAAAAAATTGAAGATAGTATAAGGGGCCTCAGGGACAACCTCAAGCATACCAACATCCGAATTATAGGGGTGCCAGAAAAAGTGAGAGGCCAAGACAATGAAAACCTATATGAAGAAATAGTGACTGAAAACTTCCCACACCTGGTGAAAGAAATTGACTTAGGAGTCCAAGAAGTGCACCGAACCCCAATATATCGGAACCCTAAGAGGACCACACCAAGGCACATCATAATTAAAATGCCAAGAGCAAAAGACAAAGAGAGAATAATAAAAGCAGCAAGAGAGAAACAGTTGGTTACCTATAAGGGAGCACCCATACGATTGTCAGCGGATTTCTCAACAGAAACGATGCAGGCCAGACAGGAGTGGCAAAAAATATTCAAAGTGATGAACAGCAAGAATCTACAACCAAGATTACTCTATCCAGCAAAGCTATCATTCAGAATTGAAGGTCAGATGAAGTGCTTCGCAGATTAGAAAAAGCTAAAGGAATTCATCACCACCAAACCAACATTATATGAAATGCTGAAGGATATTCTTTAAGAAGAGGAAGAAGAAAAGGTAAAAATATAAATTATGAACAACAAATACACATCTATCAACAAATGAATCTAAAAATCAAGTGGATTAATAAGCTGATGAACAGGATAAACTGGTGAATATAACAGAGACATGGACATAGAGAGGGAATGGACTGACAATTCTTGGGGAGAAAAGGGTTGTGGGAAGTGCAGCAAGAGACTGGACAAAAATCTTGCAACAATGGGAGAGGACAGTGGGGAGGGGGAGGTGAGGGTGGAGGGTGGGATAGGTACAGGGTGGAGGGGAGCTATAGGGGGATAAAAAGGGGAAACAATGTAATCAATAAACTGAACAATAAAGATAAAAATAAAAAAAACTAGGTACAGTTTTAAAACGTATTTATTTAATCTGTTATAAGCATGTTGTCTTTTGAGGGATAATAAAAAATTATTGAATCATCAAGGAAAGTTGCTATCAAAACCTTCTAAAGTAATCTTAGCTCTCTCTAAAATATTTAATTAGTCATTTGACCCATTGGACTAGCTTTCCCTGAGATAAGGTTCTTCCCTCCAGAGCTTGTCTCTCTTTCCTCCTACATGGAAGGCCCTGGGAATGAATATGTGTCCCAGATGGGATGCCTGCCCTGCTGGGTGCTGGAAAATATGACATGAGAAGAGCTCTAAGCTGGGAAAGTGCAAAGAGACATTGGAGGGTGGAGGAGGATGTAACTGAAGGGGCCTGTAGCAGTTCAAGAAGGCTTCAGGGAGTAGCTTCCTTGTTCTGGGCCACAGGAATGAGTAAAACCTTTCCAGCAGTGCAGGTATCTCTAGGCAAAGAACATATTGCTGACTAAAGACATATTGGGTATCACATGCACCCACATGCATCTAAACATTCATTTAGATGAAAAGTTGTATATCATAATCAGCTAGTGTTAGTATAACTCAAAGCAAAATTAAAAATTTTAGTAACTTCATTTCCGATACTAATGGTAATATTTATTTCTACTGTCCTATCTGTCCTATATACTTTATATGTGTTAACTCACTTGAATCTCACATGATCTTGAGGACACTGCTATTATTATACCCATTTGACATATGAGAAAACTGAAGCACAGAGATGTTAAGATACTTGCCAAAGATAACACATCTTAGAAAAACAAGGATTTGATCCAAGACCATCTGGCTCCAGATCCTAGGCTTGTATCCACTACACTCTGCCGCCTCTACAGCAACGATCTGGAAGATGAAATACCAAGATGTTATTTCCAACTCTTTAAAATATTATTTACTCTACAAATCAGTCTAGGTGATTTTCTAAAAACAGGCTTTCTCAGTTTTGCAGTCATTGCCAAAGCATGTAAAATGTAAGTTTGGAGAACTTACTAAGAATTGAGAAATTGCTTTCAGATTCCTATGTAGACTTCCATGGGAGTAGAAGTGACTTTAATTATTATAAGTATTCAGCATTTCATCTGTCAGTAATAGAAAGGGTATTGAACTAACTTTCATTCTGGCCTCTTAGCCATTTTCTCAGCCAATCAATCTATCCATCATTCATGATACAAAGGCAATATGGTCAAATTTATGTTAAAAATTAGCATTAATGCCCAGCTGGTGTGGTTCAGTGGTTGAGCATTGATAAGGGCACAATTTCCGATAAGGGCACATACCCGGGATGCAGGCTTGATCCCCAGTGTGGAGTGTGCAAGAGGAACTCGATCAATGATTTTCATCACTGATGTTTCCATCTTTTTCTATCTCTCTGAAATAAATAAAAATATTTTTTCAAAATTAACATTAATGAAAATAGAGGGAGGTTTATTTTAAAAATAAGAGGGAAATGTTTTCCTCTATTCAGAGTGACTCATTGTCCTTGATGATAGCCTTTGAGTTCTCTTGTCCACTTATAGCTGAAGAATCAGTTTGGCTGTTGTAATATGACATTCAGGTGGCCACATTAAAAATATTATTTTTATTTTATTTCATTTATTTTATTTTATTATTTTATTTTATTCCTTTTTTTGCGATATGCTTGCTAAAACCCAGAGTGAGCTCTTTGGAGTCTTCTGGCCAGTGGCCATCCCTCTGCAGGTGCCTGGGACTGTGCACCTTAAGATATTAGCATCTATGAATTCTCTGGGGAGTTACTTCTCTCCCTTTCTCTTTCTCTTCCTCTTATGTTCCTACTTACCTTCCTTTCTCTTCCTCTATCTTTCCTCAGATACATCTTTCTTAAAATGCTCTGCTCTGCCTTTGAATTGAAGAATGGCCTTGATTACAGATGCTCAGACAGGCCCAGCCTCCCAGAAAGAAAATCCGCTGTGGCCTTGGCAGCATGGCAGGTGGCAATTTGAGCTGCGCAGGGACACTCAGCATCCTCTTCTACAGCTCTTGTCTCTTGATTAGGCCCCAGAGCCAAGGCTTCCAGGAGGAGCCACACTTGTCAGCTGTCAATCAGGAGGCAGTCTGTTCCTCCCAGGCACTGCCCCTGCCACAGGAGGGTGACCATACTGCAGAAATGAAATAGACTTCAGTGGGATGCCAGAAATTCATTTTCTCCCTCGAATGCTTTCATCTCACTCATTTCACTGTGTTTACAGGCCCACAGGTTTCCTAAGGGCAGCCACGATTTAGATTTACAGCTCCCCAGGCAGTCTGATTCTGAGGAAAAGTTACAACACCTGAAATGTATTACTGTCTCCTGGAGCAGCAAAGAATGTCAGGGACTGCAGAGGTTGGCTGCCCCAATAACTGCAGGCTCTCTCTGCATTGCAGCACTGAAATATGCAGGTTTGGCTGGACAACCCTTAGCCTCTCTTGACCTACCTGCACATAAACACAGAACACATTCCAGTTCTTAGAGATTTGGTGGTGGTGACAGTGACAGTAACTTCAATGTGTCATTATAAGAGGCTCTGCAAAGCATAAGTCCAGGCAGCCACTTCCCATACGGTGGACAGGGCAGGGAGTTGGATATAAGGCCCAGAAATTAGACTGGATTTGGGGGAGGGAAACATACAACATTCTGGCTGGGGTGGGGGAGGAGTTATTGTTGGTAGAAACAGAGGCTCCCTATAAAGGCTTGTCATTCTTGCTGATTCATTTCAGTTAAAATTGGTGCATCTTTGCTAAGAGAAATAGGACCCGCATTAAGGTGAGTCCTAAGGGAAGTTGTCAAATGCATGAGGAAAAGGCAATTAATCTCTGCCTTGCAAGGTGCAAACTCGGACTCTGGGAATTTAGCTTCCTTGAGGATCTGGATGCTGCAACTCAGCTATGTACTCACTTAGGAAGCAAAACCTGTAACAAGTCACTTTCTGAAGCTGAAGAAGGTGGTGGGTGTTTGAAATTTGTTCTCCAGCTTGCTTCTAGCAGGGGCCCTGGAACATGGAGATCCACAGGCTTCATTGTCCTTCCTCGAAGTGCCCTGTCTTGTTCTCCAAGGTCCTGTCTGAGTTCCATTCACTACTCCTAGAATGTATGTGTTGCTCAGTGTCCCTTAAAGGTGTACAGTATACTGAGACCCTCATTTGCTTCTGCACCTCCCCCTTCTCACTCTGCTCTGCTATCTAGTGTTTGGTAGGTGTCATTGTCTCTCTGTGTGAGCTTCTCAGGTTGGTGTGTGTGAGGACCAACTGAATAAAGGTTGAACCGCCAAGTAGAAATCCACACTTATGACTATTTAATTAAATGTGGCTAATTAATAAAAACAATTTTGTACCATTTGGAAACTGTGTCCTCCAGAACCCAGTGATAATCTCACAACCTGAAAGAACAGGTTGGAGACTATTCTGGGCTCTACTAATAGTGTTTATCCTGCCCCTCCCCTGATGCCAGTATTTAGGGTCTGCCTACAGGTCTAAGTTTGGTACATAATTTTTTTAACTGGTAAGAAACTAATTGTTTGATGACATGATTTGGGAAATAAATCCATTTTCCATTAAGTGTTAATATTTCATCCAAAATTATTAATTTTAAGATGCAGAGTCACTTGGAAGAACTGGCCAGAAATTTGAGGATCTCAAAGGGAAATACATTGTCTTAAGAAGAAGCCAAAGACCAAATGTCTGGGTGAGCAACAGAGAGGATATGGCACCCTTGAGGGCTCAGTGAACCCTGCTTCTCTTGCTTTCTAAAAATACATTTCCCAGTTCTCCTTGCAGTTAAGTAGATCCATGCTATTGTCTTCTGGCCAACTACCAGGTCTGATCCCATGCGATTCCCTTCCAATGGATGGGTGCAGAAGAGAACGAGGTCCTAAAGCATGTGGAATCACATGGCACAAAAATTCTGGTCACTGAATGACAGCATGGAGCAGAGGTCTCGCTGTGCCCGTCTTCCTTACCCTTCCCTTACCCCATACTCATATGCTGTCCCATGTTGGACTCTGATATGGGTGAGAAATCAAATCATATTGTGTCAAACCTCTGAGATTGGGGGTTTATATGTTTCTTATGATGAAATCAGTGATTTTTTTGCCAGATTAAAAACAGTACAGAAAAATTATCTTTTGATAAATGTCAACATACCTTCCACATCCCTCCCCATCCTTTGCTCTAATGGACTTTTTCTTCTTCCATCACCAATACTTTACTTTTGTTGAGCAAATTCACCTTGCCGAAGAAGATAGCCAGGATTATCAAATTGGGAAAATACTCCAGAAGTACATACCAACTTGCTAACACACAAAGAACGTGTTCAGAAGAAGAAAGATTATGTCAGATGAGTTTAGCTTCCATTTAATTCAGTTTAGACCATTAATAATATTAAAGAGAATCTTTCCTCTTTTCTTATGTGTTATAAATGAGTAAATGAGTGGTCTGAAAGATTTTGCAGCATTCTTAATGCAAAGTTACAGGTAGGAATAATAATAGCTTACATTCATAATATACTTAATATGGGTCAATTGTTATACTAAGTAGTTTAACATGAATTATTTCCTTAAAAGATCAAGAAATTAAGGCCTGGAATGTCATGTAATTTGCTTAAGTTTACATAGTTAGGAAGCAGCAGATCTAGGAATCCAATAATTCAAGACAGCCTGTCTCCAAAGTCCATGTTCTTATATATCGCACTTTCCCTAATGATAGAGCAACAAATGTCAAGTCTACCTTAAGATGAATGGTGCATTCTGATCCTTATAGAAAAAATAATCCATATTTTTAGGACAAAAAAATCCACTTTAATTTGTTTTTTATAGCAAATGCCTTTGAAACGGCAGGGCCATGATGGCCACTCTGAATAGGACTTCTGACAAGCCAGCTGTCTAATCAGTTCTTCATCCTCACTGTTGATTTTCCTTCACCATACACATGTTGCTTGGGATTTATGTGATTTTTATGCACCATATTCTGCTGTACCCAGATCCCATCTTGTGACAAGAACAAACCCAGGGCAAAAGAGAAATTAAGAAAGTAATGCTTAGTTCAGCTTTTTAATTTTAGTCTTCCATAAGATTCTATTGCCATGATAGCATGGCTTGGGACATATATAGCAGAATTTCTTGCTGTTCCTCTATTAAAAATGTGTTCTCAGAAACAGCTGGTGTGTTATGAATGCAACAGGGTGCCTTAAGAAGTGGGATTATTGGAATCCCACTCCTGAGCACACAGGCTGTCGATATTTGAGAGCTGGTAAATGACGTGGCAGGAAGGCATGCATTGAGGACTGGAGGTTGCTGAGCATGAGAGTCAAGCTCCCAGGATCTGATGGCTTTGTGAACCTGTCTTTTGCCTAACCATGACTGTGGAGGACTTTTGTGAGAAGTAGTTAGTTTATATTTGTAAATCAATCCTCATATCTCTGTAGTAAGATGTTGGCTGAGAAGAATGCTTTATGACAGTCTTTATGGACAAACAAGGATGGCATATAGGTGGCAGTGAGCAGTTATTTTTTATTTCTTCTGATAAAAATGTTCAAATTAGTATGGGAGGACTTTTCAGTTATCTATTAGGAAAATGTCACAGTATTAATGACAGTTTATAGAACAAGGGACTATCTAACAATAGCAGAGAATTCAAACACAGCTTTATACAAGATGGAAGTTTCTATGCTTCATATTAAGCCATTGAATTATACACTTTAAATGGGTGAGTTGTATAGAATGTGAATTATATCTAGTAGATGATAACAGTCTACTCCCCGCTTTTGATTGTTATTGCTGGCAAGCACAATGATTAAATCATTGGGTTTCTCTGCAGAAGTTTTGTAGTATCCAGTCACTGACTTTCCTGCATGTCAAGAGGCAGTTGCATCAGCAGCAGTAGTGGCTCTGATTACTTGATCAAACTTCCTACTTATGATGATTACAGCTTTCCTAGCATGTTATTTCTGCAGCATTATTCCTAGAAATCTAATTTAGAGCTTGTTCCTCCAGTCTTCCTAATGATTTCATGAACACTTAATTTTATGTATTAATTCCTTATTGAAATGTAGTGAGTGTGATTTGTTTCTTACAGACCAATTTGAGCTCAATTTTTATATCTTTAACTTCTAACTTCTTGTCTTCTCTGCTTTGAGAAATGCTCCATAGTCAGCATGCCCCCAACTGAACTGATTATCCTTATTCATAAGCCTGCTCATTGTTCCAGTTCTCTTATCCAGTGAATGACTATACCCAGCAGCTCAATTACCCGGTCAATAACTTTTCCTCCCAACTTCTCTTTCCTACAATCAGTTAATTAGTCACCAAATTCTGGATTTTACGCTTCTCTATATTCATCTCAGACCTTCTTTCTCTGTTAAGATTGTTACAAAGAGTACAGTCCTTACACCTAACTGAACCCCCTCCCACTATCAGATCAGCCCAAACAGAGGCCAGAATAATCTATCCAAAGCACCATTCTCATAATGTTATGCTCTTTCTTAGTAGCTCCCCTGGCCTTCTAGACAAAACATAAATTTAAGTTCCTTACCATGGTGTACAAGGCCCTTCATGACTTGGCCTCTATCTCTCCATACTCATTTTCTGCTGTTTTTCTTTTCTCAGTTTACACTTTAGTCACATTAAATCATACACATGGCCTTTCACACTTTTTTATTATTATTAATCCTCACCAGAGGATATTTTTTCCATTGATATTCTAGAGAGAGTGGAAGGTGGGGAGGGAGAAGACAGAAAGTAAGAGAGAGAGAAACATCAATGTGAGAGACACACATAAATTGGTTGCCTCCCACATGTGTCCAGACCAGGGTCAGGATTGAACCTACAACCCAGGTATGTGCCCTTGACCAGGAATTGAACCCGTGATCCTTCTGTGCATGGCCTGACGCTCTGACCATTGATGAACATAGGCCAGAGCTACAGTCTTATTTTTGAGCATGCTGTTTCTTAACCTGATTTTACTGTTGAATTCTTAGTTATCTTTCAGAACCCTACGTAAATGTCATCTCCTTGACTATGAAGCTCTTACTGACCAAATTCCCTAAAAGCCCCACCACAACTCAGAATCAATTTCTGCCTCCTCTTTTCCACTCTGGATATTCTAATATTGCCCATATTTCAGGTATTGTGTTCATCTCACTATCTGTACTGTTTCTTAAAGCTATATACCCAAAGCACCTAGCACAGAACCTGGAACACAACAGATACTCAGAATATAATTGAAGAATTTAATTGAACTGGAACTCATTCCCAGATATAGTCATCTTTCCACTAAATGTTTATGAAAAAAGTTGACGAGGTAATTTATTAATGTCAGTATGTACTTTAAGCCTCCCTAGGATTTGAACAATGTGGCATAATCAAGAAAGCATACTTCTCTGGAAATTCCATTTCTAGATATATATATCCAAAAGATTGAAAATGGGATTTTGAACAGGTATTTTACACAAGTGTTCATAGCAGCATTAGTCACACTAGCCAAAAGGCGAAAATAACACAAATGCCCATCAGCAGATGAATAAATATGTTAAAATGCAATATTTATATATAATAGAACATTATTTAGCCTTTTAATGTTCTATTATTCTGATACATGCTACAACATGGATGAACCTTGAAGACATTGTGCTGAGTGAAATCAGCCAGACACAAAAGGACAAGTATTGGGTGGTTCTAGTTACATAAGGTACTTAAAGTAGTCAAATTCATAGAAGAAGAAAGTAGAATTGTGGTTAACGGGGGCTGAAGGGAGAGGAAAATGGAGTTATTTTTTAGTGGGTATATAATTTCAGTTTGAGATGGTAAAAATGTTCTGGAGATAAATATATTTAATGCAATTGAACTGTACACTTAACATAGGTAATACGGTAACTTTTATATTATATATATTTTAGCACAATAAAAAAGCACTGTTCTATTTGGGATACATGAGTTCTATTCTCAGTCCTCCATCACACAACTATATAAAATTAAACTTGATACTCTACTTTCCCAAGCCTCAGTTTCCTCACCTATATAATGAAGCAATGAAGTAAGGCTTGAGCGTTCCTTCTACCTGTACAATGATTTGCCACATATTGGAAGATCGAGTTCTCTTTTGGTTGAAGGTCCATGTCCAGGACTGTACTGAGGAAGTTTCATCACATCACAGCCCTGGAGAACCTTTACAGCTTTTCTCCTGCAGGCTCATGGAGACAGCTAAGCTTCCACAGAATGGTCTCAGCGATGGGTGACTGGAATGTGATACTTCTTTGTGTCCATGGCATATCAAAATTGGAACAAAATAGCTCTCCAGGATTCAATTAACCAATCATTCATCCATAAATTCATTCAATATCCATTAAGTACTTGCCATGTGTTAAACAGGACTATACTAAGTGCCAGAGATATAATACCAATAAGACATGCATGGTTCAGCATTCGCAGTATAGTGGGAGACACTGGCATGGTAACAAATACTTAAAATAAAAGGATTTAGCATTTAAAAAACAAAATGAGTATATGTACAAAGAACTATGGAATTTGAGCTAGTGTTGAATGCGAATGAGTTCATGAAGCAGGAAATGAGTAAGAGTATTCTGATTCTCTTCTTTCTTGATCTACTTCATTCATGTTGCCTCAATATGGAAGCTGGGATGTGAGAATTTAGGAAAGGTTGCCATAACCATGGCAGGATGGCTTCTTTAAATAGCACTTGTAAATGGATATATTCTGATAATTCTCATAGGTATACTCTCTTAATATCCTTTAAAAGCCCCCTTAGGCAAAGATAAAATATTACCCACGATCTACTAGTCTTTTAATAGCTTTGCCAATGTTTGATGTTCCAATGTCAACAGTTATTATATAGCTTGCCTTTCAATGTGGAATTAAACATCTTTTGTGGCACTAATCAGAAAAACAATTGAATAGTTAGTATGCTCTTTAGAATTCCATTGCAAAAGTATGAGGTTCTGGCAGATCCTGTCATGGAAGAAGTAAACAGACACAGAAGTTGGGGGGAGGGGGAATTCCTAAAATGGAAGTGCTGACAGGTTACACTCAGACATGCAGCACCCAAAGGTCACTGACTTGGAGGATGTGCCAAAGTTGGCCAGCAGGTCCCAGCATGCAGGGGCTGGAAGGGAACTAATTAATTAAAGGGTGTCAAACATGTTGTCAGAGTGCAGTCAGCAGAAAGTAAAATGGACTTCTCATGATTTAACCAGTAGGGGAAGAGTAAGATCATACTGAACTCATAAAAAATGTTTCAGGAAAAGATAAGTTCCAACATCTTTTAATTCTATCTTGGTTAGAAGATAAATTGTTGTTTCAAATTCTAGCTTTAAAAAAAAAAGAGGAGCTAAAGACTTCCTATAAAGAACTAAATAAAGTGTAACATTTATTAATCACTTACAATATCCCAGATACTGGACATAATACTTTGGACAAATAAGTTGACACTTCCAGTTAACATTTTATTATATGTAGGGTTGTATAGTGTCAGCCCTGGTGCCATTTTGTTTATATTCCCTCACTTAATGGAATGAAAGCTCCTGAAGGCGATTCTGTTTTTACAGATGAGGAAGCAGTCAACAGACCTAACTCTGGTTCCATAATATACCATTGTGTTACATGTTTGAAAGTTGCTTAACATCACTGAACCTGGAAGTCCTTTCTCTTCCCACTCTTCCATATGGATACCAGGTGGCAGCCATTACAATATGAATGGCTTTCGGGAAAAACTAAGAAAATAGTCCAACGCTGGCCTAAGGAGAAAGCTGACATGAGTGGGTTTTGCTTCAACCTTTCTTTTTTCCTTTTAAAAGATTTTCTTCTCAAGGCATGAGCTTTCTCAAGCTCTTTTCTCCTTCCTTTCTTCATGTCAAAGTATAACACTCTCAGAAATGCTTTTGATGACAATTCAAGAACATGTATATTTTACCAAAAAACTATGAACTAAACTAGGATCCATGAGCAGTCATTGCCATCTGTTTGGAAATATTGCAAGGAAGAGTTCTCCTGCCAGGCTTCTTTTGTTTTATAATATACGAGAGGCCCAGTGCACGAAATTCATGCATGGGGGGTGTCCCTCAGCCCAGCCAGCACCCTCTTCAATCTAGTACCCTTAGAGGGATGTCCCACAGGGATCGGGCCTAAGCAGGCAGTTGGACATCCCTCTCACAATCCAGGACCACTGGCGCCCAACTGCTCACCTGCCTGCCTTCCTGATTGCCCCTAACTGCTTCTGCCTGCCAGCTGGATCACGCCTAACCACTCCTCTGCCAGCCTGATTGATGTCTAACTACTCCCCTGCCATCCTGTTTGTCCCCAATTCCCTCCCCTGCTGGCCTGGTCACCTCTAACTGCCCTCCCCTGCAGACTTGGTCCCTCCCAAAAGCCCTCCTCTGCAGGCCTAGTTCCCCACAACTGCTTTCCCCTGCAGGCCTGGGTCCTCCCCAGCTGCCCTTCCCTGCAGGTCCAATCACCCCCCAACTTCCCTCCTCTGCCAGCCTGGTCACCCCTAACTGCCCTCCCCTGCAGGCTTGATCACCCCCAACTGTGCTCCCTTGCAGGCTTGGTCCCTCCCAACTGCCCTCCCTGCTGGCCATCTTGTGGTGGCCATCTTGTGTCAACATGGGGCTGGATCTTTGACCACATGGGGGCAGCCATCCTGTGTGTTGGAGTGATGGTCAATCTGCATATTACTCTTTTATTAGGTAGGATAGAGGTCTGGTACACAGGTGGGGGCCAGCTGGTCTGCCCTGAAGGGTGTCCTGGATCAAGGTAGGGGTTCCATTTGGGTATGGGGCGGCTGGGTGAGGGGCCTGTGGAGGTTTGCAGGCCGACCATGCCCCCCAGGGATCCAAGCGAAGGCCCTGGTATCTGGAATTTATTTATCTACTACGATTGAAACTTTGTAGCCTTAAGCAGAGGTCTGGGCTGGCCAGAGTTGCAGAAGCTTGGCTTCCTCTATCGCCCGGGAAAACCCTAGAATCTTGTAAATAGAGGTTTTCATTTTGTTTTGGATAATTATTTTCAAATTTTTGAAGGAGCTGAAAAAAATGAGGCATGGAAATAATAGTTATTGAGCATTAGTTTTATACTTGGCCCTTTATATAAATTAATTTATGAAATCCTTCATAAGAATAGTCTGTTGTAGATCTTTTTATTGCCATTATACAGTTGGATATACTAAGTCCCATACATTGTACTGAACTTGTCAAAAGTCTCATAGTTATTATGTATGCCCAGTGAAGTGAGCCATTCCACCATACCACCTCCTTGTACCATTGTCCCTGACACTTGCAACCCCAGTCCTAGACATTGTTATCTACATAATGTGAGGAGACTGGAACACTTAATAAGTTCTGCCACAATCACCTTCACCTGCAGGTTTATTTCTTCTATCCCTGGAAACAATTGCTGATCCTATCCCAATTTACAAAGCAGCTGAGGCCAGAGGGGGAACATAGCAGAATCTCTGAATCAGCAGCAAAAAGTTACAGTATTGGGAGGAACTTGATCCTCTCGGTCTCTTCCCACTTTGGGATAAAGGGGCTCTGAAGCCCAGATAGAGACTTTAATGTGTATGGAGTCACACAAGGAACTAAACTCAACTTAGAATCCATATCTTTTGATCCTTGTGCTTTAAAGCATATCCCCATGAGCATACACAGTGTTTTTTCACCCACAAAGCTCCACAGTTTCCTACTGCTGAGGCTCAGGGTGATAAATATTGTCCCCAGGGATATGCTGAGAAAGAACAATTCCATACAATTGCATTGTTTGAAGAAATCAAGTCATTCAGTTAAGATCCTAAATATTCACAGACCAATCAACTCCAATTTAAGATACATTCAGTGCTGAGATCAGAGTTAGCAGTGCATTTCCTAGCACATGACACCTTGCTTGTTTTGATTTATTCATTGTCTAAAAGATGATCAAGAAGGTGGGTGCTACTTCTAAATCACCAGATTTTTCATTGTAAGCAACAATGTTTGCATTTTTATTATCATGGTCTACTTTTTAATAAGCTTATACAGGGCCAGTATATCATAACAACATCATTAAAATATTCATCTCTTCTAGTTATAAATTGCCTTGATAGTGCTATGACTACATCTCCTGGAGCACCCATGACAGAATTAGTCTTAAGATCCAGGCATATCATTGTCACAGCAGAAGGATAACACTGCAGCCCAGCCTGGATCCCCTTGTCATTGAAAAAGGCATATGGTGGTAGAAGGAAAGGAGATAGGTAACTGTGTGGGATGCCTTTGGTGGGTCTGTCTACAATGAGCGGTTTGACTTTGGAAATCCTACACTTAACCTCTCTGTGCCTCTTCTTTATCTATAAAATAAAATCTTTCTTTTCTAGTTTACAGGAGTCCTGTGAAGAGTAAATAAGATAATGTGTATGAAAGCATTTTGAAAAGCAGGTTGGGTTTTCCAGAAAGCAAATTTCAAGACAAATTTTAGCATGCAGAATGTTTATTGAGGAGTGCTTTGGGATCACACTCCGAAAGAGAGGAGGAGTCAAAATTAGATGGGAATAGATCCAGTAGTTTTACAGGACTAATAACAGACGCAGACACCTCCCACAAGAATACTTAGATTGGCCTGTCATTAAAGTCTTATCTTGGCTGACATGGTCAGGCCTTCATAGCTGGTATCAATTAGTAACTGGATATCAATTGCTTCAGGAGCTTAAGCTAGGTGGCTCTCTGAAGCTGAGGATTTATGGGTGAAGGGTGTCTGCTGATAGTATTGCTAATAGGTAGGGTGAAAATTCTTCAAAGAGGGGATCAGGGTGGCACACCCTGACTATTACTACGTATAGTCAACCTCCTGGGCTACTCAGAGATACTTCTTAATATACATTCAGGTCAGCTTTTCCAGGATTCCAGTAAACATTTTTTTTCCTTGGGAGAAACTTGAAAGAGAAAAGTCAATGGAACAAAATACAGTCTCTGGTGCTGAAGCTGGTCATAGGTCCATAACAGACACTTTTCCTTATCTTCCTCCACTATCCATCATTTTAGAGTCCCCTCACATCTGCTGGTGCCTCTGATTGCCTTGGTTGCTGGCTTGGTATGGTGATCCAGACCCCCAGTCTAGATGAGTTTGAGCACCTGGTTTTGTGCTTTTCTTAGCCCAGGCTTGTGTTTTTTGTCCTTTTATATTTATCATCAGGTAATGTACCAAAAGACACCCCCGTAGATCTTCTTGGTGCCAACCATAGTCTTGACTGTCCCTACTGTGCAAAATAGCCCTCATAAAAGTCAGTTACCTCTGCCAAGATGGCATCTTCTCTTATTTCCCATTGGTCCTGAGATATATGAATCCAAGAATTAGCAGATAGCTGGCCATAGATATTTTTATCCTAATTATATATTTTGAAAGTGGCAAAAAGACTAAACTGGTGAGTTTGAGGACCTAGTGACTTAGTGTGAGCTAACCCTTGGCCAGGACTCAGTATACAAGGTGGGATAAAAGTAATTTTACAGTTGTGAGTATGTGAAAGAGTTTATTCTTTATATTATTATTTATTAATTACTAGTGGCCTGGTGCATGAAATTCATGCACATTAAAAGGGAATTAATTGGAGGAAATATTTTAATATTCCTAATTTCCCTTTCTCTATAATAGAAGTGTCAGAGATGAAAGAAAATTTAGTAAAGTATATATGAAAATCTCTCTCTTGTTAGAGTCTGGGATGTGCCTCAGGACCTAGAGTCAAGTCCCTGCCCACCACCTGCATGCGCTTCAAAATTGCAGGAGACCCAGACCTGGACAGCCCCACCCCCATTGGATGGGACCTCGACCCCGCCATCCCCTCCCCAGTCAAGCCCCTCTGGGTGGGGGGCACAGCCTCAGGTCCCCTGGCCTGGCACTGGGGTGGGGTGGGTGTTGCCTGAGGTCCCCTGTCCAGCCCCATTGGGCAGAGGGTGCAGCCTGAGGTTCCCTAGCCTGGTGCTGGGGCAGAGGGTGCGGCCTGAGATCTGGTCCAGTGCTAAGGGTGGGGGGCATGGCCAGAGGTTTCCTGGCCTGGCATCGGGGCAGGGGGCATGGCCTGAGTTCCTGTCAAGCCCCTCTGAGTGAGGCGCATAGCCTGAGGTTCCATGTCAAATCCTGCAGGGGGGGAGGTATGGCCTGAGGTCCCTCACCCCAGTCTGGTGCCATGCAGCCTCAGGCCCCTGATGTTTGGTCATGACGTTCCAGCATCATGGCTAATTTGCATATTCCTCTGTTATATAGATAGATCGTATTATTTTCCATACAAACAACCCTGTATTGTCTGGTCCCTCTTAGAGGGATCATGTTAGTGCTTCAGGTCTCCAGCACTCTGATCATATAGCAAGCAGTTCTCAAAATGTTTGGGTGGAAGACTTGGACCAACATATTGTCATCAGAGGCTCCTGAATTTGACTCTTCTCACAGACACACCGGTGTACAGTTACACATGGCACAATTCCGTCTAGAGAAATTCAGTCACTAGCTGAGTGCCTCCTATACATCAGGCAACCAAGAAAACAGGCACATTGGAACAGATAGGAAAGGCTGAAACACAACTATTTCCATAAATCTCACCACCACCCTAACACAGGAGCACAAAATCAAAAGAAAACCTCAGCTCATAGTTTGTCCATGAGGAGTGAAAGGTTTGGATCACAAATCTAGGGCCCAAAATTTTAAGGCTTTCACCCAAATGATGATTCCAAAACACCTAGCTCTGAAATCCAAAGGGACTTGCATTTGAGTCCCACTGGACTGTAGGAAACAGGAAAGCAGATTTAATGGCTACACATGAACTAGCCATATCTGTTCCCCAGGTCTCTGCACAGAGGGAGCGGGCAATGATGCTCATCTCCCAGTCATTCCCTGAAAGGGATTTGACTACATACTTTTTAAGGTGCTGCCTAAGGGTTCAGCTTCTAATTAGTGCACATTTATGTACTGACTGCAATCCTCCCTGGAGCCCAAAAGAGCAGGTAGCCACTTCCCCTACCTTCTCCCTTTGGCTCACTTCAGCAATAAAACCAAGTGTCCAGTATCTCCCAGAAAGGAGCTTGTTCACGTATCTAACATCCCAACTTTATGGCTGCTATCCAGGAAAGAGATCCCCACATCAACTAGCTCTAATTGTCAGTGGAGTATACATCCATGAGTCCCACATGTCTATAGCAAACACAGAGAAGTTTTTAAACAGGCACAGGACACTTCCATAGTTATCTACCCAAACATAGTATAGAGAGAGTAAGCAAAAATGCTCATCTCCCAGTTTATTTCTGCAGGGGCTTAATTGCCAATGTCTGAGAGTCTGCTTTCTAATTACCCTGAATCTTGGTGATAATTGAGATTCTCCCCTTTGGGACATTGATAGGTTTTGGTATATTCTGAGTTACTAGAAGCCGACAGAACAAAGGTGGTGACTTAGACAATTGCAAATGTTTGATAGGCAACCAGAAGCATGGGTCAGGCTGGCTGATGAGGTTCTTCTCCTACATTAGACCAGTCTGTCAAGATTAGAAGAGGTGGCTGTTTAATATGTAGAAATCAATATAGAGACTCAAAAAATGAAGATTCAAGATAATATGTTCCAAACAAAAGAATAAGATAAATATCCAAAAACTGATCTTAATGAAATGGAGATAAGGTTCAAAATATCAGTTACAAAATAGCTCACTGAAGTCAGGAAAGCAATGCATGAACAAAGTGAGATTTTCAACAAGGACAGAAAATACAAAAACACAACAACACACCAAATAGAAATCACAGAGCCAAAGAATACAATAATTGAACTGAAAAAATCTGTTAGAGGTTCAGTAGAAGATTAGATCAATTAGAATGATCAGAGAACTCAAAGGGCAGTGGGATTTATTTCATTAGAGCAAAAAAAAATTAAAAAGAGTGAAGATTGTCTAGTTTGTTGGAATAGAGTTGTTCATAGTATTTTTAAACAACCCTTTGTATTTCTGTAGGGTCTGTTGTTGTTATGCCTCTTTCATTTCTGATTTTGTTTATTTGGGTCCTCTTTCATTGCTCCTTAGTGAGCCTAGCTAGAGATTCATCAATCTTGTTTATCCTTTCAAAGATCCAGCTTTTGGTTTCATTGATCTTTTTTTCTTTTTCCTTTTTTTGTCTCTATGCCTTCTGGTGGTCGGTGTACTTTTATATATAAAGATTATATTTCAATAAAGCTGAAAAACAAAAAATAAAAATAAAAATGTTTGTATATATTCCTGCTGGCCCCAGTGTTCAGTTTCCTAAGTTAAATGGCTTGAATTTCTTCAACAACACACTGGAACAATAATTTCTGGGTATCTTTGTCATTATGTAATACTAGAGGCCCGGTGTATGAAATTCCTCCACGGGGTAGGGGAGTGTGAGTGGGGGGTGTCCCTCAGCTCAGCCTGCATCCTCTCCAATCTGGGACTGTTCAAGGGATGTCTGACTGCCCGTTTAGGCCTGATCCTAAATGGGAAGTCAGACATACTTCTCATAATCCAAGACTGCTAGCTCCAAACTGCTCACCTGCCTGCCACCCTGATTGCCCCTAACTGCTTCTGCCTGCCAGCCTGATAACCCACTAACCACTACCCTGCCAGCCTAATTGATGTCTAACTGCTCCCCTGCCAGCCTGTTTGCCCCCAACTTCCCTCCTCTGCAGGCCTGGTCACCCCTAACTGCCCTCCCCTGCAGGCTTGATTGCCCTCAGCTGCCCTCCCTTGCAGGCCTGGTTCCTCTCATCTCCCCTCTCCTGCTGGCCTGTTGGCCCACAACTGTGGTGGCTATCTTGTGTCCACATGGGGGCAGCCCTCTTGTGTGTTGGAGTGATGGTCAATCTGCAAATTACTCTTTTATTAGATATGATAGAGGCCTGCTGCATGGGTGGGGACCAGCTGGTTTACCCTAAAGGCTGTCCTAGATCATGGTGGGGGTTCCCTTGAGGTGTGGAGTGGCCTGGGCGAGGAGCCTGTGGTGGTTTGCAGATCAGCTACACCCTCCAGCGATCCAAGAAGAGGCACTGGGATCTGGGATTAATTTATGTTCTACAATTGAAACTTTGTAGCCTGGAGTGGAGCCATGCCTTCTGCTCACTTCTTAGTGACAGTCATTTCTGTTTGAAACTTTGTAGCCTAGAGTGGAGGCCTAGGCTATGGCTGCAGAAATTTGCCTTCTTCCATTGCCCTGGCAACCTTAGCCTCTTCTCTCTTCAGCTCTGTGGCTGCTGCCATTTCTGTTGGGATTATGTATCTTATATAATTGAAGCTTTGTACATTGAGTGGAGGCCTAGGCTGACAACAGCAGGTGGGAAGCTTGGCTTCCTCCATTGCTGGGGAAACCCAAACCTTCCTACTGCTCTCAGTGGTGACAGCTATCTTGGTTGGGGTTATTTGCATAATTTGCTCCTGATTGGCTGGTGGGTGTGGGTGTGGGTGTGACTTCATCGGAGGTATAGTCAATTTGCATATTAATCTTTTGATAGATAGGATAGGATGGTTCTTTCTCATGTAGACTTAGTCATCTTTTCATTCAGTGGATTCTAGGTCAAAAAACTGGATTACATCCAGAAACCTGACAAGGAACTGATATTTTATTGCAGTAACTATGTTCACACTTCTAATCATCCACCTACTATATCCTCTAATGATACAAGCAGAACAGTGTTTCTGTTGGCAGACTATTTTTTCCTAGGGATGCTGCATTCTTTAAATTATCTTAATAATGTTCTGCAGGTCAGGCTCCCTTGGTTACCACTTTGACCTTGGTGCTAATTACAATATTCACATCCACTTGTCTTACAACTGAATATATTGCCACCTGGCTACCATTGTTTTGGAGTATTGTCATCCTCAGAACTTACTATATAGTTCTGTAATGACTGTACCTTCAAACAGCTCTTGTCTGCAGACAAGACCACCAATAAACATTTTAGTGGCTCTGGTGCTGTCCCACAGGTCATTCCAATGGCCTTGGAATTGGTGTATCCTTCTGGCGTTCCTATGGAGCAGTGTCATCTAGTGTGTTTTTTGGCCTCACGTAGTTTATCCACTTCTGCATGCATGCCCACTACCCTAATCCTTTTATTCCCTTCCTCAATTGCCATGAGAATTCTGACATTTGAACTTTACTTGTGTGGGATAACATTTTTCCAGCAAGTTCATATATTATCTCTGTGGTGGTCTTTGTCAGAGTGTTAAAGTCTATTTCTTAGAAGAGAACAAATACCCTTTTAGCTCCTTCCATACCTGGTAGCTAGGTTATACAGCTCCTTTGGGGTATCGTCCTTTTCATTCTTTTTCAGGCCCCAGAAAGCCCCCTTTACCTTTACCACAAAGGGGGTAAATGTGTATCCTGGGAATAGAACATGTTTCTTTTATAAGAGGCCTATTCATGATCTTTAAGCAAGGAGGCAGTGTTAGCTATTACTAGAGGGTAGTAGGCCACTTCTGTAGACTTAAGGAGTTCAGGGAAGCCTAAGGATTCAGGATTTTCAAGACACAAATCCAGATGTTTCCATCCCATAACAGGGTCTCAGATTTTCCCAGAGCCCTGACCTTGAAACAGCAGACCTGACTTGGCTCAGAATTTAACCTTCTTTGGAGGTTGGTAGTATAGACTGAGTGTGCGGCCCCTCAAAATTCACATGGTGGTATTTGGAAGCAGGACTTTTGGGAAGAAATTGGGTCATGAAGATGTGGCCCTCATAAATGGGATTAGTGCCTCTTAAAAGAGGTCCTAAAGCTTACTTGCCCCCTTCTGCTGTCTGAGGACACAGGAAAATATGACTGTTTATGAACCTGGAGATGGATTTCTCCATGTACAGAATCTTCCTGTGCCTTAATCTTGGACTTCCTAGTATCTGGAATGTGAGAAATAAATGTGTTTGGTTTATAAGCCACTCAGTCTATGATATTTTTGTTAAAGCAGCCCTAGAGGAAGGAAAACAAAAACAGTTGGCTGCTTATATGATGAAATTCTGATACTGGTCCTAAGCTTCCTCTGCCCTTCTATTGCAAGAGATGAAGTGTCTTTATAGTCCATCAAGGTGACCATCTTGTTTTCATATTTGGCTTTCAATTGTCTATTAATTGCCCTCAGACTTCCATTATTTTTTTTTCTAGAATATCACTCAAACTTACCATTAACCATTGAAATCTATTGTCTCTACACTTAACTTCCTTCCCCCCCTTCTTTTTCCTCCATAGTTTTCAAAATCTGGTATATTGCACCAGTCTGTACACTCCTTTCTTTATACCTGTGAGCCATCCTGGTTCTCCTTCAGGTGTGTTTTTAACAATTGAACTGCCAGACTTCACCAGCTAACATTGGTCAAGTATTTACTGACAGCCAGAGAATGAATGTATGGTCCATCTCTAAAACCCCATCTTGCCAATTTCTTGCTCCATTCAGTCTTGGTACCAAATGGACCCATGTTGGCTTCTCCAGGAATCAGCTCTGAGACAAAGTTCAATGTGCAATTTGTTTATTAGTGTGCCCTTGGACTCACACCTCTGGAAAAGAAGGTGTGATTAGTTGGAGGCACAATCGAGTTATAATGTCACCAAAACCACAGGACACTCTGGAGCTAAAAATGAGTGATTAGAACTGTATAGAGTTGGACTGAAAAGGCTGGGGTCTTACAACAACATTTATTAGCTATTGGATGTAGGTTGCTGCCCAGCAAGGAGCAGGCTTTGGGATGATAAAAACTTTGCAGTGAAACAATTCCTGAGGGGCTGATGGCTGGAAGCTTTCTGCCTACACAATTCTCTACAGCTAGAGCAACAAATCCTTTAGTGAGGGAGATCTGGGCAGCACACTCAAGCATTCACTACAGAAAGTATTATTGCCCTTACTTCCCCGCCATCTCTCATCTCACCTCTCAGATTCATTGCTAACTCATTCTCCTTTGCACATTATGTTTTTGCCATCTTGGTTTCTCATCTATTAAATGGGAGTGACAATCCCTCCCTTGTCTATTTCCCATAATTGTTAAAGGGTTCAGAAGGAATATTGGATATGAAAAGGCTTTGTAAACTATAAACCACTTTACAAATGCTAGGAAGTATTATCATTAATACTTTTTAAGATTATTAAAAATCAGGAAATATTTGGTAGAAACAAACAAAAACAGTTCATATTTCTCTTGTTCACCTTCTTTCACAAAACTACCTAGTGTCTAAGGTTGGTAGTACAAGTTTATGGTCCTCAAATCATGCTGCTCAAAGATACTAGATCTTTTGAAAGCTATTTTGAATATCAGAAAACCATCTTGATATTTTCTATGGATGCCAAATGCTCAGTAACAAAGATTTGAAGACAGAGGTGAGGAGGTAAATGTGGAAGACTATGTAAGGTGGTTTGTATGTTGCCTTTCCACATCAACCATGTGAAGTCTGGAAGTGGGGTCTTCTAAATGCCAGGTCAAATAGCAGTCTCTTTATTTTCATTTCTGGAATCCTTGTTGACACCTTTAAGAGACAGGAAAACCCACAAATCCTGTCATGCCATTCCTGATCTACAGACTCTTCTGTCAGTTCTTGCTTCATTTCTTGGAAAAATGTAGTTAATGTCTGGAGAGCATAAATCTATAAAAACACAAAATTAATACATCATATCCATCTTCAAAGTATCCACATTTGGGAATTGGGAAACTACAGAAAGTGTTTTTCCTGCAACAAATCAGAGACTCAGCCAGACACTGCAGCCCCAGAATGCACCTGTGCTCAGCAGTTCTATCTGGGGAGTAACCCAGCATGATCTATTGCACTGGCTCTTTCCCAGAGAAGCCACATAAGAGAGGAGAAAGATGTCTGAGGGTTTGTCTGGGGAAAAATAAAGGATATAATTATTCTAAAAAAAGGAGAAATTGGTATTTCACTAGCAGCCCAAGTTGCACAGGAGCACTTTAAACTTCTAATGACTGGTATCCTTCATCTGACAATCATCAACTTGTTTAAAAGTCTCTCATCTGGGATTTGAGAGCCTGCAATCACACAACTGACACTGAGAGTGTCTAGATGCCCATGTGTTCTTGGCAGGGGCCCTGGGGCACTCTAGTGTGTTGTGGCCTGAATTTCTCTTGCCAACATACATATGTGAAGCAGCCTTGTTAAACAAGAAACACATTTTCAACACAAGCTATCAGCTATCAAGAAAAAGGAGCCACATGGAAGTAAGGAGTTTGTTTACACTGTAATTTCAATGACCCGCAGGGTGAATGGTAAAGGGTAGTTTTTGCCCTGGAAGGGTGCTCACCCACACTTGACACTGTCCCCAGTTCTGGCTTTCTTAAAAAAGAGATAAAATGATCCTGTCCAGAAACAATACATGTGGTATGGTGCACTGAGCTTTTGGGTTGAGTGTGAGTGTGTGTGTGTGTGTGTGTGTGTGTGTGTGTGTGTGTGTGTGTAATGTGTCTAAACCCCCTTCCAAATTGAGTTTGGTTTAATATATTTCTCTTTCACCTACAATATTTAATTTCTCTCTTCTTATTTAACTTGAAATTGTACTCTTTCTCTGGTAAGGCATTTGGTATGGCGCAGGAATGAAAGGCATTGTGGAAAATAAAGCTGAATTACATTGTAGTAATAGATATTAAAGCAGCTCAGAAAGACGCTTAACAGTGCCTGCTAAACCACAATGGTTGGTGGTAGTGTGGACTGGAGTCGGGGACCTGAGGACTCCTCATCCTACCATGATAGCATTGTGTGATGTCGGCCAAGTCCCTAGTTGCCTTTCAGCTCCTATTTCTTCATTGGCAACATGAATGGATTGCAGGTGCTCTGCTAGATCACTTTCTTCCTCAGAAGATTCTGATTAGCATCATTTTGCAGAAATCTTTTCTTCATCTGCAAACGCTTGCCCAAATAATGGTGATTCCCAATTTCTAGCCTGATGACCAGTTGAATGGTAGGAATACTTTCAGTTTTAAGTGACTGGAACCAACTGGCAGTGGTTTAAGCCATAGTGACAGTTATTGTGATGAAACATGGAGTGAGGTGGTTTGAAGGTAAGGTTTGTTTTTTTGGAATTAACATCATCATGATACAAAGCACTTCTTCATGTTTGAGGTTATGTTTCTGGTAGCATCTGTCTGGTGGATTGACTCCTGTACTGTGATGAAATGCCCCTCTCTTATCTTGTTTTTGCTTTACGTACACATGTATTTCTACATTGATACTCGCTTATAGGATGACAACTCTGATATTAGTATAATTACACTGGCTTTTTCACTTTTGCTAAAGTTTGCATAGTAAATCTTTGTATTTTGAAGATTTCTGGGTATTTATATTGAAGGTATATAACTGGGTTTTGCAGCATAATTGAGCAGTATTTTTTGATATTTTATCCAAGCATCATTAATCTTTTATGTGGACTGTATGGTTAATTTAAACGTGATGTAACTACTGGTAAGAGTGAAGATTTTATCTATCACAGTACCATCATTTTGTCTTTTTATACATTTAAAAGATTTTATAAATAAACTAGAGGCTGTGGATGGGAGGCGGGGGATATCCCTCAGCCCAGCCTGCCCCCTCTCCAAACTGGGAGCCCTCAAGGGATGTCCAACTGCCTGTTTAGGGCAGTCGGACATGCTTCTCACAATCCAGGACTGCTGGCTCCAAACTGCTCACCTGCCTGCCTCCCTGATTGCCCCTAACCACTACCCTGCCAGCCTAATTGATGTCTAACTGCTCCCCTGCCAGCCTGTTTCCCACCAACTTCCCTCCTCTGCAGGCCTGGTCACCCCTAACTGCCCTCCCTTGCCAGCCTGTTTGCCCACAACTTTCCTCCTCTGCCCGCCTTGTTACCCCTAACTGCCCTCCCCTACAGGGTTTATTGCCCACAATTGCCCTCCCTTGCAGGCCTAGAACCTCCCAACAACCCTCCCCTGCTGGCCTTCTTGTGGTGTCCATCTTGTGTCCACATGGGGGCAGGATCTTTGACCACAGGGGGGCAGCCATCTTGTGTGTTGGAGTGATAGTCAACCTGCAAATCACTCTTTTTTTAGATAGGATAGAGGCCTGGTGCATGGGTGGAGGCCAGCTGTTTTGCCCTGAAGGGTGTCCCAGATCAGGGTGGGGGTTCCCCTGGGGTGTGGGGTGGCCTGGGCGAGCGGCCTATGGTGGTTTTCAGGCTGGCCACACCCCCCAGCGACCCAAGCAGAGGCCCTGGGATCTGGGATTAATTTATGTTCTACAATTGAAACTTTGTAGCCTGGAGTGGAGCCAAGCCTCCTGCTCGCTCCGTGTTTACGGGCTATATCTGTTGGGACATTTACCTTCTATAATTGAAACATTGTAGCCTGGAGTGGAGGCTTAGGCCAGCCACAGCTGCAGAAAGCTTGGCTTGCTCCATTGTTCAGGCAACCCTATCCTCCTCTCTCCAGCTCTTTGGCTGCCCCAATTTCTGTCGGGATATATCTTCTATAATTGAAGCTTTGCAGCATTGAGTGGAAGCCTAGGCTGGCAAGGGAAGGCAGAAAGCTTGGCTTCCTCCATTGCCGGGGAAACCTAAGCCTCCCTTCTGCTCTCAGTGGCCACAGCCATCTTTGTTGGGGTTTATTTGCATAATTTGCTCCTGATTGGCTGATGGGTGGGACTGTGGGCATGGCTTGATTGGAGATATGGTCAATTTGCATATTACACCTTTATTAGATATGATGTCAATGGAAGTGAAGAAAAGCAATTTAGTTCCAAACATTGGAAACTATAAGGATATCGCTTTTTAAAAAAATCTTTATTACATAGGTCCTTATTTTTCCCCCCATTAATCTCTTCCAGCTCGCTCACATCCTCCCCCACATTTTTTCTTTTGGATGCATCTAATTTATGATCCTTTTCCTCTCTTTTCTTGGTATCTTTTTGAATTATAAGTTATTTTTAACATTTAATCTCCCCCCTTTTGACTGGGTAGCTATGCATTTATTTACAGTTTTTTTTTATTGTTGCATCAGAGATTATATTTATCATTGACCAATTATACTCTGAAGCAAATTATACTGATCCTGCCTTTTATGTTATTTAACATTAGAGGCCTGGTGCACAAAATTCATGCACGGGGGGGGGCTTTCCTCAGCACAGCCTGCACCCTCTCCATTCTGGGACCCCTCGAGAGATTTATCACTGCCCGTTTAGGCCCAATCCTAGTAGGATTGGGCCTAAATGGGCAGTCAGACATCCTTCTCACAATCTAGAACTGCTAGCTCCAAACTGCTCACCTGCTTGCCTCCCTTATTGCCCCTAAACACTTCTGCCTGCCAGCCTGATCACCCCCTAACCACTACTCTGCCATCTTAATTAATGTCTAACTGCTCCCCTGCCAGCCTGTTTGCCCCCAACTTCCCTCCCCTGCAGGCCTGGTCACCCCTACTGCCCTACCCTGCAGGCTTGATTGCCCACAGCTGCCCTCCTTTGTAGGCCTGGTTTTTCCCAACTGCCCTCCCCTGCTGGCCTGATGGCCCACAATTGCCCTCCCTTGCAGGGCCTGGAATCTCCCACTTTCATCCCCTGCTGGCCATCTTGTGGTGGCCATCTTGTGTCCATATGGGGGCAGGATCTTTGACCAAATGGGGGCAGCCCTCTTGTGTGTTGGAGTGATGGTCAATCTGTGTATTACTCTTTTATTAGATAGGATAGAGGCCTGCTGCATGGGTGGGGGCAGGCTGGTTTGCCCTGAAGGGTGTCCCAGATCACGATGGGGATGTGAGTCAGCCTGGACGAGGGGCCTATGGTGGTTTGCAGGCCAGCCACCCCCCACCCCCAGCAAGCTAAGCAGAGACCCTGGTATCGGATTAATTTATGTTCTACAATTGAAACTTTGTAGCCTAGAGCAGAGCCAAGCCTTCTGCTCATTTCATGGCAACAGCCATTTCTGTTTGAAACTTTGTGGCCTGGAGTGAAGGCCTAGGCTAGGGCTGCAGAAGTGTGGCTTCCTCCATCGTCCTTGTAACCCTAGCCTCTTCTCTCTCCAGCTTCGTGGCTGCGGCCATATCTGTTGGGATTATATATCTTCTATAATTGAAACTTTGTAGCACTGAGTGGAGGCCTAGGCTGATGGAAAGCTTGGCTTCTCCATTGCAGGGGAAACCTAAGCCTCTCTCCTCCTCTCAGTGGCGGCAGCCATCTTGGTTGTGGTTTATTTACATAATTTGCTCCTGATTGGCTGGTGGGTGTAGTGTGATCAGAGGTATGGTCAATTTGCATATTACTCTTTTATTACATAGGACTAGAGGCCTGGTGTATGAAATTTATGCATGGGGGCGGTTTTCTCAGCCCAGCCTCCACCTTCTTCAATCTGGGACCCCTCAAGGGATGTATCATTGCCTGTTTAGGCCTGATCCTAGTAGGATTGGACCTAAATGGGCAGTCAGACATTCTTCTCACAATCCAGGACTGCTAGCTCAAATTGCTCGCCTACCTGCCTTCCTGATTGCCCCTATCCACTCCTGCCTGCCATTCTGATCACCCCCTAACCACTACCCTGCCAGCCTAATTGATGTCTAACTGCTCCTCTTCCAGCCTGTTTGTTCCCAACTTCTCTCCTCTGCCAGCCTGGTCACCCCTAACTGCCCTTCCTTGCAGGCCTGGAACCTCCCACTGTCGTCCCCTGCTGGCCATCTTGTGGTGGCCATCTTGTGTCCATATGGGGGCAGGATCTTTGACCACATGGGGGGCAGCCCCTTTTGTGTGTTGGAGAGATGGTCAATCTCCAAATCACTCTTATTAGATAGGATAGAGGCCTAGTGCATGGGTGGGGACCAGCTGGTTTGGCGTGAAGGGTATCCTGGATCAAGGTGGGGGCTCCCTTGGGGTGTGGGGCAGCCTGGGCAAGGGGCCTATGGTGGTTGGCAGACTGGCCATGCCCCCCCAGCGACCCAAGCAGAGGCCCTGTGATCTGGGATTAATTTATGTTCTACAATTGAAACTTTGTAGCCTAGAGCAGAGCCAAGCCTTCTGCTCATCCATGGCAATAGCCATTTCTTTTTGTAACTTTGTGGCCTGGAGTGAAGGCCTAGGCTAGGGCTGCAAAAGTGTGGCTTCCTCCATCGCCCTGGCAACCCTAGCCTCTTCTCTCTCCAGCTTCGTGGCTGCGGCCATATCTGTTGGAATTACGTATCTTCTATATTTGAAACTTTGTAGCATTGAGTGTAGGCCTAGGCTGGCCATGGCAGGCGGAAACCTTGCCTTCCTCTATTGAAGGGGAAACCCAAGCCTCCCTCCTGCTTTCAGTGGCAGCAGCCATCTTGTTTGGGGTTTAATTGCATAATTTGCTCCTGATTGGCTACTGGGTGTAGCTTGATCAGTGGTATGGTCAATTTGCATATTACTCTTTTATTAGATAGAATTTTCTATGTACCCCTTCTGCCTGTGCTGTTATTATCATGTTTTTTAAACCCCACATGATCTTACTGTTTTTGTTTTACACAATCAGTATCTTACCTAATAATATACAAACACTGGAGGTCTGATGTATGAAATTCATGCACTGGGCTGGTGGTCCCTCAGCCCAACCTGCACTCTCCAATCTCGGACCCCTCAGGGGATGTACAACTGCCTGTCCCTTTTACAGTCTAGGACTGCTGGCTCCCAACTGCTTGCCTGCCTGCCTTATTGCCCCTAACTGCTTCTGCCTCCCAGCCTGGTCATCCCCTAACCATTCCTCTGCCAGCTTGATCAACGCCTAACTGCTCCCCTACCAGCCTGATCAATGCCTAACTGCTCCCTTGCCTGCCCGATCATCCCCAACTGCCCTCCCCTGCATATTCCCTCTTTATTAGATAGGGTTTTTTCTTTAGCATAGTGGACATCCCTAACTGTTTGTCTCAGTGGATGGAGTATCAGCCTGCAGACTCAAGAGTCCCAGGTTTGATTCTGGTCAAGGGCATATACCTTAGTTGGGGACACATACCCAGTGGGGAGTGTGCAGGAGGCATCTGATCGATGTTTCTCATAGATGTTTCTAGTTCTCTATTCCTTTCCTTTCCTCTCTGTAAAAAAATCAATAAAATATATATTTAATAAAAAGGAACATTTAAGATTCCTCCATATCTCCCTGGCTAGTATGACTCAATGGTTGAGACCACAGGCTGCCACCACTGGAAAGGTATCACACTTCAGCCAGGCTGAGACCCGAGCCCAGGCTGACATAGCTGGCCAGAATGGTGCTGAGGAGGGTGTCCTCCCAGGCCAGGATGACACCCCAGCCCGGGCTCCATCTCAGCCTGGCCAGGGATTGTGCCACTGGGTGCAGGCCCTGGCCAGGATGAGACCACAACCTGGGCTACCTTCTCATCCTGGCCAGAGATCGGCCACCGTGGGGGGAGGGGATGAAAGGACGAGTAAACACTCCATCCTGGCCAGGCTGAGATAGCAGCCCGGGCTGGGGTCTCATCCTGGCCAGAGATCGCGCCGCCATTGGAGGGGAGTGCACACCCCACCCTGGCCACAGTGAGACCCAAGCCTGGGCTGCCATCTCAGGCTGGCCAGAGATCGCCCTGCCACAGGGAGGGGGATGCACCCCACCCAAGCCAGGCTGAAACAGCAGCCCGGGCTGGGGTCTCATCCTGGCCAGAAATCATGCCGCCATGGGAGGGAGGTTGTGCACCCCACCCCGGCCAGGGTGAGACCCCATCCCAGCTGAGGATTGTGCTATGGGGGTGTTTGGCCCTGCCAGCATGAGACCCCAGCTCAAACTGCTGCCCCTGGCCAGGTGCTCATGCATTTGAGTGTGTGGTCCCAGCTCAAGCTGCTGCCACTGGCCAGATGATGGTATGGCAGGCTGCGTGGCCCTGCTGGCCTGAGACCCCAGCCCAGGCTACAGCTGCTGGCCTGGGGTCATGCTGGTTACTGGTGCATCCCAGCCAGACACCTCAGGCTGCTGCTGCTGGGCAGACTGGGGGACTCTGACAGGGCTAAAAGGACTGGGTGCTGCCATTTTGTGGCTATGGGCTCTGCCATTTTTGTAGCAGAGTGATGGTTAATTCCTATATTACTCTTTTATTAGCTAGGGTAATTGAAACTTTGTAGCATTTAGTGGAGGCCTAGGCCAGCAATGGCAGGGGGAAAGCTTGGCTTCCTCCATTGCCAGGGAAACCCAAGCCTCTCTCCTGCTTTCAGTGGCCACAGCCATATTTGCTCCTGATTGGCTGGTGGGCATGGCTTGTGGGTGTGACTTGTGAGTGTATCGAAGGTATGGTCAATTTGCATATCACTCTTTTATTAGATAGGCTGTAAATTGACCGTACCTCTGCTACGCCCATAGCCAATCAGAGTGAGTATGCAAATTAACCCTACAAAGATGGTGGTTAATTTGCATACATAGGTGTCCAGGAACTGTGTCCCGGGAACATCCTTGCACCATGGTCACTGTGAGGTAAGCCATCAGAGCCTAGGGAGCAGGGGCAGAGCCAGCGATCTGAGGGGGCTGAGCCCAGGCTGAAAGCTTGGGCTTTTGGCCTGGGCAGGCTGGGGCTGGGGTGGAGCCAGTGATCAAGCGATGGATCGCAGGGTGCTGGGGGTTTCCTGGCCGGGGTCCCCTGCCCAAGACCAAAAGCCTCTGTAAGCCATCAATAGGACATCTCCTGAGGGCTTCCAGTATGTGAGAGGTGGCAGGTTGAGCTTAGGGACCACCTAACCCCAGTGCACCGGGCCCCTAGTTTGTTTATAAAGACCCATATTTCTCCCTTTCTGTTGCTTTCCATAGCTTTCTGCAATTCCTATTTTCTTCTGGGATCATTTCTCATTTACCTACATAACTCCTTTTACTATTTCTTTTTATAGCATCTTAAAGTGTCCTTTGAAGGGTGGAATTCTGGATTGTCAGTACTTCCTTTCAGCATTTTCAGGATGTCTTTTGTTTCCTGGCTTTCATTGTTCAATTGGAATGCAATCTTTAAAATTTTATTGTTGCTTTATTGAAGGTAATGTATCTTGTTTCCTGACTACTTTAATGATATTTCTCTTTATTTTATTTATTTATTTCTAGGATGTATCTAGGTGTAGCTTAGATTTATATATATGCTGGCCTGTCTTTCTGGTCACCAGTCCTGTCTTTTGCTGTGCCCAGCTGTGTCTTCTCTGGTGTTTTGTCCATATGCTTATTGCTTAATTTCAGATTTTGCATATTTCAGTTATGACACTCCCATTTGTTTCTTTTTTACAGACTCTATTCTCTGGTAAAATTACAATGCTTTTATTTATGCATCTTTTCACCTTATATATTAATATACTAACCATAATTACATTAAAGTTCCTTTCAGCTAAGTACAGTGTCTATATTATGTATGTATGACTCAGTTTTAGTGTATGTCCGAGCATTCACCCATGTTTTTCTCCTGGTGTGTAGTCATGTGATTCTATCCTTTGTCAGGGCAAGTAATCTCAGATTGAATGCCAAACATTGTGTATTAGAAATCTATCAATTCCAGATTATTTTCTGTTCCTTCAGAAAGGATTTACTCTGCCCACTGCCAGGCAGAGGGAGCGGTAACAGATCATTTGCCCTAATTTAAGCAGGCACAGGACTGAATCAGAATTGGTATTTCTAATAAGGCCCAGTCTGTATCTAGCTCTTTTGGGCCTTCCAGGGTTTTCCACTAAAAGTCAGGTATGTTCTTCAAGACCCTTTCTTTGATTGGCACTGAATTCCAGTGTTTGTACCAAGAAACTTTTGAATTCTTTGCTCTGCTCTCCAAAGAGTTTCTGCTGAAGTTTCTAACCTCCCTCACCATTATCCCTGGAACACAGCAAATGTCCTAAAGAGAAAGCTAGCTGTATACTTAACTCCTTCCTCCAGAAGCCTTAGCCTACAACTCTGTCAGTTTCTCTATTCACTAGCTGCAGTTGGTACAATTACCAGCATCTAAACTTCTTGCCCAAGCCCAGAATGACTAAATGCCCCAGAATAAAAATGCAGTGGCATTCAGCTCATCTCTCTTAGGTCCTCTCCTCTCCAGAGTTGTTACTCATAGTTCTCATAGCTTTGGCAGCTCTCCAAGGCCTTTAGTCACATGACTGCTGTATGTTCTCTGGCATTTTCAGCTATCATCCGTAGGAACATTGGTCTGACACAAGCTATTCCAGTCATTCAAAAGTGGAAGTACTTCCAGACCCTTTATATACTTCTGCTTTGTTGGTCTCAGGATGAGTGAGGACTTTATATCCTTGTGCTTTTAAAAATATATATTTTTATTGATTTCAGAGGGGAAGGTAGAGGGAGAGAGAGAAAAAAAAACATCAATGATAAGAGAGAATCATTGATAGGCTGCCTCAGGCACCCCCCTCCCCCAATGGGGATGTCCACAATCTGGGCATGTATCCTGACTGGAAATTGAACCATGACCTCCTGGTTCATAGGTTGATGCTCAACCACTGAGTCACACCAGTCAGGCACACCCTTGTGCTTTTTGTCTCTGATTGCAACCTGACATACTACTCATACCAGTATGGCATCACTCAAGGATAAGGATAGAAATGAATCCTTCTTTCACTTTAAGAAAACCAGACTCAGCTGCGACTGGTTTGGTTCAGTGGATAGAGCATCAGCCTGTGGACTGAAGGGTCCCAGGTTTGATTCCAGTCAAGGGCATGTACCTTGGTTGCGAGCACATCCCCAGTGGGGGGTGTGCAGAAAGTAGCTGATAGATGTTTCTCTCTCATCAATGTTTCTGACTCTCTATCCCTCTCCCTTCGTCTCTGTAAAAAAATCAATAAAATATATTTTACAAAGAAAACTAGACTCAGAAACCTATAAGCATGATTTTCTGTATACCTCAAAAATAATTATTAGGCCATATGTTCACTTCGAGTTAGGAAGAAGTCTAGAAAAGTGAGTACTATGTAAAGGGAAGTGAAATAACCATTATTGGTTTATACCAATTATGGTTTGTTTTCTGGCACTGGGAAGTTTGTCATCACATTTCAAATTGGTATTCTGTTATGAAGGAAGAAGGGTAGTATGGAATGGTCTTTGAGTGAAAAAATCATATCCTGTTTCACTGTGGTTAAAAGATGGGAATATAGGCAAAGAAATATGCCCTCCTCCTTGAATGAATAAGCAATGAATTAATGACAATATTTAATTTTGAACTTGTTGAGGGAAGAGCATAAGAAAAATATGTAAAGTTTGTTATTCCATTTCCCTTACTGAGTTACGTCTACCTCTGTGCCCTATAAAACATAATGAAGGCAGAGATTGTGTCCATCATTTCTGTGATGTGTTGTCATACAAAACACATTCAGCTGCCATTTGTTGATTTGAAGTGAAATGTAAATATTGGAGAGGATTTGGATAGTTCTAGAAGAGAGTATAATAGTGACTATCATGGATGGTGTGTGTGTATGAGTGTGTGTGTGTGTGTGTGTGTCTGTGTCTGTGTGTATTTGTGCTAGGAATGAACATTTGTAAGTGAAGGGTCTGTGAGGTCTGGGCAGGCTGCAACAGCCTAGCTTTGATGGAAATTTCATGTTAGTGATAAATAAAATTGGTACAATTGCTAGTGAATAGAGAAACTGACAGAGTTTTAGACTGAGGCTTCTGGAGGAGGGAGTTAATTATACAGTTAGCTTTCTCTTTAGTACATTTGCTGTGTTCCAGGGCTGAGCTTTCAAGAGCTTATAGCTTATACTAGTGTACAAATAGGGTATAGAATGGTAGGTGTTTCACTGGACAGAAAAGGCAACCAAAGAAGTAAGAAAGGATCTGGCCCAGAGTCCCAGGATCTAAGATTGACTCTGTTACATAATCTAGACAATAACCCCAACTATCTATTGAAATGAAATCCTTCCAGTGAATTTTAGGGAGTTTTGAAAGACATTCTTTGACCTAGATACCAGTTAAGTGATACATAGCTGTGCTCTACTTAATTGTATAATGAATGAAGAAACTACTTCAAATTACTTTACAAAATCCCATACAGTATCACATTTCCTTCCTTGTCACCAGTACCTGTTAAATGCAATCCTCATGGATAAATAATTCACTTAACTGTATTATAAAAATGCCCAATTGTTGTCCTTTAACGGTTGTAGTTCTCAATTATCTCACCCCAAATCCACTGTGAAGTGATAATTAGGGGCTAAAAGCTAAGCCAATTACTGCAGAATTTTCTCCTGACAGACATTTAATAGCTAATCAGGTGTTAAATACCCAAATTATGCATTTCTTAGCAGCACACAGATCATAATAAATTTTAAAAGTTTGAAGATATCAACTTGTCTTTCATAACTTTGCCCCAAAACACCAAAAGTGGAGGAATTACTGATTTAGAGAATTAGAAATCCTTGACAAATTATTCCATTTATCTCTGTAGAATGTTTGCTTTAATTAATAATGACGCTTAAATCTAGGTTTTGGCTCTACCACCTTATTATAAGACCTGCCTTTCCCAGCCAAAGATCCTATCTAATAAAAGAGTAGTATGCAAATTGACCATATCTCTGATCAGGCCATGTCCATCAGCCAATCAGGAGCAAATTATACAACTAAACCCCAACTAAGATGGCTGCTACCACTGAGAGCAGGAGGGAGGCTTGTGTTTCCCCAGCAATGGAGGAAGCCAAGCTTTTGCCTGCCCTTGCCAGCTTAGGCCTCCAGTCAATGCTACAAAGTTTCAATTATAGAAAATATATCCCAACAGAAATGGTGGCAGCCACAGAGCTGGAGAGAGCAGAGCCTAGGGTTTTCCTGGGCGATGGAGGAAGCCATGCTTCTGCAGCTTTGGCTGGCCTAGGCCTCCACTCTAGGCTATAATGTTTCAATTATAGAAGGCAAATGTCCTAACAGAAATGGCTATCACCATGGAGCGAGCAAAAGGTTTGGCTCTGCTCCAGGCTACAAAGTTTCAATTGTAGAACATAATTTTTTAAAAAATATATATTTTATTGATTTTTTACAGAGAGAAAGGGAAAGGGATAGAAAGTCAGAAACATCGATGGGAGAGAAACATCGATCAGCTGCCTCTTGCACACCTCCAACTGGGGATGTGCCCACAGCCAAGGTATAGGCCCTTGACTGGAATCAAACCTGGAACTTTTTAGTCCGCAGGCCGATGCTCTATCCACTGAGCCAAACCAGTTCGGCTGTAGAACATAAATTAATCCTAGATCCCAGGGCTTCTGCTTGGTTCACTTGGGGGGGGGGGGGGGGCCCTGGCTGGCCTGCACACCACAACAGGCCCCTGGCCCAGGCCACCCCTAGCCCCAAGGGAACCCCCACCCTGATCCAGGAAACCCTTCAGGGCAAACCAGCTGGCCCCCACCCATGGACCAGGCCTCTATCCTATCTAATAAAAGAGTGATATGCAGATTGACCATCACTCCAACACACAAGAGGGCTGCCCCCATGTGGTCAAAGATCCTGCCCCCATATGGACACAAGATGGCCACCAAAATATGGCCAGCAGGGGATGGCCATTAGGAGGTTTTAGGCCTCCAAGGAGGGCAGTTGTGGGTGATCAAGCCTGAAGGGGAGGGTAGTTAAGGGTGACCAGGCCGGCAGAGGAGGAAAGTTGGGGCAAACAGGCTGACAGCGGAGCAGTTAGACATCAGTTAGGCTGGCAGGGTAGTGGTTAGCGGGTGATCAGGCTGGCAGGCAGAAGCGGTTAGGGGAAATCAGGGAGGCAGGCAGCAGTCCAGGATTGTGAGATCGGGACTAAATGGGCAGTCAGACATCCCTTGAGGGGTCCCAGATTGGAGAGGGTGCAGGCTGGGCTGAGGGACATCCCCCATTCCCGGTATATGAATTTTGTTCACCGGGCCTCTAGTATTATATATTAAGAGTGTCAACGTATTAGGGTTACCTGATTTTCATAGACATGAAACCTACAACCAGATAGGTAAAGGCCATGGAGCCAGCATGTGCACTAATGGTATCTATACCAACATATATGGTTGATGAATTTTAACTGAACTTTCACAGCTGTATGGCACATACTCTTGCTAGAGAGGTACAAACGGCCCTATTGCTATTCTAACCCTGCAATCTTGAGCCTCTAGCCATAGACTCTGGACTTCCCTCTGACAAGACCACTTATGCTACATCCACTCCACAGCGACCACTGAGGAAGCTTGGAGGGATTCATATCCACATGGTGATTAATAAGCTTTCACAGATAGCTTCCTAGCTGCTAAGATACTGTGGTCTTCTATCCCTACCCCAATAAAATAGAGGATATATAAATAGCAACATTTTAAAGTTTAGCTAGGTAAGATAATTTACATGTAAGATAATTTTTTATTGTGACGAACAATTCTAAAATAACTATAAGGAAGCTATAAATTACTAAGATACCTATGAGAGATTGGGACTATAATATTCTACCTATGCTAATTTTCCACAGTTTTAGATTAAAGCCAGTGGAGTGACCATAACACATTTCACTCTAGGTTTATGGTTTTCAACCAAGGGATGTCTTTCTCTCCCCAGAACTTTTGGCAAAATCTGGATATATTTTGGTTGTCATAACTGGAGGGAGGATGCTACTGGCATCTAGTGAGTAGGGGCCAGAGATTCTGCTAAATTTTCTACAATGCACAAGACAGCCTCCAACCAACAAAGAAATGTTTGGATTTAACTCATAAAGAGGGCAAAGTCAAAGTATCCTATGTAATCCTATGTAATAAAGAGATAAAATGCAAATTGATCATCACTCCAACACACAAAATGGCCACCCTTATGTGGTGAAAGATACCCCATTCCCCATGTGGACATTTAGGGGTGACTGGGCCAGCAGGGGAGGGCAGTTGGGGGCAACCAGGCCTGTAGGGGAGGACAGTTGGGGGTGACCAGGCTGGCAAGGGAGGGCAGTTATGGGGGATCAGGCCAGCAGGGGAGGACAGTTGGGGGTGATCAGGCCTGTAGGGGAGGACAGGGGCAACCAGGACTGAAGGAGAGGAAAGTTAGGGGTGACCAGGCCAGCAGGGGAGGGCAGTTAGGGACATACGGGCTGGCAGGGGAGCAGTTAGGTGTCAATCAGGCTGGCAGGCAGAAGCAGTTAGGGACAATTAGTCAGGTAGGCAGGTGAGTGGTTGGGAGCCAGCAGTCCTGGATTGTGAGAGGGATGTCCAGCTGCCTGCACTGAGGGCTGATGGGGTTGTCCCTCAGCTCAGCCTGCACCCTCTGAAATCCCTCAGGGTGTCCAAGGCCCTGTCACAATCTGAGACTGCTGGCTCTCAACTGCTAGCCTGGCTGATTGCCCCTAACTGCTTCTGTCTGCCAGCCTGATCACCCCTTAACCACTCTCCTGCTGGCCCAGTTGCCTCCAACTGCCCTCCCCTGCTGCTGGTCACCACTAACTGCCTTCCCCTGCCAACCTGGTCACCCCTAACTTCCCTCCCCTTCAGGCCCGGTCCCCTCCTTCTGTCCTCCCCTGCTGGCCATCTTGTGGTGGCCATCTGTGGCAGCCATCTCATGATGATGTGGTGGTGGCCATCTTGTGATGATGTGGGGGCAGCCATCTTGTGATCATGTGGTGGCAGCCATCTTGTGATGATGTGAGAGCAAGATGCCATTTTAGTATAAATGGGATATGAAAAATGTAAAATGTCATGTATTCACCAAACTATTCAAACAAATTCATTTCACTGAACTAAAAATCTTCTGTGCTTTACCTATTCACTTCTCAGTTTTCCCACCAGATCCTGGCAACCACTGATCTTTTTATTTGTAGTTTTATCTTTTCCAGAATATAATTTAGTTGTAATTATACAATATATAGCCTTTTTCAGATTGGCTTCTTTTACCTAGAAATTGGTATTTAAAGCTCCCCCATATATTTCTGTTAATGGTAGCTCATTTTCTATTGTTGAATAGTATTTCTTTGTATGAATGTATTATAGTTTATCTATTTGCCTGCTAAAGATTATCTTTCTTGCTTCTAGTTTTTTATTATTATGAATAAAACTTCTATAAACATTTATGTGCAAGTTTTATAATTTTAGACATTATTTTGTCAAATATTTTTTGCCTCTTTTTTCCATTACATTTAGTGTTTTAATTACATTCATTCTGAACAACTTTCAACTTTCCCACGTCTCTAAAGCTTTTTGCATTTTTCATTAATTTTTCAAATCTTCTCAATTTTCAGATTGAATTATTTTATTTTATTTCCTATCTTCTTGTTCATTAGTACTTCTTTTTAAATAATATATCTGCTGTTGTCCTAATAAAAGAGTAATATGCAAATTGACTGTACCTCTGCTACACCCACAAACAATGCCCACAAGCCACATCCACAAACCATGCCCACAAGTCAACAGGAAGCAAGTATGCAAATTAATCCAACCAAGATGGTGGTTAATTTGCATATCCAGGTGGAGAGCTGAAGACAGAATAGAAGGAAGCCAAGCATTGCAGAAGGGAACAAAACTACAGAGAAGCAACCAAGCAGGGCTGCAGAGAAGGGAGGGAAACAGGCAGGGCAGGGGAAAAGGGAGGGAGCGAGGCAGTGGAGAAGGGAAGGAACTTTGCTCAGGCCACAGGAAACCCTATTCTTGCAGGAATCTTCCTGCAATGGGCAACTAGTATAATTATACTCACCATAGTGATTTTTTTTTATTTCAGTTGTACTTTTCAACTCTAGAGTATCTACTTGGTTGTTTTTTATAGTTTCCATTTGTCTTCAGATTTGCAGTCATTAGTACCATTTTTTAAAATTGTTTGGACATATTTCCTTTTTACTCTTTGACATATTTATACTATTTGTAATTTTATGATATTTATTATAAGGTGTTTTCTGCTAAATGCAGTGCCTGGGTCCCTTTGGTCTGATTCTGTTGATTGCTTTTTTTTTTTTCTTGGTATCACTTTTTCCAGTTTCTTTGCATCCCTAGAGATTTTTGGTTGAGAACTGGACACTATTCTGTAGTTACTCTGGGTTATATATTATTTTCATGAAGATTATTGTTTTTTTTATTTTGCCATATAGTTACCTTGCTTGGACTCAAATTTTTTAAAAATCTTACTTCTCAGATTGTACAACATCTTATTTTGTTCAGTTTCCAGTTGCTGCTTTTAAAACTTGGCCCTCTGGTTTTTTCCCCCTATGCCTGCATATTTTAGTATTCAGTAAAATGTTTGCACAAATTTGTGCTAAAATTTTGAGGTTCATCCTTCATATAGTTCCCTTGCTCTGTGGTTCCCCACAAAGTTTTAGTTGCTCTTTCAGCAGCAAGTTATTTCCTCTGACATCATAAGCCAGAAAACTTTCACAATTTGTCCTTTGAATTATATGTAGGTAGGGAATGTACTCCAAGGCATTGGAAAATTCACAGATCTCATGAGAATGTAAACCATTCTTTAGTTTCTGTCTGCCTTTGTTGTAAGCCCCCTGGGGTCTCCTGTGTTCATGCCTAGATTAATAGGCAGAGATTTGGGCAGAGTTCATACTCAGACTTTGGATATCAGCCTTTCTGATTCTCTTACTTCTAAAAATTGCTTCCTTAAATTTCCAGCTGCTCTGATGATCTGAGCTCTGTCGTCTGCCCTTTGAGCTGATAAGACTGTGATTTTCTGTTGCCAGAGCTAGAATCGGAGTTTGGGGATATTGTTAGGTAACAAAGCCAGATAATCACAGCTTTCACAGTAATCAAAAGTGTCGTACTGCATAAAGACAGACATACTAGTATATGGACCAATAGAATAAATAGCAGGATAAGCTCAGAAAAAGAACCCTTGCATACATAGGCAAATGATTTCAACATGGGTTCTAAGACCTTTCAGTGGAGAAAGCAAATTGTGCTGGGAAAACTGGATATCCACATGCAAAAGAATGAAGGTTGTCCCCTACCTTACACCACAGACAAAAATTAACACAAAGTGAATAAAACAAAACAAAACTAAACTAAACTAAACTAAACTAAACATAAGGGCTAAAACTATAAAACTCTTTAAAGAAAACAGCTTGAAAGTTTCATGACATTAGTTTTGGCAATGATTTCTTGGTTATGATACCAAAAGCACAAGTAACAAAAGAAAAGATAAGTTAGATTACATTAAAACTGAAGGCTTCTTTGCGTCAAAGGACGCAATGAGTAGAGTTAAAAGAAAATTCATGGAATGGGAGAAAATATTCACAAATCATAAATCTGATAATATCCAGAATAAAGAACTTTTACAATCCAACACCATCAAAACCAACAACAACCCAAAATACACAATTAAAAATGGTTGAAAGACTTGAATATGTTTCCCCAAAGAAGATAAACATATGGCCAGCAAGTATATGAGAAGATACTCAAAATATCGCTAATCATTATAATGCAAATCAAAACCACAATGAGATACCATCTTACAACCATTAGAATGGCTGCGTTTAGAAAAAAAGAAAATAAGTGTTGACAAGGATGTAGAGAAATTAGAATTCATGTGCACTCTCAGTGGAAATATAAAAATCATGCAATTACAATAGAAAGTTGCATGGTAGTTCCTCAAAAACTTAAAAATAGAATTACCATATGATCCATCAATTATGTTTCTAAGTATATTTTCCAAAGAATTGAAAGCAGGGTTTTGGATTGTTCCTATATAATAAAAGCATAATATGCAAATTGTCTCCGAGAGTTGTCCAAGAGTTTGACGAGGGGGCGGGGCCAGCCAGGGGAAGGGAGGGAGGCCCTGGCTGCAGCAGAGGGCCGAGAAAGAGAGGGAGCACCCAGCCAGCAGCCAGCAGCCGCTAGGGATCCTCCCAGTGCACAAAGTGTTTGTATATTCCTGGTGATGGCAGTATTACTCCAAATATCCAAAGATAGAAACAATCAAATGTCCATCAACTGATGAATAGATAAATAAAATGGTCTTACATTCAATGAACTACTATTCATCCTTTAAAAAGGAAGAGATTTCTGGTAGTACTATAAACTTTAGAAACATATGCTTGGCCCTCTGTGGCTCAGTTGGTAGTAAGTTTAATTCCTGGTTGGAGTACACATGGGAAGTAACCAATTGATGTTTCTCCCTTTCTCCCTCTCCTTTTCTCTCTCCCTAAAAAAATTAAAAAATAAATAGAACATGTGATAAGTGAAATAGACCAGTCATCAAAAGACAAATACTGTATTGATTCACTTGTGAGATATCTAGAGTAGTTAAAGTCATAGAAACAGACAGTAAAATGGTGGTTGCCAATGACTGGAGGGAGGGGGCAAATGGGAATTGTTGTCTATTGGTATATAGTTTCAGTTTTTCAAAATGAGAAATTTGGTAATTAGTTGCACAGCAGTATAAAAATACTTAACACTATATACTTTGTGATGGTAAATTTTATGTTGCATGTGTTTTACCACAATTTTAAAAAGATATTTTTTATTTTATATATTCAAATACATCTTTTGCTTGTTTGTGTTTAAGTTCTTTACCAGTTTTTTTTTTTTTACTTGTGTCTTTTATTAGATCCTCTGGTTGGAAGCCAGAATTTTAGAAATATTACTTTTTCTTTTATTTCTTCAATGGGGTGGTTAAAAAGTCCACTGCCAATCTAATTCCTCATTCATCTTAGTGAGATTTATATATATATATATATATATATATATATATATATACATACACACACACACATACATATATATATATATATATATGACATATATGTAATTTCTTTTTTTTTAGTCTGTTATGTTAGCTCCATCTATTGAAATTTCAATCATCTACTTTGGTATATGTTCATTGTAATGCTCATTCAGTAGGCCCTTTGATTCTGGAATCTCATATTTTTCAATTCTAGAAAAATTTTCTGAATTGCTTCCTTGTCAAGTTTCTTTTTTTTCTTATATTCTTTTTACTTTTTGGAAACCTAACCATTCACATGTTCCACTAATGTTCTTGTTTTCTTATATTTTCTATTTGCTATCTTATTAACTTTTCACCACTAATTTCTGGAAGATTTCTTTATATTATAAACAGTCTACTGGATGTGTTCTTTTTTCATTTCTGCTATCATATTTTAATTCCAGCTTTCAAAATGAACTTTTTAAATGGTTTTTGTGTTTCTCTTTTTGTCCTGCTCTTATTTTTCTTCTTTCAACAATCTGAAAGTAATAATTATATTTTCATAATTTTCTTCAGCTCCTGTGTGCCCGTTTTCTTTAAGTTCCTTCTGTTATATTTGTTTGTTTTCTATCTTTTGTATCAGATTACTTCCTCAAGGGCCCAGGGATTCTTGACTGACCTCTCATATTTAAGAGTAAGATACTAAATACCCTAGTGGAAGCTCTGTCTTTATACATCAGCATGTGGATTGATGAATTTAACTTTAGGTTTTCCAGCAGGAACCTAGGTGTTTTGTTGGGTGATCACTGAATGTCAGAATCTCTTGATCCAGTTCATTTCTGAAAAAAGTATCCTTTATTCTCCTGATTGTCAGTGCTTTAAGGAGCCAAGTTATGGAGAGTCAAGAAAGAAAAAGTCAAGTTTTACTTAATATTTTTTTATCATCTCTTGATTTACTCCTATATTTTGCTATGCCAGTCAGTAACAAGTTAAGAATCCCTTTGCTTTCAACCCATCTAAAGCCTTAACTAGGCGTCTTCTTCCGGAGTTGGGGAGAGGCAGTTCATTGGCTGTGTGGGTTAGAGAGAAAATCTTGGGGTGGAACTGTTTCTTAGCTAGACTTTAAATTAGTTTTCCTATTTTCAAGCCCACTCACACTCATAGCTCTCTGGTATTTCCAGTTCCTAAGTATTTCTGAATTGTGCAGTGCAATTCTCGTTTCTGGGACTGCATTGCTATAGGCATAGTTTTCAGCTTTCACTGGTCTTTGAATTTAGCTACTCAAAACCATCTGCTTTTTGCTCCCACAAGTTTTGTGCCAATGTCTCTTAACCCATTCTTCTTGATCTTTTTTAAATGTCATTTTACTGTGATTTTGAGCACATTTTAAGAACTATAAGTAAACATATGGGATCATCTGTCATAATTTCAGTAATCTCTTTCATAAATCACTTAATATCGGCCCATCCTCAATGACAGAATTGTCTTTGCTTAATAATGTTTTTGTTTTATATTTAGTATTTTATTGTTAACTTTTTTCAGTATCTACTACATGGCAGACATTCTCCCAGACTGAATGAGACATTAATGTACATTGTAAGAGATAATCTTGAGATATCCATTCTTCCATTGCTGGAGGAAGGTTACTAAGGTGAACACTCACCACCTAAGGCTCTCCATAAGTTATTTTGCCTTCAAATGCTAACAGAAAACTTGCATCTCTTAAAGAATAAATATACTTTCTCCCCTTGGTCAATATAAACTATGCAATTCACCATGCCTCACTTTGTATCTAGGCTTCCAGGAAGCTCATGGTCAAATTTGAGCCTTTGACTCCATATTTATAAATTATAAGAATCTCCTTTCATCTCCTGCTCTTGAATTTGTGTTCTTATATCTTCATAGATCTTGATTTTCACTCAAAAATAATATACAAGTTTTTGTTATAGGGCTCATATTCTTTGTACAAGGAGATGGCATATGTACTCCTACCTACATACATGAAAAAGTTAAATAGAATTAATAATGATCAATAAGCACATCTTGGTAAACCACCTAAATAGAGTAGAGTTTAAGTAAGAAATTCACTAAAAAAATCACCAGCTTTTCTTTTCTACTATGGGTATTCTCTGATATGGGTCTTCTGTATTATGGGTAGAATAGAGTCAAATAATTAAATAGTAGCTTGTATCAATGCCAGGCACAAAGTAGGTAATTTAAAATGTCCCTCAATTAATGAATGAATTAAATAGTTTCTTAGAGACAGATTTTCTAATTATTAGAATGCTTTGCTACTGCAAAATTAAAGGTTTTTCTCTTTTCTTTTTGTCTGTTTTCTCTATTCATTTGTTTTTTTAAATTCCATGACCTCTCAATGGCCCTGCCAAATGTAACACTTGATGATTTCTATGATTATATAGCACTACAAGTTGTTTTTATATTTTAGAACAAGTCCCTAAGCACATAAAGAGTCAGTAAAAAAATTTAGACCTTCACCCAGATCAACACCTTGAGCTTCTGCAGATTGGGTGTTTTGTTGTTCTCCCAAATTTCAGAATGATATAAACTAAAACCATTCTTGATCGAAAGATGACTGATTTTAAAGGGCTGGCTGTGTTCCCAGGTATTGAAATATATAGCCATTCTCTAAGTCAGAACCTTCAGCTTTCACCACGTTCTCTAGTGCAGATGCTTAACCTTCCCTAAAAGTATCAAAATATTTTGATGAGTGGAATGGTGTGAGATCAAGAGAATGTTCACATTTAGTAAAATCTATAACAGGTTTGGCCTTGAAAAATATTTTTAAACAAGTCTCTGATAGATTCTGCTTATTCTGTTATTGCTGCTGTTGTTTTCTTAAATATATTTGCCCTTCTGTTGGGACCAGTCAGTATTAAGTAGTTCATGGCACCTTGGCAATATTTAAATAATGCAGTGATTTATCATTAAGTTGGGTGACTTGCTTTTTCTCTATGAGGAAAAGATGAAAGAAACAAGATTGACCAAGAAAATGTTAATATTCCAAATGTGATTTAGAGTGTGGAGCTCAGATTGGTTTTCCCATTACACTGAAGGATGACAGAGATGTGCAGAAACACTGTTGGTTCATTATTACTAACACTCATGTGCCAGAACATAGAGGCAGGTAGAAGGATTGAAAAGCAGCTACCTTAACTCTAGATTCCAGGCAATGTACAGGCTTAAATCACAGAGACTTGACATCAGGCAAATGGAGTTTCTGAGACCAAACAATAATTTGGAACCAAAGGTATTTGAGAATGCCAGTTATTAAGAAAAATTCTTTTCTTAGGAACACCATGGCAAAGCAACTCCTACAAATGTAGTTATCCCAGTGCTGGCCTTCAATTTTTGAGCTGTCGGTTCCTTTTTTTTTAATTTGAAATAAGTACTTTGACCAACATTGTTTTTGTGTCTCACCCAGTCCTTTTAGAAAATGAAGAAAATCTATGATGGTGGTTCTTGGAGAAAAAGAATATCTCAAGTCTGTTAAAAGACAGGGCAGATTTGACTGCGAACAGGATTGTGTCATGTCTATTCAAGGATTCGGGCCACTGGCATTGTGGTCTTCTTAGTGGGAAAGGCTAATAGACCTTATCTCAACTTTCATTTCTCTTAGGTGAGGAAGAAAAAGATTTTGATTGGTCATGTAATAAACGTTGAAATGTGGAGATGCAGTAAATGTCAGGAAGGCCTCTTTTTTTTTTCATTTGTCTAGTTGGCATATAATATTATATTAGTTTCAGGTATACAGTATAGTAATTTAACAATTATATACATTATGATGTGATCACTATACTAAGACTAATAACCATCTGTCACCATGCAAAGTTATCACTATAACATTGACTGCATTCCTTTCACTTTTTTTTACCAATCCCACCATGCACCTCCCTTCTGGCAACCATCAGTTTCTGTTTCTATGAGTCTGGTTTTGTTTTGTTTTCTCTATTCATTTGTTTTTTTAAATTCCACATACAAGTGAAATCATATGGTATTTATCTTTTTCTTTCTGACTTATTTCACTTTGTATGATACCCTCTAGGTTTATCCATTGTGTACCAAAATGACAACATATCATTCTTTTTTTAAATGAATATACATGTTATTTATTTATTTATTTTGCATGTTATTTTCTTTTAAATATATTTTATTGATTTCAGAGAGGAAGGGAGAAGGAGAGAGAGAGAGAGAGAGAGACAAAAACATCAACAATGAGAGAGAATCACTGATTGGCTGCCTTCCACACACCCCACACTGAGGACAAGCCTGCTGCAACCCACACATGTGCCCTGACCCGGAATTAAACTGACTTCCCAGCTCATAGGTCGATGCTCAACCATTGAGCCTCGCCAGTCAGGCAAATTGTCATTCTTTTTACTACTGAGTAATAGTCTAGACACCACAGTGCCAGGCCCATTCCTTAGCTACTGTTTCTGAGAATCCTCTGACAAAACTAGATGAAAATTCTCTCGTGGCTGTATGACTCCCTCAATTTTTTACACTTGAACTCCAGATTTAACTACTTTATATCCTCAACTGTCCTAAATTTTTTATCTTCACTCTCAGCAGACAATACATTTCCTCTTTTCCAAAACAATTATTTCACTAAAATACCTCTCTTCTAGCCTCTATAAAAACTTGCTCCATCAATTTTCTGCATTCTTAAGACTGAAATCTCTCCCTCTCCACTAATTTTTTCCCTAAGTAAGTAAACTACTCAAGTATTTCACATCCTTAAAAACAAACCAACTTCCTCAAACTGATATATGCCTATTTATAACTATAAGTGTATGCAAACTTTTATTTATATAGAAACGGTAGCTGCTAGATTAACTTGCTTCATTGTTTTATTTGCTAGTCTCTCTTCAATCCATGACATTAGGATATGGAGGCTCAAGCTTAGGGAAGTGCCAAGTCTGTATATTAATTAAACACTGAGCTTAATTCAAATCACAATATTTTCTCTTCCCAGATAGGGTTTTTGACAAGTCCCAAGACAGGGAAAGAAGGCATGGTCCTTACTTCTCTCCTATTTTCCTATTTTATGACTCTATGTCTTTTTTGCCATCTAGTATCATGGTTTTATTACCACCAGGGCTAACCCCAGAGGAAGGAAAGGAAGCAATTGAGGAAGAATATTCTTACTTGATGGTTAGTTAGCTAAGACAACTTTATGCTCTCTGTCCTGGCAGAGGTTTTAGATATTGTTGAGGTGGTTTACAGGCCTTCCTGAGAACATAAGTTGCTTATTCCAGGTGATGTATCTTCCTTTTTTGTTGTTTTGTCTTTTCCTCCTAGTTTTTTAGTTACTCACTCCACACAGACCCTCTCTTTTGAAAGTCCAATTGTCCCTTCAGTTGACACACTTGGGCAAGATTTCAAACGACTGCAGGATAGTTTTATTTTTCCCATATATCCCCTATGAGCTCCATGGAAAATTCTCATTTCTCCTTCCTTCCAAGTCTCTGGAATGGGGGGCATAACCCATGCAACAGTAACTCTACAATGTACTACTAAAGGTGCTACCCAGCCTCTCCCTTGCCATCAGAACTATTCAAATGGGTGTCAGACACAAGGCCAAAGTGTCATGGATCACATATCAAACTCTTAAAATATAAGAGAATAATACCATCTCCCCCATCATCACAAATTACCTCTCTCAAACTATTATTTTATATTCCCATTATTTGGCAATTGTAAAGCATATATTTGATAACTAGTTTGAAAATTTTTATATTAGTCAGGATCTATCATCTTAGGGTATCTTTGAAAATCCACTCTAATGTCCTTATGGCAACACGGTTCTAGAGAAGGTAAATACTAATTGGAGATAGGCTGATAATCCTTGATTTGTAGTGGCCTCACTTGTTGGAGAGATCACTGCCCTGAAATATATAGAATGAGTTGTGCTAAATGTGCATGTCTTCCCACAGCTTTATCACCCTCAGGGGTCCACTTGTCTTAATGATATCCTGATAGCATATTCTTAACCCCATTAAGTCCCCTGTTTTATTTAAGATCCCTCATGAGAAATATCCTTTCAGAAGGTTCCTTTTGACATGAACGTGAAGGATTTTAAGAATTAAGACCTACAGAGAATGGGATTAAGGAAGATGTACAAAGATGATACAGTAACTAGTTATAGGACAGATAATCTAACATTTTGTTAAGGGCTTTCATGTCACTGTATTAAAAAGGGAATTTCTTTTTTCCCAGGCTATATTCTTAAATATCAATGAAGGTTAATTCATTTCTTTAGATGACTATTGGGGATACTGTGGAAGGAATGTTCCATAAATGTCACTAAACCAAGATGAACCTGTCTGTTTCACATACAATATTAACCAACATAAGACTCATAGCTGGGTTAATAGGAAGTTTTATTATATAACACCTTCTATTTTTGTCCCCAGTGTTGGGTGGTGGCTTGGTCAACTGGAAAACAGCTAATAAAAATGAAATTATCAGAGGTGGGTTTGGGTCAGGACCAAGTAAAGGAAAAGAGGACTTAGAAATTAAGAGAGGGATAGGAAAGGAGATTGCATTGCAGGGAAGGAATGTGATTTCAAAATTTGTACTCAAGAAGTTCAGAGTGGGGTAGAGTATACTGTGGCTCTAGGCAGATGGAATGGGCACAGGGGTTGAGCTGAGCTGGATGGAGGTGGGACAGAGCTGAGTTAAACAAAAAGACCATGTGGATTCCTGCAACAGAGAGGAATTGACAGGTCTGCTCCAACCAGGAAGATAAAAGGAGAAACAGTCCAGAGATGGAAGATGCTGACAACGCCTTGCCATGCCAGCTAGCAGTCAGCAACTGTGAGTCGTTGCAGGTTGCCTAGGACCAAACCAGAGAGGTCGGACTTGCATTGCCACCATCCAGATATCATTGCTGACATGTACACATAAGGAACAGTTTGACATTGCAACTGGGACTCAGAATTGTTAGACATTGAGATTGAGATTCAAACATTTTTTGTTATTATATGTTTATTTCTAGTATGCAGACACAAGATTTTTTAAAGAAAAGATACAGGGAAAAAATAAATATAGAGGCAAAGAAGCATTAAACAGACTGTCAGACTACAGTGGGAAAGCAGGGGAGGTTGTGGGGGGGAGGGAGATGTAAGAGATCAACCGAAGAACTTATACTCATGCATATAAGCATAACTAATGGATACAAGACACTGGGGAGGGGGTGCAAGTGAGGACATGTACTGGAGGGTAGGGGAGGCTGGGGGGAGGTCAATGGGTAGAAAAAGGAGACATATGTACTACTATTTGTAATACTTCAAACAATAAAAAATTAATTATTAAAAAAGATAAGGGCCCCCTCACTTCTCTAGGCCGTATCTTTCCAGAACATTCAAATTTGTCTGCATATCTAGACCCTTTATTGGGGTGGTCAGAGAAGCAGAAGGAAGCTTTTGTTATTTTCTGTTTTTAGAATGAAGTTCATCAAATAGAATCAGAATAACTCTGGGGGTCAATGCCAAGATTCAAGACTGACTGGCCAAGGATGGAGTGCTGGGAAACAAACACCCAATTCCTTGTAGTGTCGCCGCCACCTCTATGTAGGGTCACCAGGGAGGTAGATGCAGGGGGGAGAGAAGGATATAGGAGAGAAACATCAAGTTTATTTTTCATTTGACTAAAGAGCGACTTTAAAAGTTGTACACCTGACCACATGACATTCTGTCTAATATGTTCCCAGTTTGAAGGGAAGAAGAAACTCCATAGTCTAGCAGACAAATGCTCTTCACAACATGGTATTGTTTTTTAGTCTTGAAAGTCACCTTTTACATATACCATATGCTCCAACCATATGTATTTTCCAAGTAATGCCATATTTATGCCTCATATCTTTGTTTATATACCTCCTTCTTTTACATCCTTTCTTTATTTGGTTAAGCCTACATACCCCTTTAAGCTCACTACACAACCCCTTCCCCCCTAATATCCAGGACCAACTCCACCTTCCTCTAAACCCGGTTTTAACTCTTGTCTCACTGCTTATGCTGTGGAGTTTGTTGTCAAGTTTGGTGGGTACGATGGAATTAGATAGACCCGATTCTTACTCTAAATTTGCCACCTGCTGCTATGTGACCTTGAGATATTTACCTCCTGAGGCTTTGCTTCCTGATTTTATTATCTGAAAAACAATGGGGATGAAAGACATATCTCATTAGATCATTATGAGGATTGCATGAAATAATGCATGTTTAGCATTTAAAATAGTGCTTGAAAGATTTAAGCATTCATCAAATATTACTGGATATTAATTATAGCATTTATGAGGTGTCACATGGTACCAGATTTAATAAAGAAGCAAAGATATATGCATTTTACCCTCAAATTATCAAAACATTCATAACATTGGATTTTATTCCATTAAAAAATAAGACATTTGTGAGGAGAGCTTAGAAGTGCTCCTTTATGGAAGAATAGGACACAGTCATTTCACAGAACCTAGAGGTTATTTCCTGGCCAAAGTACATGCTTCCCTTTTTCTCCAGATTAAACCAAGCATTCCAGCATGAGCAGAGGAAGGGCATCCATGCTTCAGTCAAGACTAACCCCCTTTTAGACCTAGGACTTTTTCCTTTTAGAGGAGAAAATGGCAAATAAATAAATAAAATCTGAATAAATTTAAATAATTGGAAGGCAGCTTGACTGAAAAAGACACTTTTCTTTTTCACCACAAATGTCACCATCTGGACTTTTCCTTTTTTTAATTTCTTTGGGACCCGACAAGTCACTGGGCTGATATAATCACAACCAGTGAGAAATGACAGGCACATCTCAGCGAGCTAGGGTGGGCCGAGATCCAGGGTGGCCAGCGAGGACTCAGAAACTAGTGGGAAGGTATTTTTCAGCAGCACCCCCACTCCCTCCTCCTTCCTTGGAGCACAAGAGCTCCTGAGGTGTGATCAGCTTAAATACACAATACACACACACACACACACACACACATACACACACCACACACAATATGCATTTGTGGATGTGTGGATGCTTACCAGACAGCGTTCAGTTAGCCTATTTGTAAATTCATTTTCCAGTTAAACACTATGGGGCACGAAAAGGCCAGTGAGCAGACTGTGCTGCTTTTAATAACTGACACATGGCTACCCTCTTTCTGTATTTGTTTCATTTCTCTCATGCAGTCCTTCATTGAACAGGCAGGAATATCCTAATGGAGTCAGCAAAGTCAATCCAATTTACTATACTGGTTTTATTTAAAGGCTTCACACAGCTACCAGTCCATAGACAGACTCCCATCTATCACAGGGAAATATTCCTACCCACAATATCATCTTACTTAATATTCTACTTTTGCTATTGCTGTCTTATTCTGGTTATCATTGTCTGGAAAATACAAATGCCTCCCCTATAAATCTTGTAGACTATTTTTTCAGAACAGGGAATTGTGCCATTTTGCAAATTGTCTTCTATGGCAATTTACAAAGGTTCAGTCTACAAATATTTGCCTATTGCTCACTTTATTTGCATGAGTCTTAATGTGTGTTTGTACACACATATATACAAGGAATTATATATGAACACAACCAGTGTTCTATGAAACTCCTTGGGCTGAAATTCAAATGTAACATCTTCTAGACCAGTGCTTTTCTAACCTGAATATACTTAGGAGATTGCCTATGTGCAGATTCCCTTTCAGTAGTTTGCTTTTCCACCACATCGACCTAGGAACTACCCACTAGCAAAAATTCAGGGGAATTAGACATAGTTTTTAAATGAGGAACTTGTGAATCCTTCTGGGCACTTTTAAATAATTGGAAGGCAGTTTGACTGAAACATCCCATAGTCAATCATTAACCAGGGTAATGACTTCTTAAATACTTCCCCTGTCCATTCTCACTGCCAGGAGCCTGGTCCACTGGCATCACAATCAGTTATCCCCAGACTGCAATAGTGACTCTCAATGGCTTCCCCATTTCTACTCTTGTCTTTCTCCAACCATACTTAACACCAGAGAGGGATATATTTACTATGCACATCAGTTAGGGGCCTCTCTTAAAATTCTTAGATAGCTTCCTGTTGTTCTTTAAGATGACATCCAAAGTTCTTCATAATGGCCTAGGAAGATCTTTTCTGTCTCTGCAGCATCATCTCTCACCAAGCTCCCATTCATCACCTTCTGTTGGCTTCCTGAGTGGATAAAATGTCTTTCTAACTCAGGGACCTTACACTTGACATCCCTACCTGAAACTTTTTCTTACCCTTTTCTTTACTCCTATGTCACACTGCTACCAGTGACTCCTAACCTTCTACTTCAGTTCACCCTTCTGGTCTCAGGTGAGATTTATGCTGTCCAACTAACATTTTCTATTGGATGTTATTAAAGGACTCTTATATTTTGCTTTCAGGGCACTTATTGATGAACAATCTGCATAGTTGTTTTCTTACTATAAGCTCCTTTGGGGTAGGGTCAGGTCTGCCTTGTGCATCATTGAACCCCAGCTTAGTACATAGCACACTGAAGTCTTTTGGTGAATGTTGTCAATGAATTAGTGAGAAAAAGAAACTCAGTTGGTGACAAGAGCTGTTTCAGTGACAGAATTTATGGGGACTGGAGAAGAGTGGGCATGGGATCAGAGGTTGTGAACCATAGTGTTCAGGGGTTTGAGGGAAAGAATAAGAGGCCAGATGCTCATCAAGTAGCTATCAGAAAGGGAGCGTTTTGGACAGCAAGAGGAGAGGGTGGGCAGTAATCAATTGGAGGGTCTTCTATGCCATAGCAAATAGTTTCATCTTTAGCCTAGAGGTGAAGAGGGGAGGAGGACTGAGAGGTTTTAAATCTGAAGATGATATAATTTTTTTATCAGTAAATTTGTGCTACAGAGACACCTCTTTGAAAGCATTATAAGGGATGAGGAGGATAAAGAATTGAGACAGGTAGGATGGGTAAGAAATTCAGATACTAGCCCAAGTAAACCATGAAGCACAAACAAATACTATCATAGAAAACAATATTTTTTTCCAGCTTTGCGTATAGCTGGAGCCTGAGCATATTACCTGCAATCAACTAATCAACTACCCCCTCCACATACTTTGAATTGAAAATTAGTAACCGATAGAAGCAGGAGCTATTGAGAATCTGTTCGTTCATTCATTCATTCAGTGAATATGTATTGGATGCTTTCTCTCTGTCAGGCAATTTATGAGATACTGAACATAGAGAATATGACACACAGAAAGCCCTGTCTCCCTCCCCCCATAGAGCTTACATTCTATTGGGGGAGGATGGAGAGGAGAAAGAAACAAACGAGTGAACTATATGGTATGTCAAATACTGATAAAATGACATGGGGGGGAATGCAAATAAGCATCATGAATTAGAATATTCTGGAGGAGGGACTGATGTAGAGAATATAATTTTACATAGATTATTGAGGATTTCACTATAAGGGCAAAAACCTAAATCAGGTGGGGAACACTCTACATGGATATCTGGAAGAAGAATGTTTCAAGCAGAGGGAACATTAGCTGGCACTGGCAGCTTTGGTGCCAATGGCCATGCCCTAACTCAGGGCAGCAGCCATAGCTGTGGTACAGGGTGTTGAGTTGCAGGTTCAGTGTCAGGGTTCTCACTAGATGGTTCTGGGGTGTGATGCCAGCTGTGGTTCTGGCTACTGCCTGGCCCTTCTTTGTGCACTTGGTTCCCAGCCTTCCTAGTGATTCTCTGGGTGCCCTAAAATCCTTTCACTAAATTACCATTCTTTCGTCACCCCGGAGTAGTTAAGGAAGAACCCAAACTGCATTAAACAGTGAGTTCCTGATCCCTAGGAAACTGATGTTGCTAAAGTTATGAGGAAACCTCTATCCCCATGCTCTTACTTGAGCTCTTGTTCAAGGTGGCTTAAGAGATATTTAACTTCCATGTCACGCTGCCAGCTGCCATGCCCAGAGGTAATGGGACGGAAGGTATAGTTCTAAGAATGAGTGGATAGAATTACACAGTTGAGATAAAAAAAAGAGGTACAAAAGACTTCCTTTGGAAAGGATCATTTTGTGTTAGAAGAGGGGAAGACAGAAGAGCCCTGGCTAAGACGCCTGGGTACAGAGTCACAGCTCCTATGTGGAGGTAATGGAATAAGAGTCCATGTCTTTGATGCAAAAAATAAAAGTTAAAAAATGACAGGACTGAGGTGTCAGGAATCAGTAACCACTAGAAAATATCTATTTTCTCAGTTCTGAGTTGCTTTAATTTTTCACGTTTTAATGGCACTGAATTTGTTGTGCATCCTACCACCAGTTGTGCACACAATGTAGTGTTCCCCTGTCCCTCTGAAAATCAGTGATTAGATTATGGTGCACTTTACAATAGATGGCACTGCGGAGCTGACAAGATAGGAATGGATAGCATCTTCGACTGGAAGGTTATTTGTGACTTACACTCCTTTCCTAACATACAGCTTTGCTTTGAAACTTAGTGAAAGGGACATGGGCAATCCCAGCAATGAATGTGCAGCAAACTCATTTCTAAACATTTAGCTCCCGAGGTACAGGGGAGTGGCTTTGTTTCTGGGATTTACTGCTGGCAGAAGCCACTAACAACAGTATAGGGACAACACTACAGACGCAGTTGCTTGCTAAATAGACACAAAGAAACTTGGACATCTCAGCTTCTGGGAAGGAGTGCACAGCTAGTTCAAAGGCATAAAGAGGCACTCACTGAAGAAGAAAAACCATTATGTCATCCTTCTGAGAAGCAAACCTGTCACTCTAATGGGGCTCCAGGTAAAGTATAGAAAATTAAAGGCTACACCACCACCTCCCAATCTTGGTAGGTCATTGCACCCACAGTGCACAGAGCATATGCTGGGAAGCAGAGGCACAGGCCTCTTGTCAGTGGTTCCACCTGAGAAACCCTTCATTTCCTTCATCTGTGTCTGATGTGGCACTCCCATTTCTGCCAGGCTTGTTTGTTCTGTTCAGACTGGTCGTAGAATGAAATCCCAGCAACTGCAAATGGAACTACAGATTCTCCATATGGGTGTTTTTGGACGAGTAGTAGCACTTTCTGTCCGTTCCAGCCTGACAGGTGAACCGGCCTGAGGCAGGAAGGTGGAAATTAAGAGAAGAAAGACAAGAAAGTGGGATCAGGAGGGCTGCAAGCCATTGTCAGATTGCAGCAGCTTTATTAATTGCGTGATGCCTTTTATATATAAACACTGACTGGGAGGTCAGTCACGAGGAGTGTACTCTTTCCTCTTAATCGCTAAGGGCGATAAAGCACACATGAAGCCAAATTCTCAGTACAGCATATCTCAGTAAATAATTATAAATTTCTGGTGAACAATATAAGGTCACTTGCATTCTTCTGACAACTAGAAATCGCCATCAAAACAAGTCAGGGGACACTGTGTGGGTGGGGGGCTAATTTTATCAGCCCCTTCAGATGCAAGGACTTTGTCAACTTACACCCAGTCTCCAACAACTTTCAATCTCTCATTTGTAAAATCTAATCATTGCCAGTTATTCTTCTAGACCTGGAGTGCTATGATTTTCACTGTAGTTATTAATGGGCTGTTATCTGACCTGGGGGGACTATTGCGGCTTCTTGCTGAGGCAGAAGCATGCTGGTGTCTTGTCTGTCTCCTGGCTATTGTCCACTTTTTCCACTCAGCCACCAATAGCAGAGAGGGAATTAATGGCATCTGTTCACTGCCTGCTTTCATTTCCTGCATAACAGACAACACGTGGTCTCAGAGGCATGCAACATCAAGCATTTATTTAGTTGCATCTCAGGTTGGTATTGGCTGACTCTGCTCACCTGGGCATGTTCTTCTTCTAGAACTTGTAGAACACTGGAGAGCAAGCCTCAGTGTGCAAATACCTTTCAAGCCTTCAGTCACATCCCAGCCCCTATCGTTCAAATGGTCAAAACAAACCATATAAGCGACCCCAAAGTCCAAGTGCAGAGTAGCCTCTTCTATCCACAGAGGTGAGAGTGAGCGCAGGCACCCACTGCCTCACCATAAGCAAGGATTGGTGCTGCTGTGTGACCTCAAGGGGATGGCAGGTTCTGCTTCTGAACTAGTTCGAACCTACTGGACTGCCCTGACCCTGGTTTCTGGTTTCAGTTCCAGTTACTAAAGTGGGAATTTATTATGCACCTACGAGGGACAGAGAAGGTGAAGACTCTTTCTGAACCCTTAGTATGGATCAGACCAGGTGCTGTGTACTCTGTATTTGTTAGTATAGTCAGTCATCTATATCCAGCCACTCCCACAGGTGAGCTAAGTAGCACTACTGAAGAAATATAGTCAGTTTAGTGGGGAAAAAAAGATACTGGAAGTGGGTCATTACCCTCCATACTCTCTCCTGGGTGTCTTAAGAGGACACCAGGTTGAATAAACAGACTAGTCCATCCAACCTCACAGAGACTACTGTTCTTTGGATTATTGGTTATCCGTTTTAAGTATAATTCCTGATTTTATACATCCTTAATCATCCAGGCCTTAGCTGCGAAACTCTCTATCTCTAATGCATTGTCCACCATCATCCTGATATAACTCTTCAAGGGATTAAAGAGCAGCTGATAAATGGCCAGTTGCCCACCCTAATGACTTAGTTATAATATTTATTCTTTATCCAAAGGAAATAGCAATCTTTTTATTGAGGATGAAGTGTGCTAAAACCTTCTGCCTGCCTCCTGGCTATTGTCAGCTTTCTTTAAGAAGCCAATATGAGAGAGTGGCTTGTACATCATCTATCTACTGGCTATATTAGTTTGCTGCATAACAAATAACCACAAAGTCTCAGAAGCTCACAGCAATCAGCATTTAGGGTTATGTGTCTGGGGATAGACAGTGGAACCAGACCAACCTAACTGTGAGTGCTGATTGGCCTCAATTTTTTTAGGGAAGTAAAAGTAGCAGCATCTATCCTGCAGCATTAGTGTGAAGATTCTCTGGGATACACTTAATGAAGGTACTTAATACAGAGTGGGGCACACCAAATATTTATAGGTTTCCCTCTCTGTTTCCTAAGAAACTTGATCATCAGCTGTTGTACCTTCAGGAATCCGAAAGTCCTTGCACCAGAGATTTTAAGACAAAAGAAATAATGCAACAACTGGATTCATGATGCTTTGTGGAGACTTCATTTGAGTTAAATATATCATGTGACATCCATACAGTGAATACTTGATCCGCATGTGTGGGTTAGAAAGTGGGAGTGCATTGGGGGAAATGGAACAGAGCTAATAAGTTCCCGTCTGTGATTTGACCTGCTCTCTACCTATCTGCATATTCATGTCAATTTCCTCCCAGTCACCTAGAGCAAGAAATGAAGAGGAAAGATCTTTAATCATTTTTTTATTCTAATTGAAACATTTTCCTTGCAAGTGGAGAGAGAACAGGTGCCTAACGAGCCCACATGATGATTCACAAGGTAGTAGATATTGTCACAGATATAATTAAACTGGAAGATCAATGAAAATTTCTTGTTTGGACTATTGCCAACTCTGCACAGACTGGGACCTAGCTAGCTGTATTTATGCACAGCGACTTCCAGAAAGGGGTACTCACACAGGTGTGCCCCCAACATGAGATCATGACAATTTAAACAGCCGATGACTCACACATCGAGGACGACTTATTTAGAAAAACACTGCTATTTCCTTGTACAGTTAATGATCCTGGGTTACAGACAGCATCTGTTAGAAAGGCAGAGAATTGCTGCCTCTTTTGTAGTCTCACTTTTCCTTTATTATGTTTCTCATTTTTGGTCTGTAAAAAACAACCACATAAATAAGCCCTGGCCCAGAGGATCAAGACCTGAAAAAAAAGAGAGAAAGAGCAGGATGATGGGGTAGGGAAGGAGGGAAAAAAGAAGGAGTCACCAGCAGAATGAAGCATTGCAAACATGTAGCCTCTCCTTTGGAGCTTTGGTGAATTGCACTGCATTTAAGCTGAATGTCTACCCTCTCTGCACTTAGGATCCTTCAACTATCTCAATCAGTAAATAAGCCCAGACCATCTTGAGAGTCCAGGTTCTCTGATGAAAGAAACACAAGAATAACTTAGGGGAAAGGTTGGACTAGTGTCTCTAAAGGTCTCTGTGACTTATGAGTCATGAATTATGATATATTCTCCTTCACAAAGGGTTCCAGTCTCTTTCTAATGGAGGCTTGCCACTTTGTCAGACAGTGGAAACCGGTCCAATTTGAGATTGGCACCAGAGCAAGTTCTGTAGGCCTGATAGAACTTTCACATCCTCGTATTTTTTTCTTTTGAAATTTCCTTGCAAAAATAAAAAGAGAAAGCAAAGTGAAACAACTTGATGGTTTTTTTTCAGTTGTTTTGTAACAAGATTATAATTGGGAAAAAATCGCTCCTTCACTGAGATACTGTCTTAGTCAGCTAAGGCTGCTGTAACAAAAGGCCATAGACAGGGGTTTAAACAATGTATCATTATTTCTCACAGTCTGAAGTGCAGAAAGTCAGAGGTTAAGGTCCAGAATTGTTGTCTAGTGAGATCCCTCTTCCTGGTTTGTGGATGGCTGCCTTCTTGCTGTAACGCACATGACAGAAAGCAGCAGCTCTGGTGCCTCTCCTTCTGATGAGGACACTAATCTCATCATGAGGGCTCCACCCTCATGACCTGTGACCATCTTAAATCTAGTTATCCCCCAAAGGTCCCATCTCCAAATACCATCACGTTAGAGATGGGGTTTTAACCTGTGAAGTTTAAGGGGACATAATCCTTCAGTAAATTTGCGTTTAACTCCCAAACATATTTATGGTCATGTCCATAAAACAAAAGTGAGAGTGATGTCTAAATATCATAGGTGATCAGTGCTTTGTACATATTTTAGTTAAGAAAAGACAATAGAAACTAGTCCAAACATCGCCCAATATTTACAAAAGAGGAAAAAATAAAGGAGGGTTATTAAGGAATATGAATTCTCATTTAAAAAATATCCTTAAAGAAAAGTCTAGACCAGCATGCCTGTTTCATTAGGGTAGAGTAATTGTGAAACAAGTTAAAAATCTCAGTGGCTTATCAGAATAATGATATATTCTCCTTCACAAAGGGATCCACTCTCTTTCTAATGTGGCTACCACCATGTCAGATAATTGAGAGTCTGTTGGAAAAGGTGGGAGATTGCATGGGACATTTTATGGCCAGGGCTGGAAGTGGCCCGTGTTCTAGGAGGAACCCACAACATTATTTCTGTTTCACCCTCCATTTTCCATATGAGGAAAGTGACATTCATTGAGCTGAGCTGATTTGTTCAGAATTGAATTAATGACAAGATATGGGACTAAACCTCCTGTTTCTTCACTTCATTTTCTTCCCTTTATTTCCTATTGTCTCCTAGGCTTTTTGCAGAACAACAGAAGGACTTAGAGTTTATCAAGGGCCATCAGTAATGACAAGGAAGGACCTTCTCCGTAGACCCCAATGTCATCTCTTTGTACAGCTATCAGAGGATATGCCAAGAGAGAACTTAAAATTAATTGATTAGTTGATGTAATTCATTAAGACTTTCAAATGACTTCTTGAATGATTCTTTGACTTTTAGAAAAGATTCACACATTCACCAACTCTGGTAGCAGCATGATCCTTCTCTGTGATCCTTCTTAATATCTAATAGTGTATGGCATGTGGCCATTGCTTAATAGTTATTGCAGAGCATGGTAATACTAAGTCTTAAAAATGCATCAGTGTAAAAACACTGAGAAGGACCAATAACTTTTTGATAAATATACAGGCAATGTTTCCATGGACTCATTAAGTGCTTATGAGGAATTAACACATGTGAAGTATGGTTCCAAGAGCTTGGGATATAATGAAGAAGGAAATAGACAGTGTTGGCCGGAATCTCAGCTGATCCTATAGGATAGGCTGAACTCAAGGTTCTCTAATAGCTGGTTCTGTGTAATACATACACATGTTTATTGATCCTATTTTACCTCCTTTTCATTATGTGTAAAAAAAAAGGATAGAAGCAGTAATCAAATACCTCTCTGGGCTTTTAGGCAAATGATTATAGAGCAAATGGAAATAAAAACTGTTAGGAGTAAAAGACCTAATGATAAACTTTAAGGGAGGCAAGTTAATGGGGCATGTAAGTAAAGGCAACCCAACTGGTCTGGCAGGTCATTCTTATTAGTCCTTTCTTCAGAGGGGCTTATCTGTAGATTGCTTCTTCTGGAAATAAGATAGCAATGATGGAAAATACAACGCAGCACTGAAGAAAAGGCTTAAGAGCAATATTCATATAAGATGAGGTCATCAAGATTTATATTTTACAATACACTACTAAGAATTTATGGTGGTGAGGTCATTGTGAAGGATTCCAAAAAAATGCAATTAACTGGCCACTGTGACCTCAGCTATCATAGTCTCCTCAACTCGCAATTCGAGATAAATGTGTACAGCTTTAGGACAAATAATTTTTTTCCTTGTAAAGAAACACATTTTTAAATTCATTTGTGTAGGTGGGAAGCTTCAAGATGCTTGAACTCTGTCATTACTATATTGAAGAACACTTAAATGGCTACTTGCTCAGTAACTAAATCCCAGGCCACAGAGAAGAGATCATTGACCTGACTTCTACTTTTTATTCCTTTTGCAGAATTATCATGCCAAATAGTTAACTCACCAAAGCTCTGAACCAGTTCGAATTAGAAGCACCAGTCTCCCCCTACCTTTGCTGCGCCTGGACTTCAGCTTTGTGTTTTCAAGGTATGTTTATATCCTTTTAGACAGCATGTTCCATAAGAGCAACACTGTATCTTACCCAGCCTGCATCTCATGCGCCTTCCCCAGAGGCCACCTCATAGGACATGCTCAGTAAATGTCTAAGAATGAGTGATTGTGATTTTCCAGTTGGCATAAGGTCTTTATTGTGTTCAGCATTACTTTGAAGAGGTGAGGTCATGCTCCTGATCAGGATTCAGCAAACTTTTTCTGTAAAGAGCCAAACAAAAATACCAAATATTTTAAGGTTTGGGAGCCATACAGTCTAGTCTCTGGGAAAACTGCTATGATAAAACAAAACTGTATTGTAAAAACAGCCATAGCAAATGCCTAAACAAATGGGTGTGGCTGTATTCTTATGACATTTTCTTTATGGACACTGAAATTTGCATTTCATATAGTTTTCAATATCCAACAATATTCTTATTTTTACTTTTTCAACCATTTCAAACTATAAATACCATATTTGGCTCATAGGACATGTAAAATCAGGTGGCAGACACTTGGCCCAAGAGTAACAGTTTTTGGACTCCTGAATTAGCTCTTGAGGCTGCTGGTGCTGGTTTTGGGGTGTGATTTACTAATAAGATGAATGATACTTATCTCTGGGCCCTTCAACTCATTTCTTAGCCAATTCACAAGTGCTTTAGTTGGTTCAATTCCTCAGAGAGGAATTACTATTTTATCTGTCTGCTGTGTTCAAGGGCACTCTAATGAATTAAGGTTATGGAATTCTTGGGCAAGATACACCACCTTAGGACCAGAGCGTTATGATTAAAATATGAAAATGAAAGAATATAATATAATTCATGATTCATGACAAATCATCTTAGATACCTCTAGGAATCAATAACCCATATCATCCTCCTCATTTATCCTTGTGACATTCATTCATTTCACAAAGCAAGAATTCTTGATCATATGAAATATATGCCAGACCACATGCACAGGTCAAGCTGAATATGTACACAAATTACTAGTATTATTGTGAGTTATGCATGCAGAACAAATACATTTATTTTTATACTTTTAAAAACATGTTTAGATTTTAAATATATTGTTGGGATGTGCTGTAAGACCTAACACTTTGATGATAATTTTGTTCCACAAAAATATGCACACAAAAATACAGTCAGTAGTTCAATATAAACAAATACAAATAACAATAATATTTTGAAATAAATTAGAACATAGCATCTGTACTTTAAGGAATTTGGCCTGTAGTTTTCCACATACCTGTTAATTGAATATAAGAGAAAAGCAATCTATCTTTTAGTTGCCGCCATTTCAGAGAGTATGGCTGTGTAAGAGGGTCAATTTACAAGTAAAATGCAAACCAGTACTTATGCAAACCTACTTCCCCCAAAATTTTAGTGCCTAGAAGCCTAGACTTTGGATTCAAACAGTCCTAAATTCAAATCCTGGCTTTACCACCATTAACTATATGACCTCAAGCAAGTTACTTAACCTCTCTAAGACTTAATTTCTTCACTTAAAAAATAGAAACATTGATAATGTATGATCATACACATAAAGTACACATTATAGTTTATTCACATTGATAGTAAGCATTCACTGAATAGCAAGTATATTATATTAATACAATTATCATTAGAAAAAAATCCTGTGTGCAGTGAGTTATCAAACTTTATAGAGGCATAATGTAATTTTAATATATGGCAGTTTTGACATTTTGAAAGATACCTTCCCTTGACCAGATTCGGGATATGGTAATGAAGTACATGTTTTGGTGTTGGGTCTGCTTGCACATCCTCAAGCTTCGGTTCCCTTGTTGGCTGTTTGCTTGTAGCACTGGGGGTTCTGGAAATGTTCTTTGGAATTTCCTTTGCATTTGTGCAATTTCTTGTTAACTGATAATTTAATATTCTGTATTAATTGTATTTTTCTCATTCTTATTCCCTTCCAGTTTCTCTTCTGATTATTTTATGGGTTCATTATAATTTATCAAAAGCTTACCTTTTCAAAGCATCTGATTTTAAATTCTTTTTATCAAGATGTTGCTCACCTACTTGACTTAAGAGGATGAAGAGTTTTAAATCCTTGTACCATCTACAGTGTTAAGGCATACAAATCTAGGATACCTAAAGGTTGGGTCAGAGAGATATGAGGGCTCATTTATAGCCTGGGAAGCACGCAAAGCCACAGAGTATGATAGAACAGAATTTAGATTAGGAATCAGAATATCTGGATTTAGTATCCTCTCTGGCAGCACAGGCTGTGGGCATTTTAGCCAGTCATTTACTCTTTCCTAATTCAGTGTATTAATAATATGGGAATGATTATAAATACTTACCTCATGTAGTGTAATATAAATAAGGCAATTGATAGAATAATCCCTTTATAAGTTATAAACCACTAGGCATACTACTTTATGATTATCACTAGAGGCCTGATGCACAAAAATTCATGCAAAGGTAGGCTTTTCTTCCCCTGGCTGCCTGCACTGGCTTCCCTCTGGTACCCAGGATCTAGGCTGCTTTCTTCCTCTGGCCTCCCTCAGGCACCTGGGACCCGGGCTGGCTTCCCTCTGGCCCTGGCTTGGTCAGGAAGGGTGTCTGGAATGATGTCCGGAAGATGTCCAGTCCAATTAGCATATTACCCTTTTATTATTATAGATTATCCATCCCATGATTGCATGTGGTCCAGAAAGATATCATTTAGGAAACAATTTGTGGTAATAAGAATCAAGTCCCACCTCTGACACTAACCAGGTGTGTAACATTGGGTAAATCATTAATTTATTTAAGTACTAATTTCTATAGAACAAATTAGATACTCATCAATGTCCCTTCCAATCATAAAAGGTTGGGTTTCACAAGTATCAGGAAAAGGGCATGGGTAGGCAGGCTTACTAATCTTCCAAACACAGGAGTAGTTATCTTGTGATCCTGTATTCAGTGGGGCCATTATGAGTGTGGAAGGCTAAAGGTGGCTTGGGAAAAGCGACTCCAAAGGGGATTCGCTGGGTAACAGAGCACACACTACTCAAGGGAATACTGCTTCACAATGAGCTCCTGCAGTTTCAAAACTGAAAAGACTTTGAACTATACTCAGAGTCACCAAAGAAAACAGAAAGATAGTATTGACCATTACTTTGTCTAAAGTGATGAGGACTGGCCCAGGCATCTTCCACAAAAGTAAGAAGGGAAAAGAGAAAAGAAGGTTAAGAAATTATAGCCTCCTGAATGGGCTTTATGCCTCCTCTCTTTCTAGTCCATCCCCCATATTACCACCAGAGGGACCCTAAACTCAAGTATGGTCCTCCCCCTGTCCAGATTAAAAGTCTGATTTCTTCCATGGAAATATGTTCAATGTCACTAATCATCAGGGAAATGTAAATCAAAACCATAGTGACATATTACTATGTATCTGTTAGGATGTATATTATAAAAAAGCAGAAAAAAAGTATTGGCAAGGATGAGATATTAGAATCTTTGTATACTGTTGGTGGGAATACAAAGTGGTGTAGCTGCTGTGGAAAATAATGCGGAACTTCCTGTTTTCTACAGAGCGAAATCTGAGTTTCATTTTCTTCAAGTATCACTCACTATATATAGGGTCTACTCTAACTCTTCAGCCTCATGTGTAGCTTCTTTTCCCCCAAACTGAATCATTCTGAACTTAGTATCTTTGTTTACTTAATAGCTCAGCGCTTTTGCACCTGCTATTACTCTGTGAGGACTATCCTTATATAATTATTTATTTAGAGAAATATTTCTTTTCCTTTTGGACCCAGATCAAATATTACCTTAATAACCATGTATTATGGCACCTAGCATAAAGATTTTTTAAGAAGGTGGTTACATGTCTGCTTTTCTATAGCATACAAACTTGCAGAGATGAGTTCATGTTTTATTGTGCTAATAGGTACTTTAATTAATTAATACTTCATAGAGTTTACCAATGGTTAACTGAAATGAACCAAAGGATGTAAGCATCTAAAGAGGATATAAGTAGATAAAATCTAAGAAGTGACAAATGTGGATTTGGTAAAGTCACAAACAAGTTAAATAAGTTAGGTAGGGATAGTTTCTCCAATTAAATGATTTATTCAATAAATATACAGTACGTGTCTCCAGGTGCTAAGGATAGAAAAGCAAACAGGGTTGACTTAGCATGCTTAATCAGCTAAAATACCAGTATTTCCAAAGAGTGTTGGGCAAGGGGGAAAGTGACAAAGTAAGAGGTGGAATATCAGAAAGGGACAATTAGCCAAGGCCTTAGGTGTTTGAGTGAAAACTTCACTTTTACTGTAAGTGCCTTTGCTTTAAAGATTTAAGCATGGGAATGAAACAATCTGATTGACATTTGGAGGAAGTCACCCTGGCTCTTCTGTGGAGAATAAATAGGCAGTGAAGACAGGAGGATATCAGCTGGCAGTGAGTGAATACAGGAGGATATCAGCTGTAACACAAGATAACCAGTGCATCAGACCAGGTGAGAAATGACATGGCCTAGTGACCAGAATTACCCAGATTTCTTGACCCCATTTCTAGGGTTTCTGATTCTGTTTGTCTGATGGTGATGGGGGTGGAGAATTTGCTTTTCTAACAAGATTTCAATGATGCTGATGCTGCTTTCTGGAGGCCACACTGTGAGAACCACTGACCCCTACTATAGTAATAGAGGGGGCAATGCAGTTGGAACAAAGTGGACTGATTTGAAATATAATCTGGAGAAAAGATTAAGAAGACATGTTGATTTGCCAATACTAGAAAATATTAGGATAAGGAAATATTCCATGAAAATTGAATGAGAGAAAATACTAGGAAATTCTAGGAAAATGAATAAGGTTTTTTGTTTTGTTTTAAGCAAACAAGAGGAATGCCCTTCACACAGCAGGCAGTAAATGTATGGGCATCATTTACCACCACACAGACACACACACATATCAACAAGTAAAATCAAATGGTTTTTCAAAGTGTTAGAAGAAATTGTGTATTATAGGACCCTATAGGAGCTCCTTTGGGGTTAGGATCTTGTGAATGGTTAAGATTGAATATGATAGTATAACTATGTCTTTTCATTTGTCAGAGGAAAAATGGGAACAAGGTGAACAGGCCCAGTGTGACCCAGTGTAGTTCCTTTCAGTGTTCTTCAAAAACCAGCCACTGTCTCACACAGGTTAGCTCTTCTGCTGTAGCATCCCATGACGTGTCTGTATCTCCTCTAGGATGGACTCCTCGCCTTAGCACCTCTCTCTTTGTACATGAACTTGAGGAATGTAGTTAAAAACAAATCTGCTGGTGCCTCAGCGATTCTGCCTAGGTTCTGTCAGTCTCCTGCTCCATCTTGGCATCTCCAGTTTCTGCCCAATTAGTTACTTTACTTAGCTAATAAGGTGAAATTATATTCCTCAAAAATTCACACATTGAAGTTGTAAGTGTCTCACCCTTGCAGTACCTCAGAATGTGACCTTATTTGAAAATAAGATCATTGCAGATGTAATTAGTTAAATTATGATGAAGTCATTGGGTGGGTACTAATCTAATTCTATTGGTATCCTTATGGAAATGATAAATTTAAACACAAAGACATGCAAACAGAGAGAACATCATAGAAGATGAAGGCAGAGAATGGGGTGATGTTTCTATGCCAAAGATTGTTAGCAAATCAACAAAAGCTAAGGGAGAGGCATGAAACATATTCTTCCTTAATAGTGCTCAGAGGAAACCAACTCTGCCAGTACCTTGCTTTTGCACTTCTAGCCTCCAGAACTGTGAGGCAATAGATTTTTGTTAGTTAAACCACTGGGAGTACTTTGTTATAGCGCCTCGCAAACTAATACAGACTCTGTGGTTATTACTTCATTGTACTGTTTACCTCTAAGCTGTGTCTTCTTTATTTCTGAGACATGCCTTTCTTTTGTGCTCTGCAGTCAGTGGTCCAACATTGACCCTTTCCTAGGTCAAAGCAGACCTCCTAGGACCTCAATCAGGGCACAGTGTCCCACATCCCTCCTTTCCAGATACGGGATTCTGACACTCTCCTGCTTTGGGCAATTGCCTCCATAAAAGTCTGTTCAATGTTTTATTATTCATCTTTGTGTCATACCAATTATCACAGTGCCTAAAACATAGCCAGTGTGCTTGTTGAATGAATAACCAAAGTAATGAGCTAAGCATTCTTTATTTTTCCATTTTGTAAAGGAAAAACTCAAAGGCTTTTTGACCTTCATGCTGGTGTCTTTTTGTCAATACAATGAGTGGTTTATTTGGGAAGCATCTGTTTTGGGATCACATTACTCAGTAAATGTGTATTCTTAATGAAGGTGATCAGTGCAGATCAAGCTGACATCAACACTAAAGATATGGAGGATTGCTTTGGTGTGCAAATGGGAAATGGTTTGGTGTCGGGGATAATGAATACATGAGAATTAGAACTGCATTATTAAACTGAGGGGATGAAGCTTGTCATTAGTTCCCACTGCTTCTTGGAGTTATTGTTAATAGCTGTTTGAGTGAGGAGACGGAAACATGTGGAGATGATGATGTGAAGAAACAAGTGTGTAGATAACGTCTGCTCACTGAGATATGTGGTATTTGGAATTGATCATCCTGCAGTTTTCACTGAGAGGCTAGTGATTTTGAACTGATCTGTTTTCCCAACCCAATCAGAGGTACAAGCAGTTGGTATCTCTGCAGACTCTGCCTGGTGTCTGCATCAGACTTTGATTTCCAATGAAATGCAATGTTCACCTGCCACATTCTGGTACCAGACTCCAAAGAATGATGATCTTTGTTTATCTAGGGGGGGGGGGGGGTTGTTCCTGGGAAGGATGGTGGCAAAATTATCATTCAAACTAAAATGTTTCTGAGAGAGAGAGAGACACTATTAATATTTAAGCATTGACAAGAGGCATAATTTGGGTAAATTCTTACTAATGGACCACTGAAAGCCCTGTTAAAATTCAAACTCCACCCTCAGTAGTTTCAATCAGCGTTAACTAAGTACCCATTCATCAGTAACGGTTAACTTCTGCCAAAGACTGCTCTCATTTTTCTGGAACTTTCTACTCACAAGAAAGTTGCTCAGTGAAAACCTAACATAATATTGGGAAAGTTATTTTGTACCTCTAGGCTACAATTTTCCCATCTGCAATGGGACTAATATATACATGATTTTGTGATGATTAAATAAACTAATATGTATATAGACCATAGGACTTGACCTGTAAATGCTCAGTTAATAGTAGCTGCTGTTATTAAGTCACCTATACTATGACTTCAGTACCAACCATGTAGAACAGCTATGATCTTCTTGAAAGAATATTCTTATAGAATAGTTCTGGTGTATTTCTGAGCATTTATAATACCCCCCCACCACCACCTCATGCTGGAGTTTGTTCATTTGTTTTTTGATACACTAAATGACTATAAATTCTTGCAAAGTTGAAAATTAAACCAAAAATGTTTGTCATGAAATGTGCCCTGTTGCCTGTGCCATATCTGATGGCCTGAACATAGTAAAACTAATTATTTCTGAAAAATATATTACAGAAAAGATTTGTTGAAATTTAGCTCAACAAGAAAAATCAGGAAATTGGTCTTTTAAATGACCATTACAGATGTAAAGGTGTTTATCTCCAAACTATACCATACATGATGGAAACAAAATCCTAAGCTGTTGGTGTGGGGTTTCTCTCCTCAATTTGTTTTATTGTTGAGAGTGTTACAGATGTCCCCCATTCCCCTTTGCCCCCCTCCACTCATCTCTCACCCCACCCCAAGCCTTCACCTGTCTACACATATAAGTTCTTTGATTAATCTCTTCCTTCCCTCTGAGATCTGTCAGTCTCTTTCTGCTTCCATTGTCTGTGATTCTATTTCATTTGTCAGTTCACTTTGTTCCTTAGATTCCACATATAAGTGAGATCATCTGATGCTTATCTTTCTCTGACTAGCATAATACTCTTTAGGTCTTTCCAGGCTGTCTCAAAGGGTAAGAATTCCTTCTTTTTTACAGCTGCATAGTGTTCCATTGTGTAAATGTATCACAGCTTTTATGTCTATGCCTCTACTAATGGGCACTTGGGCTGTTTCCAAATCTTAGCTATTGTGAATAATGCTGCTTTGAACATAGGGATGCCTATATTTCTTCTGATTAGTGTTTTGGGATTCTTAGGATATATTCCTAGAAGTAGGATCACTGAATCAAATGGCAGTTCCACTTCTAATTTTTTGAGGAACCTCCATACTATTTTACATAGTGGCTGCACCGGTCTGCATCCACCAGCAGTGTTATAGGATTCCTTTCCCTCCACATCCTCACAATACTTGTCATTTATTGATTTGTTAATGGTAGCCATTCTGACAGGTGATACTTCATTGTCATTTTAATTTGCATCTCTCTGTTGACTAGCAACTCTAAGCATTTTCTCATAAGCCTGTTGGCCTTCTGTATGTTCTCTTTGTAGAAATATCTATTCAGGTCCTTTGCCCATTTTTTAAATTGAATTGTTTATCTCCCTCTTTTTGAGTTGCATGAATTCTTTGTATACTCTGGAAATTAACCCCTTATCAGATGTATCATTGGCAAAAATGTTCTCACAAACCATGGGTACCCTTTGAATTTTGAGGATGGTTTCTTTTGCTGTGCAGAAATTTTTTAGTTTGATGTCGTCCCATTTGTTTATTTTTCCCTTTGTTTCTCTTGGTCTAGGAAATGTATCAGCAAAAATTCTACTACGTAAAATGTCTGAGATTTTACTGCCTCTGGTTTCTTCTAGGACTTTTATGGTTGTACAACTTGCATTTAAGTCTTTATCCATTTTGAGTTTATTCTTGTGTATAATGTAAGTTACTGCTCTAGTTTCATTTTTTTTGCATGTATCTGCCCAATTTTCCCAACACCATTTATTGAAGAAACTACCTTTATTCCATTGCATGTCCTTCCCTCCTTTATTAAATATTAATTGACCATATGGAGTTGGTCGACTTCTGAGTTCTCTTTGATCTATATGCCTGTTCTTGTGCTAGTACCAGGCTCTTTGATTACAATGACTTTGTGGTATAGTTTGATATCTGGTATAGTGATCCCTCCAACTTTGTACCTCTTTCTCGGAATTGCAGTGGCTATTTGAAATTGTTTTTGGTTCCATATAAGTTTTTGGAATATTTGTTATAGTTCTGTGAAATATGTTGTTGGAATTTTAATAGGAATTGCATTAAATTAGTAGATAGCTTTGGGTAATATAGACATTTTAATGATATTAATTCTTTCAATCCATGACCAAAGTATAAATTCTATTTTTTATATCTCCTCTATTTTTTTCTAAAGTCCTATAGTTTTTTTATACATTAATAATGAACTCTCAGAAAGAGAAACTAAAAAAAAAATACCATTTAACATCGCAACAACAACAACAAAAAGATACCTAGGACTAAACCGAAGCGGTAAAAGACTTGTTCTTGGAAAATCTTAGGCTTTTGGTTGTTATGACCTGAAGCCTTCATGCTGTGTCTTCATCAAGAAGCTTCCTATACAAATAAAGGTACAAAAAAAGAAGCTCCCTAATATTCAGTAAGATTATGGAGGCCTGTGCACTATTGCCCATGAATGGTCAGGAGTGCCATCTGTCCGTAAGGTGCAATGTGTAATGGCATAATGCCCAATTTCTTCATAGGTTTTCTGTATTTGTCAAATGAGAGTCTAATCAGAGAAAGACTCCTCCCACTACCTGGCGTGCAACATGCATCACACCAGTCAATAGGAAAAAAGTGAAAAATATCTCTAGGTGTACTACCAGAGCCATAAGCAGAGACGGTGACTATAACAAAGAATAGAAACTCGGGATTAAGTATTCAGAGTAGAAAATATCAGATCCACAGAACTCTTTCCAGGATTAGCAAGTAGAGCGATGAGATAGCCCTTTGTAGATCTCCTTAGAAAGCCATGAACAGAGATATGATATTTACAGTGTATTTTGAACATTTGAAGAAGCAGAGACTAAGAACTTTGTGCAAATGGAAAAAATAAGGGCTCTATCCAAAAGAGTTGACTGATCCCAAGAGAAATATTAGGTGAGAACTCTGAACTGTATTTCATCAGTAGAACCTGGAAGAAGAAATTAGACTGGACCAGAACAGAGATTATTCCACAAAGTACATCAGCAAAAATGTTTTTATTAGTTTCTTAATGAAAAAAAAAAACACACACACCTGGAACTTTTATCAGAACCCCAGTGTATATGTAGGGTGTTTATGTAGATTTATATCTTAATTACATATAGTAAAACATATGTAGTCCCCATTTCATAGGTTAGCACCAATCACTTGCAAGAAATATTTATATAATTCCCATAAAGTCTCAAGCTCCTTAACCAACCCAGGTATTGTTGCATATGGATTTTTAGGCTGACAGTATGCCAACTGACCACTTTAATGAAGATCATAGTAGCCCAAGAAGACAAAAATAGCACACTTTTCTCCTGATAAGATGTATATTAATTTAATTTAGTTCTGTCTGGGTATCCTGAACTTTTACAGTGCTGTTTAATTATTCATTCAAATGTGAAATTGTAATATTTTAGAATTGGGACAAATAAGATTTAAAAATAGATACAATCTAAGCCAACTTGAGAACTTGGGCTCACATATCCATTATTATTATTGATATTCAAGGTACACTTGAAATTCATAATCATTTCCCTGTAGCAGTAAGCAAGTTATTTTTATTTGAAAAGAACTCTGAATGATAGAACTGGGTACAAGGAGGAAATGCTTTCGTTTCCATAATTATGTTATTCACCGCTATATCATTGGGGCCTTATTTGTGTGTGGTCTAGCACATTGCAGAAATACAGTAATATTTGTTGAATAATATTTGTTTATATAAGTGGCATAAAGAAAGAATGAAATGAGCAAGAAGATTCAGACTGGAAAACAGTGTAGTCTTAATTGTAGCAATCATGGTGACACAAACAGCAGAACAAAAGCATCTCACATGTCTCTGGGGCTGAATTCTCGGCTATCAGGACATGCCATTCTACAGACCTCATATAACCTCTGCCCAGACTGGGGCTGCTCTGGCTGGTTGGAGCCCGCATTGCATGTTTTTATGTTGTTGTTTTTCAATTAAACAGCTAGGTTGGTTCCTGGGTTAATAATATTAATGACATTCTGAGGCTTGATTTTTCTTCATTTTTAAAAATCAGAAATAGAGACAAGGCTTTTTAATGGTTTCTAATTTTAGAAGTGGTTATAAAATCAAATAGTCTGAATTTTAAGTGGAGCTGAATTTTAAAAGGTATCAAAATTGGGTGCATTTTCTATTTTAAAAATACACCAATTTTCAGTAGAACACCAAGTGTGTGTAAGATTTATATATCCAAGTACAATTTCCATTCATTTCCTCACAAAAATGAGATAGATTGAATTTCTTATTCTATTAACTTTTTATAAGCATACTCTACTTCATAACTATCAGTGGAAATTAAAGTATTGTTAATTCACAAATCAACAGTGAGATTATAAAGCTTCTTGAAGCCAACTACCAGAATGCATTAAGTAAATAACCAGATTCTGTGATGTTTCTAGCCTACTGTTTGTCAATTCAGATTGCAATAATTGGTGCCCAGTGAAGAAAAGTATTTATCAAATCAATATACTTAAACCCTGGCCAGAATTTCTCAGTGGTTAGTGCATCACCCCTCAAATAGAATGGTCTTGGGTTCAATTCCAGGTCATGCAGGCGGTAACCAATTGATGTGTCTCTCTCACATCAATGTTTTCTCTCTGTGTCTCTCCCCCTCCCTTCCACTCTCTCTAAAAATCAATGGGGAAAATATCCTCAGGTAAGGATTAACAACAACAACAAAAATCAATACATTTACTCTTGTACATTGATAACTGAGCCTGGCTGTTAAAAGTCATTGATTACCTCAAGAACAGCTATTAAAAGAAAGAGGCCAATAAGCTGACTGGGGTGTTTTACGTTAATAAAAAGTAGTTCTGCTAAAGTAAACAGATATTGTTTCTAAGCAATAAGTCACTGTCTGGAAGAGCACATCAATCACTGCCCAAAACAGATCTCCTCAGCCATATTGATCTGCTCAGCCTACACATGTTTCTTTTAATTCTATTTTCCTGGGTTTTGTGGAAAGAGAGAATGGAGGAGAGAATATTGTGACTACTTATTGCAATAGTGTGCAAGATATGGGATATTGGCACTTTGGGCATCAATGTCCCACCTCTTCTATATTCTTAATGTTGGCCTTCGTCCCCCACCCCCATGATAACATTTACTTCATAAGCCAATGACTCAATTTAAATGTTGTTCCAAGTGTCACTTATGTTTAGAGGTTATTCAAACACAGACCAAATAAATGGCCACCACTGCACAACCAGTGTGGCTCAATGGTTGAGCACTGACATATGAACTAGGAAGTCACCATTCAATTCTTGGTTGCAGGCTTGATCCAGTGTGGAGCATGCAGAAGGCAGTCAATCAATGATTCTCTCTCATCATTGATGTTTCTATCTCTCTCTCCTTCTCCCTTCCTCTCTGAAATCAAGAAAAATATTTTTAAAAAGAAAACAATAACCATTTATTATTGCTCATGATTATGTGGGGCTAGAAGTGGCTTAGCTGGGCACTTTTGGTCTTAGTTGGGCTCACTCATGCATTTGTGGTCAGCAAGCAGATCGGCTGGAGGCTGGCTGTTGCTGGTTTGATGGGAATGACTTGGTCACATATCTTTCATTCACAACAGGTCAGCCCAACTCTGTTCTCATAGTATCTTAGAGGGATTCTCTTAAGCCCAGGCACAGAACTGATACACCTTGACCAAATCAACTCATAAAGTTGCATTCTATTGGCTAAGTCAAATCACAAGGCCAGCCTAGGCTTTAAGGGCTGGAGAAAAAGACTTTATCCTCAATGGGAGGAATTGCAAAGTCACATTGGAGGGTGCATGCCTACATGGAGTGTGGGGTGTACTTTTGTAGTCAACTGCAACTACATCTGTAGCTTTATTTTTCAAACAAAGAAAAAAACTCAAAATTTGAAACTTCTGAGAAGTAGATATATGGGCACCTGTTATTTCTGTACCTTTCTGCATGTTTGAAATAGTTCATAATTGATCATTTTAATATTTAAAATATTATATGGCAATCTTTCTGCACCAGACATATTTCCTGGAATCCCATCAAGTCAATGCAACAACCCATAGTTACACATCTAAGATTCTCACCACCCGAGTTCTTTAACACTGTATAGATAAAACTTGCAACATGTTGGGGATCTGGCTGAATTTCCATTTAAATAGCAACATTCAGCCTTCTGGTCTGTTCCTGTTGTTCTAATTACTTACCTGGAGAAATTGTTTCCTCATTTTCTAACCTACCCTGCCACAGATATCTGCTGTGCATGGTTAGACCCTGGCTAAGGAAAACATCTGTAGACTGCATGATAATGATAGCAGAAATGATTGCATGGCTCTCTGTGAAGGTTTATGCATGTATCCACAGATGTGCCTATTGTTACAAAAGGTATGAAACACAATGTGTAATGGGTAGAAAGATATTGCTATCACTTTTCCATTATCTATGGAGGGATTTGTCTAAAACCCAATATTAATCTCGGGGTAGAATCCTCAAATGTATTTCTTACATTTCTTCTCCTGCTGTTAAGTTGTATGTGAGGAGTACACAGGCTAATTCTAAACAGCCTAAGAAGAGCATAATTAAGGATGAAAATATACTGACAATAAATTCCACATGCCAGTATGTATTATATTGGGTAATCAGCAGATCTGTATTTTATCCCTTTATTTTTTGGGGTAATTAAGAGTTTTCTGTTTCCACTATTAAATAGGCCCTCATTTATATAAGGTAAGTTCTTTTAAATTAAAAAAAATCCTCATGGTTTAAAGTATTACATATATCCATCTTTTCCCTATTGATCTCTTCTAGCCCACACCTTCCCTAATTTTTTATTCAACCTAAAATGGAACTTGTACACAAGAAATACCAAGAATTAGTATTTTTTTCATGTCACCTATCCAGACCTCTGAGTCTCCCTCTTGTGATAATCTGTCCCAGAAAATTGTAAAACCAATTAATTGGTTCTAAAATGGAGGATTCAGCGCCTGTGCTGGGTTTGAGGATGGAACTAACATTTTACAAAGTCCAGCCCAGCAGCAGCTGCCCCATGGGATTTGGGAGGTAGAGCAGCAAGTCACTCTGGAATTTAGAGCTTTATTATAAGGAAGTGCTAACTCTCCTGGTTCTTCTTATAAATGGAATAAAGGAGGAATCTTACCCTTGAGCGCTTTAACCTTGTGCATGCTCAATATCTTTATGAAATGCAATATCTTATGATCCTTTAAATAACAAATGACCTTATTCCCTTTTATGGGGTCATTAAGGCCTCTAACAGTCCAGGTATAAATCCCAATCACTACTGCACATCTTAATTTGCTATTCACATGTGAATCTCTTTGGTTCACAATTACTCTACAACAGCAACTGGCTCATCAAATTATCCCCATTGGAACTTGTCTATTAAAGACATTGCAGTTTACATCTTAGGGCCTTAATTAAAGTCACAATACTTGATAAACCTCGAGCAACTAATAATTGGAAACTAACAATTAGTACCAGCCATCTCTTGCAATTGAAATCAGCTCTACTGCTGGCTACGTGACTAAGCAAAAGGAAATTAGTACACCAGAAATGGCCCACATGCCAAATATGTGTTAACATTCACTCCTGGGTTTCAGCCAAAGCAATGAAAAGAACTTGGCATTAAAATATGATTAGCTAAAAGTCTTTGTATAGATATCTGTACAATGTCTGATAGCCCTGTGGCTTCTCAGCCTTTATCATGCTCATTGCTATTTTCATCATCCTATCACTGGGTATCTGTGGAGATAGTGCTGTAAGACCATCTCTTTGAGCTTCTTTTCTTCTGAAGAAACCTATAGCTTTCTTTCTTTCTTAACAAAGCACAGGTCACATTATCCTACTATATTCTGCATATACCCCCTTTTTGTGCCTCTTATTGTCTAGATCAGTGATGGGAAAATTCATTAGTCAATAGAGCAGCAAACTGCGGCTCACAGGTCTCACGTGACTCGCGAGCCACAGTTTGCCAACCACTGGTCTAGTTGATCACAATATCTGAGGCTTAAGGCATGGCAGGAAGCACACAGATTGATTTGGTGAATCTAAGAGACACTTCTAGGACTGAAGGCACTGAGCCATGTCTCCCAATTAGCTACTATACTATTCTGAGACCACACATTTTGGAAGGTGACTGGGGAAAGTTTATTCCAGTTCCCTGTCCTGGAAATGAGCCTTTTTCAGCTGGAAATATGTTAATAATGGCACTTTGCAATAGGCATCAAGAGAGGAAATCTTAGAATGAGATTGGTCAGTCTGTTTGTTGGTCACCATTGCATCCCCACTTTCTTATTCCCATTCCATTGAATAGCTAATGGAATAGGATATTGCTCGAAGGGGCCTCAGCCAACTTGATGAAGCATCTCAAATGTCTTTTCTCTAATTCGCTTAACTTGTGATTTTCCAGGAGTTCTTGGCAATGAGAGAAGTGTGATGTTTCAGCAGTCCTCCCTGAAAACATTGTTTCAGCTACTCCGGCTGATACAACTAGGAATGATTTTGTAATCTTTAGCCTCATCTCTTTCAACCTTTGCCAGAGAGTCATGTGGTCATGTGAAAGTATTCCAAGAAACTAATCACACAAATGTTGGGAGGTTGAACCTGGCACTTTGCTAGCACTTTGTTTCTTTTATAAAGTGAGCAAATATATCTTAAGAAGTTTTGGAGTTTTATCATAAAATAAATACTGTATATGTATCAATACTTTCACTGATGAATCTTGATGAAATGAGCTTTTACAAAAGTAACTGGGTCCAGATTCATTCAGTGGCAGCTCTGGGGTCTGCTTTAAGCTAATCCTTATGTAGCACTTGGATTTATACCAAAAAGAGTTTCCTACTTTATCCTTCCATGGTGGACAAAACCCAGAAGAGAGTTGAGTCAAATATTGTCCTGTGTCAAATTACTGGAAACCAAAAATAAGTTCTCTTTGTAGAGAATAGATTCTTACTCCCTGAACTACCCTTGAAAGTCAATCACTTAGAAGCCACGATTGATGTGCATTAACTAGAACACCATGTAACTGGTTTTGTGCAGTTTGTTGATATGATTAATCTAATCGGTGCTCATTTGAACTATTTAAAACTACTCTAATCTCAGGATTAAAATTATTCTGTAACTTCATATCAAAGAAAATTTTAAAGCTATAAGTAAAGAGTGGTCAGGGGTTGTACATAGAAACCCTAAAGGCTCCATAAAAAAACTATTAGACTCAGTAAATGAATTTGGAAATGTAGCAGGATACAAAGTTAACAGCCAGAAATGTATGTCTTTTTTTTTATATATACATCATTAACAAACTCACAGAAAAAGAAACTTAAAAAAAATTCCAGTAACTATACCAACAAAAAAATTATAGTAGCCCTAGCCAATTTGGTTTAGTGGATAGAGCGTTGACCTGCAGTCTGAAAGGTCCTGGGTTTGATTCTGCTCAAGGGCACATGCCTGGGTTGCTGGCTCAATACCCAGTAGGGAGCATGCAGGAGGCAGACGATCATGATTCTCTGTCATCGTTGATGTTTCTGACTCTCTCCCTCTCTTTTTTTCTCTCAAATCAATAAAATATGTATTCTTTAAAATTAAGATACCTAGGCATAAACTGAGTAAAAGTCTTGTACTCAGAAAACTACAGGACAGTTAAAAAAGAGAGAGAGAAATACATAAACAAATGGAAGATATACTGTGTTCATGGATTTGTAGGATCAACGTCATTAAAAAGTTCATACTACCTTAAGCAATCTATAGATTCAATCCAATCCCCATTAAAATACCAATGGCATATTTTACAGACCTAGAAAGAACTCTCAAAAAATTCATATGGAATGAAAAAGACCCCAAATAGCCACACCAGTCCTGAAAAAGAAGAACAAAGTTGGAGGGATCACAACACCAAATACCAAGCTATATTACAAAGCCACTGTCCTCAAAACTGCCTGGGACTGGCACAAGAGCAGACATATAGACCAATGAAACAGAAAAGAGAACCCAGAAATCGACACAAGCCATTATGCTCAATTAATATTTGACAGAGGAGACAATAGCATATAATAAAGTCAAGACAGTCGCTTCAATAAATGGTATTGAGAGAATTGGACAGATATATGCAAAAAAATGAAACTAGTCCACCAACTGACATTATACACAAAACAAACTAAAAATGGGTAGAGGACTTAAATATAAGATAGGAAACCATAAAAATCTAAGAATAATCTACAGGTAGCAAAATATTTGACATATCTTATAGCAGTATCTTTACTGAGACAGCTCCTAGGATAATGGCCACAAAGGAGAAAATAAACAAATGGGATTATCTATATAGAGAGAAGCCTAAGTGACCAAATGACCAAATGACTGGTTGACTGTTCACCACTGATCACTAGAGGGCAGATGCTCAATGCAGAAGCTGCCCCTTGATGGTCAGTGAGCTCCCACAGCCAACCTCCCATGGCCCAGCTGTCCGAACCTCCTGTGGCCCCTACCCTAGGCTGGCTGATCCCTATGGCCCTAATTGGGCCAGCTGGTCAACCTCCCTCAGCTCCTCCCCCTGGCTGGCCAACCTCCTGCTGTCCTTCCCCCTGGTCAACTGGCCAACCTCCTGCGGCCCATCCCTGCAGCTGGACAACCTCCTGTGGTCCCTTCCCCTGGCTATCATCCCATGGCATCTCCCCCTGTCAGCCAATCTTCCACAGCCCTGATCAGCCCCAATCACTGGCCAGGCCAAGGGACCTCACCGGTGCACAAATTCATGCACCGGGCCTCTAGTGCTATATAATAAAAGTGTGCACCGGGCCTCTAGTGCTATATAATAAAAGGCTAATATGCAAATCAACCAAATGGCAGAATGACCAGTTGCTATGACATGCAGATGCTCAATGCAGGAGCTGGCCCCTGGTGGTCAGTGCTCTCCTACAGGGAGAGTGCCACTCAGCCAGAAGCTCTGAGCCAGGGAACAGGGCTAAACCATCAGTCTGACATCCCCCGAGGGATTCTGGACTACAAGAGGGTGCAGGGCAGGCTGAGCGGGACCCCCCACAAGTGCACAAATTTTGTGCACCAGACCTCTAGGATTAAAAGAAAAATTTTCTTCACAGCAAAATAAACCTTCAAAAAAACAAGAAAGCCCACTGAATGGGAGAATGTATTTGCCAATGTTATATTAGATAAAGGCCTGACCTCCAAAATTTATAGGGAACTCATACAACTTAACAAAAGGAAGATAAGCAACCCAATTGTAAAGGACCTAAATAGACATTTTTTTGAAAGAGGACATATAGAAGGCCAAGAGACATATGAAAACATGCTCAAAGTCACTAATCACCCAAGAGATGCAAATCAAAATGACAATGAGGTACCATCTCATACCTGTCAAAATGACTATCATCAACAACACGTGCTGGTAAGGATGTGAAGAAAAAGGAACCTTCATACACTGTTGGTGGGAATGCAGGCTGGTGCAGCCACTGTGGAAAACAGTATGGGGTTTCCTTAAAAAACTAAAAATGGAACTGCCTTTTGATCCAGCAATTCCACTACTTGGAATGTAGCCCAAGAAAACAGAAACACCAATCAGAAAAGATATATGCACTCATATGTTCATAGTACCACAATTACAGTAGCTAAGATTTGGAAACAGCCTAAGTACCCATCAGCAGATGAGTGGACTAAAAACTATGGTACATCTACACAATGGAATACTATGCAGCTATAATAAAGGGAGAAATCTTACCATTCATAACAGCATGGATAGATCTGGAGAGTATTATGCTATGAGAAATAAGCCAGTCAGAGAAAGGTAAATATCACATGATCTCACTCATTTGTGGAATATAATGAACAATATAAACTGATTAACGAAAATAGATCCAAAAGCATGGAAAAGACTGTCAAACCTCAGAGGGAAGACAGGGGAGGGTGGTGGGGGGAATGAATAAGAGATTAACCAAGATGGCAGCATAGGTAAACATCTATCTTGCTGCCATACACAGTAATTTCAAAACTACAACTTAATGAAAGAACAAACATCATCCAGAATCACCAAAAAGCTGGCTGAGTGAAAATTCCACAAATAAAAGTGAAGATAGGACACTGTGACTCAGAGGAATGGTGGAGTACAGCATTGAAGATACGTGCGGAGAGAGGTTTGGAGCTGTGCACGCGCCAGCGGATAGGGCGGGCGGCTGAAAACCTGGCTGGTTTTTTTCTAACAGGGGAGACAAACACGTCCCACTTCACCGATTCCCCAGCTCTGGGCGAAGTCCAGGGAACCCACAATCAGATGGGGTAAAAACTGGGGAGGCACGCCGAAACTCAGGCGCCGCAAGGGTCTGCAAGTTTGTGGAGAGGGCGAGCTTGTGCAGAGTGCGCGTGAACTTGGGAACAGCATAGCTGCGTGACTGTGCAGAGAGAACTCATGACTTAATCTCTTGTTCGGGAAACCACCAGACTGCATTGTTTTATGACCCTGGGTGAGACGTTGGTTGTGCAGACTCATTTGGGGAGAGGCTGAATTGTCTAGCAGCAGGTGGAGCTTGGAAGCAGCTTTCTCTCAGAGGTGCTGGCAGCCATTGCCACCCGGCACAGAATCTCAGAGGCCGCATAGGGTGGAGCTGACACTGCCTGCTTGGCCTAGAGACCCCACCCATCCAACCTGAGCATGGCTGAAGCTGATAGACAATTGGCCTAGAGGTCAAACCTTTCTAGTGCTAACAACAAGAATCTAGGCTTAACTTCAACAAGACTGTGCAACCCATATCCACCTCAGGTAACTGGGGAGGCTGAGCAACTGTCCATTAGAGGACATCTACCACACAAAACTAATCAACCAACTCAGGAAAGCAGCCACAATGCAGAGACATGGAAAGAAATCAGATGTGAAAGAAATGGAGGGGAAAAAAACGACTGGACATAGAATTCAAATCCACAGTTATAAGGCTTTTCAAGAGGCTCCTAGAAAAGACCGAGACCTACAAGGAAATGAACAAGACCTACAAGGAAATGAATAAGACCTACGGGGATATGAACAAGACCCTGAAGGATATGAAAAAGGACCAACAAGAAATTAAGCATACACTGACTAAAATGAAAAATATTATACAAAGACCTAAAAGTACTCTACAGGACCGCAAGAACCAAGTTAAAGATTTGAAATACAAAGAGTAAAATCCACTCAGCTGGAAAAGCAAGAAACCAAAAGAATCCAAAAAAATTGAAGATAGTGTAAGGGGCCTCTGGGACAACCTCAAGCATACCAACATCCGAATTATAGGAGTGCCAGAAAAAGAGAGAGAGAAAGACAATGAAAACCTATTTGAAGAAATAGTGACTGAAATCTTCCCACACCTGGTGAAAGAAATTGACTTAAAAGCCCAAAAAGTGCACAGAACCCCAAAATATAGGAATCTAAAGAGGACCACACCAAGACACATCATAATTAAAATGCCAAGAGTAAAAGACAGAGAATATTAAAAAGAGCAAGAGAAAAACAGTTAGTTACCTATCAGGGAGCATCCATACGATTGTCAGCGGATTTCTCAACAGAAACGATGCAGGCTAGACGGGAGTGGCAAGAAATACTCAAAGTGATGAATAGCAGGAATCTACAACCAAGATTACTCTACCCAGCAAAGCTATCATTCAGAATTGAAGGTCAGATAAAGTGCTTCGCAGATAAGAAAAAGCTAAAGGAGTTCATCACCACCAAACCAATATTATATGAAGTGCTGAAAGATATTCTTTAAGAAGAGGAAGAAGAAAAAGGTAAAAATAAAAATTATGAACACCAAATACACATCTATCAACAGATGAATCTAAAAATCAAGTGGATTAATAAGCTGATGAACTGGTGAATATAACAGAATCACGAACATAGAGAGGGAATGGACTGACAATTCTTGGTGAGAAAAGGGGTGTGGGAAGTGCAGCAAGAGACTGGACAAAAATCATGCAACTATGGGAGAGGATAGTGGAGTGAGGTGAGGGTGGAGGGTGGGATGGGTACCAGGTGGAGGGGAACTATAGGGGGGAAAAGGGGAACAATGTAATTAATAAACTGAACAATAAAGATTAAAAAAACTCAAAAAAATAATAATTCTGTATCTTGTCAAATGGGGGCTCTAGAGGGCAGTTTGACATTCAGCTCATGGAATCTTTAGGCCTTAGGTTCATAGAACTTCAAGTTTATTACAAAAATTAACCCTTCTTAGGTAATCATTTAAACTCTGCTTGAATACCTAGAGGGACAAAGGATTCACTACTTCAAGTTGTGGCAGATCCTATTTTTCTTATTGTTTTATGACATCAAAAGTTGTCTTCTCAGTACCCTTCTATTGTTTTTGGGTCTTCTCTATAGAAACATTCAAAAAATTTCTTCTCACTCGTAGGCAGTATATTCATCATTTCAGTCTAATTACTACTAACATCCTATTACTGTCATTTTAACAATTTTTATTCTTATTTTAGAACTAAAGAGAAAAATATCATCAGTCAGCCACAACCAAACATAACTAGTATGTTAAAATTCTAGAATATATTTTCTAGTTTTTATATCTTTGTGTACATACTCTTCATAGAAAATTAAGATTATAGTCTACATATTGTTTCAAAGTAGTTACTTTTCAGATAGTAAGTTATCAATCATATACATTTTCTTCTACAGCATTAATTTAATGGCTGAATCATATTTTTGTATTGCTATACCATAATTTATTTACTCAATTTCTGCTGCTAAGCATTTAGATATCTTCTAATATAAAAACATTAGGATTCATATGTATTAATATATATGTGAATATCTACTGGCTGCTCATTATATGCTAGCAATTATACAAGGTGTGCTAGGTTAAAGAGGGAAAAACACTTTCAAATGAATCCTGCTCTCAAGTAGCTTACATCCTTGTAGCATAATGTGTAGTAATCTTATTGTCGTAGGTAGCAGGTAATTATACTTCCATAGAAGTAAATAGCTGAGACAGGGGAGCTGTACATTATACATTGGCTCAGTCTTTAGCTGTGCAGAATAGACCCTCTATGTTTGAGCCTGTTTCCCCACCAATACTAAAATTTTATCATTTTGTTAAGTCTTCACAATTTGATAGTTTGACTGTGAAATCACATTGTTGTTTTAACTGGAATTTTTTTAATTTAATGCTTTACTATGATAAAAGAAAAAGTAAAGTGTCTTTTCACAAGCTAAAAACTTAAATCAAAGATAGAAAATACCCGTGATCTCTTTTCACTTTTTCCTTGAACTAAATCAAATTGTTTGCTTCTTCAAATTACTGGACTATTTTTAGTAAATATTTCAAGGTGTTAAAAACAGAATGTTTTCTTTTACACCTGATTTCTTTCACTGAAAAACCTTTGACCCCATGAAAACAGGTTTTAATAGGGTTAATTTAGTTATTCAGCCTATCACAGTGACTTGGCTCCCTGTTATCTTGTGGTACATATTTGTCTCAATCTACACGTTATTTTAATGCAGCTGTGCTTAATAGCATGTGGAGAGAGTAACTGTGTTTGATTTTGTTTAACAGAGTATCACATGATCTGTTTAACAGATACCAGCATGAAACAGAGCAGAGTGAGTTGGTCTCAAAATGAGAACAGAGAGAATTCAAAACAGGAGTCCAGAACTCAGTAGGTTTTTTCTGAGGGTCTTGGTATGGCCTTTCCCAGATATGCTTCCCTGGCTGAGATGGAATCAAGGAGAGTCAGCTAGACCTTACTTTATTGCACCATCTTCATAGGTTTGTGACCCTCAAACAAAGCAGCCAAAACTTGCCTGGTGGCTTTCAGACATGCTAGGTGCCCCAAAGTGAGAGCTGGGCCAAGACTAAAAAGAAGACCCAGGAATCTTGGTCCAGTAATGTTTTCTCCTTAGTCTGTAAGGATTGGACAGACTTGGCTGCTGAAGGCTTCTTCCTCCATGCCCTTGGCCTACTTCCCCTTACCTTTCTGCAACACCTCTCTCTCTTCTATGAAGTAAACTAATAAGATATTTAGTCCATCTTAGATGCCACTCTTCCATGTAGCTTCTTTGAGTTCTTCCTAATGAGTGTAATGGGTCCCTCCTCTGAAGCCACAGGTAATAATAATAGTGAACATATCTATAATATTTATTATACTGGGTACTCTTCCTCTAACTAACTCATTTAATTCTTACAACAAACCCAAGAGAATAGTAGTATTACCTCTGTTTTGTGAATGAAAAGACTGAGGAACAAAGAGGTAGGTTAGGTAACTTTCACAAAGCAACACAGCTGATAAATGGAAAAGCCAAATTTCCAACCTTGGCAGTCTGATCCTAGAAGCCACTCTGCTATATAGCTTTACTTCTCTTCTGAAAGCTATATTCAAACGCCAACTTTTGCCCTAGACATTAGGACAATTTCAGTTCTCTGGCTTCATGATAAGGAAACCATGCCTAGTGATTCTCCCAAAGTCACACACACTGCCAGGGAGAGGCAAAAATGGAACTCACACCAGATATCCTGGTTCCAACTCCATGATGTTGCTCAAAGAATGCATCAAGCATCATAGTTATGATGTCTTACCTGACATGTGATATTATCATACTTATCCTCACCAATTTACTGTTTTTAAACATCTGCAGCACGTATTATACATTGTATATAAGTGTTAATTTCTTGTATTTCACATACCCTATATGTACTACTATTTTTTAAATTTAATTTTTACCTGATTTGGTAAAGTGGCCGAAACAATGGCTCTGCAGAGCTGGTATTATTTATTTCTCACACAGTGTTTTAAAATAAATACATGTGGTTTTTTTCCTTATACACTTAATAGAATATGGAGCCCACTGCCAGAAGAAATAGCACCATAGTAAGGAAACACTGATTTGTTGGTGGATAAGATGGCACAGATTTAGAGATTAGATCAAGTGCTAGCTCAGTCACTTGCTATCTTTTGGGCTAACCACCAGAGCTCTGTTCACTCTTTTGGAAATAAGGTCGAAATAGTATCCTGTTTACCATCATGGCTGGCTATGGGGTGAAAATGAGAAAAGAGGTGGCTCTTTATGAGCACAATCATCATCATCACTATCGTCATCATTGTCTACTTTTGTATTCCCCATAACACCACTCTGAGCATCTGTGGGTAATAGACACTCAAGGCTCCCTTATTAAAGGAGTAGAAATGTTTTCTAAGTCTGTGTATCTCCAGATATCCACTAGGAATTCAGAGGTACAATGAAGGTTAAATTTATCTTGCCCTCTTTATCTATAAAGGTGCAGTGCATCACTCAATTCTGACTCTTTACTGTTTCCCATAAGAAATCCAGTCACTCTTAGCATTTCTTGAGTTGAGAGTGACTTTACTGAAGAATTGAGAGATTTATGGAATGGTATCAAATCCCAATCTGCATAGCTTGTGTCAATTCCCTGGTTTTCATTGTCATTCATATTCTCTCTATATATCTATATCTATGAAGTATATAGGTGTGTGTGTGTGTGTATCTATATATCTATATATCTATATCTATATCTATATATCTATATATCTATATATCTATATATCTATATACCCATATACCTATATACCTATATATCTATATCTATCTATCTATCTATCTATCTATCTATCTATCTATAAGATTTTTCTCTCTTTTCCTTTCTCTATCTTTTCTTCCGGCACCACTCTTCTCACTCACTCTTACCTGTGGAAAGCCCAAACAATTATTTGAATATTCTGATTGTAACTATCCTATCTAATAAAAGAGTAATATGCAAATTGATTGTACCTTTGCTACACCCATAAACCAAGCCCACCAGCCAATCAGAAGCTGGGGCGGAGCCAGCCAGTGAGTGTGGCCCTGGCCACGGGGGGCGGGGGGGCAGGGCCAAGGTGGAGCAGCTATGGGGGGTGGGGCCAAGGCTGCGCAGGCCACAGGGAGCAGGGCCGAGGCAGTGTGGACCGTGGGTTACAGGGTCGAGGCGGCCAGGACCATGGGTGGGTGGGGTCAAGGCAGCTGGGGCCATGGGAGATGGGGCTGAGGCAGCCAGCGTGTATTGGCCAGGAAGAAGGCCTGGGCTGGGGAGTGCAGGGCTGAGGCCCCTGCTAGCCTGGTGCAAGCTGGTTGGGTCAAAGTCCCAGGCTGGGGAGGGGGGGTGGGGGGGCGGGTTGGGATCGAGCCAGCCATCTGCCCCATTGCAGGGTGATGGCTGGGTGCCCATGGCCTAAAGCCTCGGCCAGGCAGAGGGTAAGTGGTCAGTAGGACATCCCTTGAGGGCACCCAGTATGTGTGAGGGGGCAGGTTGGGCTGAGGGATCACCCAACCCCAGTACACAAATTTCGTGCATGGGGCCCCTAGTAACAATAATAATAACAGCAACCTTCTTGCACACACATTCATCTTTTGTTCCTACAAAAATCATGTAAGACAGATAAGGCAAGTCTCCATTTTATAGGTGAGAAAACAGAAGCTATAACACATTCCAAGTCAGTTACAACATTTTCATAGGAAGTTGACATTGGAACACTGGTCTCCTTATACTGAACTCAGTGTTTTACTTTGACAAGAAGTTCTCAAGTAATCCCCTCTATAAAACCATGGTATTATAGCAATTGGAGAAAATGAGATCACCCAAGGAAAGATTTTAGCTGTGTAAACAAGGAGGGGATACAGGGTGATGTACTGAAGAATGCTGGTATTTAGAAATCAGCTCTTGGAAGAGAAGCCTGCAATTTATTTTGAGATAGAGTGGGCTGAAAAGTAGGAGGAAAGCAAGAAGAGGGTGTTGTCATAGGAATGGAAAGAAGAGAATGTTCCAAATAAGTATGGGCAGCTAAGTTCAATCATTATGAAAGATCCATTAGGAAGAATTCAGAGCAGAGTCCATTGGGCATAGCAAAATAGAGAGTATTGATCTGAGAACAGTTTCGTTGGAGTGATTGGGGAGGAAAAGCCATCTAGCTATGGGTTGAAAGATGAATGGAAGGTGAAGATTTGAGAATATCATGTGTGGACAACTTGAGAGAAGGAACACAGAAAAACAGGCAGTAGCAGGAGGGGCATGCTAGTTCAAGAGTGGGTATTTTCTTTAAGATCAGAGGAAGTTTGAGTGCTGATGATCCTATATAGTAAAAGGTAAATATGCAAATTGACCGAATGACAGAACAACCGGTCACTATGATGTGCATTGACCACCAGGGGGCAAATACTCAATGCAGGAGCTTCCCCCTGGTGGTCAGCCACTCAACTAGAAGCCCTGAGCCGGGCTCATGGCTGGTGAGCACAGCGACGGTGGTAGGAGCCTCTCCTGCCTCTGCAGTACTGCTAAGGATGTCCGACTGACAGTTTAGGCCTGCTCCCCATGGGCTCCTACTGTTAGAGGGTGCAGGCCAGGCTGAGGGGTTCCTCCCACCACCAAGTGCGCCTTTAGCGCGTTAATATAATTGAAAAGGAGATAGAATATGCAGAAGAAGAGATTAAAGACTTGATTTATCTTCAATACCTTTTTACTAATCCCATCTCTATTTCTTTCTCTTTTTCTTCTCTATTTCTGTCTGTCTCTGTCTTGCTGTCTCTATCATCTAGCTAACACACACACACATGCCCTTCAAGATTCCAGTGCCTTGGTGTTTGTATGCTGTCTTCTTGAAGGCCTAACATGCAAGATTGCAATCCACAAAAGCCAGCCTACCTCCCCTCAGGTCAAAATCTAACTTCTCTCTCTTTCCCACATCTTACCCTTCATCGAATTATGTTTCTTTTCCCTAGAACATTTTTGCTCCCTCAGATGATGAAGTCCTTCATGCCAACAAATATAGTGATAATTCTATTTATGCCACTTCGCACACAGTATTAACATTTGTAAAGAGATAAAATAGAAATGGTGATCATCCAGGGTATTAGTTTTCTATTGCTTTTTAATAAATTATTATAATTTAGCTGCTTAAAACAACTCCAGTTTACTATCTACAGTTTCTGTAGGTTAGGAGTCCAGCATGGCTCAGCTGGATTCTCTGCTTAGAGTGTCATAAGACCAAAATGAAGGTGTTGGCCAGTTGGGCTTTCATCTGAAGGCTCTGGGAAGGAATATGCTCCAAATTCATTTCTTGTAGTTGTAGAACTGAGGTCTCCATTTCCTTTCTGACTATCACCGGGTACTACTCTCAGCTTACATAGACCACAGGCATTGCTGGGCCCATGGACCCCTCCATCCTCAAAGCAAGAGAAGCATGTTAAGTCTCCTCATGTTTTAAGTCAATTTCTTTTCTGCTAACAGCTAGAGAACACACTGCTTCGGTCAGGCTCACCCACATAATCTCTGTATCTTAAGGCTAACTGATTTAGCACTTTAATTCCATCTGCAAGTATCTAGCAGTATTTAGACTAGGTGACAGGAATCTTTGGGCTCTCTCCCAGGCTCTGCAACTAAAAGATACTTACTCTGAATTCTTTAAGAACGCTCTCTACTATACCTATAGCCACATGAAATGGACACTGCCCCACCCCTTTTCCCCAGGCAGCCAAGTTTTATACCATGTGATACTGGGGCCATCACCTTACCACAACTGATTGGCATAAGGGTGGCCTCTGGCCCATGGAGTGGACTCAGTCCATGATAGCTTCCAGTTCCTGGTTCTGATCCCTCAAGATACCCATTTGTATTTCTTGCCCTGAGTGAAAATTAGTTACAGTGAAATACATTAGTTTCCCTTCTCTTTAAGACAATTTGAGCTGATGCTTCTTACATGAAACCAAAAGAGATGGGATTAAGAGACTAGGGTACTTGCTAGTGACACCCTCACTTCCAAGCATTCATTTCAAGGACATTTAATATGTTCTAAATCCAACACACCATTCTAAGCAAACACTAGGATAAGAGAAAAGAGAACTGTGTCTCCATTTTGGGGGGAAAGCTACCACTCTTAAGTTGAAGAGTGTCATTGTATTTTGGAGAGTGTAGAAGATCAATCAAAAATGGTAGCCCCAGAATGCCCTTCCTGTATCCATGCCCTGAGGCTCATTATTTCTCTAGCATCAAAGGCCTTATTTGCCTTACACTTGCTCAACTATGTGACTTGGCCAATAGGATGCTAGCAAACTAGACAAAAGCAGAGGCTTGAAAAAGCAGCAGCACATTTTTGCTTCCTCTCTTAGTACCCTTAACCCAATTAAAATAAGCCTAGGTAGCCTGCGGGAAGATGAGAGATCATATGGACAGAACAGAGCTGATCTTGCCCTACAGGTCCTGGATCCACCAGTCCCCAACCAACTCAATAAGTAAAGCCAAAGAGATGCACAGAATCACCCACTCCATTCATAGATCTGTGAAAAGAATAAATGGTTAGTGTTTTCAGGAACTAAGTTTGGGGGTGTTTTGTTATATATGATAGAAAAATGATGCAGAGAGAAAATCCAAAGCCAGCTTCAATTCTGTGAGCCAGATGTTGTCTAACATTAAAATTTGCAGAGAGCAGGAAATAAGTTGCCCCAGATTTATGACTTCATTCATTTGAGAGATTTCAAGGGTAAGGAGGCCTTGACTACTTCAAGTATAGCATAGCTCTCCCACTGTTCAGATTTTAACAAATATGACAGCTATTTTTATTTCTGTTCTTTTTTTGGGGGGGGGGTGGAGATCAGCATCAGATCTTTTAATTAAGTAATAGAAAGGTAATTAAGACAAAAACATAATTATGCAGGCTATTCTTATGCACCCACAGAGAAAGAAAAGCAGAAAGTACCAGCTGCAAACATCTGCAGTAAAAGAAGCCTTAGGACAAAGAGCAGTTTCTGATCTTGCCTCCTTCCCCTCTTTCAGAAAATGCCAGTCTTACAAGATAGTAAATCAGTGGTGAGGTACTAGCCGTATAATATGTGCTGTCCATCTTGTGAGACACTAAACCAAGCAAGGTCCCTTGTACTCACATTCTGCACCTGTCACCAAGTGTCCAATAAAAACCCTGTTCTCTGGGGGCATGTCAGGAAAGAGCAGAGCAGAGCCTTGCCCAGTCATCCTCATCATCCAGGAAAGCCCCTCAAGCAAGGCTGTCTGCATGGTCTGCCCCCAAGGCTGAGTCATCGGAGGCCCTCAACTGCAAATCCCACCTGATCCATGACCACTGACAATCACACAGAATTCAGAGAAATTAATGTAAAAGTAAGGGAGCATCTGTGACACACTCTAGTTAGCTCCACCTCCCAGGTGGTCTGGGATAGACCTCATCTCTCCCAATGAGGGAGGATGGGCATGGGGCAAGAAGTCAGGAGACCTCAATTTAAATCTTCCTTTTGTCATTTACTCAACAAGTATTCCTGAACAAAATTCCTGTATTCCCTGCAAGGGCTTCTGTATTATCTTCCGTAAAATTGGGATAATGATGACTGTTTGCCAAACTCACAATTCAACTTGATTTTTTATAATAAATGGAAAAAGGGGACACTCTACAACTAGATAATAAATGGGAAAAAGGACCTCTACAACTAGACATTCATTCTTTAGTCATGTAAAATCTGAGCATGGACCAGGGTCAGACCACCTTGATTTAAGTCTCAGGCTGCTCAACCTTGAGTGGGTTATTTAAGTCAGCTTTTCTCATCTGTAAAATGGGGTTAATAATAATACTCATATGTTTTAAGAATGAAATAGGTTGTGTGTAAAGCCATCAGAAAAGATACAGGGAACATGGAATACAATTAACATTCATGCATTAATATTTTTGTTATTTTAAGTATTATTAATCTCTACTGAGTATCTGTGACATATATGTATGTATGTTTATATATGTGTATATATATATATATACACATTTCATTCAAGAGATTGCTAAGAGGAAAAATAGAAAAATATGTATATTCCAGGGTCTCAGCTTCTAAATCCTATACCTGGAAAATTATTTAACTTATCCATGTTTCTTTACCTGCCCCATGATGGTACTGAGAGGGTTAAGTGCCATAATCCGTATAAAGTCCCTGGAATGCAGCACTCATTCAATATTAGTTACCTTCCCCTTTTTTGGCAAAAAATACATCACATAAATCTACCATCTTAACCACTTTTGACTATATAGTTTAGTAGTGTTAAGTATATTCTTATTGCTGTGAAACAAATTTTCAGTACTTCTTTTGGCATATCTGAAACTCTATACCCATTAAACAATTTCTGCTTTTCCCTATCTTCCAACTCCTAGTAACCACTATTCTACTTGGGGGTTGACTATTAATATGACTACTATATGAATTTGACTACTATAAGTGGAATCGTACAATATTTATCTTTTTGTGGTGGCTTATTTTACTTATCATAACACCCTCAAGATTCATCCATGTTGCAGCATGTGACAGGATTCTCTTCCTTTTGTAAGTCTGAATAATATTCCCTTGTGTGTTTATACCATATTTTGTTTATCCTTTCATCCATCTTTGGACATTTAGATTACTTCCACCTCTTGGCTATTGTGAATACTGCTGCTATGAATATGGGTATGTAGTTGCTTTCCTTTTATCTCCTGTATTGATACAAATCCTATATAATAAGGAGCTAATAAGAAAATTGTCCCCCTGGACCAGGAATTCAACCAGAGGGTGGGGCTGGCCGGCCAACCACCTGTGGCCCCTACCCCCAGCCAACTGAACCCCACCTGTGCATGAATTCATGCACCAGGCCTCTAGTAATCAAATAACAAACACGTATACTTCTTTTTCATTTTTGTCTCTTTATAGTGAAGGGACAAGAATAGCACTATGGGTATTATATTTTTCTTAAGCTTATTTTTTAATACAGACTTCAAGGTGAAATTAGCAAATTTTAAAAAAGAAAAAATACTCCTTCTGAATTTATATGTTTACTTGGAGTCATATTTAGTTCCTACTACGTGTTTGGCATTAAAGGGGTGAGGGGGAACAAGGTTTTCTTTAAGTGAAATGTAACCTACACTCCATTCTGCATTGTTAACAAAGATGAATATGGTCCACAGTCATCCTATCAGAAATTCAGCCTAGTTCTAACTTAATTGTTTATTATGTCTCTTACTCTCCCTTAAGCCCCTGCCCCTTGCACAGTCTTTAGCACCTGGTAGGCACTTAATGAATACAGTCAATAAATCCTGAGTGGATTAAGTTTTCATAAAGAAGCAAATCATTCCAGCAAGAAATTACTAAATTTCTGAGTGGAAAAGACAAATATTTAATATTGATAAATTGGGAGGGGAAAGTATTACTTTTTTAAGGAAAAGCAGAATCCTGGAGGGATAATTCAGCTTGCTTACCTATATGAAACATGAAAAAATGTGTTTTTTTAAAAATCATTCTTTATTTAAGTACTTTTCATCAAAGAGTTAAATATACATGATAGATTTTTTAAAAAATTCATGTGACTTATACAGTAATACATATTCTGTAAGTTATATATTTAAAAGTACACATTTCTTTATTTTTCTACAATGGCTTCTTGTCTAAAGAATTACACACTAATAATCAATTTAGCTCCATATTACAAATTCTCTATTTGATTGAGATAAAAAATTAGAAACAAAAACTCCTTTGAAAAACTCAAAGCAACAAATAGTAACAGTTTGATTAATTGAAATGCATCCTGAGGTATATACATTAGACATGGCAAGAGAGAAAGGTAGAAAAGATCAGCAAAAGCAAATTGCAGGAGGAAATCTCTACCATTATTTTCCCTGCTTCAACCCTCTCTGGTTCTTGAACTCAAGAAATGACACTGTTGAAAGTAGGCAGAAGGTGGAGGCAACCTTCCCTGGGTGTTGAGTCCCCCCGCCCCCCCCAAAAAAATGGGCAGAAGAAGAATCATAACTGAACTGTACTTATATTGTATTACCATAGGATAAATATATACACAGTCTGTTATATTGGGTAAACTACTAAATTACCTCTAAGAGCCTTTCAGCTCACTATAGTGTAAATCTGCAATTAAAGAATTTGCCCTCGGTTAAAGAAGATTTCTAAGTGACATCACCAAGACTCAAGCTCCAGTGAAGTCTCCTGATCCCAAATGTAGACATGTAAATAGTTCGATGATGGGTGATGAATGGATACGTATAAAACATACATATATTAATACTAGAGGCCCAGTGCACAAAATTTGTGTACACGGTAGGGGGCGTGGGCTCAGCCTAGCCTGCACCCTTTCACAGTCTGGGAGCCCTCAAGGAATGTCCAACTGGTGGCTTAGACCCACTCCCCTTGGACATCTTTAGCACTGCCGTGGAGGTGGGAGAGGCTCAGGCCACCACCACTGCACTCACCAGCTGTGAGCTTGGCTTCTGAGGGAGCATGGCCCCCCTATGGGAGTGTACTGGCAGCTCGTGCATTGAGTTTATGCCCCCTGGTGGTCAGTGCACATCATAGCAACCAGTCATTCTGCCATTCAGTCTATTTTGCATATTAGCCTTTTATTATATAGGATACCATGGAAACTTTATTAAGAAGAAAGGGGCCAGATCCCTGATCACATTTTACCAATCACTATCATACTTTTTAAGGATTCTGACTCCTCTTCCTTAATTATTTTTCCTTTTAAAAACTAAGTGCCATTTGATTATCCAATTGTCCAATCTGACAAGCGTAAACATTAAGTGTTCTTTCATCAGCCATTTGCAAGCTGCTCACCCTGACTGTCCATCACAGACTCTGGTCTTTTCTGTGTCAAGGTCATTGACATGTGGTATGTAAGGAGGTGTCCAGCACCCAGCCTGACAACAACATCTTGTGCCTTCATGAAGGGGAAAAAGAAGTTGGCCAATCAATCCCCTAGAAAGGCATTTGCTCGCTGCCCACTAGCATCATTGAGTGGTAACACATGCAGTTCTCCACATGTTTATGCAGAGTCTCAGATTTATATGACAGTTTTACGCCCTTAGGCATGATACACAGTAATTAAAATTAAAAATGTTTTGACAATCTAAACAAATGGCTATATAAATTAGAAAGCTGTAAAAAGCCACAGTAGCAAAAAATAAAGATATATAGATAAATCATAAAATTATAAACAAGGAGAATGTATTAATACAGGCAGGTTTATACCCAGGCATTTAAAAATACAGGCTAAGTTTTGCCTAAAGGAAGATAGCGGTGAAAAGGAACTATGGAAACTAGCAAAACCATTCTTTCCTGGTTAGCAATTCTTTTTTGTGCCCTTCTCTGGTAACTAAAGAAAGGCAGAAATTTGTTTAGGCTTTTCAACTTCCTCTAAAATCTATAATCAGCTGTAGAATTTTCAAGTTTTAAAAAGCACTGAAATCAGTTGCCTAGAATCTTTACTATTAACCTTCCCAAATGTGTAAAATGATGTGGGCTATATAAAACTTGGCTTGATTTCACATTTCTCGAATGCATGGCATACAACATGTGTTTATGAAATGAAGCCAAATATATGATCTGCATGAAAATATGATTTCTTACAACTAGATGTGCACAAATGTTAAAGTGTAGTCTTTCACTTAAATCTACAAGATTGCTGTCAGAAGAAACCATCATATCACCTGGCCTCAATATTTTTCCATTTATCACAAATTAGTCTGCTCACCACTACCCTAATGCATTGAAGTACTGGGGCATTTCAAAAGAAAGAAAAAATTAATTGGAAGTAATTATGGAATTCTCTATACTTAGAAGGGCTGGATTGCCAGAAACCAGCCATATCATGTGGATAGTCTTTATGATAAATTTTCAAAGCAGTCCTTTATTTGGAAGAGTTCCTAAAGATTCATTGCTGCATCATTATCATGTCTCAAATATCCATGGATTAAGAAAGGAGAACTGGGAACACCGAAGCTTTTTGTGGTAATCATCTTATGCCCCTCCTGCTTTGTCCCCTTGCTTTCAATCCTTTGTCTTCTTAGCTCCATTTCATTTTTTTTATTGTTGACTGTATTACAGATGTTCCCCATTCTCCCATCCTCATTTCATATTTTTTATTCCACTGCTGCCTTCCTTGACTCTGCATTGCTATTTGGTCTTCCCAGTTTAATATTCTACTCTCCCCTCCCTCTGAACAAAGGACCAGGTACAGATCTGTTCATCCCACTGTGAATCACCTGTCCAGAAGATACAACCACAGATCCACTCCTTCGACTAACCCCCATCCCATACTGACACCTAAGTAGTCCTGTCTCATCTCCAGAAGAGGGAGAAAGAATTTTATCCCTCTTTTAAAATATCAATATGTGAACATAAAATGACCATGTCTGCAATAATCCATGATTGGAAATTTTCCCATTTTAGAATTTTCCAAATGCTTCTGATGAGCAGACAGATTTGGGAATATGGGAGTTTTATCATTTGTTTTGTTTAGTAATTCTTTCATCCAGTTAAATCTATAAAACCAATAGTAACAACAACAAATACCCAATGTTGTTGTTACCCAACAACACACACACACACAATCTCTACAAACACACACACATATATATATTGGACCCTGGGCCAATAGATCAGGTCTAAGGCAACAGAGTCATGAGGACAGGACTGTGTTACAAGATTTAAAACTTTTTTTTTCCCAAATAACAAACTGAGCCCTAGCCAGTTCTGCTCAGTAAATAGAGCATTGGCCTGTGGATTGAAGGGTCCTGGGTTAATTGCAGTCAAAGGCAAATGCCAGAATTGTGGGTTCGATCCCCAGTAGGAGGCATGCAGGAGGCAGCTGATCAATGATTCTCTGTCATTATTGATGTTTCTATCTTTCGCTCCCTCTCTCTTCCTCTCTGAAATCAATAAAAATATTTATTTTTAAAAAGCAACAAACTGAGATTTTAAAAAAATATCCCAAATGTAAATGTTGACAATTAATTGAATTTTCAAAACTGCTGCTATCTCTCCTCCACAAAACAAAATCATATGAGTAGGCCAGAAATGGCCCCAACTCACAATATGGAACCCAAAATTAAGGCTTTTGTATTCGTTATCTATTAATATACAATAATTACCTCCAAATTTAGCAGCTTAAAACAACAAACATTTTTCTGAAGGTCAGAAAGTAAGAGGTGGCTTAGCTGGATTGTTTGGGATGAAGGTCTCTCACTGATTGCAGTCAAATTGTTGGTTTGGACTACAGTCATATTAGAGTTTACTGGAGTTTTCCCACACACCTGGTTGGAGCCTCATTTCTTTCCATATGGGCTTCTCAATTGGCCACCAGAGTGTCCTCACAGCATGGCAGCTGGTTTACCCCAAGGGAGTGATCAAAGGCAGAAGCCACAATGTCTTTAAGGCTCAGTCTCGGGTCATAGCCTCCCCTCTGTTTGGTCATACAGACCAGACCTGCTATGATGTGGAAGTGGGGCATCTTGGAGTCTAGACATTTCAGCTCTAGAAGCATCAATATGGGCCAAATGTTAGCTTTTTAAATTTAACTCGGGAATTTGTGCCATAAATCCAGGACCCTTACTTCCAGCTTTCCTTCATCATTTATTTCTATTTTCCATCCTCCTGTATCACCAACTTGACTCACAGGAAAACACCTGCTTCTCTGTTTAGTAATCTCTCCAGGCTGAGATTCATCTGCTGGTTCCTGCACTTCTGGTCCTTTGATCTCGACAAAGTAAACTACTTATGTGTTTAGCTTTTGTTTCCAGCTGGCAATTTGTAGACTGTATGCCAGGGGTCTAGGAGGCACAGTGTAGAAATTAGAATTAGAAATCTACAGGTAACTGATTCTGATTCCAAGACTCTGTTCCGAAAACATTTATAGAGATCAGAGTAGGTATGGCACTTTGCTGGTATTTGAGAATTTAGAGGTAAATCTGAAATAGCAGAGAAATCAGGAATCTGGAAACTAGGTGGTTACACAGAGAGTTGGGAAATCAGCCAGGAAGTATAGTGATGCATAGTAAACCATTAAAGGGATCTCAGAGATGTCTGATGAATGTGATTACAGAGCAGCCAAAGGGAAGCATGTAGAAACTGGAGAGAGTTGGAGCATAGCACAATTACAAAACAATATATCCCAGTTGTCCCATGGTTGTTTTCTGCAGGTTTTAGTGTCAAAATGTGAGAGTTACTGGATCCAGGTGTGAAGAAGGATAAGATAACAGCTGCCAGAAGGAAAGGCAACCATGGCTACAATTGAGTTTAAATGACAGTTGACAACTGGAGGCTATTTGGGCTCAGTTCCCTCATCTGTAAAATAGAAATAGCAATATTAAATATTACTATTTAACATTGACCAGTTAATATTGTGTTTGTGCATCTGTTCTTTTGCTGTTAGGTAAGTTTCTTTGTCATAAGCAATGGTGAGTGTGATGCCTTGATAGTGAAAATATATTTAGTAAGTCCACAGATAATGTTGTGGGTAGAATTACTGTAGATTACAGGGAAGATAAACAAATAATATATAGAGTAAGTGTCAATTCCAGTAAGTAAAAATTCACAATTGTATGATGTAGTATTCCAGTGTGATTACTTGCCACTGAAGGATTGACCAGTATTCCCAGGGAATGATGCCAAATTGAGTGCTCAGTGTTGCCTCTGCTATTGGTATAGTGGACACTCAACAGTGATTGTTATCCAAGTTGTTCAATCCCTATATCATTTTAACTTAAATCCTTCCCACAAAGGCCACTTGTTCATAGAGTCATGACTAGAGAAAGAGGCTGACTGAATCACTGAGCAGATCATCTTGTCCACCTAATTAACAAGATACTCCTTTACAGGGAATCTTTTGTAAGCACTCACATGAATACAAATATTCTCATACTTTTTGCTCATTCTGAGATAGTTCTAGCCATGTACTTATTCCTCAGTCCTCCTTGTTATTTTCTCCTTAAATTTTGATCATATTGCCAAACCATTAGCTGCTGGCCATAAGTTGACATAAACTTTACCTCTGCATAGGTATTCTTGCAGGTAAAGGTAACAAGTAAATGCATCCCTAAATGTTCTGCTGAGAGTATTCCCTTCTCTAATGTATTTCAGAGTCATTTCAGAATATCTCTATAAAGGTACACTGGTCCATCTTGAAGTTGTGGCTGCATTCCATGTAGAATCCTATTCAGAATAGGCTAAATTCATCCTTTCATCTAATTAGTGGCATGAACTTCTCCATGGGGTTGAGGGAGAAGTGGCTATGCATCAACAGTAGTTACCATGAGACTCTGCTACACATGAATTTACTTAATCCTTAACAACCTGCTAAAGTCCAATCTCATATATAGCACTTCCATTTTATGATGAAGTACTGTCACACATGACCAAATTTATGTCTTGGTGGAAAACACAACACAGTATTCGTGAGCTGTAACTCAAGTAGCTTGGTCCCTTGGTATTCTGTTGTCAGTTGCTCAATCTCCATTAGGACCCAGTAACAAGCCAGGCACTGTGTTTGCAAAATGAGATATTTATCTGCAAAAAAAAAGGGCATGCCTTTCTATTCCAAATCCTAGAGTTAAACTCTGTGATTCTCTTATTAGGATTGCCAAAGGTACCATGTCAAAGCTGTAAGAATTACAGAGAATTAGATTATTATTGCATATGGTAAATCATATGGTTAAAATGGGAAATCAACTTGCACTTCTGCCCAGAGCTGCTGCAAAATCTCCTCTAGCTCTGGGCTTGAGTCACAACTGTGCTACTGGTAAATACTCAGTAAGTAGGTAAATACTCAGTAAGTAGATGGAATAGCACATTCATATGTTGTCTATCTGGCTTCCATTATGCAAACATCTTCACAAGTCATTGTGACTCTATATTAGTAGAAAGTAGAAGATATATTAATTTGTCTTCTTTCAACAGGATATCTCAACATTATCTAGATCACTGGACTCATGGAAATCACTGAGGAGTAGGCCCCCAAGATTCCATAGGGTTGTTTCCCACTCTCTAATATGCATATATTTTACAAATTCTCCTTGATTATTTTCTACTACCAGGTCCAATCAGCATTGCCACCAATGTGGTGGAGCAGTGTGATGCCCTATAAAGTGATGTCATGATCAAGGTCCCTTTAGACAGGGTGAGTTCTTTACAAGCCCTTAATGTGCTCTAGATCATTTGAGGATTTTGTTAAAATGCAGATTTTGACTCAATTAATCTGAAGTGGGACCCGAGTTTCTGCATTTTCAACAATTAAGGTGATAGTAATTAGACAATTTTTGAGGAAAGTCACTGATGGATAATGCTGTTCATCCAAGAGAAGTTAAACTGCTTCTGGTGATCCTGTCGATTGGTATAGGGCAGTAGTCAGCAAACTCATTAGTCAACAGGGTGGCAAACTTCAGCTTGCAAGCTGCACGTGACTCGAGAACCGCAGTTTGCTAACCACTGGTATAGGGAGGGGAAAAGACGTCAAATCAATATTTGTGTATCAGTATGTCAAAATTTAAATTGGGTATGCCGCCAAAGAAGAGGCCACAGTTGAAACAGTAAATGTAGTTGGGGGTCACCACCTAATTAAGTTTGTGATAAACTTTCATTCTCCAAGAACTATTTATACTCTGCACAAATTAAATAAGGAGATAAAAGATAATTAATAGAAATCAGCCCTTGCATCCTTCAAGTCCTTTGATGTTAGAACTGAACTCTGCATTTTCGCCTTGAAAGCATTATATTTTAAGTTTACTATTTTGATAGAAAAAGGTGGTTCCCTTTGGCCCTTCCTACCATAATAGCCCTCACTATCTGGATAAAGGAGGAACCAGAATATCCAGTGTGTGTGTGTCCAAAGGACAAGAGAAATGATTACAGGGTATTTGTTTCTAAATGGATTCAGTCTTAAACATTAGTCATCAATTGAACTTCTTAGCCCCTACTTAGATTGATATATCAGGCCCACAAAGATTGTGTTTACATTAGGTTTTAAGTAGTGTACTGTTATCTCTAAAGAGTCTGAGTATTTCTGTTTACCTAATACACAGTCTCTCTGATAAATAGCTATTTTGGTGAAATGCTTAGAGGAAGATATATAAACCATACTTGTGGCAGTCTTGGAGAGTCCTTCTTCAAGTAACCCATGCTTACCCTTTTATTCAAGGAACTCTATGAGTCTGTATGGTTTGAAAGCTGAATGAAGAGTTATGACTTCTCCTTTGGTGTCTGAAGTCAGACCTCTATTCATAAGGACTTGAGGGTGTTTTTCCCCATCTATATGAATTAAGTACATCTTTATAATGCTGTTCATCTGTTTCAGTTATAAAGACATCATGACCACTGCCAAAGATTTATTCAGGCTAAATCAAAATATTCTAAATTTAGTAGTATACCTGATACCAATGACAATAATGACATCAACTTTATCATAGGCATTTAAGCCCTGCTACTTAGTTATCTCCCACTTACATATATAATCAACCTCCAATGAAATCAAAGATCTTTTTCAATGGCTGCATCTCTCACCATCATTCCTGGCTTTCTTAGAAAGCCACCACAGATTCTTTCAAGCATACTACCCTTATCAAATCATTTCTTAACTAGGGGCCCAGTGCACGAAATTCATACACTGGGGATGGGTGATCCCTCAGCCCAAACTTCCCCCTCACACATACTGGGAGCCCTCATGGGATGTCCCTCTCATCACTCACCTCTGGACGAGGCTTTAGGCCTTGGGCACCCAGCCATCGCCCTGTAATGGGGCGGATGGCTCACTCTGCCCCAGCCCTGGCCCTCCCTGACCCCAGCCTTAGCTTTCCTCGCCCTCGCCCTCCCCGGTCCAGGCCTTAGCCCTGACCAGCATGTGCCTGGCCCTAGGGGGTATATGCGTACTGGCCACCTCGGCTCCGATCCCCAGCCCAGGCCTTCGCCTCGGCCCCCACCCTGTGGCCTGGGCCTTCGTGCTGGCCACCTTGGTCCCAACCCCCTAGCCCTGGCAGCCAGCACATGCCCGAGCCCCATGGGCTGCACACAAGCTGGCTGGCTCTGCTCCAGCTCCTGATTGGCTGGTGGGTATGGCTTGTGGGCGTAACTTGATAGGAGGTATGGTCAATTTGCATATTACTCTTTTATTAGATAGGATACCTAGAGTGTGTCCACTTAGTCCTCCTGGGAGCATAATGGGCGTAGGGATGGGGATGGGGATGTATGTAGGAATTAATATAACAAATCAACTTTATTATTCTTTTCTTTATAAATCTTTGAATTCCTTTCTCTATCAAGAATGTTTGAACAATTCAAACATCATTGAAAGTAGGCTAGAGTTGAGTCTTGTTGCCATTTAAAGTCAATTAAATTATTAAATATGTACTAACTTATGATAAACACAGTGAATGAAAAATCTGTATTAAGAGCACTCCTGATACATTTTATATTTCTTATTCCCTTGTTTTGCACTATTAAAATCCATTTCTTTATACATTCTCTAAATTCTGCCAATATGAATAGGCAAAAATCTTCTTTTAGTGGAAATGCTACCTCTTCTAGAGTCAGGCTTTATAACCATACCATTTTGTGGAATCTGTAGGGATTTGTCTCAGATTATGAATCTGGAAGCAATGAAACAGGGTAGAAGCAAATTGATTTTCCATTGCAAGGTAACTATTTCTGATGAGGTCCCTCAGTAGTCTTTAGGCAAGGAAAGGCCAACTTCCCTTAATATTTTAAGGGATATCAGTAGATAGTGAGGCCAATAATCACAAACGCATTTATGGGAAAGAGGAGTTCCATTCATTCCACATCTTTTATCTTGTGACTTCAGGCAGACACACCTTAGTTTTGTATAAAACTAAGTTTGCCTATGGTATAACTAAAATGTATACACTTTAAAAATAATTGAATATTTAAATGCTCTAAATAAATGTAGTACTAAGCATTGGTAACTTTTTCCATTCTTTCTCTACTAACATTTTAATTGTTTAATAATAAAATAATTATCAATTTATCCAATATTAGCCTAAAGCGAAGAGAAAACTGTACTGATTATTTACATATACCTATTTTACTTGGAGATTGTTTTGTATGTAGTTTCCTTTTATTATTTCTGCAATTTACATTTAAATGTTATATCATACTTATTTTTAAATAACTTTAAAAATTATATAATGACTTCTTTTCCACACTGATTCATAGCCTTCATCACAAAATTGGTGGAAGAATCTTTTGTTTTGCTATATTTACACAGGAGAGCTCAGAGTTGATATGCTTTGATGATTAGTGAAGAAATACCTTATTTTATTTTTCTATATTTCAGTAATATATTTAAACTATTAATTAAAATAAAAATGTATACGTACTCATATTTGAATATATAAACACATGTGGTCATACTATGGATCAGAATTGTTCCTGGGGAAGTGGAAAGAATCACTATTTAAGCTACAATTTAAATTATCTTAAGAATAACTTCCACACAGAACATTAAAATGCATAATAATTCTCACCTGCATAAGGTAGCTGTGGGAATCACTGTCTCCATTTAAGAACTGCTTCTATTTAACAAAGATAAAAATTGTGCCAGTGTTTAATTCGCTAGACAGGCATCATCGAATGTATAAGCATATCCCAAATAAGGAGGTGACTTCTGGGAAGACAGTTTTTCAGCTTGCATAAAGTTTATAATGGAATGCTAATTCTTTTGACATTAATGCATGTTTATTTATAAGCAACCAAAAATGATTGAAAATAAAAAATGTCAAGAAATAAATTATGCTGAAACTGGTTTGGCTCAGTGGATAGAGCATCGGCCTGTGGACTGAAAGGTCCTGGGTTTGATTCTGGTCAAGGGCATGAACCTTGGTTGTGGGCACATCCCCAGTAGGGCTGTGCAAGAGGCAGTTGATCGATGTTTCTCTCTCATAGATGTTTCTGACTTTCTATCCCTCTTCCTTCCTCTCTGTAAAAAAAAAAATCAATAAAATATATATTTTTAAAAGTGATAAATTATGTAAAATAGATATATTGAAACAGTGAACTGATATAAAACCACACTCAAAAAAATAACCGTGTTTTGTTTTTTTTTTCCTAAGTGGATGCCTGATTATTTTTATATTCCCCCTGTAGGTTTTCCTTCAGCCTCGAAGGATAAATTACACAAAAAAGGCAAGTTTTCATTAATCTTCAGGCTGACATTTTTATAATAAAAAGAGAAAAGTATTTAAATAATATTTAGGATTGGTCAAAGTGGCAAAAACCAGGAGACTCGATAGGAAAAGTTGGAGTGCCATCCTCAATTTGTGTGGGCAGAAATCAGGAATTTGAAACCTCAGAAGTATACTTTGCTAGTGAAAAGCTGCTTCTAAAACTAACAAGCTCTTCAGCATAAATTTAGTATTTCTTAAAATAATATACCTTGAGTTGATTAATTAATTGCTTGATTTATTAATAACTTTTCATAAATTTAAACTTGGGAATTAAGAAATTGGGCAAAGGGTGTTAACCTGAGTTCAGATCTAATTCTTTGTAGATAGCAATTATGTTTTAATGGCTAGAGGGATCAATGACTAAATCATAAGAGTAAGAAGAGGCATGAATAATGCTGATCAGGTATCTGAAGCACAGCTTGTGGCCATGGAGGTCCTAGCTATCTAAGAAAATACAAGCAATCAGTAAAGACCCTTCATATGCTGTAACCACCTCCCCTATCATCTGCCTGTGTCTGCATCTATATTAGCTGCCTCCTGTGAATAAGGCTGGACTGTGCACATATCTACCTGGGTCCCAGCCCTCCATGGTGCATTGGGCCCTATTTCCTCTCTCTCACTCAAAGACATTGCTCTCGTAATTGCCTCTTTTCTCCTGTGACTTTACGTCACCAACATTGTAAGATAATGACTGTAAAACATTTTGTAATGTCCTCATCTTCTCAAAACCCCCACTTCTATCCTTAAACTTCTGCCATAATTGTGCTCACCTTTAAACAAAACTCAGAAGAGCTGGTTTTACTCTGTGTCTTTACTTCCTCCTGTCCTGTTTTCACTTGAACATGTCCCACCAAGACTTCATCTCTCTCACTCCCAGACAAACACTAACTCTTGTCAAGACAGCCTAACGCTGTGGTCACAAACTGCGGCTCGCAAGCCACATGAGTTTGGCCCCTTGAGTTTTTAGTAAAGGCCAGTTTAGGAGTACCCTAATTAAATTAATAACAATGTACTTACCTATATAGTTTAAGTTTTAAAAATTTGGTTCTCAAAAGAAATTTAAATCGTTGAACTGTTGATACTTGGCTCTGTTGACTAATGAGTTTGCCGACCACTGGCCTAAGGCATCTTTGCTGCCAAATCCAGTGGGGAGCTCCTAGTCCTTATCTTACTTATCTCCTCCACACCATATACCTGCTCCCTGTCTCTGATAGAATTCCCTTTCTTTAGTTGACTACCAAGGCATTAATCTGCAGCTGGTTCCTCTCTTCTCTGACTAGCCACTGTCCTCTTCTCCTCAACCTCCAATTTTGGAATACCCTAGGGCTCACTCCTGGGCCCTCTTCTGTATCTACCATATAATCCACTGTTAATAGCATTTTATTGTCACAACCGCTGAATATTTCCAGCACACACTTTCCTCTGAACTCCATACTGGTATAGCCACCATCCAGTTGACATCTCCACTTGGATATCCAGTTAGTATTTAAAAATTCAGCATGTCTGAAAACAAACTCTTGACTTCTCTCCTGAAACCTGAGACTCCTGATACCTTCACATCCTGATGTGTGCAACTCCATCCTTCTAGTTTCTTAGTCTGAAAGCTTTGGAATCATCCTTGATTTTTTTTTTCTTTTTCTTACATCTCCATCTCCAAACATTATCAAATATTATCATTTGTACCTTTAAAGTATTTCAGACTTTAGTCACTTCTCATGTGCTATCCTGGTCTAAGTCAATGTCATTTCCTGGTCTTTTATAAGAGCCGCCTAATGAATTCCCCAATTTCCACTATTATATCCTCTCCTTGGTTCTCTACACAGCAGCCAGCATGATTCTTGTAAACAGTAACTCAGATCATAGCACTCATTTGCATGGAAAGCACCAATGGGTATTATCTTAGAAGTAGACCCTGAAGTAAGGATTCTAGATCCAATGACTTTTTTAAGTGTTGTTATTGGAGATCATAATGGGAACAGTTAAACAGGGCATAAAAATGGAGAGTGTGATTTTGGGCAGTGTCTCACCTTAGTTTAATCCCTCAAGGAACATGTGGAGTATAAATTTTACCTGCATTCGCCCCCTACAAAACAAGGAACCTGGACTCCCCCACCAGTCATTTGCTTAAGCCATTCTTCTTGTTACTCCTCAAGAAAGCCAAACTCATTTTCTATTTTCCTCTCCGTTTACCTGAGATGTTTGTACCCAGATATTGCCTGCTTGTCTCTTCTCTAATGTACCCTGGCCACCTAAAGTAATAACCCCATCCTCAACTCTGGCTCTCTTTATGCATTTCTTTATTCATTTAAACTTCTTTTATATTTTCCTTAGCACTTATTTATAAATATAGATCATGCTGGTCTCTTACTGCAAGCAGAGGCTCCCTTTTAGTCATAAGAGTACCCCAGAGTCTAGCGCAGTACTTAGCACATAGCAAGCCCTCAATCAATATTCATTAAATGAATAAGGATAAATGAAGATATCACACAGCATTATGGGAATGTTACTCTTTGGGACAAGCTGAACCCTCTCCCTTATGATAAGAAGGAGGATTTAATTGCTAATTATCAAGTACTCGGCCTAAAATGTTAAAAAGCAGCCTTTTTTCCCACCCAAGTCATTAGAAAAAAACACCATGTCTGCATGGCTGCTCAGTTCTAGCTCACTCTGAAGGTTGGTGAATATTGTCCCTTGGCCTTTTCAGTTGAGGATCTGAACCTCTTTCGCTGTTACAGTAAACACAATTGTGACGATGAGAGTTGCTGACACCATAGGAAACAAAGGATAATCAAAACTTGTATGGACAAAGCTTTCTTTGACACCAAGAATGAGCTGCTCCCAAGATTCTGAAACCAATTGTTAGAGACTGAGACAAGACCAAAGTGGAGCTTTTTTTCTCAGAAACTAAAGCTTCCTTCCCAATCCAACTAACCATGACTTTTCATTTAGATATTTCCAAAAATTAAAGAAAAGCTAACAGGAGAGAGTAGAATTACATTGTTGTTTTTTGTTTTTTCTTATATACAAGTAAAAATTAGAGTTTAGATTTGGAGTAATGTTAAAACAAACTGTAACAAAACTTTTTTTCTGAATAATTGTCAAAGGGAGGACAAAGGAACTGTATGTCTGCAAAGCAAAGATCTCCTTCCACAGGAATTTTGAAACCTCAAGCTGCATCCGCATCTGTACCCCCAAACCCAAATAGATGCAATAAGAAGCTTATCACGTAGCCTTTGTGGGAAACATCATTATGCTTTCACATTTTTATTTAAATATTGAGTGAGTATTCTAACATACAGTGGGCCCTATGAATTAGTTCCTTTCTCCCTAGAAGTATTATATTCCCTAAGATGACATGCTTAAATAAAAGAAGAAACGACACAATAGAGACCATTGGGATTATTGATTGCAATAACAGAGCAAAGCATGACTTCACCATTCTTCTGGGATTTATTTGATTTGTATAACCACAATACTAGTATTTTATTAAAAAGGGTATAATGATCATCTTTTTCGCTCTCTGCATGTAGGTCCTTCTGGACAGAGGCCTTGGTACCTGTCTGATATCCCTCTTTTCTTTGGACTTGTGTCTCTTCAAGTAGTTAAAATAAGCTGAAGAGGTGCTCAGAAAATGAACTGTCTTGAGGTCGAAAAGAGGAGGGGACTGAGGGGCAAGTCTAGCACAGGGACAAAATATATGTATCATTTTCCTGGGGCTGCTATAACGAAGTACCACAGGTGGGTGGCTCAGACAACAGAGGTTTATTGTCTTACAGTTTTGAAGGCCACACATCAAAAGTCAAGTTGTTGGCAGGGTTGATGTGAAGATGTGAGGGAGAACCTGCTCCATTCTTCTCTCTCAGCTTTTGGTGGCTTGTTTGAAATCTTCCAAGTTCCTTGGCTGTGGCAACAAAACTCCAGTCTTCATATGTTGTTCTTTCTATGCCTCTGGCTCCGTGTCAAAATTTTCTTTTCTTTTTTTAAATAAGGAAGCCATCCTATTGAATTATGATGCAATGAAATTACTTCATGTTACTTGATCATCTGTGAAGTCCTTATTTTAAATAAGGTCACATTCATAGATGCTGGGAGTTAACACTTCCACATCTTTCAAAGGGGCATGATTTAACCCAAAACAGAAGAAGGCTTCAAGATTTATGGGAAGGAGTAGAAGTTGGACATGGGAGATGTCCTTATCATATGCCCCTCTTTCTTAATCCTGTGTCATCCTTATCCAGGTGCCTATAAAACTACTGGGGGTAAGTGTGGAGGCTTCACCTCATTCAAAGACTCTTTCAGGGGGGCTTTGCAATTTGACTGAGGCCCTAACTAACTCTAGAAGAAATGCAAATGATTAAAAAACATAATATAGAGGAACCAAGATGGTGGCATAGGTAAACACCCATACTGCTGCCCCATACAACAATTTCAAAACTACAACTAAAAGACAAAACGGACATCATTCAGAACCACCAGAGGGCTAACTGGACATTCCACAAATAGAAGGAAAGATAAAAGAACAGTGTGACTCAGGGGAGCTGTGGAGGACAGAGTTGCAGATAGGTGGGGAGTCAGAGGTTCGGAGCTGCGCACAAGCAGAAGGGGCGGGCGGCTGCAAACCCGCTGCTTTTCTCCAATGGGGAGGGAGACAAAGGTGTCCCACTGCACTGAGCCCCAGTTCTGGACAAGTCTTGGGAACCCAGACTAATACTGGGTGAAACTGGACAGTAAGGAGGAAGCACCCTGAAACTCGGGTGCTGCAGAGGTGCACGAGATATCAGAGAGGGCTCGTGGCTGGCTCTATCTTTCGGGAGGAAAAAAACAAAAACAAAAATACTCCAGACTTCTTTGTATTCCCATTCTGGGTGAGTCTTTGGGTGTCCAGACTCATTTGCGGAGAAACTAGACTGTCCGGCAGTGGGCAGAGCTCTGGGCAGCTTTCTCTCAGAGGTGTGTACAACCGTTTGCAGAGCACAGAGACCCCAGAGCCATTGAGGGTGGGGCTGACCAGAAACCCAGGCTGCCTGCTCAGCCCTGAGACTCCGCCCTATCCAAGCTGAGCACAGTGGCTCTTCCAGAGTAGATACAGATGATTCTCACAGCCAATTGTCCTGAAGGTCAACCCCTCCCAGTGATACCAACAACAATCTAGGTTTAACTACAACAAGACAATGCTGCCCATAAAGGGGTACACCAAGAGTATCCACCTCAGGTAACTGGGAAGGCTGACTCACTATCCCCTACAGGACACCTACCTCACAAAGCTACTCCACCAAGTCAGGGAAGCAGCCAAAATGTGAAGACAAGGTAACAAATCACATTTGAAAGAAATGGGGGGGGGGGGGGAATGACTGAACATAGTGTTCAAAACCACGGTTATAAGGTTTTTCAAGAGGTTCCTAGAAAAGGCTGATAAATTTAAGAAGACCCTTGAGGATATGACTGAGACCCTCTATGGCTTTGGAAAGATACCAATATTTAAATAGTTCAGATTTAATTCTTTATAATAGAAAGTAATTAATTACACCCACAAAGAGTTAAGTATGTAAAAGTAACATGGAATTACAAAACAAAGATATTACCAATCCTAATATCCTAATTGTGATTACATGCCTCATTGGGAATAACAAGACACACCACCATTTCCAGGGACACCTTCTATGGGGGTGAATTTTTAGAATTAAGTCCTTTGAAAGATATTAGATTTGAAAATCAAAGTAGTTTAAATAATTCCGTCTGAAAGGAATTAGCTGCCTCATCTTCTTCACACCAATGAGGAAATAAAGGCTGTAAACACCCAGCAGGTTAACCATCCAGGCTCTCAGTGAATGTCTGTGGATGAAGGCAGGCAGTATAGCCAGTGTGTGTGTGTGTGTGTGTGTGTGTGTGTGTGTGTGTGTGTGTGTGTGTGTTTTGAGTGTAGCCAGTTGTTTACCACTGGCCTTTGGAGATAAATAGACCTCAATCTTCCTCTCAGTCCCAACCTCTACTAGCTCTGAGCCTGGGCCAGTTTGCTCATCTCTAAAACATACTGAAGGATGCAGAGCTGTTGGTCCTGGTGAAGATCAGTGAGATAATGAATGTACTGTCATCTATAAAGCATGAGGACCTTGCCCCACATGTTGTGAGAGCTTGATGAACAGTAACAGTATAAAAAACTCAGGAGGAGAGTGGTGCCTTCAGTTCTTCAAAAAAAAAAAAAACCAAAACAACTGTGTGAGGTTTTAACTTCTAAATTGACATGTCCTTGTACATTGCCTTTTGTGCTACTAATGAAAAATATGCCTTTTTTTCACATGCCAAAGTCCCACAAAGGAAATAACTGAAAATTACGTACTCATACCACCTCCACACCTCTTCCCCCCAAAAGAGATAACAGCTTTTCATTTCTAACCACTGGACATCGTAATCCAAGAAGAATTCTCATCATATTGTAGACTGACGTTGTCTGAACAAAGCCTATTACAAATCAATACCACAGAGCATCTAATCTAGTTGTGCCAAATTTCAAAGGGTTAGATTACCCTACTGTGTATTTCTTTTTTCATTTCAAAGCTTAAAAGAAGCTGACAAGAGAAACTGGCCCATACTGTTCACCTGATTTCAGTGAGAAACAGCGGGCTCACTTGGTAAGTATAAAAATGTGACTCAGATCTTCCAAGGCCTAGGATTTCCATGTTAGTTGACCTGTCAGAAAATATATACCTAAATAAATAAATACTTTAAATGTTCTTTACAAGACCTATAAATGCACCAAATTAAGATTATATAAAAGGTTAAAAAGTGAATAAATGTGAGGACAGACAGCACTGGTGTATGTTCTGTGCATTTAAATGCAGCATGCTCTTTTGTCTTGCATCTGCTTTGAGTCTTCTATTTGGTTTCAAATGTACAGTGTTCTGATTCCTACCACTTCGTTTATATTTGACAGAAGGCCATCAAGAAGTCAAAATTCTGTATTGAGATAATTTAGTTTCCATTAGGACACAACACATTTCTTTACCTTAAAGATGCTTGGTTTATGGTCTCAGAATTAATTATATGCTTTTGAAATAGCATTGGATTGGCCAAATTACAAGAAAGGCTTTGTTTTCCAAAACACTCACAGAATAGAGGTTCCTTTGCCTGAGCATTCCATCTATGTTAATGTGTTCTGGGCACTGTGGATATGTGGTTGACACATTCTCTGTGTTCACAGTAGAGAGAGGTACTCTGGTAGGCAAGAATGGTAGATAAACCTCAGAATCGAAGGCGAAGTGAAGTGTTAAATGTTTAGGGGTGAAGAAGATTGAATGTTCTAAGCAAAGCTGTGGAGGTGGATATGAACTGGATATGGTTGGAAGGGGAAGACAGTTATTGAGCTTTAAGTTATTGAGCAGACACCTGTATGCCCTTGAACCTCTCGTGTTCTTCCACACCTGTGAGAGACAGGTTCTTACACACAACTTTCTACTTCAAGTTCCTATTTTCTGGGCTTCTCTGCCTAAGAGGAAGAAGGGTGTCAGGTGGCAAATAGGTGGCAGGTTCAACCTAAAAATGTACGTGTGTGTATGTGTGTGTGTGTGTCTAGGTTTAATACCCCCAGAGTAAACCTCAACCCATGGGAGATGGGAGTTGGGAAATAAATTTCCACCATCACCCATCTGCATCCCCACCCCATCCTCTAGTGTGGTGATTTTGAGTATGTTCCTCTTTGTTTTACCAAGATATTCCAGTGGAATTGAACTTCAGGTGTCCACAGCCATAACCACTCATTAACTCAGATTTTAAAAAATATATATATTTTATTGATTTTTTTAAGAGAGGAAGGGAAAGGGATTGAGAATTAGAAACATCGATGAGAGAAACATGGATCAGCTGCCTCTTGCACATACTGGAAATGTGCCCACAACCAAGGTACATGCCCTTGACCAGAAATGAACCTGGGACCCTTCAGTCCATAGGCCAACACTCTATCCACTGAACCAAACTGATTAGGACTAACTCAGATTTTAATGACTTATCTCTCTTCTCTTCTTTGTACTTCATAAGTCACTTGCACCCAAGTCCTTGGTGTGGGGTCTGTTTGGGGGGAAAACTGAAACTAAGTCAGATGGAATAAAGAATAATATTCCATGATATGATTCCTGCAAACATTTCTAGGAAAAGCTTCTGCTGCTTAGCATTATCAGTACTCTCACCATAACCACCTGCTTATAGTTCCCCAAATGTTCGTTCATACTTGCTAATACCACAGACTCTTTGCTTATGCTCTGCCCATTGGGAGAAAAAGGCCCCATGCCCTTCCCCCTCCAGGCTGCCTATAGAAGTACTATTTATCCCTGAGGATTCAGGCCAGGCATAACCTGCTCTGTGAGAACCCTCCTCTACCCTACTTCATCAGTCCCTTGCAGAGTGCAGTGTGCCTTCTCTTCATGGCCATGCCTCTGTCATAGTATTTATCAGATGATTTGGAAACAACTGGTCAACCTGTTTGTCTATGACTTGTGAACTCCATAAGGGCAGGCTGGGACTTCTTCCTAGAACCTAAATAAATGGGTCTGATAAATAAACAAATGTTCAACACATGCCTCTTTGGAATAACAGCGTTCTTGGGGGGCAACTCCTGTGATTCCTAGTTTTCTTATTTCCTGCATAGTGACAATTTGGGCAACTGGATTTCAGGGGCCTTTGTTTTCTTTTATTCTTAACCTTTACTTCTCGGGACTGGAAAGTACAGAATTTGGTTAATCTCCTAAACATGAGAGAAATCTTTTAATTGACTGAGGCCCAGATTAATACTCTGGTCCCTATACTATATGGCAGAAATGCAGAAAAATTCTGTGTGTGTATGCTCACCCCCATTAATCATAGATCTTCTGGGAACTGTATTTTCTTTTTACAACATAGTTTTTCATGATAGCCTCATTCTCAAAATTTCCAGCTGCTTTAATCTGCATTTTAACGCTATTCACTTCTTTTTCTCATCTCATCAGTTTAATTCTTATAGATTTTTCCTCATCTTTCCTATCTCCAGAGCCAGAGCTTTTGTTTAATATAAGTTTAACTTATTCCCTCTTGTTGCCTAGGTAAACTAAAATTTCCACCAAAGACTACAGCCTTACATGATAAATTCGAAAACCTATCCTATAACCTTTGGCTGGCTTAAATGAGTTCTATTTCTTGGCTTTGCTGGCCTGTCCTACTTTATTACCTTTACTTTGGAATATTTCTTTTGCTTTCCCTTCCCCTTTTCTCTCTACCCTTTATGTAGGAGCCAGGTGTCCTATCCTCAGGCTCTTCTCTCTGCACCCTTTCAGTGCTTTCACTGCCCAGGCTCACCTGGTGACTCTTTATCCCCGGCTCTGCACTTTCTGACCGAGTTTGAGATCTAGCATGCAGGCTTCCTGTTTAGTGTCTATACTTTGTGTTCTATGGATGACTCAAACCTATCTTCAGAATTAAATTCACCTTCTTTTCCTTCTAGTTTCTACTTTCTATAGGATCCTTGATCACAACCATCTTACTCATTCCTGACTCCCTTCTTTCCCCTCATAATCAAACAGACACAAAGTCATAAAGATTTTACCTCCAAAAGATCTACTATATCAACTGCTTTATCCTAACATCTTTAAAGTCCCTGCTTTACTTCATTTGGTACCACCACTGTAGTTTTCTTACTAGTCTTTCCACTTAAAATGTTTCTTCAGTTCACTCTGTCATGTCACTGGATGGGTGTGTTAATGTCAGCATTCAGCAATACATGTCAAGGATACCTTGAACAGAAGTCTAGAAACCTGAATACTAACCAATTGAGTAATAATTGATTTGACCCACAGGACCTCCTTGTACCATCTTTAAAATGTGAAAAATGGACTAGTTTTCTGTCCATGTTTTTTAAATAACTTTATTGAGGTATTATTTACATACTGCATAAAACTTACCAGTTTGAAGTATACAAATGAATATTTTAGTATATTCACCAAATTGTGCAATCATCATCATGCAATTTTAGAATATTTTTATCATTCCTAAAAGTGACCCTTTTGGTGGTCATTCTGTATTTTCCCCAGCTCCACCCTCCAGTCTAACGATTAACTTATTTTCTGTCTATAGATTTGCCTCATTCTATTATTACAAAAAGGTAATATGCAAATTAGGCCAGGACTCTAGACTGGAGGAGGTTGTGCACGCAGGTGAGGCCCAGAGTGGGGATGGAGACAGAGGAGGGGGGGGGCTGCCCAAGTCAGCGCAGTGGCTCAGGCGGCCCTGGAGAGGACACAGGTGGGGGGGGCGGCCGGGGACACTGCGAGTCAGGTGCAGGTCCTGGCCCCCCATGGCATCAGTCCGGCCTCCTGGGGCGCTGATCCAGCCTGATTCCCACAACAGGCAGCTCTTCGCAAGTCAGGCTCGGATCCCGACCCCCCGCAGGGTGTCTCCTTGCATGGTGGGAGGGGGGGCACCTCCCCACACAATTTCAGTTGCATGCTGGGCCTCTAGTTTCATATAAATGAGATCAATAAGATGTGGCTCATTTCACTTTACATGATGTTTTCAAGGTTTAGCCATGCTGTACATCAGTACTTCATTTTCATTGCTGAATAACATTCCATTTGTAGATATACCACATTTTACATTCACCAACTGATGGACATTTGTAGTTCCACTTATTGGCTGTTATGAATAATGCTAAATTAGCTCTAGAGTTTCATTGGTAAATGTTATTTTTATCATCATACCAAGAAAGCAGTAGAGCAATATTCCTTTCTTTTTTATTATTCTTTACAAATCAACTATAAAACTATCTTTATGTGGATTGGGGACCCTCAAAAAGTCTACTGACAAAAATCTAAGGAAGTATCTCACCACCACCACCCTCAAAAAAACACACACCAAAACTTGAAAAAGTTTCTCTTGCTGCTTTCAACTGTGTAGCCATGTCTATTAAAAGCCACTTGTAAATCGCTAACTTCAGCTCTGGCATGCCACAGATTAGGCATATTTGTTTTCCAGGGAAGATTATAAATAGAGGGGGGAGAGAGGAGCGAAACAGAATGTATTTTGCAAATGAGCCCAGATGGAAAACTAACAGATGGCCATACACTGTATTTTGTGTGTTCAGACCTACATTTAAATTAAAAATTTTCATAATTATGATTAACGTCTGTAGCAACACTAGTTTTCCTGTGGTGGCATCATATATCATGTATCAGAGGTATTGAGTAGAATATTTTCACGAAAAGGTTTCAGACTTTATACAAATGTTGATACTTGCCTGCCCTACACTTAAGAAGGAAACAAAACAAAACCTCACTCAGCAGTGATGGAGAGTGCTGAGAAAACTTCAGAGCAAGTGGACTTTCTATAATAAGCCGTCTGCTGCCATCTGGCTTTGCCTCCCATGATAAAACTCAAAAGCCATCATTCTGTGCAGAGGGGGAAATAATGGCTCTTATTTGCATGGCTATATTTTTCTTTTTTTTTTTCAGATTCTGATGTGCAGAGTGTTCTCTTGGCTCACACGTGTTTGATTTTCATCAGTATAAGCAATATATTTTCTAACTAGAGGTTTTGTGTAGGGGAGTGGGGCTCAGCCTGATCTGCACCCTCTTCAATCCGGGAGCCCTCAGGGGCTATCCAACTGCCAGTGTAAGCCCCAATCCCTGCATTATCAGCCCTTAACTGGCAGTTGAACATCCCTTTAGCAATCCGGGACCTCTAGATCCTAACTGCTCAACTGTCTGCCTGTCCTAACCACTCTGTCTGCCTGCCTGATCCACCTAACTGCTCTCCTCCGCCAGCCTGATCACCCTACCTGCCCTCCCCTGCAGGCCTGATCCCCCTAACTGCCCTCTCCTGCCGGCCAGGTCACCCCTAACTGCCCTCTCTTGCCGGCCTGGTTGCCCCTATTAACTTTTTTTTTTTTAATCTTATCCCCTTCACACACAATTGTATTTGACTTCCTTATTGGCTTCTCCCTTTCACACAATTTTTCTCTATATATAATGTAATACTTTTTTCCTACTGATTCATCATTTATAAACTTTTCTTTCCTCCTTATTTCCTACTTCTGTTCCATCATCCTTCTTCCCATCTTCCTCCTACCCTCCCTCCCTCCACACATTCCTCTTTTCCTTTATCTTTACCCCTGCCCTCTCTCCCCTTTTCCTACCTTCCCACCTTAATTTTTTTCTTCACTTCCTCCCTTGGACCTGCTTTGCTGTCTCCCCGATTTCTTCCTTCTTCTCATTCTCCTCTGAAGCTCTTCCCATTCTCCTCTGAAGCTCTACTGGCTCTCCTTTAAAACTTTTCTTTCCTCCCTCTTTCTCTCTCATCCTGCCTTTCCCATACATTCTTCTTTACTTACTTCCATTGTTTTAATATCTATCTACCTGTCTAATTATTCACTATTTTTTATCTCTTTTATTTTCTCACTTCGACTTTTAAAATCTGTCCCCAGTACATAACTATACTTGATTTGATTTTCATTATAGCTCCTGCAGTTCTCTCATTATTTATTTAACTCTGCTGTCCTTTATAAAGTTCTACCCTTCTTTCTGCCCTTCTTCTCCATCCTCCCCCCTCCTCCCTCACTCTTTTATTCTTTTTACAGACTAACTTAAAAATTCTATGCTTTTCGTCCTGTCTTAATACTGTCTTCTTTCCCCTCTGGGACCTGAAGCTGCCTCTGTTTGGGCACTTGGGCCCCTCTTGCTCAGGCTTTGAGGGGCTGAGCAATGATGCATCTATATCTTGCACACTGTGGCCCACACCTGCCTGCTCTGAGTCAGGGGAGGATCCCGCCAGGCAGGGCTCAGCATCCATCACAGGGACTGCTGCTTTATGTGCACACATGAGGCTTTCCTCTCATTGCATGCCAAAAGGGAGGGGGGGGAGAGACTCGGAGGCCTTTCCCACCCCCAGTGTGCCTGCTCCCATGCCTCGAGCGGCTCTCTGTCTGATCACGTCCCAATGAATTCGCAGGTGAAGGGCCAGGCTTGTCCTGGGGGGCGGGGATGAGTTCTGCCTAGGATGCAAGCCCCCATCTGGGTTGGACCGAGCAGATGAATGGATGGATGGATGGATGGATGGATGGATGGATGGATGGAGAAAGCTGCAGCAGCTTCCCTATGGTATGAGGGTCACCTATGGTGGCGGGGCTGGGTCTGCGTGATGGGAGGAGGCTTCAAGGTTGTGCACTTGGAAGGATTGACCAGCATCCTGGGTGTCTTAGTGTCACCCTGTGTGTCTGTGGCAGTGGGATCCCCATGTTGTTTACCTGGTGGCCCATCCAGGTCTGATGCCTTACTTAGATGTCCACTCTCTGTCATTGTTCCCGGACCCTTCTTTCACGTTGGGTCCACACCCTCTCAATTTGCATGCACAATCCCTCCCAGGGATCACCACCGCCGACACTCACACCCCCCTGGTTGGTGTCTGCTGCCCGCACCCCAAGAACTGGCCTTCTGCCTTGCAGGTTTTACCCCTCAGTACTCTCCCCTTCAGGGGGTGGTTGGTGGTATCCCCTGGCAGAGTGCTCTTGGATGGGGCACCGTGTCACAGGGGTGTTTGTTGGGCACATGCACCCAGGAGAAAAAGAGGACTCTGGCACCAACGGCAGGGAAGCGAGCCTCACGCAAGTCCCCCTGCTGCACGTGCAGCCTGTTGAACCGTCGTTACTGTGATGCTGTAACAGACAATTTGCATATTACCTCTTTATTACATAGATGGTAGATGTGTCATCTTGTAAGTTATCTAGCCCCATCTACTTTTCTGCCTTTTTCCTTTCTTTTTTCCTGGTTTTCTTAGAGTTGGCCAGTGTTGAGGAGGATCCATAAAGTGTCTGTCCATCCAAAGTAATGACTTTGAAGTCAGCACCACAAGAGTGTAATGTCCAACTTTCTCTTTATTGGACTTTTGGGGTGGGTTTTGTGCAGTTGGGTTGACCTCCTTGTGCCAATTCTAATCCTATCTAATAAAAGATTAATAAGCAAATTGACCATACATTCGCTATACCCACAAGCCATGCCCACAAACCACACCCACAACCCAATCAGAGTGAGTATGCAAATTAACCAAGCAAAATGGCAGTTAATTTGCATATCTGCATGCAGAAGACAGCATAGAAGGAAGCCAAGCATTGTAGAAGAGAGCAAAGCTGCAGAGAAGTAAGCAAGCTAGGTGAAGAAGAAGGGAGGGAGCAAGGCAGAGGAGGTGGGAGCGAGGCAGTGGAGGTGGCAGTGAGGCAGTGGAGGTGGGAGCGAGTGAGGCAGCAGAGACGGGAGAGAGTGAGGTAGTGGAGAAGGAAGCAAGGCAGCAGAGAAGGGAGGGAGTTTTGCTCAGGCTCCAGGAAGCTCTATTCTTGCAGGAATCTTCCTGCAACGGGTCTCTAGTTATAAATAAATGGGGATCTCACTGCTCTTCAGAAGCTGTCTAGTCTACTCTCTTGCTCTGGAATGGTGCTCTGCTCTGCAACGTATCCAGGCTGTCTCCCATTTGGGTGACTCATTATCCTTATCTCCTGCACTGGCACACTCTGCCCCTCATTTTGAATTTTCATTGTCACCAAAACATCACAGCTGTGCCCACCTTGCCTTACCACTCAGCCTCATGTTGGCATTTTGCCCTGAGCAGGATTCTTCCTCCAACTTAATAATTCTTTCTGGGTATGAGATACCAGAAACAATTCTACCATTTGACTCCAACACAATACATTTCTTGAGGTGACTCCTCCTAGGGTCCCCACTGGTGAAAAGATGTTGGTGTGAAATTACAACTGGACAGACTGACTAGTGCACCACTCTAGGGTACCACTGACCATGGTGGGTCTGCACTTAGTGGGAGTATTTTACTTCACTGATACTGTCCAACTGCTACATTTTGATCAAGGCAGCCATTTACATTGGCAAATATTCTGACTTTACATAGTTGTAAAACCCAAGGTTGGGAGAAAAATATATTCATATTAACAGCATCCACTGATTCTATCTATTATTTAGATAATTTCAACTTTTTAAAAAGTTATGCATGTGGATGGGAGGCAGGGGGCATAAAACCAAGCTCTAGTGTTCCAGTCCTATAATTCCTGCTCTCTGGTTTGTATTAGAAAATTTAACTCTAGGGAGCGATTATAGGGTTAAGCCTCAGACTGACCTGCTGGCAAAACTGCACACAAGTCCCAGCTTAGAGGGCACAGCTCTCTTAGCGTAATTAAGCTTGATCTTGTGACTGTTCCCTAGATCTTTCCTGGGTAGCTGATGGGCTGTGGGAGGTGCAGCAAGTGCTGCTGCCAAAACAAGTGAAACTTACAAGAACATTGTAAATTACCTTGATTACCTCTGACTATAAAATAAAGCATCAGCTTGCAGTCTGGATCTGTTCTGTGGTCTCAGTCACGTACAGAAGATCCGCCTAGACCCAGCTTATTCTCTTTGTCTGTCTTTTCTTCATCCTTCGCTGGCCCTCACTCAGGCTCTCCGAACCCTTGGCTGTGCCGGTGTGGTGCGTTTAACCTATGAATATAATAGAAAGAAGAGTATTTAAAGTAGAAATGAGAATGTGGACAAAATGAACAACAGCTTTAGGATATTTAACTTAAATTAACTTTAAAATTCAGAAAAGTTAGGCTAGAGTTTTACCAAAAAGAAAATCATCCATTTCTTTTTGGGTTCTGAACCTGAAAAAGATGAATGGAATAGTTAAAGCATCAGCAGCCCATTTTATAGGTCACAACAGCAGCTATGCTCTATGAATACTGAAAATATCATGTGCCTATATATTTGGGAATGAACATATTTGATGCTAAAAAAGGAAGCCTTGGAAGAGCTGCTCAGCACTTAACAACATTGCTAATTATTTGTGTAATGTTTGGCAAACAGTCAAAACCATGTTTTTTTCTGCTAAACGTATTTTTACACATTTGTCCTTCTTACAAAAATAACCAGTTGTGATGCATGTATTTTCACTTGCACATGTTTGCATTACTGAGGCATAAACCAATCCTTCCTTAAAAGGTTTGTTTCCAAGTTATTAGCTAATTCATAAGCCCAGCAAACCTGGAGGCCTGGAAACATATGCTTTGCATTGAAACACCAGCTTGGTAATCAAACGAGGAGCAATCCAATATTAGCTTTCAAGGCAGGTGAATTTGACTATAAATCATTTTTCTGCACATAGGTTTGTATTTTCTATTCTTAATTACATCTGTGCAAATCTCCATTTGTATATGGTTGCCTAATACATTGAGTGAGCTATTTGCATTCCCAGAGGCACGTTTCCATGATGTGCACTTCTCTGAGAAAAAATAAAAAAAAACAGTGGTTTAACCATTAATTCAAATAGCATGTGCAAAAAGAGTTATAGAAGTGAATGCTCTTTAATTCAGCAAATAGTTATTGAGCACTTGTGCAAAGTGCTGATAGAATGCACAGGAAATCCATTTCATCAAACTCATTGAAGCTCAATTTCTTCATCTATAAAATGGGAGTAATAGGAAAAAAAAGTATTCATTTAAAGTGCCATGTAAATATATATATAGAGTAAGAAGTAGTAGTAGTAAATTGCAGTTCAGTCCTTTTTTTTTGCCATCACCATTTAATTATAGATATTTTTATGAAAAACTTGAACATGTGACATGAACAAAAACAAAAGGTAATTTTTTACATTCAAGCTACCATATTTTTACTTTTGTCAATCTTATCTAAAACGGATTTATGATAGCCAATGCCAGTCAAAAGTGTGTGATGTACAATATAAACTTAGGACATGCTTTTATTTGGGAGGTGCTACTTGTTCTGTGATAATAGAAAAGAAGCTGGGAACTGGCTAGTTTAATTAAAAAAAGGGGGGGGGGCGAGGAGGGAGAAGCCTTCAGACTCAGTAGATTTACTTGTAAGAAGTAAAGGAATACCAACAGATGACTCATAGGGTATTGAAATATGTCTCAATGTAGCCTCAATGGAACTGTATCCGTAAGATGGAAATCTACATGAGCAACCTACCACTCACTCAGTGTTCTTATGAAGATCTAAGCCCATAATTTATATGAGAATTCTTTATAAATACTGAACAGCAAGGTCTTCATTATCTTCCTCTTAATCTGAGTTCAGGGGATGAGATACAAGGTATAGAGGAACCTAAATGGATATCCTTCCTCAAAGAAATAGGAATAAATAAGTAAACCAAAAGATCTGCTGGGCTCCACCTAACTCTGACATTCCTAATTGTCCACAATGTCATCTCTCCATAGCCATCTAAGTAGTGAGAATTATGTAGAGTAGCAAGACTAAAGCTGGATCCAGCCTTTCAACAACAGAATGAGAAAGTAAAAGTCAGTCATCTGAATCACCTTAAGAAAAATCAGCTCCATTCAGACCTCCCGTTCCTCCTCTGTAATATGAAGAGGCCAGATCAGATGTTCTCTGAAATCCTTTCTGACTCGGATATCACCTAGGTCAGAGAATAAATGGGTTCTCAATGTGTGTCTGGAGGTGAGTGATCATATCAGTGATATCACAGGGACTTTCTCTTCATTCTCATGAGGAGTGAGTATCAAAAGATTCTCCTAACCAAGGAAGTCTGGAGCTGTGCTTTATGGCCTGAGGGTGATCTTATCAAGTGGCTGCTAACGCCAGCAAACTTGTTCTTGAAAAACCAAATCTTCTGCGCCCAGCTGATAGGCTAAGAACCTGCCACTCAGTCCTTTATCAGTTTCACCACTTTCCTTCACATGCACTACAAAAGTGTGATTTCTCCAGGTAACCCCAACCACTGCAGTCACAGAAAATCATATTTGCAATGGCCTTTCAAGAGTGTTTCAGATTAGAAATGACCACAATTTATGACCTCAGAAGCCACAGGCCATTGACATTCTGCACTTAAGAATCTCACTTGAGAAGAGCCGGTAAATGCTTCTTTATGCTATTTCCCCTATGCTTTCTCTCATTCATGCATATCCTGCTTTTATTTATTTGCATTCACTGATGCACAAAGTAATTGCTTAATTAATGTCCATTCTAAAGAGCAAGTTGCTGTTTAAACAGCAGGCAGTTTAGTAATTGCTGATTGGCTGGAGAGCTGTGTCATTTTGGGGATAATCCTCCAGAAGTGATTTTCCCTTGCCAGAGCATAAGATCATAATTAGAAATCTGAGTTCTGAATCAAGAGGAAGATGTGAATCCAAAAACTATTATTTTTAACAATCAAAAGGTTAAATAATTCACCCATGTTCCCAATAAGAGACAGGATAGGAATTCAAGCCCCACCGAAGCCTGGATTTTTCCAGGGCCCCTACAACAGTGCTAGGGGCAAAAGTTATCCAGAAAAGCAGCCACTCACTTAAAACTTTCTGCCTGCCTGCAGGGTTTCCAGAAGCACCACATCTTCATGTCTTTTAGTCCTTGAGCTGCTCTTCATGACTGAAACAGGGCAGCAGTAATCGAGTCTTAGTACCTAACCCCCTAGCCTCCTAATTTATTTTGTTTGTTAATCCTCACCCGATGGTATTGTTTCCATTGATTTTTAGAGAGAGTGGAAGAGAGGGGTAAAGACTGAAACATCCATGTAAAAGAGACAGATCTATTGGTTGCCTCCCACACAAACCCTGATTGGGCTGGGGAATGACCTGCAACCCTTGACCAGAGTCAAACCCTCAACTCTCCATGGCCAGTGCTCTAACCACTGAGAAAAACTGGCTAGGGCTGGCCTCCTCGTTTTTACGTGCCTGCATTTGACAGTTATCCTGTTACATGGCTCTGGCTAACCATTTTTCTAATTTTTACATTCTGATAGGTTGATTTCCTGGGAAATCTTTATAAAGAGGCTTCATCATAATATAGTGAGTTTGATGCACTTAGCACTTGTGGGGGGTAGCATTTGATTGGGATAGGTTTATTTCACTAAATCTCATATTCCAAGAGCTTTCTGCTCTATATCTGACAGACTTACTCCTTGGGTGGTTTTGGCAGTGGCAGCAGAAAGTCCTCCTATTGGAATAAACAGAGCTAGAGATGCTCGTTGGTAGCCCTGTGTGTAATCAGAGCTGTGGGTTATGCAGATAAACTTCTCGTTCTGGAAAAATGGATGTCCAGGTATCCAGTTGTAGTCTAACTCCCTTAAACAGGTTCTGTGTGGAAGGGCTTTTAATAGATCTCAGGCATGTTTTGGGTTGGCCTGTTCCATTTCATTTTGCCAGAGGTTGCTCTAGAGAGAAAATATAACACAAGTATGTAAGCACTATGTCATCTTTTTATACTATAGGAGCTAACCATCTATTTCAGCTCTCATGTGCTGGGCTTATGAAAAACTTAACGTCAGTGAGTGCCATGTCAAGGTTTTGGAGCACCTGTATTGTCAAAGTTTTTGCAGAAGACATGTTGGATGTCCTTGATTATCATGTCCTTGATTTGCTCTGTTGAACCATACCAACCCTTCAGGACAAAAGCTCTTTGTAGCTTGCTGGCCATGTTTGCACATAGACCTCTTGGGTAAGCATCCCATCTGCTTCATTCTCTGCTGGGCTTTGCTACCCAGGGACTTGCTGTCTCCATGCTAGTCCTGCCAAGAGCAGGATTGAGATGGTTCCTCTGAACTGTCCATTTGACTGGGCCACAGGGTGTTCAGACATTTGTTCAGATATTATTATGGGTGTGTAAGGATATTTCTGGATGAGATTATAATTTGAATTGGTAGACTAAGTAAAGCAGATTGCCTTCCCTAATGTGGTGACCCTATCGAATCAGTTGAAGACTTGAAGAGAATGAAAAGGCTGACCCTCTTAACTGCTTTCAAGCTGGGACAGTGGGATTTTACCTGCCTTTGGACTTGTCTTGAAACATCAGCTCTTCCTGGGTCTCTGGTTTTTGACTGAAGATCTTAAGACTTGTCAGCCTCCATGAATGCATGAGCCAATTCCTTATAATAAATATATCTGTATATCTGTCTGTGTTTCCATCCATCCTATTGATTCTTTTTCTCTGGATAACCCTAACTAATACATGATTATAGTTCTCTGCTGTTAGAATTCGTAGATTTGTCTCCTTATTTGCCTCTTTTGTTAGTGCTTCCTTGCTTCTTCTAGCTCCTGGTGGATGCCAGCAACCTTTGGTGTTCCTTGGCTTGTAGCCGCATTACTCTAATTTCTACCTTTGTCTTCCACATGGCTGTCTCTCCTCTCTGTGTGTCTCTTTGTCTCTAAGTTCTCTTTTTATAAGGACACAACTATTTGGATTAGGGACCACCTGAATCCAGTATTATCTCATGTTAATTAATTACATCTGCAAAGACTGTTATAGACTACTTCTATTTCCTGTAAGAATTATCCCTTATGCACGTGTGTGTGCACATACACACACATACAACCTTCCTTTGAGGTAATTTTCACAGAATCAACTGTGATACTTGCTTGAGCATAGGGTAGGATGAGTATAAAATAAGGAGAAATTATAGATGGTAATGTTTTGAAACGTTTTTCTGACTCATTTGTAGGAAGTATCTACTATTAGGAAGCATTGCACACTATAACGTTTATTTTGATGAGCTCAGAAATGACTCCTGACACAGCCAGATCCCCTAGAGTGAAAAGTCTTTATACAAGTCTCCCTGTGATCCTAGAGGCGTATGTCTAGGTTCTACAGCATGTGAAGATAGTATGAAAAGTTGCCTCATCAGCTACATGATGAGCCTCACACTGGCTACATTTGGTTACTCTAGTGCCTCCTACAGTCTCCGATTCAATCAGTATGATAATAGGGATAGTTTTACTAACCAGGAAAACTAGGTGAGAAAAATCAACATTCCACAGTAAGTGCCAAGTACTTTGCCACCAGTTAAGGCTTTTTGGAGGCTCTGCTCAACCTGTCCAATTCACTTCCATTTTCTATTCTAAATTCATGGTCTGTGTTCACAAGTAAAGAAATTAAGTTTAGTTCATTTTTGGGGGGGCGGGGGTTATCTGAATGATTTCTGTAGGGGTGAAAGGTCATACTCTCAAGATGAGCTCACCTTTGGTGTAGTTCTGTATGTGAGAGAACCACTGATCATTCCTAAACTACTTTTCGCAGCATCCTTTTGGGGTCAAGCCCTCATTAAAAGCAAATATAAATGTATACCAAATAATTCAGTCTTGAGCAGCCTGAAAATATAAATAATACCACTTTAACAATAGCACTCCAAATTCCAGTGTTATTCTTATCTGCTAGCTCATACAGGATTGCTTTTCAAAGATCCCTCTCTCTCAAATATTTCTAGAATCCACGTAAGAGTGATCAAGCCTGCAAATACCCCTTATGCCCCACCTCATATTTTCTGGACATTTTGGTCCAGTCGTTACTGTAAGAACCACCTTTGCAGATATAACCTAAGAGCATGTAGCCTTAGCTGCACCAGGATTACCCTTTTTCCTGTCGAATACTTCTCCAGTTCTCAGTAGACTATCAAGGGAAGACATTCTCTCACATGTAAAACTTGGGCCAATAGGGAATGAGTCATGCCCTCCTTCTTCCATGATTTCTAAAATGCATAATTCTGAGGAGAATTTGACATGACTTCAGAAATCCCCAGTAGAATGAAGCCTCAAAGACCAATTGGTGATCAACTCAGTAAACATTTTTGTATGGGCTTTTCCTCCCTCCCTATTCTATTTTCCAGTCCTCCACCATGTTCCTTGGGATTACTTTCCATAATAAACTAACTACACATGAGCCCTTGATTTTAGCTCTACTTTCTGGGGGACTCAAGCAGTGACACTAATGTTAAAGACATTGCATCTTTGCTGCAAATACAGAGTAACATCTGCCATGTTCTTTCTCTTGAGCTCTGCTCCAACTAATTAAACTATGCTAACCTACTTAGTAATCTCATAATTACTTGGTACTCTACCTAAGGTTGATGATGTGTTAAGGATACCTCATTGAAATGCTTCAAGCCAGTAGAACTTAGTTCTGTAGAGAACTGCGGACAATGATCTATTTCCCAGTTCTGAGCTTCACTTTGTGACCTGGGTCCTAAAGCAAAACAATTTGTTAAAAAGTCTTTGATGAAAGAAGCTTCTTCATCATCTGATGTAATTGCCCTTTAAACATGGAAAGTAGCCCAGATCCAGAGGGCAGGCAGAGAATGGCTACATGTTGCTAGAGTCTTCTGTATTCTTCCTTTATTCTATCATCATCCTCCCTCTTACAAAAACAAATGAGCCACTTTGCTTACTTCTCCTTTAGTCAAAGCAAAATTGTGCATGCTACCAATTCATACCAAGAACTGTATGTTGGGTAAGAACGGTGGAGGGGAGAAGGAACATTTGTGATTCCATCCTGAATCAGCCAACTTCTGACTCGGTGTATAGTACTTAAATAAATTTTTACTTTTTATGTTTATCAAAATTTTATTTATATACAATATAAAATTCCATTCTTTTTTAAAGTTTGTTACCAAAAGTAGCAGTTTCAACCCTTCAGATGGGCCTTCCCTAAAGGCAAGCTTCAAATTTTCAACTTGTTTTGCTGATTTCTTTCATAGCTTACCTTCTTACATCTAAAAAACTATGTGTTGCTTCAATAATTATTGATTTTTAAAAGACAGTTAAAGTCAGGGGGGTGGGGGGGGGTGAGTGGGAAGAGATCAGCCAAAGAACTTGTATGCATATATTCATATCCCATGGACACAGACAATAAGTGGTGAAAGTCTGGGGGCAGGGAGTAGGGGCAGGCTAGAAAGGGTCAATGAGAGAGAAAGGGAGATATATGTAATGCTTTCAACAATAAAGATTTTAAAAAATAAAATACAGTTTTTCTTCTTTCTGACTTAGGAATATGAAGACATAGTTTTCATTTTAACTTTAGCTCTATCACACTTACACTCTTCTTCTTCCCCTATACTCTGAATAGAGAAAGTTATATCACAATTTATTAGAGTAACATTCAGTGTTTACTATGACTGTAGAAATGGTATTCACAGCTGAGAAACCATAATAGGTTCTTTTTTCTTTGTTTATAGTTAATAATTTTTCCCTTTATGATTTGTATAATTTTGAGTACATTTATCACCATTTCAAGCCCAAATTTTCTTCCAACTGTCTAAATATGCTCTCAACCATTTGCACACAGGCATTCTATCGGTTTCGTTTTCTTGGGACATTCTCTCCTGGAGCCTTCTGACATGCTCCATCTAGACTAGCTAGCTAATCACTACTTAAAAGCTCTTCAAATTTGATCTCCTTTCACTGTTATCAGAGTATTCTCTCCACCTTTCTCCTGTGTGCATTATTCTGTTTCCTGTACCCTGTGCTTCTCACTACTTGATGTATTCTCTTATTTTGGTAGAATCCTTCTAGGAGCTTCTTGATAAATCATGTGTAGGACATAAATTATTTACGTCTCTACATATCTTAAAATATTGTTTATTCTATCCTTCTACTTGTTAATGTTCAACTGGGTATAGAATTCTGGGTTGCAAATAATTTTCCTTTAGAATTTTGAAGGCACTTTCTATTTTCTTCTATTTTCCTATACTATTCTTGAGATATTCAAAGCTATAATGATTACTAAGTATGTTTGTGAGACCTAATTTGTTTTCTTACCTGGAATATTTTAGGACCTGTACTTTATCTCCAGTGTTTTTAAATTTCACTATTACTTTAGTATGAGTCTATTTTTATTCATTAAGCTGGATTGTCTGTGAACACCTTTAATCTGGACGTTGATGTTCTAATTCTGGAAATTTTGCAGAAATAGAATCTTCGGTGATACCCTTTCCTCTGTGTTTTCTGTTCTCTCATCTGGAGCTGGAAATTACTAAACTTTGTGTTCTGATGCTCTGATATTTTTATATGTTCTCTATTATTTTTTTATTTTATCATCTTTTCAGGCTTTCTATTAAGGTTTTTTTCATTTCTGCTATAATTTTTTATTACTTGCTAAGAACTAGTTTTGTTCTTTGAATTTTTTACAGCATGCTGTTCTCTTTTGGTGGTTATAGTATTTTTATCTCCGAGGTTATTAAGGAAAAGGATATTTAAGTTTTCTTATTTCAGCATGCATTTATTTTGAATTGCCTTTTGTATTTGTTTAGTGTCTACCTTTCATGTTAGAGGCTTTCCTCTGAATTTTTGTGATCTTTATCTCAATTAGAATGAGAGACTAAAAACTCACTGAGATTGCAGAAGTTTAGTTGGAATTTGTAGACTGTGAGTTTCACCAAAGGTGACCTGACTGGACCACTGTACTGGGGAATCCTTAATGTATACATTATTCCTCTTGAATCCTTTTTAGATTCTCCAGAGAAAGTACTTTCAGTATCCTGCCTACACAATAAAATGCTTGGTGGAAGAATTCTGGAATCCAGGCAGGGAAGATGATTGGCACTCTCAGCATCTAGTATGTATATGTTCAGTTAATTTAGTATTTTCATCCTGACAATTGTAGTGTTGAGGATGTGGAAAATCAAACCTTAACACATTGCTTATGGGAGTGTAATTGCCCTAAAATAGAAGCAACTAAGATGTCCTTTAATAGGATGCACCAGTTGTAGTACATCCGCTCAATGGGATAATGTTCAGCAATAAAAACAAATAAGCTATCAAGCTCCCCACCAAACAACAACAACAACAACAACAAAAACAAACAGGATAAACCTAACATGCACATTGCTGATTGAAAGAAGTCAGTCTTAAAGGGTTATGTATAGTCTATGATTTTAATTATACAACATTGTGTAAATGATAAAACTATAAAGACAGCAAAAAAGATTAGTGTTTGCTAATGGTTTGTGGAGAAAAAGGGGAGGATTGAGTAGGTGAAGCACAGGGGAATTTCAAGTTAGTAAATCTATTCTGTATGCTACTGTAATGGCAGACACCTGACGTTATACCTGTAGAATTTTACAGCACAAAGTAACCTTTAATCTGTGAAACTTTTAAAAAATCATTTAGGACAGTGGTCAGCAAACTCATTAGTCAACAGAGCCAAATATCAACAGTACAACGATTGAAATTTCTTTTGAGAGCCACATTTTTTAGGTACATTGTTATTAACTTAATTAGGGAATTCCTAAGCTGGCCTTTGCTAAAAACTCAAGGGGCCAAAGAGTCTCATGTGGCTCATGAGCCACAGTTTGCTGACCACTGATTTAGGTAGGATGTCAGGGATCTTAGGAAGTAATGCAGCCTGTGACAAGGTAATGTACACAATGTGTGAACAAACCTCACTGAAGAAGTGGGAGGAAGCTGCGGACCTATGTCACTCTGGAAATGAGTGTCGTCTGTAAGGCTGAAAGCAAAAGAAACTGTATTTAAGCACTGTATTCTACTTGATAAAGTTGTTTCCCTTGAGGAAGTGGCTTAACGATTCTGATACTGCGACACATGTGCTGTATTTTATTTTTTAAATGCATTTTGTTGTTGAAAATATTACAGATGTCCTGTTTTCAAAATTAAGTAAAATGATGAAAGAAGCAGATAGTGGGAGCCAGTTTTATCATTGTTAGAGTGGGAATCTACAGCTAAGCAAGGGAGAAGACTAGAATGTTTCAAGTTGTAATAGATTAGAGTTGGAGAGATTGGTATGCACTTATATTCAACTTAATATTGATACAGATGGTTACATGTGAAAAGACTTGTAGACGTGTGCTTATACATGGCTTAGTATATACACATATAGTCCTTGCTCTGTCAGTTAAGATACCGTAGAAGCAATAGTATCCTAGCAACAAGTATGCCTAGAACCCATATCTTTGTTTCTGATACTATATATATATATATATATATATATATATATATATATATATAATCCTAAGCAATTGGCCAACCGGTCAGTAGCTATGATGCACACTGACCACCAGGGAGCAGATGCTTGATGCAGGAGCTGCCAAACTCTGCTGACTTGGCAGCTGTGGCTCTCCAGTGCACACCCAGACCAGAGAGGAGGAAATCTTATTCCATGGTGTGTCACCCAAGAACTGCCCTCTCGCAATCTGGGACCTATGGAGGGTTATCAGAGAGCTGGTTTTGGGCCAATCCCTATAGGCCAGGCTGAGGGACCCCAACAATGCACAAATCTGTGAACTGGACCTCTAGTACCTCTAGTATATATATACTATAAAAGCCTAAGGGACCAGATGACCGGCTGGTAGTTATGATGCCCACTGACCACCAGGGGTCAGACGCTCAATGCAGGAGCTGCCCCCTTGGGGCTCACTGTGCTTCCACAGCGGTAGCATTGCACTGCTCAGTTGACCATTAGGTGCCAGAGGCCAGGCTCATGGCAGGTGAGTACTGCTGCAGCAGCGCAAGCTTATCTGCCTCTGTGGCAATGCTACCAGCAGCCTGTGGGGATCAGGCCGAAATGGCCTAACATCCCCCATTGGGTCCCACATTGCAAGAGGGTGCAGGCCAGGCTGAGGGGCCCCACCAACGCACAAATCCATGACCTGGGCCTCTAATTCTCCAATAAAAGAAATCAGAGCTCCTTATAGAAATGGCTCATGCTGGGACTAGAATGGGAAATATATAAGATGAACCTAGTATACCTTATAGTGATAGAAAGTAAGGAAGTGCTAAAAAAAGGAAGAAGAAGAGGAGGAGAAGGAGGAAGAGGAAGAGGAGGCGAAGGAGGAGGAGGAAGAGGGGGAGGATGAGGAGGAGGAGGAAGAGGAGAAGGAAGGAAGGAAGGAAGGAAGGAAGGAAGGAAGGAAGGAAGGAAGGAAGGAAGGAAACCATAAAAAATAAGAAACTGTTGTAGCCAAAAGGAGCCTAAGGAGACATGACAAGTAAATGTGATGTGGTAAATCTGGCTGGGATCCTGAACTAGAAAAACACATTAGGTAAAAAACAAGGAAATCTGGTAAATTAGTGATTTTCAACCAGTATGCCACAAGAATTTTTAAAACATGCAAAATCTGACTAATCAGGAGCACTGACCTTTTTTCCCTTAGATTGTCAAAAAGAAGAAGAAGAAAAAAAGAGAATAGCCAACACAAATATAGCCTACTAGTGGGAATTCCCTGTCTTAAACCATAAATACATAGATCATGGAATAAAATTGCATCTTATTGGTCACATTGCATTATAAGTTTGTGCCTGGTTGTTTCATTTGTGGTACTGGAATCCTTATATGCAAATATAGGCACATTATTTTTAAAAGTCACTTTGGAGCTAAAAGAGTAAGTATAATTACTATTTTCTTTTTGTAAATCAATTCAAACTATACCTACTTTTTTGTCAGAATGGCAAAATATACATGTTTTTTGGTGTGCTGCAGAATGTTACTACTTTATGTGTGCCATGGGATGAAAAGGTTAGAAATCACTGTAGGTTATCATGTACAAAGTCTGGGCATTTATCAAATGGGTCTATAAGTGGTTTGTTAGACTCAAAGAAAAATAACAGTTTTATCCATAAATTTTTCACAAATTTGAACCGTAAGGTTAATCATAATTTTTTCCATAAAATTCTATTGTGCTTTTAGATGTCATTACTTTCTCACCAGATGGCATTTATCTTGGCCAGAGTAATATGTTTCCTGTCCAGTTTGTTAAGTAAGCTTTATAATCTAAATAGGATTTATATAAAATAAAATTTATTTATTTTATTTTATTTTATTTATTTTTAAAATATATTTTATTGATTTTTTTTTACAGAGCAGAAGGGAGAGGGATAGAAAGTCAGAAACATCGATGAGAGAGAGACATCAATCAGCTGCCTCTTGCACGCCCCCCACTGGGGATGTACCTGCAGCCAAGGTACAAGCCCTTGCCGGAATTGAACCCGGGACCCTTCAGTACACAGTCCGATGCTCTATCCACTGAGCCAAACCAGTCTCAGCAAAATTTATTAATTTTAAATCTGATGTTTGATTCGTTCTGACGAATGTACATAGTTGTGTAACTACCAGTACTATAAACATGTAGAATACTTGCATCACCCCAGATAGTTCATTTATACTCCCTTCCAGTCAATTCCCTCCCTCCTCACATTCCCAGGCTCTGAAAACTACTGGTTGATTATCAACATTGCTTTGCCTTTTCTAGAATTTAATATCGATTTAATTATATCATCTTTTCGCCCTGGCTTCTTTCACTTAACATAATTATTTTGCGATTCATCAATAGTTATATGCATCAATAATTTGTTCCTTTCATCACTGACTAGTGAAGTTTCTGTTAAAATACATTGCCTGTTTTTAAACTAGTTGTTACTGTTCTTTTTATTGAGTATTAAGTGTTCTGTATATAATGTGGATATAATTTTATGATTAGATATATAGGCTGCATGTATTTCCTCCCAGTGTCTTTTAAATAATAAAAGTTTTTCATACTCAAAGTCAATAATCATCAGAGATGCAAATGAAAACAACAATGAGATACCATCTCACACCTGTCAGAATGGCTGTCATCAACAAATCAACAAAATACAAGTGCTGGAGAGGATGTGGAGAAAAAAATATCCTCATGGCACTGCTGATGGGAATGCAGACTGGTGCAGCCACTGTGGAAGACAGAATGGAGTTTCATAAAAAAGTTAAAAATGGAACTCCCATTTGACCCAGTAATCCTACTTCTAGGACTATATCTCAAGAAACCTGAAACACCAATCAGAAAGGATATATGCACCCATATGTTTATAGCAGCACAATTTACCATAGCTAAGATTTGGAAACAACCTAAGTGCCCATCAGCAGATGAGTGGATTAAAAAAACAAACTGGTAAATCTATACAATGGAATACTACACCGCTATAAAAAAAAGAAGGAACTTTTACCATTTGCAATAGCATGGATGGAACTGGAGAGCATTATGCTAAGTGAAATAAGCCAGTTGGCGAAAGATAAATATCATATGATCTCAATCATTTGTAGAATATAATGAACAACATAAACTGATGAACAAGAATAGATCCAGAGACGTATGGCAGGGGAAGGAGGGAGTGGGGTTAGAGAGCAATCAGAGAACTTGTATGCATGCATATTAGCACAACCAGTGGATACAGACATTAGAGAAGTTGGGGTTTGCCCAGGGTGGAAATGGCTCAGGGAGAGAGGGGCGGCAATTCAGGAAAAAGGAGACACATTTTAAATAAATAGACAATAAATAAATAAAAGTAAATAAATAAATAAAAGTTTTTAATACTTTATTTCGAAAAACAACTTATAATTTTTTTAAAACATATTTTATTGATTTTTACAGAAAGGAAAGAAGAGAGATAGTTAGAAACATCAATGAGAGACATTGATCAGCTGCCTCCTGCACAACCCCACTGGGGATGTGCCCGCAACCAAGGTATATGCCCTTGACCGGAATCGAACTTGGGACCTTTCAGTCCGCAGGCCGACGCTCTATCCACTGAGCCAAACCGGTTTTGGCACAACTTACAATTTTTATTGTGAAGTCCAATTTATAATTTTTTTTCATTTTTTGTGAGTTTTATGCCTAGTTAAGATATCTCTATTCAACCTACTATCTCAACAATTTTTAAGTTTTTATCAACAAATTTACATTCTATCACTTACATTTAGGCCTATTTTTTCAAGTTAATGTCTGCTGGACCACAAGGAGGTCAAAACTTTCTCAGGCCTGGGTTGTAAGGACTGCTTTTCAGCATGTAGCTGTCTTTCTAGATTTCTGCATTTTTGTCCTGGACACAGGAAGAGCCAGCCTTTACTTGAATGGCTTCTGGCCCCAGAGTCACACTTAGCCCAGAAGCCTCTACCTCAAGATTATGTAAACACTTAGGGCTTCTTTTTTACATCCGATCTCTAACCCATCTGGCATTTCTCTTTCAAATAACAAAAGTGCTATTTCAGATTTACACAAACAAAAATATGTGAGCACCTATTGTAAGATTCCATGTGTAGGGAATGTCCAGAACAGGTAACGGAGCAGAAACAGAAAGCAGACCAGAGGTCTCCGGGTGCAGGAGGAGTGAGGAGTGAGTACTGTTGGTGCAGGGTTTCCTTTTGGGGGAATGGAACATCCTGCAACTAGACTGTGATGCTTGCCCAGCATCCTGAATGTCCTTCAGGCTCAGGAATGACACCATTTAAAATACAAACAATAATTTTATTTATTTGTGAAGTTGAATCACTCCATGGAAAAACAAAGCATAAAAGAAGAAATGAGAATAGAGAGAAAAACAAAGATCCCAAAATACCCCGAATAATAATAATTAAAAAATAAACAATTGAGCCGAAACCAGTTTGGCTCAGTGGATAGAGCGTCGGACTGTGGACTGAAAGTTCCCAGGTTCGATTCTGGTCAAGGGCATATACCTTGGTTTGCGGGCACATCCCCAGTAGGGGGTGCAGGAGACAGCTGAATTGGTGTTTCTAACTTTCTATCCCTATCCTTTCCTCTCTGTAAAAAAAAAAAAATCAATAAAATATTTTTAAAATAAAAATAAATAATAAATAATTGAATAACCACATGGAGAAAAGTAAACCCTAAATAGGAAGGAAAATAGAGGGGAAAGGTCAACAAGGGGAGGCAGCACAAGTTTTTCTGATGGGAGATGGCAAGCAGTCTCAGCCAATGGCTCTGGAGCTGGCTCTGCTGGGTTTTCAGGAGGCAGCTCCTCCTCTGAGGCAGGACCCTGGGCAGGTTCCAGGGAGGGCTCCTCATCCAGGGGTGGTGGGGTCTTAGTCATGTCTGCAGGTGCCTCCCAGGCTGGGCCTGGCTCCACAGCTGCCACCTGAGAGGGTGATGGAGGTGCAAGACCTCTGGAGGTCCCTACACCTCCAGCTCTTGATCTGATTCCTCAGCAGACTCCTCTATCTGCAACTTAGGTGTTTCTGCAGGGGCCTCCTCTGCCTCCTGGGCCAGTGCTGGGTTGTAAGAAAAGAAAAGATCACCCACATGCCTGCATTTCCTTGTGCCCCCTTCACCCCACTCCCTGCTACCCCCCCAGACTAAAACACAAGCCAGAGCCTTCCAGAGAAGCTACAGCCCAGGACCCACCACAGGACGTCCTTCTCATTGACAGTCCAGCAATTGGGTGGTCTGAAGCTGGGCTTTGCCCCTAGCCAGTCTCTGGGAGTGTCCCCTGTGTGCCTGGCACTGAGCCCTCCCCATAAGCTCACATGCACCTCCCCGCCATTCTATTCCCACCTTCTCACACTTGGGCTCTACCTCCTTGGGCTCCTGGTACTCTGGCTAGGTGTGATTAACCTGGGCATTGTGCCAATTGTAGGCACATGCTGGGAACCTCCTGGGGAACTTGGGCTACTCCAGGAGGGAACTGAAAACTGGATTCAGAATGGAGCTTAAAACTGTTTTCTGCCTTTGATTCCAGGTTGGAGGTCTGCAGAACCTGGCTGGCTTCTGGGCAGAAGTTGATCTCTAGCCACTCAAGGACCCTATTTCTCCAGAACCACAACAGGGCATATGCACTTTGGGCCAGCTGGCTCTAGGTAGTATGAGCCAGTTGCCTCTCAGTGGTGAACACGGGGCTGGGGTCTTCTTGGACCAGTTGATGTTCCTCTAGGACCTGAGTTGAGCTCTGCAATGACAGTGACCGGCAACCGGTCCAGAGACCTCAAACCCTGCCTGGCCCTAGTCTCTGCTGCTTCTGCTCCCTGGACTTTCTACTCCCGCATCAGGCCCAGCCCTGCATCTGCACAGACCTCCACCCAGGGGAAATGAGAGTCACCTTCAGGGCTCCGGATAGACCTCAGGCAGAGGGTGCCATCCACACTCCACATCCACCCAGCCAGCCTTGACACGGGGTGTGAACGTGACTGGTCCACCAGGTGTCTGACCCCTCCTCAACCTGTTCCTGCTCAGGGCAGGCCCTTTCTATGTGAATCCTTCTTACACACACACACACACACACACACACACACACACACACACACGGAGGCGACATCGGGCTGCTCAGGTGGGGTCAGAGTGGTGGCCCGCCTCACACACAACCACCCTAGGCCTCCTTGTATTACCTCTGGCTCCAATTGTTTCAAGCAAGACAGAGGTCTGTGCTGAGTCCTGAACCTGTGATGGCCACTGTGGAACCTACTCTCATTGCTGCCTGGACCTCGGGACACGGGGAGACAACACGAAAACATGGTGTCCTCTCCAATGTCTCTTTCTGAGTGAGATGGGAAGGGGCAGTTATAGAATGTAGCTGCCTGGTTCCAGGGTTCCAATTTCTATTGGACTCCATCATCAGGAAGTGAGGTTGCTGCTCATGTCTGAGGAGATGACGGCGGTAGGGGACCCCTCTGGAATTTTTGTTTGTGTACTATCTTGGATGTTCGAAGTGGGTGAAGGGAGTACAAGGAAATGAGGCATGTGGGTGATCTTTTCTATCACAACCCCAGAGGAGGCTCCTGCAGAAACACCTAAGTTGCGGATAGAGGAGTCTGATGAGGAATCGGATCAAGAGCTGGAGGTGTGGGCACCTCCAGAGGTCCTGCCATCTCCATCAGCCTCTTGGGTGGCAGCTGTGAAGCCGGAGCCGGCCTGGGAGGCACCTGCAGAAATGACTGAGACCCCACCACCCCTGGATGAGGAGCCCTCCCTGGAACCTGCTCAGGGTGCCTCAGAGGAGGAGCTGCCTCCTGAAAACCCAGCAGAGCCAGCTCCAGAGCCATTGGCTGAGACTGCTTGCCATCTCCCATCAGAAACACTTGTGCTGCCTCCCTTTGTTGACCTTTCCCCTCTATTTTCCTTCCTATTTAGGGTTTACTTTTCTCCATGTGGTTATTCAATTGTTTATTTTTTAATTATTATTATTCGGGGTATTTTGGGATCTTTGTTTTTCTCTCTATTCTCATTTCTTCTTTTATGCTTTGTTTTTCCCTGGAGTGATTCAACTTCACAAATAAATAAAATTATTGTTTGTGTTTTAAATGGTATTATTCCTGAGCCTGAAGGACATTCAGGATGCTGGGCAAGATCACAGTCTAGTTGCAGGATGTTCCATCCCCCCAAAAGGAAACCCTGCACCAAGAATATCACTCCTCACTCCTCCTGACCCTGGAGATGCCTGGTCTGCTTTTTGTTTCTGCTCAGTTACCTGTTCTGAACGTTCCCTACACATGGGATCTTACAATAAGTGCTCATGTATTTTTGTTTGTGTAAATCTGAAATAGTACTTTTGTTATTTGAAAGGGAAATGCCAGATGGGTTAGAGATCAGATATAAAAAGAAGCCCTATTAGTAAGTGTGTATATAATCTTGAGGTAGAGGCTTCTGGGCTAATGTGACCCTGGGACCAGAAACAATTCAAGTAAAGGCTGGCTCTTCCTGTGTCCAGGACAAAAATGTGGAAATCTAGAAAGACATCTACATGCTGGAAAGCAGTCCTCACAACCCAGGCCAGAGAAAGTTGTGACCTCCCTGTGGTCCACCAATCTCTGGAAAGTTGTTTTCTAAAGGGACTCTGGGCAACTACAGGCATTTCCAAGTGGAGGCAGATCTTTATATGTCATAGTTGCCCCACCTCCCTCCTGGGAACACACACTGTCACCATCAGACTGGCAGACTTCTGGACAGGTGGTGACTAGCTCTGGGGACAACGTGAGGCAGCAGCAGCCCCAGCATATCTACTTTGGTGAAGGAAAAATGCCTCTCCTTTGAGGAACAGTTTGCAGGACCTGCCAAAGCTCTAGTAGGTGCACACCTGCCCCTGACAGTGGTATCAGAAAGAAAAACTAAGAAAACAATACCATTTACAATTTAGAATTAATAAAATACATAGGAATAAATTTTACCAAGGATGTCAAAGACCTGCACTCAAAAAATTGCAACACATTGGAGAAAGAAGTAGAAGATACAAATAAGTGGAAACATATACTGTGTTTATAGATAGGATAAAATGTCCATATTACCCATAGCAATCTATCGATTCAACAGCATTCCACTCAAGATACCAATGGTGTCTTTCAAAAAAGTAGAAAAAACACAATTTCTAATGGCCAGAAATTTAGAAACAGTTACCTGGATGGTTTTGACATGGTTTTTAAAGAAGTTGTAATCAAGATGTCAATCAGACAGATAGTCATTATAAGGCATGAAGATCTGCTTCCAAGATGGCTCACTCACACAACTGTTAGCAGAAACCTCACTTCTTTTGTAGTGGTTAAAAGAACTCAATTCCTGAACACATGGATCTCCCCCTGAGACTATTGGAGACTTCTCACAAATTAACAGCTAGATTCCCCTAGAGACAGTGATTTAAGACCAAGGAGGAAGCCATAATGATTTTTATAACTTAGAAGCCTTCTACTATTCTGCCATGTTCTATTTATTAGAAGTGAGTTACTATGTCCATTTCTCACCCAAGAGAACGGGCCTTAGCACTGACCTTTTGAATGGAGGAGTGTCAGAAAATTTGTGGACTACTTAAAAATCAAAGCACAGGGCAAGCTATTTGTAAAATTCATCTGTAATATAACTTCTTGGGATTTCACTATCATGCTATGTGAAAGAAAAATACATATGTGCTGATAGCTGACATTTTGCCTTAAAGTTTGACCAAACCACATTTGTTATACAAGTAATACATATATATGAAATAAGTTTTATATAACTTTGTCAGTGAAAATTTGTGCCACAGAAGATTTTTGTTTGTTTAGTGAATGATCACTTCATGCATTAAAGTATAGATTGTTTTGGTGTTAGTACTGAATGTTTACCAACTGTATCTGTAGAAAGGAAGGGCATCACTAGTCAAGAAGTTTGCCCCTGTTCACAAATATACCAGTGATGGTCAAACATATTATTTGTAATACTCTTAATTTTGAGAGAAATAACCAATTTTCAGTTGTTGATTGCAAGTCCTTTCAGATTTTTTGACAATGAAAATGGCAGCCATGTAAAATGTTGCTTTTCCACAACACAAGATTAGTTGATGTTAGGGAAAGTGGTGCTTGCATGAATTTTTATTAAGTGATGAATGGTATTAAAACATTTTTAATGAATTTAATATTTTGGCTACAATTGTTTCTCTAACTGGCTTTCTTAAATAGTGTCATCCAGAATGAAAACATAGTTAGATTTCTTGGGTTCAAAACCCAGCTGTGCCACTCACAAGTTCTGTGATTTTATTTTTTTAATATATTTGTATTGATATCAGAGAGGAAGGAAGAGGGAGAAAGAGATAGAAACATCAATGGTGAGAAAGAATCATTGATCAGCTGCCTACTGCATATCCCACACTGGGGATCAAGCTACAACCCCGGTATGTGTCCTGACTGGGAATCAAACCAGGCATGTGATCTCCTGGTTCATAGGCTGATGCTCAACCAGTGAGCAATGCCGGTCAGCAAGTTCTGTGATTTTAGAAAAGTCAATTAATCTCTTGTGATTCAATTTCATTATCAGCAAATAAAGTTTACAATAGCATCCACCTCAAGGAAATGACCTAAGGTTTATCCGTATAACGTTACCTGGCATAAAGTTACCATGCCACATATATTAGCTATTTTAACAATTACTATTATATCCTGAACATATAATTTAAGGAATGAAATATCATGAATTTTAATCTAACATATAAAAATCTAACATAAAATTTCTAAGGAAGTCATAATTATGGCAAAAATAGCTCAATAATCATAATTTTTATCCTTTCCCAATACTTAATGATTTCCTTTCATCACCTATGTAAAACATCTATAAACTATCATTGAAAATATTTTAAACACATGTACACAAGCTTCCATAGACTATGAAGAAATACCAAACTGAGCCAAATGCAACCAACCATTGGATTAGGAATCCTTCATTCCTCTCTCCAATGTAAATCACTCATCTTTTCCAGATTTGTAATAGGTGTGCTCATCAGCATACAGTAAAATGGAATGCTATAATAAGTGTTTAGTAAGGAGTTTGTCTTTAAATTCTGGTCTATGTTCAAGTTTAATGTCCATAAATATCTATGAAAACTATAAACTGTTAACTAGCATTTTTATCTTCAACAGTAATAGACAATAAAGGAAAAGATTACTGGATAAGGAAACTGATCTATGAATTGAACTATTTGTCATTTAACTAGGTATAGATATTTATAAAATGTTTCAACACTTTTTCTCCCTTATATATAAATGTCTAGTATTTTTTAGTTTAAAAAATGTTAGGCTTTTAAATTAAATAGTGATAAATCTTTTTTGAAAATTCTCCTAAAATTGGTGCATGTCCTGACCATGAAACATCCCAATGGGCATTGATCCACAAAAGCCAAAGGTATGAGGAATCTTACTGCAGCTGGAGAGGACTAGAGATATAACGTACTAGAGGCCCAACGTACAAAGATTCGTGCAAGAATGGGCCTTCCTTCCCCTGGCTGCCAGTACCACCTTTGCTCTCGCCCAGAGCTGCCTTTCTGCTTTCCCACACTGCCCAGAGGCCCAGAGTGGCTGGGGTGGTGCAGAATGTCTGTCCCGCCCCCAGCTGCTCAGTGCCTATGTATGCAAATTAATCCTCCATTTTTGTTATGTTAATTTGCATATTCGCTCCTGATTGGCTGATGGGTGTCGTAAACGCGTGATCAATTTGCATCTTTTTCTTTTATTAGTGTAGATAATACACAAGACCCATAATATAAAACAGACAATACAAGAAATAAAAATTTGGTAGAGGAAGAGAATACTTTAAGAGGAAGTGATCAGTCACTAACAGATTTCAAGAAGTAGGCGCTGGACAGGACCTTGAAGGAGGGGCTGTAACTTTTAGACATGTAAGTGAGACGACAGCTTTTTAGGCAAGGAAAATAGTGTATATGAAAGCATGACAGTAAGAAGGCATAGGGAATGTTTAAGGGACAGTGACTAGAATAGTTTGAACCAAAGGGGTAATAGTTAAAAGAGGCATTGGTTAGACCCATACTTCGAGTCCTTTGAAATTCTTGTCATTGACTCAGTTCAACACTCATGTTAAGTTATCTACTTATAAACTATATTTAGGAAAAATATGCAAAAGTATGATAGTGGGAGAGAGAAAGTAATCATAAAAAGCATTAAGAGTAAGTAGACTAATTTGTATATTTCAATTTAATGTTCTCACTCAGACACATTTCTGCCCTTCTGAAAAAGAATATACGAAGAATGTCTTTCTCTGTTAAAAAGAGAAACCTTTCTTTGTCTAATAAAAGTGGTGTGAGAATCATTAGTTAAATTGTCATGATGTTTTTTGCTATGAAATGGCAGATTTACTGGCCTTCAGTCTGTGTATTTATGATTGTGATGGGGGAGACAACTGAAGTGGATATATATCTCCATGACTTTGAGTAAAATTCAAAAGTCATTTCAGCAATTTGAGCTAACAGAATGCATTACTATTCAAGAAATGTAAACAGTCATCTTGAGAGATGGGGTGAAAAAACCTCATAGACACAGTTAACAGTATGATGATTATCAGAGGGGAAAAAGTCGAGAGGGGGGTAAGTATATGAGGGTAAAAGGGAGATAAGTTGTGATGGACGGAGACTAGACTTGGAGTGATGAATACACAGTATAATACACAGATGTTATGTTATAGAATTGTACACTTGAAACCTATATAATTTTATTAACCAATGTCACTCCAGTAAATTCAAATAAAAAATAAAGCAACACAAACAAACAAAAAAGTTTTACCTGTTGCTTAATTTTATAGCCATGGATGATACCTATACACATATGAAAAATTGTTCCTCAAGCAGATGCTTTCTCTTCCTCCTTTGTCTTTCATTGCCCAATGATCTGGCTTTATTTATATGCAAATAAAAAGACTTGACCTTATTGTTTTATTGCTTCAGGGAAATTCATTCATTTTTGATGAGTTAACAACCATTAAAAGTAGTGGTTAACAGCATTTCCCACTTCCTATCCCTTAGAATAGAGAATTTGGATAATGCTGTAAATGCTTATATTCTCTGTCCTTCCCTTGTTTTCAAAAGAAATACATATTTTTGAGAGAAATGTATACTTACATGAAAATAACTACTCCCTGGGGGTGTGCCCTTTTGGGTAGAGAGATGTGTCATGTCAGAGGATACAGGTGGCATATGTATATAGCAGTGGGGAAGAAAGAGGAGCCTGGATGGTAAAGGTGTTGAGCCAGAGCAGCATGAATGAGAGAGAGAGAGAGAGAGAGAGAGAGAGAGAGAGAGAGAGAGAGAGAGAGATTATTAGTTGCTTGAGGGTACCTTAAAGATATCAGGGTGCTGGGCAGTAAGAGAGAGCAGATATTTTAAAAGAGGTGTGCCTTCCATATCGTGATGGCTTACTCTACTAACTAATTTGCCTCATCTCTCTGTCCTGGTACCTCATTATGGTAATAGATTTTCTATTCAGATAAACCCATAGAGTAGAGTGAATAAGGGAGCATCATCAGATAACACATTTGGACAAATTCTCAAATACAAAAAGCAAATGGGTAAACAATCATGACTGAAAGAAAAAGAGAAAGTTCAACATAAGAGTCTTACAGACAGGCACAACAGAGGAGGAAATTTTTCTTCTCAGAAGAATCTTGTGAAACTGTAGACCTGGTAATAGCAGGTAATGACAGAGTTTGAGGACAAAGGAGTGGGCCTGAAAACAGGAGCCTTCTCTAAGGGTCTGAATGCAAAACGTGGCCTCTTCCTCCCCACATGCAGAGCCAGCAGCCAGCAACCACAAAAACTCTAAAAGTCTCCTTTTTGAACAAATCAAACAGACTCTAACCTTCTAATGAAGATTTGTTAAAGGTGATGTAGTTGCTGGGATTCCAAATAAAGACTCCTTTATGGCTTCTGGGGACTTGCCCCCCACCCCCTTTCTCCTTTCCCAAGATTAATGGCTGGCTCCTTGCTCTTCACAGTGCTATTGGGCCACAAACGCCACTCCAGCTTCCATAGAGTGTGCCTCCAGCCTTCCTTCCTTCATAATATGGACTGACAATGACTTTCAGATTTTCATCAAAATGTACAGCATGAATGAAAAGAACAAACAAAAATAAAAAGTGACTGAGAGGAAACCAAAATGTTGTAATGAAGAACAACTACAAAAAAACCTTTTTAAAAACCCTTCTACTTTCCTGATTTGAGAAAATATTACATTGTAAATCAATAACAGGAGGCTATGAAAAAAAGAGGAAAAATGGCTCTCAGAAATAAAAATAAACACATAATTACCAAAAATAAAAATATTCAAAGGGAAGAGTGGGAGGTTGAGGCAAGATATTCTTTCAGAACCTATTATTAGAGAGAGAAAGAAGAGGGAGGTGCTGGATCTGATTTAAAATATTTCAGAGCACATTTGCATAGAAATAAGATAAAAAATTTCAGACCAAAAGAAAGACACAGGTATCTTCCAACTGAAATGGCTATTCTAGATATACTACTATCTCTCTTCTCTCTCCCCACCCCTTTGTCCCTCTCATTCTATCTCTCCTTTTTACTCTCTTTCTCTCTGTCTCTTTCCACCCACTAAATAGATTATTTAAATTAAATCTTCACTTACCATTTGAAGAAGTTCATAAAATGTCTGAAGTGGAAATATAATAGAATTAAAACCAGTGAGGTTTTCTTTTGGGAAAGGGATTTTGACTGGGTAGCAGTGGGATAGTAGACAAGTGTTGTGGGATTTGTTTTCTGTTTTATCTGCTATTTCATTTTTTAAATTAGGTATATGTTTACTTTGATTTTAAAAACAATAAATATTTAAATACAAGTTGTAGACTATGCAGCTGCTAAGACAAATACTTGGTTAAAACTGTAAAGTGGGTGAAGAAAACCCAATAACCCTCAAACCCTTGTTCTCCAAACCCTTTCCCAAAGATGGTCCCTTGTTTCCTTCCTTCTCCATTCATGTCCCCAGGGTCTTCCTGTCTGCAATTTGATCTCAAGACAAGGTTCAAAGTTTAGTTCTCAAACTAATCTTTGAACAGTGATCTGAACCTTAAACTCAAATTCTTATCTTCAGAAAGAACAAGCTCTCTTTGCTGAAGTCTTTAACATCACCTTGCTGCTGTATGTTAAGGTCAGCCCTGATTACATATGTAGTTCAGAACAGGTAAACAAGCAGGGAGATTGCAGTTAACGTTATTGATCATTTGTTTGAAGACAAAGGTTCTTATTCTGCTGATCCATTGTTGTGCTCAGGAGGTCCATGAATTTCCTCAAACCAAAGCCAAATTAATTCAATATATTTGTCCTCTCTATAGCTTCTCCCCTCCCTAGAGGGAAAGTCCATAACTTTTATGAAAATCTCAACAGATTCCTTCACTTGCAAATGTACAAGAACTGTATATAAATGCCCCCATTTAATCTTCTCCGCAAACTTCAAGGCAATTGAAGAAAATGAGAAATAACATTTTTGAGCATTTATTACATATTTATTATTTAATTTTTCCAAGACCCCATGAGATCAATGTTATTATTCCCATTTTAACAAGGCCTGAAGAGCAATGAATCAAGTTATTCAAACCATGTCGGTCAATTTGGAAAACCCATGCTCTTTCAAGTGTAGCATAATGCCTTCTTGTCTACTTATTTATTAGGCATTTTTTTCCATTGGAGGAAGTGGGAATAAGTTTTGTGAGAAAGTAGGAAGTCCTGTTATGCCACAATAATTTGCATAGCAAGAAATGTAACCACTGTACTGCTCCAAGTGCTCCATTGAGAGTACCATAAGCTAGAGAAATGAGCGGAAAGCTGAGCCACTAACGAGGCAATATCATTTATTAAAAAACCTAGAAAATCAAGACTTCCATCTTTAGCATTAAACACAGTGAAAATGGGAGTTGCCAAATGGCATTGGTGCTCACTTAGCAAACACAGCCTCAACTGCCCCAAATACATTGCTAAGCATCTGCTTTGTATTCGAGGTAACTAGACTCTCAACTGCATGGTCTTAGCTAGTTTTTCTTACTACTCTTGTTCTGTAAAAAAATACTAAAAGGAATTAGTTTTATGACCCAGAAAAACACTCTTAAAATCCCTACAACATTTGGAGGAGAGAGCACAAGAAACCCTTTTCAACTGATAAATTCTTAATTTGTAACTATTAACCTCATGTGTTCCTTCCTCTCTTGGCAAAACAAATGAATTTGTGGTCATAGTAGGAATTTTTTAAAAATATATCTAATTCTGAGAGTAAGTTTATTTTGTAGGTTCTCAAGCTTTTAGGAAATTTGGAGGAGGCTATGAAAATCCAGCTGGCTGTTGGCTGATAAATCAACTTACATTACATGTAAATGTAGGTTAAAAATGAGTTTACAAACATGATAGTTGTCTAGCCTATGATGCCAAGGATGCATCTTTTCCACAATTTTGTTATAGGTTATTCTTCTTACTTTTAATGTTTCCTAGGATGGGGAGCTCATCTCCTTTAAACATATATTGGTTTAAAATAGGTCTTGGGATGAGAATGAAGGCTATGTCATGCTGGGAAGTAGGTATGGCTGAGCATGTGTTGCAGAGACTGGTTGAGCAATCGAGTAGAAATCTATGAACATGAAGGTCTTTTGGGGGAAAAGTCATCCAAAGAGAAGAAAGTATAGGAATGCAAATTTTGTCCAGTCATAGTAAAGAACCCTGTGATGCCTACCCATTTCATGTCTCTTTCTTCTAGAAATGTTCTTCATAGAAAATATTGTCCATGCTTAAAACTTCTGCTTCCACATCTGCTAATAAAGCAATAGGCAATGTGATCTATGGCCAACAATGATTGGGCCAGGGGTGGATACTTAACCCCAACTTAGATGATCTTTCCTGGGAGATGTTAAGTAGCACCTAGAAAGTGGTTAATCTTTGTTAAAAACTCGAAAAGTTAATGTCAACTGGCACAGCCATTCTCTTCTCTGTGCATAGAAAAGAAATGAAAGCTCAAAGATGCATGAAGCAAACTACTAAGAAAAAAGTCTATGGCTCTAGAGAGTTTCTGCTTCAACTTCAGGCCTTGTTTCAGTTCCCTGTTGTAATCGCTTATAAGACTTGTAATCTCTCCTCTTGAAATAGCCCTGAATCTGTACAATGACTCTCATTTTCTCCTTAAGCTTCCTGGCATTAAATTTTGGTTATTTGCTTAATTCCTGGGGAGTTGGGCTGCAGAGTGAGTTAAAGGAAGTAGAAAAAGAAAGAAGAAAGGGGGAGAAGGATAGGAGGAAGGAATGGAAGGGAGGGAGGGAGGCAGGCGTGGGGAGGGAAGAGAGGAAGGAAATAAGGAGAGAAAGAAGGAAAGATATCTATAAAATATTGAGAGCACAAGTGTGTGTCAGAATAGCAGAAACTAACTGTGACCCTTCCCTAACTGAAGTAATTATTAAATTACACTTAGTCTTAAGTGGACCCAGCAATAAGAGAAACCATACTCTTTAGAAACCAGAAAGCTGCTGAAGAAGACATAACTCTGTGGCAGAGACTTCTCATTGGGTTATCCTTTGACTGATAAGGCTGCAGTGGAACCTTTAGTAGCATTAGCAGTAATCAGCCAGAGACAGAAAATGATAGATAGATATATAATAGTAGCTTGGAGAGGTCTCTAGGTACATATATTACCCTGTGGAGACTTCCAAAACATTTGGGGGGAGTCTCCATACATCAGGTTGGAACATATTTAATAAATTTTATTTTGTTAGTTACTTGGATCCATTTTTAACCTTCAGGCTGAAATATCCTGGGATAACTTAGGGCAGTGGTTCTCAACCTTCCTAATGCTGCAACCCTTTAATACAGTTCTTCATTTTGTGGTGATCCCCAACCATAAAATTATTTTCGTTGCTACTTCCTAACTGTAATGTTGCTACTGTTATGAATCGTAATGTAAATATCTATGTTTTCCCATGGTCTTAGGCAACCCTGCTAATGATTCTCTGCTAGAGCCTAAGACCATGGGAAAACACATATATTTACATTACAATTCATAACAGTAGCAAAATTACAGTTATGACATCACAACAAAAATAGTTTTATAGTTGGGGGTCACCACAACATAAGGAACTGTACTAAAGAGTCATGGCATTAGGAAGGTTGAGAACCACTGACTTAGGGTATATACCTAAGTTCAAATGCTGAGAAGTACCTCCTAGCCTCAAACTTTCATACTTTTGTTCATTATTGATAACTCCTGAGAGTAATACTTGATAGCCCTGTCAATATTTAAAGATAATTATGAAGCTCACAATCTGTACCTATCCTTTACCTCAGTCACTTCACCACTTCTGTCAGATCTGGGTCCTATATATCAGACATGTCCTGCACGTCAGACTTACCTGGCACTTGCTAAAAACATCAAACACATATTTCCTCTTCAAAGGAAATAATTTAGTAAGTCTAGGATGGGGACCATAAATCTCTATTTTTAAATATATGATTCTTACACCACTGGTCAAGTCCTAGCATTATTATTGACAGTTTACTTTATTGGTCTCTCTCCTTTGAAAACATTCAATTATTCAATTTTGTGGTGTTTCAAAAGGAAAACTGTATTTTGTATATAAACTCATTCATTAAAGTCCAGCAAAACTTTTTATTGTTTCTTTACTCAGATTCTATCAATGAAGCCTTGACTTGCATTAGCTTTTTGTCTCTATTGATTCATTATGATTTGATAATCATTATGGCTTTGTAATAAATTAAAAGTTTTCTCATGAATAACTTTTAGTCTATTCATTCTGTTACTGAAAGAAAAAGTTTACATTGCTTTTTGAAATTTCATCTTAATTTGATTCAGAAAGATGTTTTTATAATCATCCAAAGTTTGAGCAATAGATGTGCTGTTTTCTCTACATCCATAATACATCCTAATTATGGGAGCATACTTTCTATGACTTTATATAAGTTGTTAATAGGAATTTGTGTAAATTAGGACAAAGAGCACAGGATTCTGGAACTTTATTAAAGAAGGCTTACACAAAGATATGGCACTAGTTTTCTACTGCTGCTGTAACAAACTTACCACAAATTTATTAGCTTAATACAAAGCAAAGATATCCTGTCTAATAAAAGAGTAATATGCAAATTGACCATACCTTCACTACATCCACAAGCCATGCCCACAAGACAATCAGGAGCAAATATGCAAATAAACCCAACCAAGATGGCTGTGGCCACTGAGAGCAGGAGAGAAGCTTGGGTTTCCCCGGCAATGGAGGAAGCCAAGATTTCAGCCTCGGCCTCCACTTAAAGCTACAAAGTTTTAATGATAGAAGATAAGTTGATCCCAACAAAAATGGCAGCAACCACAGAACTGGAGAGAGCAGGAGGCTCTGGTCACCCCAAGCGATGGAGGAAGCCAAGCTTCTGAAGCCCTGGCTTGCCTAGGCCTCCACTCCAGGCTACAAAGTTTCAATTATAAAAGATAAATAAACCCCAACAGAAATGGCTGCCACCACAGAGGGAGCAAAAGGCTTGGCTCCACTCCAGGGTTCAAAGTTTCAATTGTAGAAGATAGATAAATCCCATATACCAGGGCCTCTGCTTGGGTCGCTATGGGGCATGGCAAGCCTACAAACCACCACAGGTTCTTTTCCTAGTCCACCCCATGCCCCAAGGGACCCTCCCATCTTGATCTGGGACACCTTTCAGGGCAAACCAGTTGGCCCCCACCCATGCACCAGGCCTCTATTCTATCTAATAAAAGAATAATATGTGGATTGACCTCACTCCAACACACAAGATGGCTGCCCCCATGTGGTCAAAGATCCTGCCCCCATTTGGACACGAGATGGCCACCACAAGATGGGAAGCAGGGGAGGACAGTTGGGAGGGCCCAGGTGTGCAAGGGAGGGCAGTTGGGGGCAATCAAGCCTGCAGGGGATGGCAGTTAAGGACGACCAGACCAGCAGAGGAGGGAAGTTGGGGGTGACCCAGGGAAGGGCACTTGGAGGAACCAGGCCTGCAGGGGAGAGCAGTTTTGGGGGATCAGGCCTGAAAGGGAGGCAGTTAGGGGTGACCAGGCCTGCAGGGGTTGGCAGTTAGGGGTGATCAGGCTAGCAGAGGAGGACAGTTAGGGGCAAACAGTCTGGCAGGGGAGCAGTTAGGCATCAATCAGTCTGGCAGGGGAGTGGTTAGGGGGTGATCACGCTGGCAGGCAGAAGCATTTAGGGGCAATCAAGAAGGCAGGCAGGCAAGCAGTTGGGAGCTAGTAGTCCTGGATTGTGTCTGACCGCAGGTTTTGGTAGGATTAGGCCTAAGGCAATTGGACATGTCTTGAGGGGTCCCAGATGGGAGAGGGTGTAAGCCCCCTGCGCCACACCCCCCCAATGCACAAATGTTGTGCACCAAATCTCTAGTTATCTTATAATTGTGGAGATTAGAAATCCCACTAAGGCTAAAATCAAGGTGTTGAGAGGCTTGAGTTCTTCCTAGAGGCTGTAGGAGCCTTTCCTTTTCCTTGGCCTGTGGCCCCTGCATTCCCAACTTTTGCTTTAGAGCCAGCAGTGTCTGGTCCAATCATGATGCCAGTTCTCTTGTTCTGACTCTTCTGCCTCCTTCTTCCCCCACTTAAGGGACCTTGTGATTACCTGGGATCCTGAATAATCTAGTATAATCTTCTTGAAACTCAGGGTAAGAATGGCTGGGGCGGGGGGGGGGGTGGCACAGGGGGCTCAATTGGGGAAAAAGGAGACATATGTAAAACTTTAGACAATAAAAAAAGAAAGTCAGTTGATCAGCAACCTCAATTATGTCTGCAATCTTAATTCCCCCTTGGTGTGTAACATAGCATATCCTCAGGTCCTGGAGATTAAGCCAAAGACACCTTTGGTATTCTGCCCACCACCAGTATCAACAATAAGTTTCCTGAAGGTGTTTGACTTTCCCGATTGCAAAGCCTGTTCCCGTATATTGGTGTGTTTGATGCTCACTTATCCCTGTGTGCTACAGAAGGCAGCTATAATTAGGCCCATTTTAGAGAAGAAGATCTGAAGGTCAGTGTGAGAAACCTTCCTTAGGTAAAGGTTACTAAGTGATGGAGTTGGGCCAGAGCTTGGGTGATAATTCCTGGCCTAGTGTGCTCTACAATTTTTTAATTAGTTATGGATTCACCTAATGTCTTATCAATGAACATCTTCCCATATTTGTCATAAAATCATCATGAAAGGCATTACTCAGTGTGATTTAATCCAGGGGGCGCCAACCGGTGGCCCACGGACCACTGGTAGCCAGTGAGGTCTGAAAGGCTGGTGACTGCTGTCAGGCCACGCTACTTATCAGACAAGTAAATAAAAGCTTAATTTTCCAGCATGTCCTGAAGGAACTCATGCTACATCCTCATGACAGCTGCCTTCTTCTTCCTTTCATTTATTGATGTTTTGAAGACCGTGAAGATGACTAAAAGGCCAGTCTCAGATGTTATTAGAGATTGGTGACCATCTTACTGTCCAAAGGATTCTGCAGTGCACCCTTTATGTGTTTGGACGATATGTTCTTCAGCATTCCTTAAACCTACTGGAACTGAGTTTACCACTGTCTGATAAAACCAATACACAACTGTTTCAGGAGGCTTAACTTCATGACATTTCTACTCAGTTGTCTATCTCTAAAATGCTATCTTTCTCTCTCTGTTTTTCATTTGGAAACTTCTTGATACCATTTTAATTCCCTTCTGCCTCTTAAAAAACAAACAAACAAAAATGTTTTCCTTTCCTGGATTCCTTCCTGTATTATTTCTTCCAACCTATCCCAGAAACCTTCAGCCAATTTAATAAGCTCCCCCATGGAAACACATACTTAAAGTGCTTTTCTCTTCTTTCTCATCAAGTATAGAGACCAGATTGCATTCACAGTGAGTAAAATTGTGTGCTCAAGAGCCCAATAGGAAGACACAAACAGCTTCAGCAGCCACTGCATTGTTATTGTTCTGCACATTGAGGAAACGGGGCTAGTCAGCTTGTACCATCCCATTTTGCAGTGTTTTCTATTGTGGCCATCCTTTTCTAAATTCCTTTTCATCCCGAGTCCAGTTGAGGGTCTCTCTCTTGGAATCTGCATTTTGTGTCTCTCCTTTTTCCCCCCTTCTTTCCTCTGCTCCCTTCCATGTGAGCATCATCCTAGGTCCCCTCTTTTTTTGTATTCTGTCCCTCTCTGAGAGCTCATTTCTTCTCATGATGTCTCCTTCCATCTTGTCCTGAATGTGTGACTTCCTGAAACTCCCCACTCTTAACTAAACCTTAACATAAATGAGGTGGAAAACTTACCCAGCCCAAATGATTTGATGTCCTGTGTTCAATCTCTTGCAATTTCATCAGAGCTACCCACTTAACATCTTTGTTTTCCCCTGTCTCCTCCCTGCCTATATTTCTTCCCAAATATTACGGCTATTATTTCCTCCTCTACCTCCATAGTGTCTGCTGTTTCCATCATTTCCCCTGCCATCATGCTAGCTCAAAAACATATTATATGCTGCATGATTGCAATAATCTAACTCAGTGATTTTCAACCTGGTTGCACATTAGAATCACCTGGGGGAGATTTTTAAAAAGTCTTATGTCTGGTGCTAACCTCAGAGATTTTGATTAAATTTGGCTGTGGTGGAGCCCCAACATTGGTATTTTTTTAAAAGAAATTCCCCGGGGATTCTAATATGTAGCTAGGATTGAGAACAACGAGCTAACCTTCAATTTTGCTCATCTTTAATATATTTTGCATATCAGATATTGATTCTAAAAGGTTCTTTCTTCATATACACATACTCCAAAACTTTAATAATACCTATGTAATATTTTCAAACTTTTTAGCTTAACTTCTGCTGCCCAATCATCTGAACCCAATTTACTCTGTTGGTGTGAATCCAAGCCAATAGAGTAAATTTGGTTCAGATTACCTGCCTTATATTTCCTGCCTTCCTGCATTATTGACACTCTTTCCTTGTGCCCCTTCCTTTCTTTTCCTTCCTTTTGTTCTTCCTTTCCTTCCCCCCTTCTCTCCCTCTCTCCTTTTCTTCCTTCCTCCCATCCTTTCTTCCTTTCTTTTTTTACCTTACAATATTATCATAGGGTCCTTTTCAGCCTTTTCTTTTTTTTTTAATCTTTATTGTTCAGTTTATTAATTACATTGTTTCCCCTTTTTATCCCCCTATAGCTCCCCTCCACCCTGTACCTATCCCACCCTCCACCCTCACCTCCCCCTCCCCACTGTCCTCTCCCATTGTTGCAAGATTTTTGTCCAGTCTCTTGCTGCACTTCCCACAACCCTTTTCTCCCCAAGAATTGTCAGTCCATTCCCTCTCTATGTCCATGTCTCTGTTATATTCACCAGTCTATCCTGTTCAACAGCCTATCAATTCACTTGATTTTTATGTTCATTTGTTGCTAGATGTGTATTTGTTGTTCATAATTTTCATCTTTACCTTTTTCTTCTTCCTCTTCTTAAAGAATATCTTTCAGCATTTCATATAATGTTGGTTTGGTGGTGATGAACTCCTTTAGCTTTTTCTTATTTGCAAAGCACTTCATCTGACCTTCAATTCTGAATGATAGCTTTGCTGGATAGAGTAATCTTGGTTGTAGATTCTTGCTGTTCATCACTTTGAATATTTCTTGCCACTCCTGTCTGGCCTGCGTCGTTTCTGTTGAGAAATCTGCTGACAATCGTATGGGTGCTCCCTTATAGGTAACCAACTGTTTCTCTCTTGCTGCTTTTAATATTCTCTCTTTGTCTTTTGCTCTTGGCATTTTAATTATGATGTGCCTTGGTGTGGTCCTCTTAGGGTTCCTATATATTGGGGTTCGGTGCACTTCTTGGACTCCTAAATCAATTTCTTTCACCAGGTGTGGGAAGTTTTCCATCACTATTTCTTCAAATACGTTTTCATTGTCTTGGCCTCTCGCTTTTTCTGGCACCCCTATAATTTGGATGTTGGTATGCTTGAGGTTGTCCCAGAGGCCCCTTACACTATCTTCAATTTTTTGGATTCTTTTGGTTTCTTGCTTTTTCAGCTGAGTGGATTTTACCTCTTTGTATTTCAAATCTTTAACTTGGTTCTTGGGGTGCTCCAGGGCACTTTTAGGTCTTTGTATAATATTTTTTATTTCAGTCAGTGTATGCTTAATTTCTGGTTGGTCCTTTTTCATATCCTTGAGAGTCTCCTTTATATCCTTGAGGGTCTCATTCATTTCCACGTTGGTCTTGATCATTTCTTTGCAGCTCTCATTTATATCCTTGAGGGTCTTGTTCATTTTCTTGTAGGACTCATTCATTTCCTTTGTGGTCTTGCTTATTTCCTTATAGGCCTTGATCTTTTGTTGGAGCCTCTTGAAAAACCCTATAACCGTGGTTTTGAATTCCATGTCCAGTCTTTTTTTTTCCTCCATTTCTTTCACATCTGATTTCTTTCCATGTTGCTGTATGGTGGCTGCTTCCCTGAGTTGGTCAATTAGCTTTGTGTGGTAGACTTCCTACTAGGGATAGTGGCTCAGCCTCCCCGGTTACCTGAGGTGGTTATGGGCTGCACAGTCTTGCTGAAGTTAAGCTCAGTTAATCGTTGTTAGCACTTGGAGGGTTGACCTCCAGGCCAATTGTCTGTGAAGCTCAGCTGTGCTCAGGTTGGATGGGTGGAGTCTCCGGGCCAAGCAGACAGCGTTAGCTCCGCCCTATGTGGCCCAGGGGACTCTGTGCTGGGGGCAATGGCTGCCAGCACCTCTGAGAGAGAGCCGCTGCTGAGCTCCACCGGCTGCCGGGGAATTCAGACTTTCCCAAAATGAGTCTGCATGCGCAATGTCTCACCCAGGATCATAAAACAAAGCAGTCTGACGGTTTTCTGAATGAGAGACAAGTCGCGGTGCGCTCTCTGCGCTGTTCCGCAGCTGAGCTGTTCCCGCGCAAGCTGCCTTCTCCACAAACTGGGAGACCCGGCAGCACCTGAGCTTTGGCGTGCCCTCCCACTGTCCAGTTTTCACCCCGTGTGATAGTGGGTTCTCTGGACTTCGCCCAGAGCTGGAGAATCAGTCCAGTGGGATGCCTTTGTCTCCCCGTTCGAGAAAACTGGCCGGTTTTCAGCCGCCCGCCCTCTCCGCGGCCCGCGCTCCAAACCTCTCTCTGCGCGCGAATCTTTCAACTCTGTTCGCTGCCGCTCCTCCGAGTCACAGTGTCTTATCTTCACTTTTATTTGTGGAATTTTCACTCGGCGAGCTTTCTGGTGATTCTGGAAGGTGTTTGTTCTTTCGTTAAGTTGTAGTATTAAAATTGCTGATTATGACGGCAAGATAGGTGTTTTACCTTTGCCGCCATCTTAGTTCTCTCTCAGCCTTTTCTATATTTGCTGTTTCTTCAGTACAAATCACTCCATTTGTTGATCTTATTCTGTCCCCTCCAAATGTATCCTGGGCTGTCTGTGACTGCTTCCTGCAGATGAGGTTCCTCTCTGGGTCAGCCCTGGGCTTGTGGCTTTACTCCAAGTGTGTTGCTCTGGCCTCACCAGTGGTTTAGCTTCCTCCCTACCACTGGTGGCTCCTTTCTGCCTACTAAGAATATGTTCAATATTTCTATATTTACAGCCCAAAGCTTTTTTCTACTTTGCCACGGGATTATATTTTTTCCTGAAAATTCAAACAGTTTTCAATTTATGCCACACTTGAAGCTTTTCCACCAGAGCCTAGTGATTGAAAGATCAGGCCTTTTATAAAGGACAGAACAGGTTCAAATCCTAGTTTCTCTGCTTCCTGCAATGTGACTCGGTGGTGTTGTGGAATCTCTATGAATTTCATTTCATAATCTATGAAACGAGATAACCATCTTCTGTAGTTGTCTGAGGATTGAGTTAAGTGAAATAATATATGGAAAATGTCTCCCACATAATAAGTGCTAAGTAAATCAATATTAGTGATTTATTAATTTTACTAGAGGCCTGGTGCACAAAATTTGTGCTCGAGGGGCGGTGGATGTCACTCAGCCCAGTCTGTACCCTCTCTAATCTGGAACCCCCCAATTCCTGTAGGATCAGGCCTAAATGGGAAGTTGGACATCCTTCTCACAATCTAGGACTGCTAGCTCCAAACTGCTCACCTGTATGCCTCCCTGATTGCCGCTAACCACTTCTGCCTGCCATTCTGATCATCCCCTAACCACTACCCTGCCACCCTAATTGATGTCTAACTGCTCCCCTGCCAGCCTGTTTGCCCCCAACGTCCCTCCTCTGCTAGCCTGATCACCTTTAACTGCCCTCCCCTGCAGGCCTGGTCCTTCCCAACTGCCCTCCCTGCTGGCCTGATTGCCCACAACTGCCCTCCCTTGCAAGCCTGGTCCCTCCCAACCTCCCTCCCCTGCTGGCCTGATGGCCCACAACTGCCCTCCCTTGCAGGCCTGGAACCTCCCCTGCTGGCCATCTTGTGTCCACATGGGGTCAGGATCTTGAACCACATGGAGGCAGCCATCTTGTGTGTTGAAGTGATGGTCAATCCATATATTATTCTTTTATTAGATAGGATAGAGGCCTGGTGCATGGGTGGGGGCCAGCTGGTTTGCCCTGAAAGGTGTCCTTGATCAGGGTGGGGGTTCCCTTGGGGTGTGGGGTGGCCTGGGCAAGGGTCGTATGGTGGTTTGCAGGCCGGCCATGCCTCCCCCGTACCCCCAGCAATCCAAGCAGAGGCCCTGGGATCTGGGTTTAATTTATGTTCTACAATTGAAACTTTGTTGCCTGGAGTGGAGCCAAGCCTTGGGCTCACTCCTGGTGACAGCCATTTCTGTTTTGAAACTTTGTAGCCTAGAGTGGAGGCCTAGGCTAGGGCTACAGAAGTTTGGCTTCCTCCATCACCCCAACAACCCTAGCCTCTTTTCTCTCCAGCTTGGTGGCTGCTGCCATTTCTGTTGGGATTATGCATCTTCTATAATTGAAATTTTGTAGCATTGAGTGGAGGGTTAGGCCAGCAATGGCAAGTGGAAAGTTTGGCTTCCTCCATTGTGGGGGAAACTCAAGCCTCCCTCCTGCTCTCAGTGGTGCTTGGTTAGGGTTTATTTGCATAATTTGCTCCTGATTGGCTGGAGGGCATGGCTGGGGGCATGGCTTGATCAGAGGTACAGTCAAATTGCATATTACTCTTTTATTAGATAGGATCATTGTCCGTGTACATTTATCATCACCCTAGATAGATAATAAGACATTGTAGTAAAAAAGTCTGATAAAACTTTTTGTACTAAGTGTCTAGTGGTTTCCTCAAACATAGTAAGTGTTAAACATGTTTGTTTAACAAGTAAATTTTGAAAGGATTCTAAATATATCAAATGCAGTATTAGTGACTATGACCTCTGTCCTAGTTGTAGTGCCCTTTGTGGGTGAATGAGCTGAATATAAAATTCTAATTAAAAGCTTCTTTTTATAGCATAACTTAAAAAAAAAAAAAGACATGAGAAACACCTTGCAACAGTAAAAATGTTTACAATCCCCTGGGTGCAGTTCGAATGTCACTCTTTAAGTGTCCCTAAATGTCCTGAGATTCTGCTGAATATATTCAGCCCATCCTTCCCAAAACAAATGTATATCTAATCCTAACAATAATGGGCCAGTAACATGACATGGAATTAATTCTTTTCAGGCCAGTTTCCTGATTTTCATTTCTTCCTTGTCCGGGGAAGTATTGGCAAGTCATGTATTTCTTATTTGAATACATCAGTGATTAAATTCTGCCTGGGAAAGCATTTTTCTACTTTGATTACATAAAGATTTAGCAGGTATGACTGTTTGCTCCAGAGCTCAACACACCAATTTCTCCCTTCCTATGGTACTAAGTCACAGAGAGTCTGCTTCGAGGTATTTTTCTTTTCCAGCTTATTCTTTTAGGATTTTCTTTTCTTTTCTTAAGCTGTTTGCTTTTCCCTATCAGAAGAGCTAATATGGAAAGGTTAATTCAGAATGAATTTGCCTTTTAAGAAAATGAACCGTATAACAATAACAGTATAAATAGTATAAAAATTCTGCCCAAAATCTAAGAGCAATAAAACCTAGAACCAGCCAGCCAGCATGGCTCAGTGGTTGAGCATCAACCTGTGAAGCAGGAGGTCACCATTCTATTCCCGGGATGCGGGGAGGGGAGGGCACATGCTCAAGTTGCGGGCTCCATTCCTTTTGGCTGGTGGGCAGGGTCGGGGAGGGTGTGTGTGTGTGTGCAGGAGGCAGCCAAGAGGTAATTTTCTGTCATCATTGATGTTGCTATCTCTCTCTCCCTCTCCCTTCTTCTCTAAAGTCAATAAAAATATATATTTTTTAAAAAGTAAAACCACACATACATGTGCATGTATACACACAGAGTTAAGGGCTGAATTGTGTACCCCCTAAATCCATGACTTGTAGCCCTAACTCCTTAATGTAACTATATTTAGACATAGAACCTTAAAGAGGTGACTAAAGTTAAATAAAGGTGGGCTCTAATTCAATAGGACTGATGTCCTTATAAGAAGAGCAAGAGGTTCCAGAGTTCTCTCTCACGTGCAGAGAATAGGCATGTGAGAACACAGCAAGTAAGTGGTCATCCTGAAGCCTGGAAGAGAGAATTCGCCAGAATCCTACCTTGATAGCATCTTGTTCTTGAACTTATGGCCTCCAGAACAGTGAGAAAATTAATTTCTGTTGTTTAAACCACCCAGTCTTTGGACTTTTGTTATGGCATCCCTAGCAGACTAATAGACACAGGCTCATACTCATATACACACATCCCGAATGCAAAAATTTCAAAACCATATTTTCTAGGAAGAAAATACTGGATTACTTTTCCCTCCCCTCCACTGCTAGTCAGGCCTCCTTGACTCTTTCCCTGTGACCCAAAGATTTTACCAATCAACTTTAGCAATACTACATATAAATTTTCTCTATTAAACCTGGAGTACAAATAGGACATGACCATCCATGACGTTGGAGAATGTTCTCCTCAATTGCTGTATTTTTCCAGGTGACTCATTGTTAACCCCACAAGCACTGGCTCCATACCATCCTTTGGGAGATTTTTGAATTTTAAAAAGATATATTTGTATTGACTTCAAAGAGGAAGGGAGAGGGAGAGAGAGATAAAAACATCAATGATGAGAGAGAATCACTGATCGGCTGCCTCCTGCACACTCTCTACTAGGGATTGAGCCTGCAACCCAAGAATGTGCCCTTCACCAGAATCAAAACCAGAACCCTTCAGTCCACAGGCCAATGCTCTATCCACTAAGGCAAACTGGCTAGGATGGATTATGAATTTTAAAAATCTTCTGGATTTGCTATATACTTCCATGCCATTTCAACCATGAGATGAAATACATCATTTCTCATTTATGCAGGGTCATTATTTCTTAAGTGCTGCTAATGATAGAAACATAGATGTTGGTTTTTAATAACAAACCCTCACTTGTTGTATGTCAGTGACTGCTTTAATCCATATATATATATATATATATATATATATATATATATATACTGCATATACATATACACACACACACACACACACACATATATATATATGGACTGCTCTAATATATATCCTATCTAATAAAAAAGTTACATGCAAATTGACTGTACCTCTGCTACGCTACCAGCCAATCAGGAGCAGGGGGCATGGCCAGGGGCATGGCCAGTGGACATGGCCAGCAGGCGTGGCCAGCAGGCATGGCCAGCACACAGGGGGCAAGGCCAGCAGGGGTGTGGCCACAGTGCCGTGAAAACAACCACCACACTATAAGCTCTGCCCACATGGTACTTAAGGGCCAGCCCTCCTTACAGTTATGGTGACTGAATCACATGCAAATGAGCGCCCAGGGCATCTTGGGTAATGAGAGCCAGGTGTGAGGTGGGGCTGTGAGCCAAGTGGCAGTCCACTGTGTGGGGTGCTGCAGGCCAGCCGGGACTGCCAAAGTGCAGCATCAGCTCCCCAGGCCAATGCCTCTTCCCCGCTGGCAGGCCACCGCCACCTCCCTCCCTGCCACCGCAGAACCAGCACCAGTTGCTCCAGATCCTGGCACGCTGAATGCAGGTGGGGAAGGGGGCACAGGGCCCCCCAGACCTCACGCCCCATGAACTAGGTCCAGGACCTGCTGGCCTTGCAGCTTCCCTTCGGGTGGGCGGGGCTGGTGGGGCAGGTAGGCCAGGTGGGCAGGGCCTCTGGAAGGAACAGCAGAGGCAGCAGGGAGGAGGGTGGCTGAAGGAAGCAAGGAGATTGATGAGGGGCGGGGAAGGAAGGGGACTAGGGCCTCACTGCTGGGCTTCAGGAACGGGTGACCCTGGACCATAGGAGAGAGGTCCTGTGGCTGCCACCAAGAAAAGCCCTCACCGGAGGACGCTGTGCCCCCTGCAGCCACCGCAGCCGCAGCTACTACTGCGAGAGCCACGCAGAGCCTGACCTTGGGCTCCCCTGCCCAGCCTGGGCCCCACTCCCTAAGGCTGGAGTGGGCACCACGCAGAGCACCGGGACCGCCTGCACGCGGCATCCGCTTCCTAGCATTGAGCTCTACAAATCCCATGAAAACTGAATTTGCTACAAATAAAAGTGCCCTTTAAAATGACTATGAATACTGAAGTAAAATGTTTTCATTTTATAAGCCTATATTTTACAGTATGCACATTTCACATAATAATACCCCAGAATTTATCTAGAGCAGGGGCCAAATGCCATTGCCGTAAGGAGCCAGAGTGTGGCTCAGTTTTTGTGGGCTATACATTGCCTCAAATACTCAACTTCTGCAGTCCTAGCATGCAAAACCTAAAGGAACAGGATGGCTGTGTCCCAACAAAACTTTATGGCCACTAAAATTGGAATTTCATATAATTTTCATGTCACAAAATAACATTCTTTTTTCCCTTCATTGACCAAAAATAGGCAGAAAGCTAGATTTAGCTCAGGGGGCATAGTCTGTTATCTTTGATCTAAGCCTGGGTCCCAGGTGTGGGGCAAGGCAGAGGCAGTTAGGGGCAATCAGGCCAGCAGGGGAGCATTTAGGGGCAGGACCATGAGCAGTTAGGAGCCAGTGTTCCTAGCTTGTGAGAGAGATGTCCGACTGAAGGGGTCCCTGATTGGAGAGGGTGCAGGCTGTGCTGAGGGAACCCCCCTCCGTGCACCAATTTCATGCACTGGGCCACTAGTGTGTGTGTGTGTGTGTGTGTGTGTGTGTGTGTGTGCGCGTGTATGCTTAATTCTCAGAACCACAGGTCTAAAGTAGGTGCTACTGTTGTCCTCACTGTGCAGACAAGGAGACGGAAGCACAGAAAGGTCTTCAGAGGGAGTAAGGGGAGAAGCTGGGCTTTGAAATGAGGCTGACATGGCTCTGAGCCTATGCACTTAACCGTAATAATTGGGGCAAACTCTAGCCATAGCCCTAGAATCTCTTTTTGGACAAATATTTTTATCTCAGCTAATACAGGAGCAGCAGCCTCTGGGCAGTGTGACGGAGCCAGGTTTCTGAAAAAGACATGAGTGCCTCACAAGCTGGAGAACCCCTCTCCCCAGCAGACTGCACAGTGTCTGGAATATCATTATCTTCTAATTTTTCACACAGATCCTTTGACCTTTTAGGGCACCATAAATCATTATATTTGCAGCATCCCCAACATGCTAGGTATGCTAGAGACTGGACAGCAATAAAACATTGCACTGGCAAGTACTCAGATCTTGGTTTCTAATACCATTCCCCCATAAAAGGAACCAGGGTTCTTTGGAGGAAAGATTGAGTCTAGGATTGGGGCAGTAAATATACAGGATGAGCCTGAAGCATCTTGTGCGAGAAAGTAAGAAGTGCTCAAAACAAACAGAAATATCACACAACAGGGAGATGGTGCAGAGACACAGTGGGCAATGCTGGGATAATCTGAGCAGCAACACAGAGCAGTATGATTTATAGCCCGAGGTATAAAGTAAGTATCCATGTGTCCATACTGATGTAAATGAATGATTTCCTAAGTAAATAAGCAGGGGAGAACATACAGTTTCCCTATACAGAAAAATTCCAAATAAATTGTGTAGATAGTTCATCCTAAAGGAAATGGAGCATAACTCCCCACCATTCAAGTATGGATTGTGCATAGTGACTTCTTCCAAAGAGTACAGAATTGACAAATAACAGTGGAGAAAACAGACAAACACTACCTCAGCAGGTGCTTCAGGTCAACGTTAGTGGTTATAAGTCATACTGATGCAAAGTAACATGGAATTGATGTAAAGTGATGAAAATGGCCTCTGTGATCTTCCTGCCAAAAAAAAAACACTACCCCATTTCACCATTCTAATAATGAGAAAAATTAGACAAATCCTAATTAAGGCGCATTCTACAAAGTACCTCACAGTTACTCCTCAAAACGGCCCAGGTCATTAAAAAATGTCTGAGAAAATATCACAGCTAATAAAATCCTAAGGAGACATGACTACAACTAAATGTAATGTGGTATCATGGATGAGATACAGCAGAAAAGAGCCATTACATAAAAACTAAGGAAATGTGAATAAAGTATGACTTTAAGTAATAATTATGTATTGATATTGGCTCAGTGACAGACACATATACTTCCGAATATATGTTGTTAATAATAGAGTAGACTATCTGTGAGGTATATGATTATTCTCTGTACTGTCTTCATAATAGTTGTATGAATATAGAACTATTTTTAAACAGTGGATTTTTTTCAAGTCCCTTTGTAGGACATCTGTTGCCCAGGACACATTACCTAGAGATGCAGTCACCTAATTCCCCAAGCTCCAACTCAGCTCCTTGAATGCGGACATAGCCAGCCTATGTGATTCTCCCTTTTATTGTCCTCCCAGTGTGCCGTGGCCTGTATACCCTCACCTCAAAGTTCCTAAGGCTCTCAGCTCATATTTTGTGCTATCTTAGTATAATGTTTCCTTTAGAAGGTATTCCCATAAATACCTCCCCACACAATTCTTTAGTTGTGGTTCTAATATCACAACACCTTTACTTCCACCAAAACAAGATTCTGCTCAAGCTGTTACTAAAATTCTGTCTAGCTTTCTATTGCCCTATTTCAGTTTGAAAGCCCAGGACCAACTTTTTAAAAATTAGATACAAATACTTGGCCCTTTTGAAAGCTTTGGATCACAGAAATCAGTGACCATAGAACTTTACTTTTGCTCTCTGAGAACCACTCATATAATGGAAAACTAAGAGGAACTGCCCCATTTTTTTCCAAGTCACAGAAGACACACACACACACACACACACACACACACACGACTTTTGTTTATTATCTTTTCTCAGTTTTAATGCCACTCAGAAAAAAAAAAAACTTTATCTTGATCCTGCTCATCTCAGTAGCATGACACACAGAAGGGTCCTTACAAGTTGTGTAGGCAGGTCAGAGACAATGTAATTTTTTTAAAAAGGTTTATGATTTACTTTTCAAATAGACTCAGGATCATCCTTACATAATCTAGTACTATGCCCACCATCGTGGAGGGGAGGCAAAGTACATTAGCAAGCAACCTGACTGCTAGCAAGTCAAACATGCCCTGATAATTCAGAGAAATTTTATAAAAATTCTCATCTTCAACTTTTAGTCATATCTTGTAATTTATAGAAATGTAATGGTGTTTGTTCTTGCCCACCTACTGAGTAGGCATAGGTGCTATACTCTGAGCATGTTGGGCTTCCCCACATGGTTGCCTTTCTCATGATCACTGTAGAAAAACTCCCTCACCTTCGGATAGCTATCTCCTCTCGGACCAAATCCCCATAAGGCACTGAGACTTTTGCATTCTTCCTCTCTCTCTTTCAACTACCATGGATCATCAATCATGTAAGGTTCACATTTAATTCCAGGAGTGTGTGTGTGTGTGTGTGTGTGTGTGTGTGTGTGTGTGTGTGTGCAGAGAAGGGACAGGGGGGGACTGGGTAGATAGGAAATTTGCCTTTGTGTAGAGCAGATCTTTCACATGCTCAGGCTGGGCCTCCTCTGCATTTTATGCTGAAAGGAACCTCTGGCTTGGTTGGCCTTGATTTGCATTTCCAGATGCTGCTTTTTTTGCTCTTAGCTCTGATAAGTGCTGTACCCCAAGAGGAAGGGATCTTGACTGCTTTGTGGTAATGAACATTATTTCCTTGCATTCTAACATGGTTTTTGAGAAGGTGAGAGGGACGTGGCAGGGCCCCAGCAATCTTCCTCCCTGGCATGCCCATCAGAGCAGGCCTTGCCTGGCAACATTACCCATCGTGTATATTACACAGAGAAAAGTTTTAAAATTTATGTTCCAGGTCTCTATATGAAGAGGCAAATGTTTTTCCTTCTATACAGAGCAGAACTAATCTATGCTTTGAAGGGCTCCTGGACTGAGATGGAGATACCTCATTCTTCTGTCTGCATCCCACAACTCTCATATGACCTTCATCACAGGCTCTTTTCCTCTTGCACCCACAGAGAGCCCATGCACATCCCACTGTCCTTGTCACTGAATGTGTTTTCTGGGATTTGTCTATTCTAACTGTTGCTGCTACTGTTGCTGTTGATCTCTCTAAAGTTCTTCTCTCGGTTTCCCTTTATCCCATCCATTTTCTGGAATCTCTGGACTCACAGACACTGCCCTCCAATCAGTGTTGCTTACTTCTACATGGCTCTCTGACCCAGCAGCACAGTGCATTTGGGCCTCTGTCTTTTCTAGATTTGTTTCCTTTCTGCTGGATGTTGAAGGGTTGACTTTATTTGCCACCCAAACATTTTCCTTCAGGTTGCTTCTGTGGCTGAAACAATTGCAAAAGTTCTAGGGTTATATTATTATCTCCCTCTCTATCTGAAAATTCAAAAATACTAATTTTTTATTCAGGTTCTGAAAGTTGGTTTTATAATGCTGCCAGATACAGAAACCATTACATTTTTGTTGACATTGACATTATACCCTATAGATGAGTATATAATTAGCCTGGCAAATAGCAGGACACAAGAGAAATAAGACATAGGGCAGGTGTGACTTTTAGGGGGAAAGGAATAGTTGTTAGCACCTAAAGTATAATTAGTTAATATAATTAGAACAAAATAAATGGAGCATGTGAAGTTCTTTAGAATTGTGCAATTGACCAAAAATTATAAAGCCTCAAACAGAATAGTCTGCAGAGTACAAAATGGTCACAGATCTCCTTTGTGAATACAAATACATAAAACTGCAAGTACCTTTGGACTAAGAACAAATAATGTTTCATTATCATTGGCTAATGATCACATACTTTGAAGGCAAACGAGTTTGTAAAAGTAGGCAAAGATAATATTTTAAAGTAATCACGTGTTTAGTTACCTGTCTTTGTATGTTCCAGGTTTTATTTTTCTTACCCATATGGACTTGAGAAATGATTCCTGAGGTCTCTTCAGATTTTAAGATGTTGTGATTCTAGGAGACATTTTATCAAGGCTGCTCATAGATTGCAAAGGTCATTCTTTAAAAAAATTTTTTTCTTTATCGATTAATGTATTACATATGTGTTCTTATTCCTCCATTGTCCCTCTACTTCCCCCCACTCATGCCCTCACCCCCCTGGTGTCTGTGTCCATTGGTTAGGCTTATGTGCATGCTTATAAGTCCTTTGGTTGATCTCTCTCCTTTATCCCCACCTTCCCCAACCTTTCCTCTGAGGTTTGATAGTCTTATCAATGCTTCTCTGTCTCTGGATCTGTTTTTGTTAATCAGTTTATGTTATTCATTATATTCCACAAATGAGTGAGATCATGCGGTATTTATCTTTCTCTGACTGTCTTATTTCACTTAGCATAATGTTCTCCAGTTCCAACCAAGTGGTTGCAAATGGTAAGAGTTCCTTTTTTTTTGTTTTTACCACAGCATACGTAGTATTCCATTGTGTAGATGTACCACAGTTTTTTAATCCACTCATCTGCTGATGGGCACTTAGGCTGTTTGCAAATCTTAGCTATGGTAAATTGTGCTGCTATGAACATAGGGTTGCAAATATCCTTTCTGATTCATGTTTCTAGTTTCTTGTGATATGTTCCTAGAAGTGGGATCACTGGGTCAAATGGGAGTTCCATTTTTAGTTTTTTGAGGAAACTCCATACTGTTCTCCACAATGGCTGCGCCAGTCTGCATTCCCACCAGCAGTGCATGAGGGTTCCTTTTTCTAACATCTTCACCAGCACTTGTCCTTTGTTGATTTGTTGATGATAGCCATTCTGACAGGTGTGCGATGGTACTACATTGTCATTTTGGTTTGAGATGGTACTACATTGTCATTTTGGTTTGAGATGGTACTACATTGTCATTTTGATTTGCATCTCTCGGATGATTAGTGACATTGAACATGTTTTCATATGTCTCTTGGCCTTCCTTCTTTCTTCTTTTGAAAGGTATCTATTTAGGTCCATTGCTCATTTTTTGTTTGGGTTGTTTATCTTCCTTTTGTTAAGTTGTATGAATTCCCTGTAGCAAAGGTCATTCTTTATTCACCAACTAAGAAAATTATCTAATCCAAGTTTACCCTTTGCTCTCTGAGCCTGATCAGCCTTCTGTAGACATGCCCAAGAGTGGTGAATGGACAAAAGAAAGTGATCAGCAGAAAGAGAGAAGAAACAAACCAGACATCCATTAAGAGCAAAAGCAGGTCCAACAAAACGGCTTGCAGAAGTAGTACAGATACATCTCCATAGCCCAACTCCACTATCTTTTTATTTCCCCCTACCCTGTTCTGCCCTGCACTGAAAAGGGCTTTTTGCATGTGAATGTAGACCACTCAGCATATACTTTAAGTTCTGCCTACAATCACTCTACCCACCCCTCTCCTTGATCGCCCCTCAGGCCTAGATTTATGCATGCCAGTAGCATTGTCTAGACAAAGAAAAGGGACTTGGTGTAGAAGCGTAGCAAAAGGCCTTCAAGTGCTGGGATAGTCTGGGCAGGGAATTCCAATATCCCAAATACCATGAGTGTGGTTTAAAAGGAGATGCTAGGGCTCCCATAGGCATTTCTTTTTAGTTCCTGGACTCCTGGCCCCAGGAACTAAGTGCAATACACTAAAGGAGGCTGGAGAACGGACCTCCAAAATACAGGGCCCAGACTAGGAACCCTTCTAGCCAAGATCTTGGATTGAATCAGCAATAGTAGCCAATTGTAATAAGAAAGTAGAAATATAGTTGTTCAAATGTGGCCCTGGCCAGGCCAGGATTAAGAAATACAGGGCGGTGCAAAAGTAGATTTACAGTTGTGAGTATGCACAATATAGCATATTTTTATATTATTATTTATTAGTCTTTGTATTCTTTTCCATATGAATAACTCTAAACCTACTTTTGCCGCATCCTATATAACAAAGGTGGCAAACATATCAGTAACCTGAGAAACCCTAATAGTAGATCATATAGAATTTTTTAGCCTAAAGCTCACAAACAGTGGGATTGATTGGTCGGCATGAATGATTCTCACTAAACCAGTATAGGTCAGAGTGGGGATATATTTAGATGACTATGTGTTGTTGCATTTTATTGGAGCTCTGTCTGAGCATAGAATAAATCGCATGGCCAAATAATGATAATTTCACACTAGAGCAACAGGGCACCAGGCTACACTTCTACATTATCTCCCTCAGCTTAAATTTCTTGTTGCCTTTAGTTCTATTTCTGGGAAAGAACCAGCTAGATTATCTCTGTATTCCTCTCTAATGCCATGATTCTCAGATTCAAATTCAACTACTTTTATGTAGCACTTGTTGTTTGTGTCATGCCAGGTCTTTCATGTATCTTCTGTCATTTTAACCTTTCCTGGGAAGAAATATTTTTCACCAAGCTTACAGTTGAGAAAATGAAGACTCAGAAAAATAAATGGACTTGGTATAATTCTCAGTACACAGGGATGATTCTTGAGCACAGATCTTATGTACTTTATTCATGGACCTATTACGGTGCCTAGAAGAGGAGCTGGGACATTGCCAGCACACAAGGAACAATGCTAGCAGAATGAACCAACAACTATGGGGCTGCCAGTACACTTCCTATTAAGGAGAGTGGGTAATGAAATATTTCGACATAAATACTTTTTAAGTTTAACCCTTATTTTTTGTAACATTCTGGGCAGCAGTCAAACAAGTTCTGGCTTTGTGATGAATTTCTCTCCTCCCTTGAGGATCTGTCTTTTAGTTAATATTTTTGAAAGGATGTTATCTCCTAACATTCTCCCATCAATATCCACTTGATGCTGCTTTTTCCTATCTTTTTGTGATTTAACAGTATCAAGTGTTAATACCTCTAACTGGTAGAGAAAACACTCTTAGTCTAAAAATGTATAGCTTCTCTGCTATGCCATGGGTCCAGATTTTATCAAAACCATCAGCTGCTCTTCTGTTTGTTTTATATTTACTTTCATTGTTTTCATAGGCTCATAGCTTTGGAAGATTCCTTCAAGATTATGTAGGCCAATTTTTTTTTTCCAAATGGGTGCATATGCTAATATGGTAAGTGAGATAACTTTTAGGTGGTATAAAATAAAGAGTATTTTTTCAAATTACATTTTCTAATATCTATATTTTAAATATATTTTAGTAAGTAATATTATTTTTCTAATTTTATTAGCCTTTAATGAGAAATCCAAAAAATATATAAAAACACACATAGCCCTGGCCGGTGTGGCTCAGTTGATTGGGTGTTGTCCCATGAACCCAAAGGTTGCTGGTTCGATTGATTCCTGGTAAGGCACATGCCCGGTTGCAGACTTGATCCCTTGCAGGGGCTGTGTAGGAGGCAGCCAATTGATGTTCCTCTCTCATGTCAATATTTCTCTCTCTTTCCCTCTACCTTCCTCTCTCTCTAAAATCAATAAAAATATTTTTTAATTTTTAAATGAACATATATATATATATATATATATATATATATATATATATATATATATAGAGAGAGAGAGAGAGAGAGAGAGAGGTGTATAGATATTTAGTACACTAAATTTGAAATGTCATAAATATTGTTTATGCCAGAGCTATAGGGACAATATACATTTAAGTTTAAAAGATGAATTATTTAAAAATATTAAATGTTGCCGAGACCGGTTTGGCTCAGTGGATAGAGCGTCGGACTGCGTACTGCGGGGTCCCGGGTTCGATTCCGGCAAGGGCATGTACCTTGGCTGCGGGCACATCCCCAGTAGGGGGCGTGCAAGAGGCAGCTGATCGATGTCTCTCTCTCATCGATGTTTCTGACTTTCTATCCCTCTCCCTTCCTCTCTGTAAAAAATCAATAAAATATATTTTAAAAATTAAAAATATTAAATGTTAACAATTTACTAATAATATAGATGGTTCTTGGAAATGGCAAAAATCATGAAAAGAATTATTGAAGTTTGAAAATACTTTGCTAATCAAACCACATTATTTTATGGCTAAGGCACAGAGAGGTGAAATGACTCACCTAGGGCTCCAGGGTTAATGAGTGAAATAATGACTAGACTCGAAGTCTTCAAGTTCTAGGTAATTTGTTCACATCAACAATGTCCCACTTTAAGATTCTGAGCATCATTAACCTGATCTTATATGATTCGTATTATGAATACATTTTTATCAACCACTGCCAAATGCATAAGATTCTAACTTTCATAATTGAAGTTTCAAAGACAGAAAAGCCCTCAGAGGGAAAAGCACTCTCAGGTATAATTACAGTTTGTGTTTATAATGTGTCTTTCATTATGGGACCTGAATGAACCCTAGTAAATTGATCTGATGACTGTTATTATTCTTGTTTCATACACTGGGACGTAATGATCCGGACAGGGTCGTGAATTGTCCAGGGTTGGTCAGAATGTCAGTCACTAAGAAAGAGACATAATTAAGTCTTTAATCTTGACCTCATCTCTGTGGGTTTTGCCTTTTCTGTTCAACCTCCAGTTACTTGTCAGATTTTGAATTATAGGGATCTCCATTAAATGGGATTCTAGTCTAAGACCCTTAACCTTTCCAAATGTGTGTGATAGGAGTTGAAACTTGAGGCTTCCTATTTTAATAGCCTTGTTTTTTTATTATTAATTGAGCATATCCCTGGGCTTAAATCTGTCACTTAATGATCTCTTTGGTTGTTTTAAAATTATGTTTTTCTACTGGAATTCTTTGTCCTGCCTGTTCCTACAGAGATGGGGAAATAGCTACCAATACCAAATCAGACAGGTCAGATGCTGAGATGTTTACAATCTACCTGCTCAGAATTCCTAAATCCAGCACTAGCTATTGGCCAAATAAATAAATAAATAAATAAATAAATAAATTCATGGTTTATTTCCTACTTTTGCACAGTGGACCATAAACAGTCCGTGATCTTTGGCTGACTATAGGAGGTCAGCTTCTATTGATCTGATGTCCTTCAAAGGCCCTCTAGTGGTTGAAGGCCCACATGGGCTCCACTTTCCGTCTTGTGAAACACCTCGGGTTCTGAATAAATAGAAGAGCTCACCTTTGAAAACTTTATGTGAAGCATCCCAGTGCATACTGAAGAACTTAGCCTGCTCTGTTGCTCCTTTGGCCAATTAAGATAATCTCTTCAATCGAAAATACAGGGCATAATGTTCACTGCTTGGTTACCTTCAGAATAACTACTTTTGAGAACCTATTCCATGCCACACACACTGTTATGAGTCCATTGTATACACACTCTCTGTATTAATTTCCTAAGGTTGTGTAACAAAACATCACAAACTGAGTAGCTTAAAAACAATAGGAATTTATTCTCTTACTATTATGGAGGCTATAAGTTCAAAGTCAAGGTGTGGGCGGGCCTGTGCTCTCTCTGAAAACTCTAGGGGAGGGTCCTTCCTTGCCTCTTCCAGCTCCTGGTGGCCCAAGGCGCTCCTGGACTTGTAGCAGTAGAACAGCATCTCTGCCTCCATTCTCCCACAGCTGTCCTCCCTCTGTGTCGTGTCTTCACCTGGCATTCTCTGGGCATGTGTCCATGACCAGATGTTCCTCTTCATAGAAGGACACCAGTCATATTGGATTGGAACCCACTCTAATGACCTCGTCATAACTCAGTTACATCTATACAGACCCTGTTTCCAAATCAGGCCACACTCACAGGTACTGGGAGTTAGGACTTCAACACAATTTCCTGGAGAAGATGATTCAACTCATAACCACCCTTTGAAGTAGGAACTGTTGCCCCCATCTCAGATACAGAAACTGAGGTGTGGAAAGGCTAACCCTGTGGCTCAATGTAAAACAGCTGATAGATGGTGGGGCAGCTCTGCTCCTCTAACACCCGCTCTACTCCTCTGCCCTTTGCAGCTGGGAAAGAGCTACACTAACAGCTCTCAGGGGCCCAGTGATAGGGGTGCTGTTCTGACATTTAAGGAGGAACCTCTGTAGGAAATTGAAAGGACTGGAAAGGAATATTCTTATATTACAGAATCTAGCATTTTTTGAGTCCTTCCAAAGTGCTAGACAGTTTTTAGCCCTTTACATGTATTAAGTCCTTTTAGCTTCCATAGTGACACTGGCAGAGACAGTCATACTCATTTTACAAATGAGGACACTACAGCTGAAGGGTTATATAAACTGCCCCAGATCACCCTGATGAGTTGCAGAGCCAGGATGCAAACGCAGGAAGTCTGATACTGAAATCTGACTATCATAATGGCTGGATTGGAGTTTCCTGACATTCTCTTTTACCAGCTCTCCAAAATTAGTTTTGTATCCTAGAATATAAGCTTAAAATATAACTTTGAGGAACCCTGGTCAGGGTTTCTCAGTGATTAAAGCATTGGCCCCCACACTAAAAGTCTTAGGTTTGATTCTGTTCAAGAGAATGTATCTGGGTTGCAGATTCCATCCCCACATGTGGATGGCAAACAAACAATGTGTCTCTCAAAGTAATGTTTCTCTTTCCCCCCTCCCATCCACACACACACGCACACGCTCTAAATATCAATCAGGAAATATATATAACACTTTGTAGAGAGCAGAATTAACCCTAATAAAAGAGTAATATGCAACTTGACCATCACTCCAACACACAAGATGGCCATGAACACAAGATAGCCATCACAAGATGGCCAGCAGGGGAGGGCAGTTTGGGGCGATCAGGCCTGCATGAGAGTGCAGTTAGGGTGACTGGGCTGGCAGAGGAGAGCAGTTGGGGGTGACCAGACCTGCAGGGGAGGGCAGTTGGAGTGGGGACTCAGGCCTACAGGAGAGGGCTGTTGGCAGGGAGAACCAGGCCTACAGGAGAGAGCAGTTGGAGGGGACCAGCCAGAAGGGGAGGACATTTGGGGGTGACAAGGCCTGCAGGGGAAGGCAGTTAGGGGTAACCAGAAGCTGTTAGAGGGCAGTTAAGGGTGACCAGGCTGGCAGGGGAGTGGTTAGGGGGTGATCAGGCTGGCAGACAGAAGCGGTTAGGGGCAATCAGGCAGGGAGTCAGGCAAGCAGTTGGGAGCCAGCAGTCCTGGGTTGTGAGAGAGATATCCCAGATTGGAGAGGGTGCAGGCTAGGCTGAGAGAGACACACACACACATACTCATGCACGAGTTTTGTGCACCAGAGCTCTAGTATATTTTAATACTCTACACTTTCACATTGGGTGCAGTGCTGCTCATATCTGTAGCTTTAAGAGTAAAATGTGCTCTGGGATACCACCTGGGCTCCTTGGCCACACATTCTTAGGCTGAATGCTGGAACCACAGCTGTGTCCTGGCAAAATGCCCCTTCCCTTTTCACAGTCCACCAGTGGGGCTTTCTGTATGCCTTAGAAATACATGCAAATCCAAGAATGAAACTACGTCCAAGAGCAATGCCCCTTTAAGGTTTGGTCAAACTTGAAGCATATGAACAAATCTGCCACCAGAATTGTTTTCTCCCCAGAGATCCCAGGTAACTAGCTGCTCTTCTCCAAGGGACATGTCTTGAGGGTAGGCATAAGCCCATATTTAATATCGCTTGCGCATAGCTGTGAATCCTAGATCTATCACTACAACAAACTCTTATGAGTGGCCTGAAACTTACTTGAAAAGAGTGCCAAAAAAGGTGATATCCTGCAAATTTATCCTTGCATCTGTCCTGTGAAAATTCTAAATTATCTAAGAAGAAACCCTGCCTGGCCCATTTTGGAGGTCTTAGAAACATGGCTGTTGGAGCCCTCCACTGGGCCACCTGGAGCCTTGGAAATCAGCCAGCTTATCTAGGCTGGAGTGTGTAAGCAACTTCAACCCTGGGTGCCCATGGAAGAAGAGAATGCCCTGCTCGGTGCTATATGTGGATGTGTAAATTACAGCAGATGATGCACTTAGCAATTATGTTCTTTGCATACATAAGCAGGAACAACAGCTCCCAAACTGCCAATATCCTTCTCAGTTCTCACAGAATGACTATGTGTCACACGGTCACACAGCAGGGGGCCTGGAAATGAGATGAAGGAATGGCTCAGTATGAAGTTTCAATTTTGGAGAAGCGTCCCTCCTGCAATAACAAACAAGCAAAAAAGAAAACCTCGGAAAGCCTGACAGCCTGGCTGTACACCCCACCCTCTTGAGTGTGGAAATGGGCCCTGGAAGAGATTGAAGGACAGAAGACAAAGGCCAGTGGCTCAGAGGCTTCCGTGCCTACTGCAGCTGTGTGAATTTCTGAAGGAGCCAGGGAATGTTGCTAAGTTGGTAAGTGGCTGGAAAGCTTTAATGAAACAGCTGAAAGCTATATTGCAAATTTCAGATGTCTGGATGGGACAGGCAGGTAACATAAAGGAGGAAAGTGGGTCTGAGAGGAGCTCGGGGGAACCCTACAGAGTCCATGTGCCTCATCTAAAGAGTAGCTCTACTTCATCACATTGCTAAATAGAGAGAGCTAACTCTTCTAATTCTTCAGGAAAATCTGAAAATCCTTGTGTGGGAGAGGTAGGTGTGTGGGAGAGACCTGTCTCAATTTGGAACTCTTGACAATTTTAAAGTATTTAAGACATTGTCAAGATGTGTATCAGTTATCTATGCTGTGTAATAAGCAACTCCAAAACTAGTGGTTTACAACCATTTTAATTCTGCACATGACTTGTTGTTCAGAATTTGAAAAGGGCTGAAGTGATCACTCTTGGGCTGAGTGATTCACTTTTAATCCACATGGCATCAACTGAGGCACCTGAAGCTGGAGGATCCACTTCCAAAATGATGGGTTATGAGAGAACCAAGATGGCGGCATAGGTAAACACCTATTGTTCTGCCCCACGCAACAATTCAAAAACTACAACAAAACAACAAAACAAACCACCCAGAATCACCAGACAGCTGGCTGAGTGAAAACTCCACAAATAAAAGTAAAGGTGGGGCACTGAGACTCAGAAAAGTGCCAGAGCACAGCCTTGAAGATACGCGTGGAAATAGAGGTTAGGAGATGTGGCCGCGTGCATGGGCTGTAGGGCTGGCAGCAACAACCCCGGCTGGATTTCTCCAATGGGGAGGGCAGAGACATCCCACTGCATGGATTCCCCAGTGCCAGGCGAGGTCCGAGGTCCGGGGTACGCACCCTGGAAGCCAGGCACAGCAGAAGTCTCCTAGTCTGAGGAGAAAACCGGTTGCTTGGAAAAGCACTTAGTGCGTGTAAAGTGTGCGACAGCACAGACGCGCGACTTGCTCCCTGGTGACTTGCCCCCTGGTCCCGGAAACCACCGGACTGCTTTGTTTTACAACCTTGGGTGAGACTTGAAGTGTGCAGACTCATTTGGGGAGAGGCAGAGTTGTCTGGCACGGGGTAGAAACTAATGGTTTTCTCTTGGAGGTGCCTGCAACAATTACCACCCAACAGAGACCCGTGGATGAGCACTGCATAGGACATAGCTGACACTGAGGCTGCCTGTTCAGCTCAGAGACTCCGACCATCCAACCTGAATACAGTCTACCTTCACAGCCAATTGGCCTGGAGGTCAAACCCTCTTAGGGCTAACAACAACAAGCTGGGCTTAAATTCAAAAATACTGTACAACCCATAAGGGATTGCAGTAAGAGTACCCACCTCAGGTAACTGGGGAGGCTGAACCACTGTCCCTTAGAGGACATCTACCACAGAAAGCAGCCACCATGCAGAGACATGGAAAGAAATCAGGTGTGAAAGAAATGGAGGAAAAAAGACGACTAGACATAGAGTTCAAAACCACAGTTATAAGGCTTTTCAAGAGGCTCCTAGAAAAGGTCGAGACCTATAAGGAAATAAGCAAGACCTACAAGGAAATGAACGAGACCTGCAAGGAAATGAACAAGACCAACGTGGAAATGAATGAGTCCTACAAGGAAATGAATGAGACACTCAAGGATATGAAGGAGACTCTCAAGGATATGAAAAAGGACCAACCAGAAATTAAGCATACACTGACTGAAATAAAAAATATTATACAAAGACCTAAAAGTACTCTAGAGCACCCCAAGAACCAAGTTAAAGATTTGAAATACAAAGAGGTAAAATCCACTCAGCTGAAAAAGCAAGTAACCAAAAGAATCCAAAAGATTGAAGATAGTGTAAGGGGCCTCTGGGACAACCTCAAGCATACCAACATCCGAATTATAGGGGTGCCAGAAAAAGAGAGAGAGAGCAAGAAAATGAAAACCTATTTGAAGAAATAGTGACTGAAAACTGCCCACACCTAGTGAAAGAAACTGACTTAGGAGTCCAAGAAGCGCACCAAACCCCAATATATAGGAACCCTAAGAGGACCACACCAAGGCACATAATAGTTAAAATGCCAAGAGCAAAAGATAAAGAGAGAATATTAAAAGCAGCAAGAGAAAAACATTTAGTTACCTATAAGGGAGCACCCATACGATTGTCAGCGGGTTTCTCAACAGAAACTATGTAGGCCAGATGGGAGTGGCAAGAAATATTCAAAGTGATGAATAGCAAGAATCTACAACCAAGATTACTCTATCCAGCAAAAGCTATCATTCAGAATTGAAGGTCAGATAAAGTGCTTCGCAGATAAGAAAAAGCTAAAGGAGTTCATCACTGCCAAACCAATATTATATGAAATGCTGAAAGATATTCTTTAAGAAGAGGAAGAAGAAAAAGGTAAAAATATAAATTATGAACAACAAATACACATCTAGCAACAAATGAATACAAAAATCAAGTGAATTAATAATCGGATGAACAGGATAAACTGTAAATATAACAGAATCATGGACATAGGGAATGGAATGACAATTTTGGGGGAGAAAGGGGGTGTGGGAAGTGCAGCAAGAGACTGGACAAAAATCTTGCAATAATGGGAGAGGACAGTGGGGAGGGAGAGGGGAGGGTGGAGGGTGGGATGGGTACAGGGTGGAGGGGAGCTATAGGGGGATAAAAAAGGGGGAACAATGTAATTAATAAACTTAACAATAAAGATTTAAAAAAATGATGGGTTATTTTCCACACATCTAGCTCCTTATATCTATGCTTTTGGGCGTGTGCATATCTCTCTCTCTCTCTCTCTCTCTCTCTCTCTCTCTCTCTCTCTCTCTCTCTCTCTCTCTCTCTCTCTCCTTCTCCCTGAATGGTGTCTCATCCTCCAGAGCCTGTCCATGTACTGGACCTGCTCAAAAAAAGTTGTACATGGCAATTTCCAAGAGGCAGAAAATAGAAGCTTCCAGGCCAGTTCAAAACCATACTTGAACCTTTCTTTTTCATCCTATTCTGTTTGTCAGTGCAGTTATAATGCCCACCTTGTCTCATGGAGACAGGGAAATGGACTCCATTGCTTGAGGGAGAGTGGCAAGGTCATCTCACACAAGGGCATATGGATTTAGTGGTTTCATATATATTTAGAAAATGCATTCTACCTCAAGGTCAAACAAAACACATGTGAAGTGACTATGGCCTAGAGCTCATCAGTTTTCAGTCTTTCAGATAAAGGGTACTTACTGGGGCAGCATGAGGTAATGGTTAAGAGTTTGTATTCTGGAACCAGAATGCTTAGGTTCAAATTCTACTCTGCCACCTATTATCTTATGGAACTTGGGCAATTTACTTAACTTCTCTGGGTCTTAATTTATTCTTCTGGGGTAATATTGTGTAATACCTATATGATGTAGAATTTGTTAGCTGAAGGAGTTAATACTTGTAAAATGATTAGAACAGATCCTCACATGGATTAGTAGACAGTGTATTTGTTTGTTGGGGCTGCCACAACAAAGTCCCACAATCTAGGTGGCTCAGACAGGGGAATTTTATTACCTCTCAGGTCTGGAGCTAAAAGTCCACAGACAGGTCTTTATGTTTAATCACACATTCTAGATGTAAACCTCAACCCTCTTCTGCCCAGTCCCAGCCATTTTTGAACAGACATAGAGGTGAAAGTGCTAAGGCAGATGAGATGGAATTCAAAGTGGGTCTAGAGATTGTGTAAGATCCCTTCAGAAACAGAGGATGGGAGAGAGGGTCCCAGTTTGAGGGGCAGAAATTGAGCACTCAGAAGCAGAGACAACACATTAGGGGATGTGGGTAAGCATTTTTGTCTCACAGACAGGAAGGCTTCTTTTGGGCCAGTGGTCGGCAAACTGCAGCTCGCAAGCCACATGCAGCTCATGAGCCACAGTTTGCCGCTCTATGACTAATGAGTTTGCTGACCACTGTGATAGAGGCTTAATCACAAGGAACAACAACAGCCTGTAATTATTGGAATCAAGAGTCTAGGTCAGTGGTCGGCAAACTCAGTCAACAGAGTGGCAAACTGCACCTCGTGAGCTGCATGTGGCTTCCGAGCCACAGTTTGCCAACCATTGGTTTGGGGGAGGAAAATAAGGAGTGTTTAAAAGGGTCCTCCTGAGTTTGAGGGGTGAAATCTGATTTGATGCTTTTCAAATATCGTTTACACTAATTCTCTGCCTCACTACCTTCTCTCCTCCACCAGCTCCCCACATACATCCCAACAGTGGCTACTAGAGAGAGATACATATTTTGCATATGATGGGTCCTAAATAATAAGAATCATTACTAAAGACTGAGCAGCTTGAGTTTAGCAATGCCATTTCTGAATACCTGCTCTATGAATGGCTCACCAATTACCTTCAGAGTAATTGGAAATGGAATTTAAAATACTTAGGAAGTGCACCTCCTGTTTTCCTTAGATGTGGTGATGCCTGTGTCAGAATGCCAAGATGACACTTTCCCCCCTCAGCTGCAGTCGACACACCAGTATGATTCAGAGCAGAATGAAAGTGAGCTAGACACCCAAATGCTGCTTCCTTCTAGTTCTCTGACTTCTCATTCCTATGAGCATCAAGTGTCAGTCTCCAGAGGACACCTTGCCCCTGATTGCCTCTGGATGCAAAACGAGAACAGCATGGCAGGGTGCAGAGGGCATGGCAGGCTATGAGCTCAGACCCCAACCAGACTGCCAAATTCTGAGTCCACATCTTACCAAGGGTGGGACCTTGAGTAAGTTATTTCAGCTTCTTCCCTCTATTTCCACATCTGTGAAAGATATAGTGATTGTACATGCCTGGTGAATTACCAAATGGAAATCCCTAAGAACAGTTTAGAAGCACATAAGAAGCACTATGTAAATATGAACTCTCTTTAATATTGGCTGCAGACATGTGCAAACTACATTCGATTTGATGGTACTCTGAAAATCCTAAGAATCTGAGAACTTTGTAGAGAGGGGAGCCTTTGAAACCACAGTGATTAGCTTCTCAATCTCTTCAAAAGAATGCACTTTGAGGTGCTACGAGATGGAATGGTCTCTGCTCTGCTCTCTAAGAAAGAACAGATCAAGGATCTGTCCAGGACAACTACTAAAATAAGGATTCCAACTTTAAGAACTTTTTTTCTTTGTTTTATTGCACTTTGCTTCATTGCAAGGTGTGCATTTTTTATTTTCTTTTTTTAAATTGTTGACAATATTATAGATGTCCCCCAATTTTTCTCCTCTTAGCTCCCCTCCTCCCAGACCCTGCCCACCCCAGGCTGTCAATATTGTCTGTGACCATAGGCTATGCATATATTCATATAACATCTTTGGTTAATCTTTTCCCATGTCAATTCTTCCCCTCCCCCCATGTGAAATATGTCAGCCTATTCCATGCACCCAGGCCTCTAGGCTTAGGGGCATTTCTCTTTGTTTTTGTCAGTTTATGGGATGCTGAGGGTAAATCAGTGAGCAATGAACTGCTCCACTCATCGGATCTCCTGTTCACTTCTCTCTGCCTCTGAGCCCACCCAAACCTCTTCCAAAAAAAAGGAAATTCATCCGGGCTGGTAGAAAATAGGCTCAAGGAACACAGCTGTGGAAACATTCAGTACTTGAATATTACATTCCTACCATCCTCTCCATCCTGAGTTAGACATTACACACAGTCATAGATAACAAATATTTGCAAATTGCTGTGTATATTCTACTTATACATATAAGAATATATTGCCACACATGCACACATGTATACTGTATTGGTTGTGTTTCTCAAACATCTTCATTATTTGTCCAGACTGGATTTCTTGCCCTTCCAAATGGTGATTAAAAAAAAAAAGCCATAATTAATTCTGCACAGAGCTTAACATAGTCTAGAAATACTGATAATATAGATCTTAAATTAAGACCTGGTAAAACAGATGTTGAGATAATATATGAACAAATAGAAAGCAAAACAAATAGAAATCCATCAACAAAACTTTATTTTTTAAATCCTGAGAATGGACTTAAAGGCCCTTTCAAAACTGTTATCTCAGGAGCAAAGGAAATCAAGGTTAGACAGGGCAGTACAATGTGCCGGTTCTAAAAGGATTGAGGAAAAGAGCATAGTTTTAATCTCCTATTCCATGTGTTTGGCCCTTTATATCCTATTTCTTTTCAACACCGCTGCACACCCAAGAAAAAGTCTTGGCTTAAGTTGCATGTGAAAATGAACTTGTAGGTCTCAACCCGGCTGTGTGGCTGAGTGTAGCACTGCATAATTTGACACGATTCAGCCTGATTGACAGTGAGAAGCAGACTGCAGTATCTCACAGGTCAGGACAGAAAAGCTTGGCACAATGGCCCCAGAGCATGCTGAGTATCAGCCTTCACTTGACTGAGTTCTCCCACAAACAAAGAAATGAAGCAAGAGTCCAGGAAACTCATTTGAGAGGCCTTGTGTTGTCCATAGGGAAGCGAGAGAAAAGTACACTCCAGCTGATCTAAGTGAAGTCTTTCTTGTGACCGAACTTGAGTAGGGGAAGAAAGTCCCCCAGGGAGGAAAAGCCCATAGAGAGAGGGGCCTGCACATGCTGTCTCTTCTCAGGTGGGAAACCATGAGTGTGCTGACTATCTCAAAGATCCTTTCACCACCAGCCCCTCTTCATTCTGATTAAAGACATCTGTGTAGCCCCATCATACCTTCTCCAACACTGCCATTCACCTCCAAAGCTAATGGTTTTTAGGGTAGATTGATGTATTGGCATGCATCCTTGGCTCTAAGCTTTCCAAAGTCATTATTGACAGATTCTTCATGCCAATTAGAGATGCCACTGGGAACCTGTCCCTCAACTTGGTCACATGTCATCTTTCTCCACCATGGCCACATCCCTGGCCCCAAAATGAACATTGACTAGTCTGAGCCACTCTTGTTATTACCATTCGCTTGTCAGCTATTCCTTGGGGGGAGGACCTATGACCCACAGTCATGAGCAGCGGGATGTGAAAGAAAGTTTTGTGGAATAACTGGAAAGGGATTCTTCAGGTGGAGGTTGTCATGTATATGTAACTGGGTTTTAAGATAAGACTTCCCCTACCTCACTTGACAGTCACCAGCAGGATAAAGGGCACACATGCAATGAGGATGACCTGAAGGCACTTCATACAGCACTTCCAAAGGACCTTGTGAGAAACCAGCTCTGCCATTCTCGGGCTAAGAGCATTAAGGAAAAGGAGTATTTTGGAAACAGTATTTTATAGACTGGTTACCATGCTGTGATTCCCCCTCTGTCCAGAGGAAACGGAGAGAGGGATGTCAGCTCTTTTGCCTTACACCTAGAGTTGATGTCCTCCACCTGCCTTGCATTTGTGAGAAGCTTTGGTGTCAGTTTTGTCTCTGGCCTCTAGAGGGCGTGGGAAGGGCTAACAGCCAGGAGAGAGCTGGCACTTTAAATAAGAGCGGCCTGCACACACTCACTGAGTTGCTTAGGATGAAAGACACATGATCCCCTAGTGCTAGCCATGAGCCCTGCAGGGGAACAGCAGCACACCATCATCATAGGGCCACCTTTAGGTGCAGAGGGTCCCCAATAGCAATAACCTGGAGGTAAACCTTAGTCTTCTGGGTGTAGAAAAAGATTCATGACTGACCACTTATGAAAAGAAAGATGCAGCCTCCAGAAAACTGAGAATGGCCCTATGGAGGGGAATGTCCTGTGAACTCACAAAGCGTTGCAGGTGAACCAGTTTTAAGTAACATGAAGAAATAAAAATCACAGTTACATAATTAAACAGATAAATAGATGTAAAACCTTCCCTCTACCCCTACTGCTCCACTGCAATCCACTCCCCTGATTAGCAGGTAGGGAAAGTGGTAAACATACTCCTTCTCCAGTAGTTCACCAAGAGGGACAGTAGAGGCAGCCCTCCGCAGGAGCAAGCAAATAGGGGTGTCCTGTCTTTGGAAAATGTTGGAATAATCATCACACTGACTAAAAGTCTGTTTTGCATTATTTCTATGCACTGACAATTCTCAACAATACCCTTTCCACAGGGCGCGCACACACACACACACACACACACACACACACACACACACACACTGTGGTCCCCACTGCCCTTACTCAGTACTCTTGTTATATGAAACAATAAATTTCCTTCATTGTTTAAGCCAGTTGTAGTTGTTTTGTCCTGTTACTTGAAGTAAAAGACACTGAGCTAGACATGGGACAAAGGAAGCTGCTTGCCATCAAGAAGCCTAGCATTTAATTAAGCCCAGTATGGAGAGATAGAAGTTTTTTCTGGGGTTAATGTTACACTTAACTCAAGGACTGATGCCAGGGAATTATATATTGTGCAGCCTGGGAAAACTTTTGGAGCTGTTAACCCTACAAAACAGAAGCTTTTTGGACAAGGGTAAAAATGTTTCTTCACATTTATAAGCACATCATAGGTGATTTACCTCGATATCCCAGTCCTGGGAGTAAAACACAAAATTTCCAAATAAGTATAAATTTGAGGTCACCATAAGTAATTCAGCAAACAAGGCAAATGCAAGGAATATCTTATTCTTTACCACACAACTGCGTTCTTCTTTCTTCTCCTATGCCTCTCCCAATACCTCAGACCAATCCTGTTTACCATCAATTGACAACTATTCAACAAACTCCTATGGAGAATCTAGTAGACTCCTGGCATTGCTCAAAACTGGGTCAGAGATCTAAATCTAGATAAAATAGTTTGCGAAAAGTTTCTGCAGAGGCGGAAATTGAGCTTCAAAATGGCTAAGTGGGATTCAAAGCCAGTTCAGCACAAATTGAAAGTTCATTATCTTTCCACTTAGCTACTTAGCTTTCCAGAAGCATAGAAACATATGACTTGGCCTCTCATTCATTGAGAATTTTTAGACAAAAACCTATACAAAGTGGAAAAATGAAGAAATGAAAAATTTATAAGTGATAGGTACTGCTTAGACGTGCTAGAAGATAAACTGGATATCCCTAAGAGGGTGATAACAGAAAAACTTACATTTTGTCCCTGGGCAAATACTTCTGGATTTTAGCTCTTACAGCCTAATTAATTATTAGAAATTAATTTTAGAACAATAAAAATATAGATGTCATTGATGCCTGTGGGTCATTTATATAAACCCTGCAAACAGAGCCCCCTTGGGATTCTAATTTTGTTACTCCAGTTACATTTTTATTTCTATAGGAATAAATTCTCACAAAAGAATTTGTAGGCAGAGGAGAAGATGAGCTACTTTTAAGCCAGGAACTTCTGGTGTCTTCCAATTTATTCCTACTTGTAGCCCATTTATTCCTAAGGATCTTTATCTTAGAAAAGCAGATGTGTGAAAGAATATAGTGTAACATTTAGGTATTTTTTGGAAAGAGTAAGTAAAATACAAATTGTGTAACTACTTACATTTATTTTACACCTACTTTTAGGCTGATTATCAGAATGTGAATTATCCAGGATTCTTAGCTGTTTTTTCTTTCCTGGGAGCATTTGTACTAAGAAAAAAACATTGCTAAAATTTGAAGTTTATATAGTTTAATTTAGTAGGAGATAGATTAATTTAGTAGAAAGATAGAAGTCTTTTATTATTTTATTATCTAAGCTATTCTCTTGTTACTCCTTTTGTGTTTTCATCATTTATATTTTGAAAAGTTCTCTGTGCTTAAAACAATTTTTATGCATTTGCATTGACCCACGTTGCCATCACAGAATCAAAGAATCTCAGAGTTTAGAAAGATGATAGGAAAATTTTCCAGCTCCCAGTGAAATACCTACATATCTTCTACAAATACTCCCAGTCTTTGCTTAAAACCTTTCAGTGGCTAAGGTAGCTTTTTGAGGGAAGGGCAGAATTAACCTCATAATGAGAACTAACAAATGTTTTCCTTTTTGTTTGCTTTTGTACTTAAGCAATTGAACCCACTTTGCCCTCTTTTCCATGACATACCTTTAGATACTTATAGATAAGTAAGTCTTGTTTTAAGTTTTCTCTACCCCAAGACACACATAGTTTATTGGGAAAATCATTTTCTCCCTCTGCCATGATTTTACATTAGCCCATAAAATAGGAATTTTTAACCTTCAGAATATTAAAAAATAGACTGTTTCCCTTGTCCCCCATCTTCTTCCTAAAGGCTAAGGAGCACCTTATGAAACTGGGGAGATTGATACAAGTGTGAGGCTGAGCCCCTGATTGGCCAGGTTTGGGGCACTTCTCTAGAGAGATGAGGTGGTAAGAAGATCTGGTCAGAGCCCAGTATTGCCTTCTAAAGGCATGGCTGGAGGACCTTCTTTGTCCTGCTATATGTGTTCAACAGGTGCAAGGCAATCCACGGATGCCCCTTGACATGGGCTAGGACAGCGTCAGTTCCATTGGCTCAATCCCTACAAGCATAGTTCCCAAAATTTAGATGGTGTAGGTCCAAGTCATATCCATGAGTGCAGTTTTGCCAATAATTACTTGCATGTATTTTCCCTACAGCAGTTTACAATGGTTTGTAATCATGTGGTCAGTAGCACCGTGATATCCAGAGCTGGACCCCTCTCAGTTTGAATTCTGGCTCTTGACATTTTGGGGAAGTTGCTTAATTGTTTTGTGCTTCAGTTTCTTCATTTGTGGAACAGAGATAACAAAATCCTATCCCATAGGATTGTGAGGATTGAGTTAATATAGAAACAATGATTGGCACATGAAAGCACTGTATAAATGTATGTTTTTGTTTTTGTTATTATTATTCAACTAGAATTTACACATATGGAATTATCTCCCCTTTCAATTTAGCATCATGAAGTGACCTTCCATTTCAGAGATACTATTAACGCCACAGCTACTCAGTGGCCACACTCTGCAATGGGAATAGATACATGGTAATTAGAAGATCTTTCTAATGGTGAGGTCATCATCTAGGCTGGAAGGAGTTACTAGGGACATTTCTCCTTCTCTAATGTGTAAATTTGCTAAGTCTAGCAGAAACTTTTCCTGGCCTTTTCTAACATCCTTGAATCAAAGGTAGATACTTGCCATTTCAGGACTAGCTTTACTCACCACAGGCAGAAATGTCAATCTTTGAGCATAGCCATCTCCTTTTTTGGCTCTGAGTAGCCCAAACTAGAGCCTCTCCCTCAGCTTATCAAGGACAGTGCTATGAGATCATTACTATACACCTTTCCAATTTGCCCAAATCATTTTTAATTCTGTCCATTGTATGGAAGGTTGTGAGCATCTGCATTAGGAAAAAGACATGTGCAATCAACTTTGTTGGTTTGGCTACTTGCTGTAGTAAGTCTGGGGGGGCAGGTTCTGGATAGCTGAAGAGTTCACCTATTTCTGTGCCCCTTACTGTAGAAACCTGAATATTTAACTTACAACCCGGAAGCCGTCCTACATCTTCCTTTCTCTCTAGACTTCTATTTCTTTTTAAAAAGACAGATGGTGGCAAGCAGTTGCCTCGGGAGCACAGTGAGAACCCAAGCTCGGGTCATTTCATGCAGATGCCACCGAGAGGAAAGACACTCTGAGGAAGACTGGGACTCCTCACATTTGCAGTGACCTAGCCTGCTCTGCTCTTAATTACAAAACACAAATCACTCTACCCCCGATGCTACAGAACAACTTGCCCTCTCCCCCACCCCTGGCGGATCATTAGAGTGTGCTGGGTCAGTTGCTTCTGAAATTGCCACATGGGTGGGTCCTTAACACTTACTAAAGCAGGGGTCCTCTCAGGAGTCTAATGTTTTCTAATTCAATATACTGATTACTTAGAGGTGAAAAATAATTTACCCTCAAATCGTGCTATATTTTGCCTGCATGTTCTGAGTTTTTCCTTTATTATTCAAATGTGGCATTCTTTATTGTAATTGGCTGGTTACTTGTGTACCTCCCCAAATAGACTGTAAACAGGAGAAACCCAATAATGCTAAGTGACTTCCTTGAGGCCACATAATCAGGAGAGAATCCCAGAATGGAAATCAGGCTCCTCTATTCATGGTCTGTTGTGCTGTTCATTAGCAGCAGGGCTTCGTGTTCTGAAATCACTCTTCCTCAGAAGGAACGGGGAGAGCAAGCACACCAGGGCTTAGAAGATGGAGATTCTGTTCTCAGTTCACTCACCTCGCCGAGCCCTGTTGTCTCTTATCTGAACAATCATGTCTGTTTCTTCAGATGATGGCTAATGTCCTGCCGAACTCTAATGGTCTAGGGGTCCGCTTAAAAGGATTGTTGTACATTAACAGTTCTGATAGAAAGGTCATTCAATTCAACAAGTATATGGTATATTTATTTAACAAATATGTATTCAGCATCTACTGAATGACTGGATGCCAGGTACACAGTTGAATTAAAAAAGAAAACTCTGCTCATTGACAGCTTATGACTTGATCATAGTGGGGTTACTGGCCAAAATCTTTCACTGAGGATCTTGGATAAACAGAATTATAGGCCTATCATCAGCATACTGTGTTTTGATTGTATGCTGTGTCTTATAGTTCTCTCATGGCTGTGTGAGTGTGAGTGAGTGAGTGTGTGTGTGTGTGTGTGTGTGTGTGTGTGTGTGAGTGAGAAGAGGTGGAAGAAAGAACGCTGGTAAAAAGAGCCACACTCAAAATTACCATGTCTCAAATTCCTGAAACAAACAAAAACAAATCAACAATAACAAGAATGACTGGGTATGTCCAGTGCAGGTGTTCTCTTCCTGCTAATGTGCAGCTTTCCGAATCACACTATTGTTGCTCTCTCCTGCCAAGATGCCAACAGGAGTGCCCAATTAGTGCCAATTTGTTTTTTGTAACATGGACACCTGTCACCAAAGAGCTTGACAAAAATAACCAACTCAGTCACTGCAGATCCAAACTGGGCACAAACAAATCACCTGGAGGTACTTAGGAAGCCTTGAAATCCCAATGCAAGTCCTCCAAGGGACCCTGTCCTTCTGCCCATGGACAGATTCCTGGAGTATTTCTGACTGAGTAAAAGACACCAACGGGCAATTGATTTTTTTTCTTTAAGTGCAAGTTATCAGCCTTTCCTTACAGTCAGCTGCAGGCTTTCCCTTGGCATCATGATAATGGATTATCTTTCCTTTTAATAGCAAACCACCTTCCTCTGAGATGGAATGAAAGTTGCACAAGAATGAGAGTGGATTTCACCAAGAAGTCCTTGAAACTCTCATCAGGTAACACCTCTAGTTCAAGCATTAAAAAAAAGAACCTTTCAAAACTAAACAATGTTTCTACTGTGCAGGGGGAGCCAACCACGAGGGTGATACTGGTTACATCTGAATTAGCCATGTTTGATGATGATTGCTTTCCAACTCTGTTCTGCTTCACGCCAGCAGCCTGCTCCCTGAGTGTGTAGCCAAAGAGAGCAGACACCTTCAAAGGAGCTATCGGAACCAAATTAAGAATACAAAATATGCTGTAGCATAGGCAAGTGAGCAGGTATTTTCCCAAAGTCACCCACACTGGAAAATCAGCACGTCCTGCTCTTTGGGAGAGGGCCTATCCAGCCCATTGCTATTTGGGGAGAAGAAATGTCTGGAATCAAAATGGGCCAAGGGAAGGGGTTTCTTTGCCTCCTCACATACTGTGAGCTGAATGGCAGATGCCATCACTTCCTTTGTAAGGCACCTCTCATTATGAGAAAGGGAACACAGAGCCTAACTCCTAACTGGAGTATTAATAATGAAAATGGTTTATGTGCATCCTGTTTGCTAAGCAATTATCCCAAGGCAGGGATTGAGTCCCGATTTTTGCCTCACTGCCCGAGTGGCGGGACATGAATAGACAGACAGGTGTTTGCAGTGCAGGCCTCTGACCTGGAGGAAATGTCAGGAGTTTGAGAGACTGCAGGGAGAGCTGCAGATGCATATCCTTTAGAAATGTGGCTGGGTTTTGCAGTGTCTTCTTGGAAAAGGCAAAGAAAGAGAGAAAGAATTTGGATTTGCTGTCTGTTTAAAGATACCCTTCTGAGTCAAGGGGAGACCATTTTACTTTACCTGCCCCGCTCTGCCCTAAGTTTTTCACTCCCTGAAAGTGACTCAGGCCTCTGCCTTCCCAAGGAGATGCAATTAGTTTTATGTGGTTGGTGAGTGGTATTCCCCTGAATTTTTAAAAATATTTTACTCTTTATTGTTCAGTTTATTAATTACATTGTTCCCCCCCTTTTCCCCCCTATAGCTCCCCTCCACCCAGTACACATCCCACCCTCTTTCCTCACCTCCCTCCTACCACTGTCCTCTCCCATAGGTGCATGATTTTTGTCCAGTCTCTTGCTGCACCTCCCACATCCCTTTTCTCCCCAGCAATTGTCAGTCCATTCCCTCTCTATGTCCATGATTTTGTTATATTCACCAGTTTATCCTGTTCATCAGATTTTTAATTCACTTGATTTTTAGATTCATTTGTTTATAGATGTGTATTTGTTGTTCATAATTTTTATTTTTACCTTTTTCTTCTTCCTCTTCTTAAAGAATAACTTTCAGCCTTTCCTACAATACTGATTTGGCGCTGATGAACTCCTTTAGCTTTTTATCTGATCTTCAATTCTGAATGATAGCTTTGTGGGGAAGAGTAATCCTGGTTGTAGATTCTTGCTATTCATCACTTTGAATATTTCTTGCCACTCCCATCTGGCTTGCATAGTTTCTGTTGAGAAATCTGCTGACAATAGTATGGGTGCTCCCTTATAGATAACTGTTTTTTCTCTTGCTGCTTTTCATATTCTCTCTTTGTCTTTTGCTCTTGGCATTTAAATGATGATGTGTCTTGGTGTGGTCCTCTTTGGATTTCTATAGTTTGGGGTTCTGTGTGCTTCTTGGACTTTTAAGTCAATTTCTTTCACCAGGTGGGGGAAGTTTTCAGTCACTATTTCTTCAAATAGGTTTTCATTATCTTGCTCTCTCTCTTTTTCTGGCACTCCTATAATTCGGTTGTTGGTATGTTTGAGGTTGTCCCAGAGGCCCCTTACACTATCTTCAATTTTTTTGATTCTTTGGCTTCTTGCTTTTCTGGCTGAGTGGATTTTGCTTCTTTGTATTTCAAATCTTTGACTTGGTTCTTGCAGTCCTCTAGACTGCTTTTAGGTCTTTGTATAATATTTTTATTTTAGTCAGTGTATGCTTAATTTCTAGTTGGTCCTTTTTCATATCCTCATAGGTCTCGTTCATTTCCTTCTAGGTCTTGTTCATTCCCTCGTGGGTCTTGTTCATTTCCTTAAAGGTCTCATTAAGTTCATCGGCCTTTTCTAGGAGCCTCTTGAAAAACCTTATAACTGTGGTTTTGAACTCTATGTCCAGTCACTTTTTTTCCTCCGTTTCTTTCACATCTGATTTCTTTCCATGTCTCTGCATGGTGGCTGCTTTCCTGAGTTAGTCGATTAGCTTTGTGTGGTAGATGTCCTCTAAGGGACAGTGGCTCAGCCTCCCAGGTTACCTTGGCTGGATACTCTTGGTGCAACCCTGTGTGGGTTTTACAGTCTTGTTGAAGTTAAGCCTAGATCATTGTTGTTAGCACTAGGAGGGTTTGTTCTCCAGGCCAATTGGCTGTGAGGATCAGCTGTGCTCAGGTTGGATGGGCGGAGTCTCCGGGCTCAGCAGGCAGCTTTGATTTCCATCAGCTCTGCCCTATGCCACACCTGGGTCTCTGTGCCGGGTGGTAATGGCTGCACGCATCTCTGAGAGAAAGCTGCCGCTTAGCTCTACTCACTGCTGGACAATTCAGCCTCTCCCCAAATGAGTCTACACACCCAAAGTCTCACCCAGGGTTGTAAAACAATGCAGTCCTGTGGTTTCCTGAACGAGAGAGCAAGTCACAATTCCTTTCTGCACAATCATGCACTTCTGCTTGTCCCAAGTTTACGTGCCCTCTCCACAAGCTCGTAGACCTCTGCAGCGCCCAAGTTTCAGCGTGCTTCCCTACTGTCCAATTTCACCCCATATGAGTATGGGTTTCCCGGACCTCACCCGGAACTGGGGAATCAGTGCAGTGGGATGTATTTGTCTCCCTCCCTGTTCAAGAAAACCAGCTGGGTTTGCAGCCGCCCACCCTATCCACTTTAGCGCACACACGACTCCAAACCTCGGACTCCACGTGCATCTTCAATGCTGCTCTCCACTGCTCCTCTGAGTCACAGTGTCCTATATTTACTTTTATTTGTGGAATTTTCACTCAGCGAGCTTTCTGGTGATTCTGGTTGGTGTTTGGTTAGTCGTTAGTTGTAGTTTTGAAATTTTTGTGTGGAACAGCAAGATAAATGTTTACCTATGCCTCCATCTTGGTTCTCTCTGCCTCTCTCATTTTAATGTGCAGAATCCTCTGAGGATCTTGTTAAAAGGCAAATTCTGTCTGATGCATTAGGTCTGGTATGGCCTAAGAGAGTGCATTTCTAGCAAGCTCCTCAGGTATTGCTGCTGGATTATGAACAAACTTTGAGTAACTGGACTGTAGAGTATCTCTTGAAAGAGATCACCTTTATAAGATGTGTATCTGTATACTCTGTTTCTTCCATGGGCCCAACTGGCATGACGGTCTCCACACTGCTTCCTCTCTCCCCTCAGGATGTTTTATAAGATCTGGACCTGATATGCTTCATCTATGCACTTTTTAATGAGAGTAGGCATTTCTCTGATATCTTAGACCTATATTTTCTTTTCCTCCTCCTTCACTCTCTGTGCTCCTGCACAGTGTGGCCTGCCTTCCACCTTCTGATGCCCTGCATTCATTCAGGGCTGCACATCTAGGCTGAATCATTCGCAAAGTGTGTACAGTGCTTTGGGATCCTTCAGTGTAAACCACTGCCAACAGCTGTGTCACCTCCAGTCTCCCCTCATCCATGCTCTTCCACCTCCATGGAATACTTGCCTGTTAAAAGGCCAGAGTGAGAGGTGGCAGTGCAAGTTCACATGGTTAAGCTTCATTATTATCACAGGACAGAGTCAGCACATCCCTATGGCAGGGTCACTAAACCCCTCACAACAGCTACATAACAAAATTACCTGGGAAATGGAGGAGCATCAGTGGTACATCCATACAGCAGAATACTACTTGGCAATATAAAAGAATGATCTGCTGACACAACAGCCCATGAACGAATCTCTAATTCATTATTCTAAGTGAAGGAAGTCAGACCCAAAAGGCTATATACTATATGATTCCATATTGGAGGAGGTAAACTAGATCATTAGGGACCAAAACCAGACCATTAGCTTCCTGGGTAGGAGTAGAGGGAGAGGCTGAGTAGAAAGGTTGAACAACACTCCCAGTTTGCTTAATGGGTCCTAATCTTAGCACAGAGAGTCTACATCCCTAGAAAACCTTCAGTCACATATAAATTGGGTCAACCTAGAACTTGGCAAAGGGGTACCAGGAAAAAACTTAGTGGGGTGGAACTGTTTTTCAAAAACCCCAGAGTGAATTTTACTCTGTGTGAATTATACCTTAAAGAAAACTGGAAAGAATTGCCTAGTCTGTCACCTGTCCCTCCATTAGTGAACTCTCTGTGTACATGGAGTTTTGTGTCTCTTGTGCCCTTGATCCCTCCCCTCCCAGTACCTAGTACTAAGCCTGACATGGCATGATTTGCTAAATGAATGTGTTGTGCTCTTTTTTTCTCAGATGCTGTCATATCACCACCAATCGATTCTTTAAATAATCCAGTAGTCTCCAAATATGGCATTTTCTCCATAGAACCTTTCAGAATTTAGGTTTTTATTTCTATGTCTGTCTCTTCTAGGCTGTGAGTTTATATTAATGTTCTCAAAATGAGACAACTTTATTAATTCCTGCTTTCTAAATATACTGAGCTTAACAAATTCCTGGAATGCTTGTTTAAAAATAAATAAATACAAGTTCAGTGAGCCTTATCCAGTCCCAACAAAAATGAATTTCCAGGGAAGGGCCTGGGAATCTTGGATGAGTCTTATGATCAAGCATGGAAAGCAGAAAGTCAGAAAATCTGGCTTTGGGGAAACTCAGCACCAGCCTTTGGGTATGATCATGTCCTGACTCCAGGTTTCTGATGTGATCCTTCACCAGAGTCTCTCTCTTGATGAATCATTCATTCACTCACTGACTCCATCTGAGAAATATTTATTGAGTGTTTCAGCACTAGGGCTACCACAATGAAAGCAACACAAACAGCCCTGGCCAGTATGACTCAGTTGGTTGGGCGTCATCCAATGCACTGAAAGATTGAGAAGGTTGTTGGTTCAATTCCAGGTCAAGGCTCAGGGCACCTGCCTGGGTTGCTGGCTCCATTTCCACTAGGGGCGTGCATGAGATGGCCAATTGATGTTCTGCTCTAATCTCTCTCTCTCTCTCTCTCTCTCTCTCTCTCTCTCTCTCTCTCTCTCTCCCCTCCCCTTCCACTCTTTCTAAAAATCAATAAAAATTCTTTTAAAAAAGACAAATAAATAAACAAAGTAAGTTCCATCACAGTTGGGTGATAGAGGGAAATAGAATAGTGCCTTGGGGCAGGCACTGCTTAAACAGAACAGTCAGGAAGGACATGGTCTTTGTTGATTTCTAGGTCTAACCTCAGGCAGGTTTGCTCAAGGGAATCATAGCTGGAAAGCCACAAACATGTTCTGGTCCCAGCACTGCCATAAACAGCCACCACAGACTAGCCTCAGTATCCTCATCTGTAAAATGAGGAGGTAAATCTAGATGTTGATCTCCAAGGATCCTGCCAGACCTCACAGCCTGTGTTTCTAGAGTTTATTGTTATAGTCAAACAAAACTATTCTGATACATATTTAATGATATACATAATTGTTATTGTGCTGCATGATAATTAGCTATCAATGGTAAGCAGTTTTACATAAATGACTATAATTAGTACTTCTAATACACAGACAACCCAACCACGTTTTGGGTTTCTCTCTTCTTGCTTTGTTGTTATTCTGTAATTAGCATCAGGGTCATCTGCTCTTCTATACTAAGTATCATCCCATGATAATCCACAGCCTTCTCTCCCACAAACCCACATAGGGATGTTGACAACTTCAAAATTTCAGGGTCTAGTATGTTATCTCCTGAGGTAGTAAATCAATCTTGAAAGCTCTGTCTTACTACATTTATTACCACCACCAAATGGCCTTTCACATAATGCCTTCTCTTGGCTCACTCACTGGCTGTCTTCTGTGCTGAAAGAGCCAGAAGAAACCAGAAAACATTTAGACCGTTGGAATTTTCTGGAAGGAATGGGAAAGCCCACAAGGAAGACAGACAGTACATGAAGATAGATCTCATATCCTTCACTTCTGAGACTCTGGAGCAGAGGGACAGGGTATGACTTTGCTAGGGCTGCCACAGCAAACTTCCCGACTGGGTGGCTTAAACAACAGAAACTTATCTTCTTACACTTCTGGAGGCTCAGAGTTCAAGGTCAAGGGGTCATTAGGGTTGGTTTCTTCAGAGGCCTCTCTCCTTGGTTTGCATATGGCCACCTTCTCTCTGGGTTCTCACATGGTCTTTCCTCTGTGTATGATGTTTCTGCTGTTTCTCTTTCTGTGTCCAAATTTCCTCTTATAAGGACACCAGTCAGTTGATTTATGGCCTATTCCAGACTCACTTTAACTAAATCAATTATTTAAAGACTTTATCTGCAATACTGTTACATTCTAAGCTATTTTGGGTTAGGACAGTGGTCAGGGGTAGGAACTTAATCACAAGGAACAATAACAGCATGTAATTATTGGAATTGAGAGTCTAGGTCAGTGGTTAGCAAACTCATTAGTCAACAAAATGGCAAACTGCAGCTCACAAGCCGCATGTGGCTTGTGAACCACAGTTTGCTGACCACTGGATTAGGACATCAGCATACAAATTTTGAGGGGAGCAAAACTTAGCCATAACAGAGGGGAAACTGTGAGAAAGAGCTAACACTCAAATACGCAACAACCAGGAAGGCAGTCTTCCCTTGAAGTGTAACCCAGAGCTTCCTTTCTGAGACTCTTCAACCACAAGAGTCATTCCCCCAGCTAATAACTAGCACCTAATATCCCTAGAACAAAATCTCCCTTTTCACAAGCAAAAATGAAAGTCTTAAAATATGTAAATACATGGGAAAACAGGTCCTCTGGTTGAGAAAGAATTTTTGGCAACTTTCAAAGTCCTTCTCTGTTTTGGTAAGAAGAGGGCAGGAAGCTGAGGTTGAAGTTGGCCTGCTTTGCAGTTTCCTGTGCCCTCTCCGTTGATTTTCTACCCTGGCCAGTTCCTATAGCAGCAGATATAGGATCCTTGTCAGCTGAGTGACCTGGCATGCAGTCAGCCCCAGAGGGCACACCAGTTCAAGCTTTCTTCTGCACTCTCCGCACCTGCACCAAGGCCCCCCAACCCCCCGCCTCCCCAGAGGCAAACTGTGGTTCTAATGGTGGGATCTGAAAACAGAAGTGACAGGATGAGAGAAGTTTGCTAGCAAAGCATTTAAAACAAAGCATGAATGGAAAACAGTTTTCAAAGGACCAAGGGCTGCAACCTATACTCAAACCAAATGGGTTTCCCTTATTGTGCCTGGCCCTTTGCTCAACATGATAAGACATGAGAGCACTGCACCAGGAATAAAAGTAGAAAAAGATGCAAAGCAAATCCAGGAACAGAATTAGAAAAATATGACTATGTAATGCTGGAAAGGATTCGGTGTTTTCATACTATAGGCTTTAATTTGGTGTTTTAATACTAAAGGCTTTTTTCCCTCTTTTTGAAATCCCTGATCTTAAAACAAGACATCTAGGTTTCAATCTTTCTGCTCTATTGTTACCAATGAGCTACTCAAGCAACCTCTCTGGGCTTGGTTTCTGCATCCTTAGCTTGAGGAATTAGAAAACACTCTCTCTGAGGAAGCACTTAGGTATTTTTCTGCAAGTGTATGTTGACAAAACAAGAACTGATTCAAATAATTAACAGAGCAAAACTTATTTGCTGGTGTACATTTCTGGTTAAATGTCAGCTAGTTTAGAGCTACTAACATCTCCTATTCTGTTTCTGGTTAAACCCATGATTACTCATATATAAAATGGGGATAAAATCTGTCTCACTGGGTTTTCTGAGGATTAAATTAAACAAAGGATGTAAATGAGACAATGGCTGCTGCTCAGCAGAATCTTAGTAAGTGTTAGTTCTTTTCTTATTCACTTGGGTAACCCCCTTGGTGCGTGGTTTGATTGATGTGCAATAAATATTTGACAGATTGTGAAAGTTGCATGAAGGCACCACTTTGGTAAGAAACTAATGCAAATACAGACCAAAGGGACTAAAGTGTGCCAAATAAGGTAGTGATGGAGACATCTACCTTCTCCCTCTCTATAGCATAACATACAATACTTACATACATATACTTGGAGTTCCATGGACTTAAATTTCCAGCTGTCATATGTCAGTGTAATTTTGGCATGACCTTATAAGCCACAATGGGACAGGATGACCTGGTAAAGGCTGACACCTAGAGACATGGTCCAAATGATTATAAGTAATATTGATGGGTAGGCGTAAGAATATGATGGGCAGCAGCAGTATAACTATTATTGAGTCCTTGATTACTTTACAAGTCATTTCATTTTAGCATCACAGCTTTTCAAAGTAGTATTGATATTCCCTCTTTTCTGATAAAGGAATTGTTGCTATAGAGGATAGGAATCTTGTCCATGTTCACAGAGCTACTGAAGAGTAGATCCTGCTTTTGAATGCAAGATTCCTTTTCACCAAAGCCTCTGTGTGTTGTACCTCAGCGATGGACAATCCAGGAGTAGGCTACTTTTAGAACTTGCATTAAGCATATTGGCCAGGTGGTATTGGATAATGAAGGCATTAATCTAGGTCAAAACAAAACTCCAGAGTTAGACAAAATCCAGGCAAAAACAAGGAGGGTCCCTGACAAATTTATAAAGTTTGATCTCAGACCGCGAGAGCAAGGTAGAGTGCCAGAGTTCAGAGCAGGGCATATGAGGAATCTAGGGACAAGGTGGGAACTTCATAGTAATAATTAAGATAAAGGGTTTGAGGCAAATAAACAGCCACAATGACTCAGTGCTCGGACTTACTGGTCAGAAGCTCCTCATTTTCTGACAATGATATCTCCTGGAATCTAACATGGAGCTGACGTCTAAAAAAGGAAGAGAGTAGTAGGAGGAGGCAAACGGGTCCCTAGTGGGAAGAGAGAAATGTTCCAGAGGAATCCATTTCTGGTTACCTGCAAGTTTTGGTGATTAGACCAGACATGTCTCCCAAAGGATTTGAGAGATGATCTTTGGTACCATCAGTTTTATCCACAGACTTAGAAAGTCTGTGCATGTAGCAGGCAATCCCAAGAAATAAGGATTGTGTCTCATTCTTTGTATTAAAGAAGTCTTCCTAAATAGTCTCACAGAGCTCTCAGCTTCCCGGCATAACACAATTTAAAATGAGTTTTCTTAATGCCTATCTCAGCATAGTGTCCCTCCTACAAAAAATAAAAACTGACACTCAAATAAATATTAAAATGTAATTTAAATATTTACCAAAACCTCTCAAAGGCACCAAAGAAACATATAACATTTTATGACACAGAAAGATCCTAAAGGTCTTCTTCACCTAACTTGCTCCCCAAAGTTTCATTCATAACTTTTGCTTCTTGCCCCCCTCCAGAATATTTCTTCTCCTTTCCTCCCCAGCTGTTTAAGTATTCCCATCCATGGCACAAGTCAGAAGAAGAAAAGCTATTAATAATAAGCACTGTTTAATATTTGTCCCCATTACAGATTTTCTAAGTAAATTGTAAACAGAGATCAAATCAGAATTATTTGTTGACTGGCTTTGGTCTTCATATCATTTTCCTTTCCAAGTGTCTCCTTCCCTTGGCCATTAATTGGATACACGCATTCAATCAGCTGTACCTCCATCTAGTAAGCTCTTGGTCTTGCACAGTGCCTAGTAAAGTGAGAAATGTTTAAGAAACAAGCCCTGCTCTTGAAGAACTTAAAATTGAATATGAAAGATAGGGCATATGCCCAAATTACTACAATAAAATGTTTTAAGTGCCTCTTGTATAGATGTGGTTTAAGATCAAAGATAACCTGAAGGATTAACCAACACAAATCGCACAGTATACTTAATGCTTATTTCTACCTCCATCCCTAAGATACACATGCAATCCTTTAGTTCCTTTTCTGTTCGTATGTTCCAACTTATTTCTCCAGTAAAACCACCTTAAAGGAAAATGAAATCAGATAAAAATGGATACAAGTTCAGAGTTGTAGGAAAATAAGGTACTAAAAGAGAAATCTAAGAGTGTTTATTGAAAGGAATAAACATTTGAGTTATAGCCTTGTGAAAATAATTAAGAACCCTCAAGAATATTGTTATGGGTGGATCTCACTGATCTAGTCTCTGCAGTAATTATCACCAAGATAATTTCTATAAACCAATCTGATTATGTCTCATTTTAAATGTCTCATCACTTTTGAGATTTCCCTTGTTTTCTGTAATGAGTCATAGTTCATTTTTTATAGACTCCCACCTATCTCTCCAAGCACATATCATACAACTCCTCATTGCCTGCATATTCTCTGCTTTAATCCCACAGCCCGAGTTTATCCCATTTATGTCCTTATCACACTGCAATTGATTTTTTCCAAGTTATTCATATATTAGACAATAAGTCCCATGCAGACCTGGGCTAGGTCACCATTGTATCCCTCATAGCCTATCCAGTGCTGGGAAAATGATAAATATTTCATGAGCATTACTTGAATGAATTGCAAACATAAGGGAATCATTCCGTCTTGAGTTGAGTTCCCTGGAAACATACTCTCAGATGGAGATTTTCATGCAGAAGGTTCATTGGGAAGTCACTAAAATAAAATTCTACAGAGGGAGAAGTTGAGCTATAATGTAGATCCCATAAGGAACTCTATAAAGGTGATATAACCCTCCAGAGTTTTCTTACTAGTGATACAAGAGCCAGGTCTCTGTACCCCTAGATCTACTAGTCATTAATGCTAATTTCCTCCAAGAAGGAGGTATCACTGTGGGGGATACAGCTCCCTTTGAACAAGAACAATTCCTGAAAAGGGAATTGGCTGTGAGTCCTTGGTATCTAAACCTCCCAGCAGCTGAAAGAAGGAGTTCCTTGGGTTAGGAGGGGAATTTGAGCAATGTATTACAGTGTCTGCTGCCTTTCCCTTTAACCTACAGTACAAGCCTGCATGCCTTAATTCACTAAATTCCTGAAGTTTCCCTCTGAACTGAAGTTCATTCAATATAAAATCTCCACTGTTATACTATAGGTGCAGTTAGTACTGATACTGCCACCCTCATATTCACTTATTCAGAGAGTATTAGTAGATTACCTATTATGTGCCAGGCATTATTCTAAGTTTGGAGAATTCAGCAGTGCATGAAATAGCCCAAAATATTCTGCTTTCATTCTAGAAAAGAGACAAAAAATTAGAAAAGTAAAAAATGGAGCAGAGGATAAACCAAGATGGAGACATAGGTAAACACCTGAACTGCTGCCTCGCACAACAACTTCAGAACTACAACTAAAGGACAAAACAGACATCATCCAAAACCACAGGAAAGCTGGCTGAGTGAAAATTCTACAACTAGAAGGAATGAAAAAAGCATACTGAGACTCAGAGGAGCTGCGGAGATAAAGTGCAAAGGTGTAGAGGCGAGCGTGGAGAGGGGTGGCAACTAAGTACGCAGCTGTGTTTTTTTCAAGCAGAAGGAAGACAAAAGCTCCAGACTTCTCTGAATTCTAGTTCCAGGTGAGACTCTTGGGACCCAGGATCATACAGGGAGAAACTGGACTGTCTGGCAGCGGACAAAACTCCAGGATGGCATTCTCTCAGAGGTGCTTGCAGTGATTACCAAGGGACACTGAGACTTGGGGGCCTCTTATGGGAGGAATGATGGGAAGCCATTGTTGTTTGCTCTGCCCTCAGACTCTGCCCCATCCAAGCCGAGTGCAGAGGCTTTTGCAATGAATGGCCTGGGTTTTTTTTTTAAATTATAAACTTATCAAACTGCAGCTGAGTCATTGAGACCCAGAACATTCAAAAGAAGGCCCAAGGTCCTGCAGCAGCTTTCATTGCTTTACAACTGGACTTCATCTGGGCACCTCCAAAACCCAAAGAAGAGGAATCTGTAGATCTCTCCATAGCTCCTGCTGGGTGGCCTCAGGCAGAGGCTAAATTAGCATCTCCTTGGAGATCCAAAAGGCAGTGTATCCAGGAATCAGAGTAGGACCATCCATATTACAACTCCTCAGATCCATAAGGGACACACTCAGGGGACAGACTCAGTGAGCACCAAAGCCCCACTGATGCAAGTCTTCTCCTATAAGGGTGTCTCCAGCACAGAAGTTCTCCCAGCATAGACACAGCTGATCCTCCCAGCTAATTGGCCTGGAGGTCAATTCCTCCCCATGATACCAACAACAATCAAGGCTTAACTACAATAAAACTGTGCACACAGCCCACAAAGGGATGCACCAAGGTGTCCACTTCAGGTAACTGAGGAGGCTGAGCCACTGGGCTCTATAGAACAACTAGCACACAAAGCCACTCTATCAACTCAGGGAAGCAGCCAAAATGCAGAGACAAAGAAACAAGTCACAATGAAAGAAATGGAGGAAAACAAAGGACTGGATATAGAGTTCAAAACCACAGTTATAAGGTTTTCCAAGAATTTTCTCGAAAAGGCTGATTAATTTACTGACACCCTCAAGGATATGAAAAAGGACCAACTAGAAATTAAGCATATACTGGCTGAAAGAAAAAAAAATATTATACAGAGATCCAACAGCAGACTAGAGAATCGCAAGAATCAAGTCAAAGTTTTGAAATACAAAGGAGCAAAAAACACCCAAATGGAAAAGCAAAAAGAAAAAGAATCCAAAAGTATGAAGATAGTGTAAGGAGCCTCTGGGACAACCTCAAGCATACCAACATCCGAATTATGTGGGTGCCAGAAGAAGAGAGAGAGCAAGAGACTGAAAACCTATTTGAAGAAATAATGACAAAAAACTTCTACCACCTGGTGAAAGAAACAGACTTACAAGTCCAGGAAGTGCACAGAACCCCAAACAAAAGGAATCCAAACAGGACCACACCAAGACATATCATAATTAAAATGCCAAGAGAAAAAGACAAAGAGAAAATATTAAAAGCAGCAAGAGAAAAACAATTAATTACTTACAAGGGAGCACCAATAGGATTGATTGTCAGCTGATTTCTCAACAGAAACAATGCAGGCCAGATGGGAGTGGCAAGAAATATTTGAAGTGATGAATAGCAAGAACCTACAACCAACATCATTCTACCCAGCAAAGCTATCATTAAAAATGGAAGGTCAGATAAAGAGCTTCAAGGATAAGAAAAAGCTAAAGGAGTTCATCACCGTCAAACCAGTATTATATGAAATGCTAAAATGTATTCTTTAAGAAGAGGAAGAAGAAGATAAAGGTAAAGATAAAAATTATAACAACAAATACATATCTATCAAGAAGTGAATCTAAAAATCAAGTGAATAAAAAAATCTGATGAACAGAATAAACTGGTGAATATTATAGAATCAGGGACATAGAAAGGGAGTGCACTGACAATTTTCATGGGGAAAGTGGTGTGGGGGGTGCTGGAAGAGACTGGACAAAAATCATACACCTATGGATTAGGGCGGGGGGGGTGGGGGTAAGGGCAGAGTTTGGGGTGGGAACCTGATGGAGAGGAGTTATGGGGGGGGGAAGAGGAACAGTTGTAATAATCTGAACAATAAAGATTTATATTTTAATAATAGAGCAGAGGATAGTAAGTGCTATGAAAAGAGTAAAGCAGAGATGAAAAATAGGGAGTGCCAGGATTTGGGGGAGGTGGGTATTATAAAAATAAATAGGGTAGTCAGAATAGGCCTGACTAAGAAAGTGACATTTGAGCAGAAATATTTAGATGTTGGAGAAAGAGCTTTCCATGCTGAAAATAAAATAAGTTCAAAGGCCCTGGGGTAGAAGCAAGCCTAGATATTAGGTAATAACCAGAAAGCCAATGTGCCTGGAAAGGAGAGGGAGAGCCTGGTGGGAAATAAGCCAGAAAGAAATGGGGTGGGGAACAGATTAGGCAAGAAACCCTTCAGTCAGCGTGTGAGGAGATTGCAGGCCAGCATCACTCCTGGGACCGTTCTGACCATCCTCACTGGGCACCACAGAGGCAAGAGGGTAGTTTTCCTGAAGCAGTTGAGCAGTGGCTTGCTACTTGTGACTGGACTGTTGTCCCTCAATCGAGTTCCTCTTCGTAGAACACACCAGAAATTTGTCATTGCCACCTCCACCAAAATTGCTATCAGTGGTGTGAAAATCCCCAGACACCTCACTGACGAGAACTTCAAGAAGAAGAAGCTGCACAAGCCCAGACACCAGGAGGGTGAGATCTTCGACACGGAGAAAGAGAAATACGAGACTACAGAACAGCGCAAGGTTGACCAGAAAGCTGTGGACTCTCAAATTCTGCCAAAAATCAAAGCTGTTCCTCAGCTCCAGGCCTACCTCCGCTCTCTGTTTGCTCTCACCAATGGGCTTTATCCTCACAAACTGGTGTTTTGAATTTCTTATAAGAACCCGATTAAATAACTGATATGCTTAAAAAAAACAGATTATGGGTCATTACAATGCTTTTACCCTGTACTCTTCCCAATCTGTGAAGCCATGGTAAATATGAGTAGACGAGTAACAAAAGCTGATATACATTCTAAAGGATCACTCTGATTGCTGTTAGAAATAGTTTATGGGGAAAATGAAGGCACAGGAGGACAGTTAATAAACTGTTAACATAACAAGGCATCAAAAGATGGGGACCTGGACCAAGGAAATAATGTCAATAGAGCTGTGGAGAAGCATTAAAGTCTGAAAATACTTTTATATAGAGCTGACAGGAGTTGCTAATAGGTGGGGTACATGTTAATGAGAGGAAGAGAGGAGCCAAGGACTTCAGTGTGAGCAACAAAAAGGATAGGGTTTTCATTTATCGAGATGGAAAGAATCTTGAAGTGGGGGAAGTTTACATGTAGTTTAGTTTTGGCCATGTTAAGTTTAGAGGTGCCAATTGGACATCCAAATGGAGCTTTGATTCCTGGTCAGGGCACATGCCTGGGTTACAGGCTCGATATCCAATAAGAGGTGTGCAGGAAACAGCCAATTGATACTTTTTTGTCATTAATATTTCTCTCTCTATCCCTCTCCCTTCCTCTATCTCCAAAAATCAATTAAAGTGTAAAATACATTGGACAGAAGTGCATCCTTTATCATACCCAGCATGACCTGAAAAACTTGGGCTTGAGAATGAGACATATATGGTCTCTGATACTCACTATGACTGGATTACTGGTTCTCCTTCTTCACTTCCCTGTATTAGGACCATATCTCCAAAGCCTCATGATGAGAGGTGTGTTCCTGTCTATTCTCTTGGGTTTGACCATGTGATTTGCTTTTTCCAATTAGTTTTAGTGGTTGTGATGTAAGTGGAAGTTTGAAATGTGTTTGTGTGACTGGTTTTGCTAGCTTATACTTCTGCCATTATTATGGAAAGAAATGCTTTGGGTAGCATGCACTTTCACCCTGGGGTTCAGAATGAAGCACATGGGACAAAGACACCCTAACGACCTCACAGACAAGGAAGAGTAGTATCTATTGTTGCATACCACCATGATTTTACAGCTGCTGGTTATGCAGAAATAGCTGACTGGTATATTATTGACTTATTAGCTGTGTATGTATCTTGGTAGCCTTAGTTTCTTTATGTCCCCAAAGATAATAGAATATCCCCCCACTCTGAGTTGTAATGAAAAGTAAATAATGTATGCAGAAATCCTGACAAATGCCTAGAACAATATAGATACATACATATTAAAAAGTAATCAGTGTCCTCAGATTCTTCCCCTCCAGAGCTGATGGTCAACAATGGCTTTCCATACTAGCATAGGTTCCAAGAGTAATAAGATTTTTGTCTATAAAGAGTCACCTTTGCCAAGAGAAGGACATATCCAAGTCTCTTTGGCCTTTAACATTTAGAATGTTATAAGCTATAGCACTGCAATTTCTTAGGTTCCCTGATAAACACCTACAGCCAGAAAAACCAGCAGGCCTAGTTCCAATATTTTTTCATGGGACCCACTCTTGTTGGAAATACAAGCCGAATTCAGCAGTGCATTAGGATCCCCCATGTCCCTGGAGAAATAACTGGCGTATTTATGGCAAGCAGGATACATGCACGCATGGCACACTGCAGCATACACACACCGTTAAAAGCCCAGTCATTTGTTCATCAAAAATAATAGCAAGTAGTGGCATAAAGCTACTCTCAATAAAATAATCCATTACAAACAAAATCATCCAAATGCCAGTTCTTCTGCCCAGAATGCCCTTCAGCGGGATAGACCTTAACTCCAATATTAACTCCAACAATGCTTATTGCCTCACCAGGCTGTCACTAGGTTTGGCTAATTCTTCTTATACCTTTACTACAGGCCCAGTGAGTGAAATTCATGTACTCGTGGAGAAGGGGGACAGGGAATCTCAGGAGAGAGACCTGAGAGCATGTCCGACTAACAGTTTAGACCTGGAGCAGACCTAAGCCAGCAGTCAGACATCCTTAGTGTTGCCATGGAGGCAAGAGAGGCTCCTGCCTCTGCTGTTGCACTCACCAGCTATGAACCTGGCTCAGGGCTTCTGGCTGAGCAGGGCTTTTGGCTGAGTGGCACTCCTCCTGTGGGAGCACACTGATCACCAGGGGACAGCTCCTGCATTGAGCATCTGCCCCCTGGTGCATCATAGTGACCAGTAGTTCCGCTATTGGGTTGATTTGCATATTAGCCTTTTATTATATAGGATTTTCTGAAGCTGACCTTTAATCCTTGCAATCAGAATGTCAACAGTATAACAATGCAAGTAGCTTTATTGAGGCTGTGGTGGTGAGCTGAGTAACACTTTCCTGAAATATCCCCACCTTTTCAGATAAAGCTAGAAGAGAAAGTTTGACCAAGGCCTTTGTATATTTCTGAGGCAGCTAGTCTATGGAAAAATTATTCAACTATGGGGGGAGGGGGGACTTGTTGCTGGTATGAATTTCAGGTACAAAATCAGGATGAATATAATTTCTTTATTTTCTTATGTCCACATAACATGGCAAGAAATTTAGTCCAGTTATTACTGACATTTACCCCAGAGTTGGACTGAGGTCTTATAAAGGCCAAGGTATCAGGAAAGCCCTTCCTGGTGTGGTCCATGTTAGGCACCAGCAGAATGCCCACGGTTCCCATTGCATTCACTCAAAACCTTTGATTTCAGCTGATACGCATAGATGATGTCTCAGAGCCTTTGTCAGGGGCTGACCCCCAATTACCTGGGACGAGCCTTCCAAAGTGCATTATATGGCTGCCCTCTCAGAGGGCTGGCTTGTAGCCTGCTCTGAGGTTAGTCACAATGAGGGCATAAGTCCTGGGCTCCTCCCAGGTCACTCCAACTGCTGCTTCTGACTCAGTCTAACCTCTGACCTCTCTTTTTAGTATCTCAGCAAAGTTTACCCTCCTTCCTTCCAATTACCCTCAAAGACTGCTTCTTTCCCCTAGCTGTCCATCTCTTCAAATGTTTTTACTTTGAAAATAAACAACAGTCAAGGAAAAGACCTGCAGGTATCTTCCACTCTCGGTAGGAATTCCTATGTGCGGGTCTGGGTAAAGAGTGGGGGAAGAAGAAGAGCACAAAGCAGCATCTCAAAATATTACCCTGCACCCGGAGGGTTACTTTATTATTTCTAGAACATACTGGGGTTTTTTTAATCAAACAATCCTTTAAATATTTTTTCTTAAAGAAAGAATAGAATAGGTGGTTGAATTGTGGACATAGGGAGTGGAAAAGAAAAATTGGATACAGAACCTGCCTTCTAAATCAAACTTTAGGAATTACCTTAGCCTGCGTTTTTCAGAAAGCAGAGTCTGAGGGGGCAAAGTCTTGGGCAAATACCTTACTAGGAAGCACACTCCCAGGAAGCTAGAGTGCGCGACAGGGGGAGAAGAGCAGGGAAGGGGGAGAGCCAGTGGAGCTGGCCACCTATTTTTGTTGTTGTTTTGTTATTTCTATTATTTTTCACTGTTGAATCCCCAGTTCCTAGAATTGGAGCTCCAATATAGTGGGTACTCTAGAAATACCCCTTTTTATTTTTAATTATTTTTTCAGAGAGGGAGAGAGAGAGATAGAAACATCAATGATGGGAGAGAATCATTGATCAGCTGCCTCCTGCACACCCCTACTAGGGATCGAGCCTACAACCCAGGCATGTGCTCTGACAGGGAATCAAACAGTGGCCCGGTTGATAGGTCAATACTCAACAAATGAGCTACATTGGCTGGGTGCAAAAATAATTTTAATAGACATTTTCTACTATGACCCCCCCCCCCCAATATTCTAAAATTTGAAATGGAATATAATACAAACTTTAAAAATTATATCCAGTGTATTTTATGCTTATCAATCATTCCCTTGTTTTTTTCCACAAACATCTATATGTACTGCAAACAGTATATTTGAGGATCCTTAAAATTATTGCCCTCATTCTAGATATGAGAAACCCAAGACCCAGAGAGGAGATGAATCTAATAGCTAAAGTAACTGTATTATTATTGACTATGATAGTATATAATTAATTCCATATATATATATATATATATATATATATATATATATATATATAGGCTTATGGGAAATAGTGGCAAATACTCTGAATAAGATCGCCTAATAGCCCTTCCCTTCTCCCTTAGCTCTGCAGAGTAAAATCCTGTGGTATCATGATACACCCCACAGTCACAACTAATAATTGGCTCTCATATTTTCCCTAGCTCCCCCTGAGAGTTGATGTTCTTTACTTCTTCAAGGGAAGAGATATGGCTAGGAAGTGACTGAGATTTTCTCAGTTCAGTGGATGGTGTGCTAAATACTGTTAATGTTTCACTATTATTTCATAACAGTACAGATAGACTAAAAAATATTGCTTTTCTTAACCTCAAAGCAATACAATCCTGCAATTTATACAATTACATTTTGGATCTCACTAATCAAATTACGGCCAAGTTTTACCTCAGGCACTTCCTCAGCCTCCCTAAATTTGGTCATGTGACATAGTTCTAACCAATCAGAACTAAGCATGAATCTGTTGGGAAGGTTTAGGGAAAAGCTTCTTTTAAAAAAAAAAAAAAGAGAGAGAGAGAGACATAGGTCCTAGCCAATTTGAGTCAGTGATTAAAGTGTCAACCAGAAGACCCAAGGGTCATGGATTTGATTCCTAAACCTCGGTTGCAAGTTCTTTCCCTGCCCCATTGGGAGCACAAGTTGGGGGTGCAACCAATTGACTTGTCTCTCTCATATCAGTGTTTCTCTCTCTCTACCTCTCTCTCTTCCCTCCCCTCTCCCTTCTGCTCTCTCTAAAACTCAATGAAGAAAATATCCTCACTCCTCAGGTGAGGATTTAAAAAATACATACATACACACATACATACATACATAAAATAAAATAAAAAAGAGGCATCCACTGCTGCGAACCACTCCCTCTCCCCCACCCCCACGTCCCTTCTATTGCAGGCTTGGAAGAGGATTTGCTGCTGTAGCGGGGGTGGCCAACTCACCAGCAAAGGCAGGAAGATAAGAAAACTGCAGAGGCAGCAGGCCTGACATAACTGAGCTGCTGCGCTCAAGCCAGCAGCTGCCTACCCCAGAATCAAATTATGCAAGAAGAATAAACATTTATATATTCAAGTCACTCTTAGTCAGAGTTTCTGTTACTTGCAGCCAGAATTATTACTGATTAAAACAGAGCTGGACTGGCTTTCCCACTGAAGTGGGTGTAAAGGTATGAGAATTGCATTTTGGAATTCTACTTTGTAGAATTGTGGAAGAAAAAACCATATAAATATTCAGATCCCTAGCATGAAGTCAAACATCTCAACTACTTACAGATGAGTACTTAAACCAAGGCTCAGGGACAGAAAGTGATTTGCCCATGGCTCCATATGTGATGGGACTAGCCTTGGGTAAAGGGTTGAAACATTCACACATTTTTTATGTTGCAAATGAGGCTGAGAATGGTAAATACAGACTTCTCCCAATTCCCTGCTCTATAACTTTGATTGTCTTATTCTCGATTTAGCTTTCAATTCACTAGGCTTATTTTATCGCAATTTGCCTCCCACTTAGCCAAAAGCATCTCCCACAACCAAAAGTTATACATCAGTTTCATTACTTTTTCCTGTCATAAAGCAATACCGACATTCCTCCATAAGAACCCTGTGAAACAGCTGTTTCAATTAAATACTTCTCAGGTATTTGAAGAAAATTCTAATGATGGTAATGGTTATACACTATGTATGAAATCTGATTCCTTGTTCTATCCTTTTCTTTTCTATTATAAATACCATTCACCTCACAAGCAAGCTCACACTATTGTGGACAGTGTATTCTTGGAAACAAATCTGCCGACAAAGATGGCCAAAAAATGGCACTTGGTAAAATAAAAAATGTATATCTAACCATTAAAGGTAGTCCTATAGCTGGAGTGTTTACTTTGGTAGTGGGAGGGGAGGGTAGTCTCTCTCTCTCTCTCTCTCTCTCTCTCTCTCTCTCTCTCTCTCTCTCTCCATAGACTAGAGCTATACATTGTTCTAATTCCCATTGAGTGGCCTCAACAAAGCTGCATTCTGTTGTAGCTTGGTCCTCAAAGTGCTGGAGAAAACTTGATGCTACTAAATTGCCACAGCGAAAGTGATGGAAATCATTAATAGCTCTGATAATGAAGACATTAAGGTTTGTATTACAGCTTAGGGAGATTGTTTTGAATGAAACAATGGTTTACTAAATTGCAACCATTAACCATATCACAAAGGATAAATCTCTACATGTGGACACCATCTGGTACACTTATTGGGAGTAGAGTTGGCAATGAAGTATGCCTTAAGTATTTGGAAGTGATGACCTTATATCACAAATCGAGTACTAAGTCAACTCGAAAGGATTAGAGCCAATATATGCCAAGGGGTTCTATGCCAGTAAGACTAAACTATTAGGGGAACAAAGATATTATAAATCCTTAGAAATGATTTATAATCATTTCAGTCAGGAGAGGATATGTTAATCAAAACAGGAAATGGTCTGAAATGGAAGTATAGGCCAAAAGAGTAACAATGACACATGTTGAATCACCTAGCCAGATTTGACCAGGGAGGGGAGTCTTATCCAGCAGATCTGCAGCATTACAATTTTTTTTAATTTATTGGTGAGACATTGGTTAATAATGTATAAGTTTCAAATATACAATTCTATAACACATCGTCAGTATGTTGTATTATGTGCTCACCACCTGAAGTCTAGTCTCCTTTTGTCACCATATATGGCAAATGCCATTTTTGCATTTCGATTTGAAGTTAACCAAAATAATTCTGTGAAAGAACAAAAAAAATAGCTTTTTAAGATTCACTTTCTGAAGCCATCTATTCCACCATTAATTTTCAAAAACAGGGCTTGTCAACATTTGAAAGTGGATCATTTCTTGCTCCACGTACTGAAGAATGGGCAAGAGCAATGGAAGAGGCACAATGGTAGAGATTGGTCTGTGCAGTTTTACTTCTGCAAAGAGCTCTTTGTTTCATTACTGGGAATTCTAATGCCTGCATTTGAGTTTTGGCTCAGTGGCTCCAGAAGGGCATGGCTTCTGTCCTTCTCTTCACCTCACTTCCCTCCTCTGCCAAAGCACAGCCTTGAACTATATGAGATTCTGTGATGACCAGAGGAAAGGGAGGAAAATGCTGCCTAGAACAAGCACTGGCTTTGGCCCTTTCGGCAACTTAATTCCTCATACCCCCAGTAAGTTTGCAAATGAGTCCTGAGGTGATTGAGCACATGTATGGGCCAAGCCTCCCTAATTAATACCCCAGCCATTCCTTTATGCTAAAGTAAGCTTTCCACTCACGTTGCAACATGTGTGGGTAGGGAAAGAAATGACTAATTTGTCTCATTTGGAGAGGAACCTCTTGTCACTTGATATTGTCCTTAAACTGAAGGGGTTTCGACTCCAGCTGAAGATGTCTGCAGGGTTGTCATTCTCAATGTTGCTATTTATGCTGGTCGCCCACCAAGGATGTGGAGACTTCCTCTGGTTGCAGGATCACTATGCAGCACAGATCTATTGATGCTGATGGCAGCTGGGTAAGAATCTGAAGCAATTGCAGACGTGCTGTGAAAGGGAAAGAAAATTGAGAGGGATGGTGAATGTGGGAGGTTTGGATGGACCAGGAAGCCTCAAGAGGGATCTTGAGCAGAGATGCCTCACTGACAGAACCTATAGAGTTAAGTACCCACTTCCAGAGTCGTGCCTGCAGCGTTTACCTGCAAAGGTAATAGAAACATTTTCTGTCCAATCTTGTTAGAAGAAACACGCCTACTCCAAACAGTAGAAATTATATCTAAGAAACTTCATCAGCAGAGAAATACCTACCATATATTAATGTGACAAATGAAAAATTAACCCAAGTCCAGCAAACAGCTAATCTTTTAGCAGAGCCATACATTAGGGATTTATTTTCTTCTTGGTACTTAGGAAATAAAGAAGGTATTGAAAAGGAGGCCTTGCCTGAGACATGCATGACCCTGAGGTGCAATGAACTTGATTGAGACAAAGGCCGCCCTGAATTTGCAGAACATCACATGTATAGATATACAAGCATATGTGCATATACATAATGAGAACAACAAGTGCTTAAAGAAAAAGCCGTTTTCCCAGCATGGAAAGAAATAATTTCTCAGCATGAAAAGCAAACAAAGAGCTCCTTGCAGAAATAAAACTGCTATGCTTATTCTTGTAAGGATCAGATAATCAGTACAACCACCTACCATATTTTAAGTCAGAGATGATTATGATGATTGGAGTTTAGAGTTTTCTGGGATAATGAAAGCAAGCATTCAGTGGACCATCTGGTCAGTAGATGGCTTCTGGCCCAAGCTGACTGCACCTAAGTTGATGAGAAATCCTTTTATAGATTTTGCTGCTCTTTCACATTGTAGCGAATAAGGACCCATGATGGCAAGAGCATAATATTTTGGAATGGGACTTAATGACAACCTGCAGATTGAAAGAGGTGGCTTTCATTTTGGAAAAGATGCTTACAACCCACCAGATTCAAAGTGGAAGTGGCAGATGGGGAAAAAGAGACTAGGTTCCTCGCCTGCAGGGTTCAATGAATGGACAAGCCTGCTTTGCCAAGGAGCTGATAACTCCAGATAACTTGGCAGGCTTCTACCAGAGTCATCACTAAAAGGGCATGAGAAGAAAAAAAAACACATAAGAGTCCAGATTTTAATATGAGGGAGGGGATTTTATGCCTAATAAGTCTGAAAAACAATCATAAGTGATTGGGTTGTGGACATCAGTCCTTTGTAATATTTTTACATGCATTACAGACATCATCAGCACTTCCTACAAAGGCATGTTTCCTTCTGTCATTCTGAAGTTCAGAAAAGAAAAACTCCACTCAGAATACTTTGCTTTATCTATTTGTTGTTTTTTTTCTAAGTATAATCTTGAGCTCTTCTCATCTCATTCATTGTATGGTATGAATCATTATGTAAATTTGTTTCTAATTCAACCAATGACAGCTCTGAAATCTAGAAGTCTCAGAGGTCTATTAGAAATAATGTTGTATTAACCAAATTATTCTTGCCATGATTAAACCACACAGTATTTTGAATGACCATCTCGCAGTGTGATCCTCAGCTATGAAAAAAGACATAGGAATGTAAAGACATTTTCAAAAGTCTCTTTCTAGGAGGGGTGAATTTCATTCTTCAAAGATACTTAGTATTTTACAGCTGGAGGCACCACAAATTATCTAATTTAACTTCTTTATTTTACAAATGAAGATGAAATTCAGTTATGAGATACGTAAGTAGAAATGTTATCAAGCTGTTCTCCTTCCCTCATACAGTGTTCTTAATAAATGTCTTATCAAAGTAGTACTTGATCATTAAATTAGTGTAGAAGAGAACCAATAAAAACAATAGAAGCCAAATTCCACCCCTGCCCAACCCAAAGTCTGCTAAATACTTAACTTTAAATAATATGCTAATAACTAGATTCTTTAATTCCTTGATTTAAAAAGTTACTGAGTTGTCATTAAAAATGTAACTACCGATTGCATCGCTTCTAGATCAGGCCAACATGGTTGCACAGACGAATAGGTGCTAGAGGGCAAGGAGCTGGAATTCTATCTGAGGAAACCAAGGCCTAAAAAGGCAATAAATCCTCCTTCCTCCTATCTTAGGTCAGGTACTGAAGGGATTTATTCTTATAAAAAAAAAAGAATTTCGATATAAGAGAAAAAAATGGAGGCAGAACGGAGGATGCGATCTGAATCTGCTCACAGGGCAGAAGGAGGGAGCAGCTGAAGGTCGCGCAGGGAGCATCTGTTGGCGAGTAGGGGGACACCTGTGCTCCGGGAGAAGATAGGGGACTGCTGGGCTGGCCTCCCCAGCCTGAGCGGCCCCAGTACTGCTGGGTTGTCTCCCTGAGCCAACTGCGCAAGGAGGCGCGCGGAGGCAGACTACGACATCTTGAAGGGGAAGGACCTGAAAATATACAGCTGCAGTACCGGCAGGACGGCTGAGACTCCCGGAACACCAGCGCCCAGTTGGCAAGGAATTGCGCAGAGTCCAGGGAGCTCTAAACTCCAGCACGGAAAGGTCAGATTTCCCTGGGGGTACTTTGGGCATGAAACTGAGGGGGCTGGCAGACTGGGATATCTGCACCTTGGAACTTAAAGCCTGGAGATCTGCACCTGAAATAAAATCTGTGGCTGTTGGAGCTGGTAAATGTGGGAGAGGGCCCTTGGAGCTGGTGGCAGAGTTAATCCCTGGAGTGCAACCAATTTGGACCTGACAGAGGAGGGAGACCTGGAAGATTTTTGGAGGGTCCTGGCTGCTAAAACAGCAGTCACTATTAGAAAGGCAGTATTGAGTACCACAGGGACAGCAAAATTTTAGTTCAGGATAGAGAGGACCAATAGACCCAGAAGTCAATCTATCAGGGGCCAAATCACAAATTGACTCTTGTGTGACACAGGGAATTGATTATATTTTCTCTTCAATCTTAGGAATACAGTCGATTTTTATCTACTCTTTAGTATCTTTTACTCCACCTCAACTTCACCTTGATACCACCACTCTCTTGCTAACCTTTCCCTATTTAGTGCCTTGTTTCCCTCACACTTTTCCCGCTTTAGATTTACCTTAATTCTTTCTTTTTACCCCCTGTTAAAATTTCACCTCACTTATATATCTAATCTACAACCACCTACTCCAAGTACATATATACCTCTAGCTTCTCTGACTTCACTATCTTAAAGTGTTTTTATCCCTGACCTGTTGTTGTTGTTTACTTGACTATTGATTATATCAATTTTTAAGCAGGTTTATGAGATTGATTTTCTTATTCTTTTATTTTGGTTTGTCTTGTAGGGGGGGTTATTTTTATTTTTGGTGTTGTTTCTTGTTTTGTTGTCCTCATTAGCATTGTTTTTTAGATAGATTTTTGCTTCTGTGTTCCCTCACCTCCCTTGATATTAGTAGTTGTATGTAATTTGTATCAATCTCCAGGTACTTGTTGTGGGTTTTGGTTCGGATTAGGGGCTGTCCTATAGGAGTTTTCACCCCACATTTATAATTTACTCCTTTTTTTTTCTTCCTCCCCTTTTCCCATTATCATTTTAGCATTCCTGTCTTTCTTTTTTGTGAGTGTGTGTGTGTCTGGGGGAGGTTCTCTTTCTTTTTTCTCACCTATCCCTGAATTTGCCTTTCTCTGGCGATCACCTTTATTTGGAATTACCATTACTGTGACTACATTCCGGTTCAGTGCCTGGTGTGTTGCAACTGGTTGTGTGGTATTTTGTGCCTTTAAATCAACGCAGGAGAGTGAGAACTACATAACCAGATACACAGAGAAGAGAGACCATGGGAAGACAAAGAAACAGCCCGCATATGAAAGAAAAACAAGGCTCACCAGAAAAGGAGGTAAACGAAATGGAAGTTAACAACCTGTCAGAGAAAGAATTCAGATAAATGGTCATAAGGTGGCTGAAAAGAATGGAAGACAAATTTGATAATATGAGTAAGAACCAAGAGGAAATGAGGAAGACCCAGGAAGAAATGAGGAAGAGCCAAGAAGAAATGAAGAAGAGCCAAGAAGAAATGAAAAGTGAAATTGCTGAAGTAAAGAACTCAATAGAAAGTATTAAGAGTAGACTAGAAGAAGCAGAGGATCGCATCAGTGAGCTAGAAGACCAGGTAGGAAAAAATAACCAAGTAGAGCACCTTCTAGAAAAAAAATTAAAAAGCAGGAGGAGAGCCTAAGGGAACTTTGGGACAACATGAAACAAAACAACATCCGTATAATTGGGCTTCCAGAAGGACAGGAAACTGAGCAAGGAATAGAAAACCTGTTGGAAGAAATAATGACAGAAAACTTCCCTGATATAGGAAAGAAAAAACCCACACAAATCCAAGAAGCTCACAGAGTCCCAAGCAAAATAAACCACAAAAGACTTACGCCAAGGCACATTATAATTAAATTGGCAAACACCAATGACAAAGTAAGAATCTTAAAAGCTGCCAGAGAGAGACAGCAAGTCACCTACAAAGGAACCCCCATCAGACTAACAAGTGATCTCTCAAGAGAAACCTATCAGGCCAGAAGGCAGTGGAATGAAATTTACAAAGTCATGCAAAGGAAGGGTCTGAATCCTAGAATACTATACCCAGCAAAGCTCTCAATCAAAATTGAAGGTCAAATCAGGAGCTTCACAGATAAAAAAAGTACTAAGGGAATTCGTCACCACCAAACCAGCAATACAAGAAATGCTAAAGGATCTGCTGTAAAAAGAAACAGGAAGCGAAGAAGGAACACAGGGGTAAAGAACAAAAATGGCAACATATAAGTACCTATCAATAATAACTTTAAATGTAAATGGTTTAAATGCTCCAATCAAAAGACATAGGGTAATAGACTAGATAAGAAAACACAACCCATGTATCTGCTGTCTACAAGAAACCCACCTCCGAAGAAAAGACACACACAGACTAAGGATGAAAGGTTGGGAAAAAGTTATTCAGGTGAATGGAAATGAAAAAAAAGCTGGAGTAGCCATACTTATATCCGACAAATTAGATCTCAAAGTGAAGGACATAGCAAGAGATAAAGAAGGCCACTTCATAATACTAAAGGGAGCAATCCAACAAGAAGAAATAACTCTGGTAAACGTATATGCACCCAATACAGGAGCACCCAAATATATACAAAAACTCTTAGAGGACATCAAGGAAGAGATAGACAGCAATACAACCATAGTAGGAGACTTTAATACCCCACTATCACCATTGGACAAATCCTCTAAACAAAAAATCAGTAAAGAAACATCAATCCTCAATGACTCATTAGACCAGATGGAATTAATTGACATCTTCAGATCATTTCACCCCAAAGCCACATAATATACATTCTTTTCAAGTGACCATGGATCATTCTCAAAGATAGACCATGTGTTGGGTCATAGGCAAAGTCTCTCCAAATTCAAGAAGATAGAAATCATATAAAGCATATTCTCAGATCACAGTGGCATAAAGCTGGAAATCAACTACAATAGAAACAATCCAAAGAAATCAAACACATGGAGACTAAACAGCATGCTATTAAACTGTGACTGGGATACTAGAGAGATCAAGGAAGAGATAGAAAACATCATGGAAAAAAATGACAGTGATAGCACAACAATCCAAAATCTATGGGACACAGTGAAAGCAGTTCTGAGAGGGAAGTTCATAGCTCTACAATCCTACCACAAAAAAACTAGAAACAGCGGCAATAAATTATCTAACCCAACAACTCAAAGAGTTAGAAAGAAAGCAACAAGAAAAGCCCAGTGTAAGCAGAAGGAAGGAAATAGTAAAGATCAGAGCAGAAATAAATGACATAGAGACCAAAGAAACAATACAGAAGATCAACAAAACCAAGAGCTAGTTCTTTGAAAGGATAAACAAGATTGATGAACCTCTAGCCAGACTCATCAAGAAGCAAAGAGAAAGGACCCTAATAAATAAAATCAGAAATGAAGAGGTGAAATAACAACAGACCCCACTGAAATACAAAGGATTGTTAAAAAATACTATGAACAACTCTACTCCAACAAACTGGACATCCTGGAGGAAATGGATATATTTCTAGAAAAATATAACCTCCCAAAACTCAATCAAGAAGAATCTGAACAACTCAATAGACCAATAACTGTGGAATAAATTGAAGCAGTCATCATAAAGCTTCCAGCAAACAAAAGTCCAGGGCCAGACGGCTTCACATGGGAGTTTTCCCAAACATTAAAGGAAGAACTAAAACCTATACTCCTCAGACTATTCCAGAAAATTCAAGAGGATGGAACACTTCCAAAATCCTTCTATGAAGCAAGCATCACCCTAATACCAAAACCAGATAAAGATGACACAATGAAAGAGAATTACAGGCCAATATCCCTCATGAATATAGATGCAAAAATCCTCAATAAAATTCTATCAAATCGGATCCAGCAGTACATCAGAAAGATCATACACCATGACCAAGTAGGATTTATCCCAGGAATGCAAGGATGGTACAATATCCTCAAATCAATAAATGTGATACATCACATAAACAAATTGAAATAAAATTCACATAGTCATATCAATTGATGCAGAAAAAGCATTTGACAAAATCCAACATCCTTTCTTGATGAAAACTCTCAACAAGGTAGGAATAGAAGGATCATACCTCAACATAATAAAAGCCATATATGATAAACCCACAGCAAACATCATACTCAATGGACAAAAACTACAACCATTTCCCCTAAGAACAGGAACAAGACAGGGTTGCCCACTTTCACCACTCCTGTTCAACATAGTACTAGAAGTATTATCCATTGCAATTAGACAAGAAGAAGAAATAAAAGGCATCCAAATTGGAAAAGAAGAAGTTAAGCTATCCTTATTTGCAGATGACATGATATTGTACATAAAAAACCCGAAAGACTCCATAAAAAAGTTAGTAGACTTAATAAATGAGTTCAGCAACGTAGCAGGCTACAAAATTAACGCCAAGAAATCTATGGCATTTCTATACACTAATAGTGAACTTACAGAAAGAGAGACTAAAAAAGCAATCCCATTTACCATCACACCAAAAAAATTAAGATACCTAGGGATAAACTTAACTAAGGAGGTAAAAGACCTATTTGTGGAAAACTACAGTACACTTAAAAAAGAGATAGAGGAAGATGTAAACAGGTGGGAGAACATTCCATGTTCATGGATTGGGAGAATCAACATAATTAAAATGTCCATACTACCCAAAGCAATCTATAAATTTAATGCACCCCCCATTAAAATACCAATGGCATATTTCACAGACCTAGAAAGAACTCTCCAAAAATTCATCTGGAACAAAAAAAGGCCCCGAATAGCCACAGCAATCCTGAGAAAGAAGCACAAAATTGGTGGGATTTCCATACCAGATTTCAAGCTGTATTACAAAGCTACTGTTCTCAAAACAGCCTGGTACTGGCACACGAACAGACAAATAGATCAATAGAATACAATAGAGAATCCAGATATCAACCCAAACCACTATGCTCAATTAATATTTGACAAAGGAGGCATGAACATAAAATGGAGTCAAGACAGTTTCTTCAACAAATGGTGTTGGGAAAATTGGACTGATAAATGCAAAAAAATGAAACTAGAGCACCAACTTACACCGTACACAAAAATAAACTCAAAATGGATACAGGACTTAAACATAAGACAGGAAGCCATAAAAATATTAGAGGAATCTACAGGAAGAAAAATCTCAGACATATGCCAAAGAACTTCTTTGATGATACTGCTCCTAGCGCAATGGAAGCTAAAGAGAAAATAAACAAATGGGACTTCATCAAAATCAAAAGCTTTTGCACAGCTAAAGAAACCATCAACAAAACAACAAGAAAACCCACCGTATGGGAGAACATATTTGCAAATGTTATCAGTGATAAAGGTTTAATATCAAGCATCTACAGGTAACTCACGCAACTCAATAAAAGGAAGACAAATGACCCAATAAAAAAATGGGCAAAAGACCTAAATAGAATCTTCACGAAAGAAGACAAAAGGAACACCCAGAGACATATGAAAACTTGCCTCAAAGTCACTAATTATCCAAGAGATGCAAATCAAAACGACTATGCGGTACCATCTCACACCTGTCAGAGTGGCTTACATCAACAATCAACAAACAAGTGCTGGTGAGGATGCGGAGAAAAAGGAACTCTTGTGCACTGCTGGTGGGATTGTAGACTAGTACAGCCACTGTGGAGAACAGTATGGAGTTTCCTCAAAAAACTAAAAATGGAGCTCCCTTTTGACCCAGTGATCCCACTTCTAGGAATATACCCCAAGAAACCAGAAATGCGAATTAGAAAGGATATATGTACCCCTATGTTCATAGCAGCACAATTTACCATAGCTAAGATTTGGAGACAGCCTAAGTGCCCATCAACAGATGAGTGGATTAAAAAACTATGGTACATTTACACAATGGAATACTACGCTGCAGAAAAAAAGAAGGAGCTCCTATAATTTATAACAACATGGATCGATTTGGAGAGCATTATGCTAAGTGAAATCAGCCAGGCAGAGAAAGACAAATATCACATGATCTCACTCATTTGAGGAATACAATCAATGACATAGACTGATGAACAAGAATGGATCCGGAGACTGAGAAAAGTCCATCAGAATTTCAAACCTCAGGGTAAGTGGCAGGTGGTGGGAAAAGTCAATATATTTGAACTCTTGAACTAAGGTAAGTGATTTGTGTTTTGACATCCCTGACAAAGTTTATATAAAGTTATAAAAAAATGGCAGCTAGTTTGAGATTGAATTGACATGGCCTAGAGATGTCATATCCTATGGACACCAGTCCTTAGGCTATGCCCTCCTTAACCTCCCGTGACACCATAATACCCTTACATGATATTATTCTGCAATGTCATTATAATATTTGATATTTGACAACATCATATTATACAATTAGACCAAATAAACTTACAAACAAATTCTTTGAATGTTGGGCAGCAACTTAAAAAAGGATAGGAAAGAAATGAATCCCTTTCAGAAGGAATTAAGGCACTGGGAAGGCATCTGAGCATTCTATATTGGCCCTTCTTGCCCTTTCTGCCAAGAGGGACCTTCTTACTATCCAAATACACACAGCTGATGCCTGAGTTTTCAGTTCAAGCTGTGGCTGAAGCTTCTGGGCAGCTGGCACCATGGATCTGTATCTCGACCAATGGTGTGAGCTGGGCCCTCTCTGGAGAAGAAACCTGGGTCCCCTGAGATATGTGATCAGTACTGGGACCCCGCCAGCAGGCGAGGGGACCCCAAGGCAGGTACTGGACGTGGAGGCCACAGGGGCACAGACTACACAGAAGACAGAACTGAACTTCACATCACCCTGTTTAGCCCCGGAGGATGGCTGGTTAGCCAGAGATGGGTAAGATTCCTCAGGGAAGGAACAACCTAAGACAGGCACAGTCGCAGAGGGGCCGACAGGAGAGAGGTAAAAGGTCAACAGAGGTGGGGCACAGAACCTCACCCACAAACCTTGCAGGGGCTTGAATTCTCACCCCTCCTGAGGGAGGTCTCCTACCCCGACGGCTGCTTCGCCTCCCACGCACAACTCAGACTGGGACCCAGGTGGCACACAGAGACTTGGCCAGCAATATCTGCTCTATATCTAAATTCAGTCTATTACCAGGAATGCTCAGGACCTATTCAAAATTGCAAATATTCCTTTCCACTAGTATTTACATGGTAAACTAAGATTTCTGCTTGAGTATTAAAATTGACAGGAAAATAGTAATCAAGTTTTCAGATTAATTTAAATTGGCCTAGTGAAATAGTGAATACTCAAGAATATTTTAGTGTACTGGACAAAAAGCTTTTCCTAAAACATTAACTAAAAAATCTATTAGTAGTTCATCTCACTGTAAAATTGCCTAACATCCAAAGAACCTAAAGCAGTCATATTTGTGTGCAAAAATTAAAATTTTAAATCACCAACACTGCAATATAAAATTTCCAAAAGCCCCCATTAAACCAAAAAGGGGAGGGGGCAGTGGGGTAATATCATGTAAGGAAAAAAATATCGAATAAGTAAAATACATCTAGAAAATTCTTATTCCAGAAAAGTAAATTCCTTTTGTAAAACCAACTGCAGGACAGGCATGAAAAAATACACATGGTGTTAAAATAAGCCAAAGTAAAATCATTTAGGCAAAAACTAAAAAGAATCCCAAGTCTATTTTGCAGAGAGGATCCCTTTGTTAACTTTTGGTCGAGAATGTGTTCGTGTGTTTTCAGAGAACAACTCCAAGACCATGTGGGTTCCTGCGACTGTGAGGAACTGACGCATCTGTTCCAGTCACAAGGAAGGTCCAGAGATGGAGGACAGTGACGACACCTTTCCATGCTAGCAGTCGGCAGCTGTGCATGTCTGTAGGCAGCCCAGGACCAAACCAGAGAGGATGAAACTTGCATTGCCACGATGTGTCCACCGTCTGGATACCATTGCTGACATGTACACATAAAGAACTATTTGACACTGAGACTGGGACTCAGAACAGTTGGACATTGAAACTGAGACTGAAACATTTTTTGTTCTTATACATTTATTTCTAGTATGCAGAGGCAAGATATTTTTGAAGAAAAGAAACAGGGGAGAGTGATTGATATAGAGGCAGGATGGCCTTGAACAGGCTGTCAAGCTACAGGGGGAGGCTTGGGTGGATGGGAGGTGGATGCTGGGGGAGATCAACTGAAGGACTTGTATGAATGCATATGAGCATAACCAATGAATGAAAGACACTGGGGGGGGAGGGGGGTGGATGGGGACATGTGCTGGGGGTAGGGAAAGCTGGGGGGAGGATAAGGGGGAGGGGGAAAGGAAAACATGTACTACTATTAATTGTAAGTTATACTGCAAAAAATCAATAAAAATATATTTTTTAAAAATAAATAAATAAAAATGTAACTACCCACTTCAACTGCCCTTTTTCTACTTCAAAATTTGTATAGTATTGTTACTATTATTACTTCTAGTAATATTTTGTAGCATTAAAAGTTATACTAAGATATCATGTCTTATTTCATCTATGTGTTAGTTTTTCTTGACTCTCTACATATAATATGAGGATGTGCCTGTCCAAATCTCTTTCCTTCCAAACCCCAATTCCTGCACTCAGATACTTATGTTTGTATTATATTCTGCAACCATAATTATGTGTAGGTCTTTGATGTTTCTAATGAATTGAAAACCAATGACAGACAAGGTTGTTATTTGCTCCCATGGAGCCCAGTAATTCTAGGATTACACTTCATTTCTATGTGAATCTGAGGAGACAACCACCATACCACATTAAGAAGAATGATTCAAGAATCTAGGTCAATAGAATCTCTTACCCTGCATCCCAGTCTCAACATCATGTCACATTTCAGTTTGCTTCATATTTTCGCAATGACTTTCTCATTAGGCTTTTGTTTTTCCTGAAGTTAGTAACCATATTTCCTTTTTAGATAAGTAAGTACATGTGTTCTTTATTGTATTCCTTAGACTTTTCTTTTTAATGCTTAGAAATAATTCTATTTTTCTTCTTGAGGATATTCTTAGTTTGTTGACTTCCTATATAAAACATATCCATTGCTTTAAAGGCCTATTGAAATGTCTTTCAGTTATGATTTCATTTCATTGGACTTTGTATCATTCAGTGTCCAGGCCAAAAAACAAAACCAGAAACCACTTTAGATAATTAAAGCAGGGAGGACTGAATTACCTCTTGAAGTAATTCATTACTAAAGCACTGGAAGGACAGAAAGAGCACAAGGAAGAAGGTGGTATTACCTCAGGATAGTAACTGCAGTAGGAGCTCCTGAATCCACACTCCCCTCTGCCAACAAGAAGCCCACAGCCTCTAGTCCCTTGATGCTCCAGGAACATACTAGTATTCTCCATGGGTGCTGTTGGATGTCGTACCAGTGTGGCTGGCCCACTTGTGTTAAAGCTATTGAAGTCACTGCCCATATTTTCATTTCATTCAAAATCCTTCCATTGGATGAAACAAACCAGAACCCCATTGTCAATGAAGTCTCAAAAGGTATTTTTAATTTCCAGCCCCTGCAGTATAGATGCGGGTACAAGGATTGGTGTTGGGCTCAGAGTCACATGGGATAGACTTTTGGCTTATTTCCACCACTTTTTTTTCTTTTTTTTTTCAATTTAATATATTTCATTGATTTTTTTGCAGTATAACTTATATTTAATAGTAGTACATATGTTTTCCTTCCTCCTCTTACCCTCCCCCCAGGCTCCCTTACCCCCCAGCACATGTCCCCACCCACCTCCCCTCCCCACTCCAGTGTCTTTCATTCATTGGTTTTGCTCATATGCATACATACAAGTCCTTCCATTGATCTCCCCCAGCATTCACCTCCCATCCACCCAAGCCTTCCCCCTGTAGCTTGACAGTCTGTTCAATGCCTCCCTGCCTCTATATCAATCACTCTCCCCTATTTCTTTTCTTCAAAAATATCTTGCCTCTGCATACCAGAAATAAATGTATAAGAACAAAAAATGTTTCAGTCTCAGTTTCAATGTCCAACTGTTCTGAGTCCCAGTCTCAGTGTCAAATAGTTCTTTATGTGTACATGTCAGCAATGGTATCCAGATGGTGGACATATCGTGGCAATGCAAGATCCATCCTCTCTGGTTTGGTCCTGGGCTGCCTGCAGCCATGCGCAGCTGCTGACTGCTAGCATGGCAAGGTGTCATCAGTATCCCCCATCTCTGAACCATCCTCGTGACTGGAACAGACCTGTCAGTTCCTCACTTTCGCAGGAACCCAAATGGTCTTGGAGTTGTTCTCTGAAAACACACGAACACATTCTTGACCAAAAGTTAATAAAGGGATCCTCTCTGCAAATTAGACTTGGGATTCTTTTTATTTTTGCCTAAATGATTTTCCTTTGGTTTATTTTGACATCATGTGTGATTTTTCATGGGTGTCCTGCAGTTGGCATTACAAATGGAACTTACTTTTCTGGAGTAAGAATTTTCTAGATGTATTTTACTTACAGGATATTTTTCCTTACATGATATTACTCCACTGTCCACTCCCTTTTTTGATTAATGGGGCTTTTGGAAATTTTATATTGCAGTCCTGGTGATTTAAAATTTTAATTTTTGCACACAAATATGACTGCTTTAGGTTCTTTGGATGTTAGGCAATTTTACAATGAGATGAACTACTAATAGATTTTTAGTTAATGTTTTAGGAAAAGCTTTTTGTCCAGTACACTTAGATTTTCTTGAGTATTCACTTATTTCACTTGGCCAATTTAAATTAATCTGAAAACTTGATTACTATTTTCCTGTCAATTTTAATATTCAAGTAGAAATCTTAGTTTACCATGTAAATACTAGTGGAAAGGAATATTTGCAATTTTGAATAGGTCCTGAGCATTCCTGGTAATAGACTGAATTTAGATATAGAGCAGCTATTGCTGGCCAAGTCTCTGTGTGCCACCTGGGTACCGGTCTGAGTTGTGCGTGGGAGGTGAAGCAGCCGTGGGGGCAGGACACCTCCCTCAAGAGGGGTTAGAATTCAAGCCCCTGCAAGGTTTGTGGGTGAGGTTCTGTGCCCCACCTCTGTTGACCTTTTACCTCTCTCCTGTCGGCCCCTCTGCGACTGTGCCTGTCTTAGGTTGTTCCTTCCCTGAGGAATCTTACCCATCTCTGGCTAAACCGCCATCCTCCGGGGCCAAACAGGGTGATGTGAGGTTCAGTTCTGTCTCCTTTGTAGTCTATGCTCCCATGGCCTCCACGTCCAGCACCTGCCTTGGGGTCCCCTCGCCTCCTGGCGGGGTCCCGGTATGATCACATATCTCAGGGGACCCAGGTTTCTTCTCCAGAGAGTGCCCAGCTCACACCATTGGTCAAAAGACAGATCCATGGTGCCAGATGCCAGAAGCTTCAGCCACACCTTGAACTGAAAGCTCAGGCAACAGCTGTGCGTATTGTATTTCCACCATTTTTAATGGCTTACATCTTTCATTCTTAAGTTTAAAAATGTTTAATTCCTTAACTAATTCCTCAGAAAAATAAGCCTGGAAAGTGTATGTACTGAGTCTTTGCATGTTGGTAAATGTTTGAATTTGTCTTCACATTTGATTGATAGCTTGGTTAAGTATTCTAGGTTCAGAATAATTTTCACTTAAAATTCGAAGGCATTGATCTGTTGTCTTCTAAAATCTTGTATACCTTTCTTGAGAAATCTGTTAAAAGTCTGGTCCTCATTTCAGAGTTTTTAACAATTTTTCACCCGGGTTTGGGGGAGGGGGATAATAGCAATCCCTCAAAATCAATTTTTCCTCAAACTATATTGTAAATATATTCAATATCTCTTTGTGTCAGGAGAGATCTGCCATCACCCTGGAATAGAACAGTAAATCTCTCAATTGGATTATGGCAATAGCTTCCTAACTGCTCTGTTTCCATTCTTGGCCCCACCTCCCAAGAATATATTATCCACAGAGCAGCCAGAGTTATCTTTTAGAAATGTAAGTCAGTTAATGTCATCCTTCCAATTCAAATGATTCAATGGCTTCCTGTATCAATGAACTTTCGATGCAGGACAAATCAGCCCCAAACTCGGTGGTCTGAAAAACAAATATTTGAATTTCTCTGGCAATTTTGTGGGTCAGTGGAAAGTACTTCTGGCCTGGTTGAGACTGTTTCAGTCCTGATGGTCAAAGATGGCCTTCACTCAGATGTCTGGCAGTTGCAGATTAATTGGTCTGGATGGGTGAAGATGACACCTTAGGTTGAAGTAGCTCAACCTTGCTCCATGTGGCACTGCATCTTCTAGTAGGCCAGCTTCCCTGCTTCACATGGCAGTCTCTGGGTCCCTGAGGTTCTGAAGAGAGCAAGCCCAATGTACAGTGCTCTTCAGGTTTCTGCTTGCATCGTACCTACTAATGTCCCATCTTCTAAAGCAAATCACCTGGCTGAAGTTTAACTAGTTAAAGAAATATATAGTAACTGGGGTCCTTGTAGATCTAAGAAATTATGTGACAGTAAAATGCCAGAAAAACATCATTCTATCAAAGAATGGACACTTCCTTTATTAAAGATTTTCTTAGACAACTCTAATCTTTCTTACTTTGGTAGTCCATTACTGCAAATATCCTGTGTACCAAGGGCTGAAGATATAATTATCACTAAGACATAGACTCTGGTTTTATGAGGCCATTGGAGTGAGACAGATACGCCCAAGTAATCTGTGGTTAAGATAATTTAATGAACCTACCTGAATGGAAAAAGACACACGTGCCAGCTGAAAGAGCTCACCACCTCACAGTTTATGAGGACTGGCAAGCCCACAACTAGACAAACTTTGGCACAATTTTTGAATTTCATATATAAAGAAAAACCTTTAAGTACAATACAAGGAAATGAAAACCAGGAATCATCAAAGGAGAAAAACATCAGGTTGACCTCAAAATTTTCTATATTATATGCAAGAATTTATGGGAGCATGAAAAGATTATGACCTCAGAATTTTTTCCCAAATTGTCTCTGTCTTTAAAGAGAAAAAGTCTTCAGATTTACAATGGCTTTAAAAGAAAAATTCATTGAGTATGCACTCTTCTTTGTGGAGAAATGAAATCATATTAGGAATTCTGGAATGGAGAATTTAAGTTACAAAAAAGTGTGAAGGTCATTCCTTCCTGGGATAAGAATCCATTTTTATTGTATTTATTTATTGTCAACCAGGTAGACACTGTGGCCTGCAGCACTGATGTATTCAGCTGTTCTTTATTTCTGTTTCTGCTCTTTTCCCAGGAAGAAGAAACATTTCATTAACTATATTCTTCCTTTCACCCTTCAAAGGGCTTATCTTAGCATACTTGATGTGTGCTTGAAATCACTGGTGCAGCCAAGACCCGTTTGGCTCAGTGGATAGAGCGTCGGACTGCGGACTGAAGGGTCCCGGGTTCGATTCCGGCAAGGGCATGTACCTTGGCTGCGGGCACATCCCCAGTAGGGGGCGTGCAAGAGGCAGCTGATCGATGTCTCTCTCATCAATGTTTCTGACTTTCTATCCCTCTCCCTTCCGCTCTGTAAAAAATCAATAAAATATCTTTAAAAAAGAAAAAGAAATGGCTGGTGCAGCCCTTTCAAAACAGATAAACTATTTACATGGTTTAGACGCTGCTAGGATGATTAATTAACAACTTACTTACTTACACTATCACAGAATTGCATTCATTCATTCATGTTTCAATTTAGTCAATAAATAGATATTAAGTGCCTCTGTTTGCCAGACATTGTGTTACCCACTAAGGGGGGAATGATGGAAATAAGAGAGAATTTCTTGCTTCATAAGGTTAAAATAAATATCTGAAAGTCCATTTTTTATTGCTAATGATTTTAAGTACCTTTGGAGTTTACATCTTTACAAACACATGTTGAATGATCTGAGCAATTAAAGAGTTGGATTGAGAAATATTTTCTGTTACCAAATGTTCTTCATCATATTTCTACCTAAGACTCGGAATGTTTTTATGCAAAAACAAATGTATAGAAAAAAATGGCAGTGAGAAAAACTACTCTAATAGTGGTTAACTCTGGGAGTGGAAAAATAAGCGTTGTTGTTTTTTTTCTTTTGACTTTCTCAATTCACAGAATCATCTATAATCAGCATACATTACTTTTATATTAGTGTATTAGAGGAGGTAACTCTAGCTCCTGGTACACTGGGGGAAATTAGTGGCTCATCACAACAAAATTTTGTTCTTGCTTGAATCACATTCCACTGAGGTTGTGCATGGGGACAACTCCTTCAGGTGTGATGGGAGACCCAGACCTTCTCCACTTTGTGGCTCTGTCATCTTCAACAGGGACATCCCCATTGTTTTGGTGTTGTTGTGCTCACAGAGAGTTTTTATGGCCAAGGATGTAAAAGGCCCATGAAATCATTTGGTCTAGACCTGCCAAGGCATTAGGTTCAAGTTAATTAAATGTTCGACCAAATATAGCAGGCTAATATTTAAGTTGGTAATTTTGTATGACCCTCATATCCAAATGGCCCTTGGTAGAAAAATGTTCCCCACCCCTGGTCTAAATCTAGAACAGACATATGCCACTTCTATCCACAACCCATCGGCCAGAATCAGTCACTTGGCCTCCACCTAACTAACTGCAAGGGAGACTGAGAAATGTAGACAATTTTGTGTTCCAGGGGGGAAGAGGAAACCGATTTTGGTGAACATGTAGCAGTCTTTACGATAGATGGTAAGACTGTATTTAAAAATAATAGTAATAATAATATTGTCAAAGGCAATATATTTAAGCATCCTAAGACTTAGAAATCTTACTTCTAGAAGTCCTTTTCTGTTGGATATTCTCCACAAGTTTCTCCAAATTCATTCTCCAACCTTCGTTTTCCCTGCATTACAAGCTCCCTAGTAGTCTGACTTCTGTTTGGGGTCAGCCAATGGAAAGGATCAGCAGGTGATCAGAGACTGGGAGGAGTGAAAGCAGGATTATATAGTTCCCTGTCCCACAGACCTGGAAAGGTCACCTGTTGGAGGTGGTTGCATTCCTCTAATGCAGGTCACAGCTCCTATTGAGAGGAGTCCCCTTCGAGCCACCTCCACAGCCTAAGCTCCACCTCTATCAGTTTACTTCCTCTCTTTGCACCTTTCCCCCTGGGAATGATGATCCCAGATGTTTACTGGTCTCCATTAACGCTGCCCACATTTTTCCAAAAAGTCCTCAGTTACCCCATTTATATGTGCCTTCTGTTTCTTTTCTGAATACAAACTAACAGACCATCCTAGAGAAATAATCAGAATTTTAAGATAAACATGTTCACAACAACATTTAAAATAGCAATTTTTTGGACTAAGTGTCTAATCATTAGGAAGTGTTAAATACATTGTAATGAATCTATGATAGAAGAAAATACACTAATATGTGAATTTTCACTACCATCTTCTAACTCTCACTACAGTAACCCTGTCTCTGTCCCAGGAAAATTCTGGTCAAATCTCATCCTTGCCCTTCCTGTCCTTCCTCTTCCATCCTCATACATATATTTTTCATCAGGGTGAGTTACTGAGTTATATGTGGGGGTTGGGGTCAAGGGGACCACTACATCTAAAGAAGTAGAGACAATAGCTTGAAAAAAAAGGGAAGAAGAAAAATTATACCAGTGAGGGGAATATGGGGAGCAGAAGGGGAAAAGAAGATGTGAAGAGATGAATGGGCAAAGAACTTTGCCACATGTGTTTCTCTTTGTAAACCCACTCCTTCAAGGAAACTTAAAATAAATATCTTCATCGTTCACAACACTCACTGAAACTTCTGAGATGAGGTTTCTGTTTCTTTGACGTTGGTTGATTCCTCACTACATACCCTGTGGGAAATGAATTGCTTGCATATTTCCTTCCATGCTGTTTGACACATCTGCATATTCAGGGTGAGGAAACTGAAACACAGAAAGGTTGTCTGGGTTTTGTAAACCCTTTGTGCTCAGATCACCCATCCCTATGATAAAATGTTATATTGAGATTGTGTTTTAAGAATTCTAACAAATCTGCACACTGTGTGTGTAGTTTTGTCTTTTTAAATTATGTTTTATTTTCTGCTTGTAAAATCGAAATGCTTTAAATCCAAAAACTATGTGGAGGGAGGAAAAGAGAGAAAGAGGGAGAAATAAAGAATAAAAGGGGACACAATGGATAACCATAGCATTCATTCACCAATAATTATTAAATCGGGGTGCAGCAGTGAACAAAACAAAATCCCTCCATCTATAGAAACAACATCCTAGTGGGACAAAAACAGATAATGAGACAAGAAGTAACAGGAAGTAACATGAGATAATGCTATGAAGAGGAGTGGAGCATGGGGATGGAGGGTGAAAGGGGGCTGTATTAGATGAGATATTCCAAGAATGTATCTCTATTGAGTAACATTTGACCAGAGACTTAAGGAGCCCACTTTTGAAAGATGAATGAAGTCTGAAAGTAGGCCAGGAGACTAAAGGGGGAAGAGCATTTCAGCAAAGAAAACAATAAGTACATGTCCCTGAGGCAAGAGCATGAGGCACAGATTATTGTAAATGGCAGGACTTTCTTATTTTCCACGGAGTGGCCATATTATTATTATCTCTGAATGCATAATAATCTGGCCACCCAGTGTATATCCTATGTAATAAAAGGCTAATCTGCAAATTATCCCCTCAACCAGGAGTTCAACCAGCAGGCAGATGGGCCAACCGCCCATGTCCCCTCTCCCTGGCCAGGCTGGCCAGACCCCACCCATCCACGAATTCATGCACGGGGCTTCTAATACACACACACACACACACACACACACACACACACACACACGCACATGCACACGTACACACACAAACACACACACACTGACTGGCCAGATTATTATGTATTCAGAGATCACATTTTGTTTATCCATTCATTTGTTGATGGATACTAGGTTGTTTTCATATTTTAGCTACTGTGAATAATGCTCTAATGAACATGGGAGTGCAGATATCTCTTCAAGATAGTAGATTTATTTCTTTTGGATATACTAGTATACCCAATAGTGGGGATTGCTGGATTGTGTGGTAGTTCTCTTCTTAATTTTGGGGGAACCTTCACACTCTTTTCCATCATTACTGTGCCAATTTACATTTTCACCAACAGCAAATGAGGTCCCTTTTCTTCACATCCTTACTAACACTTGGTATATCTTGTTTTGTGTGTTTTTTGTTGTTGTTTATGATAGCCATCATAACAAGTGTGTGGTGCTATCTCGTTGTGGTTTTGATTTGCATTTCCCTGATAATTAATGATGCTGAGCACATTTTCATGTACCTAGTGGCCATTTGTATGCCTTCTTTGGAAAAATATCTGGTTAAGTTTTTATTTACGTCTTTTGCCCATTTATTAATCTGTTTGTTTTGCTTTGAGTTGTATGAATTTTTGACATATGTGAGATATTAATTTCTTATTAGATATTTGTGACAACATGAATGAACCTGTAGGACATTGTGTCAAGTGAAGTAAGCTGGACACAAAAAGATAAATATCACATGGTTTCCCTTATTTGTGTGGTATCTTGAAAAAAAACCAAACAGACTCATAGTTACAGAGGCTGGGGGAGGTGAGGAGAAAGGGAAGATATTAATAAAAGGGTACAAACTTTCAGTTATAAGATGAATAAACTCTGGAGACCTAATACATGGCATGGTAACTATAGCTACTAAGAATGCATTGTATACTTGAAATTTGTTAGGAGGGTAGATCTCAGGTTCTCGGTGTTCTCAGCATACACACACACATACACACAATGGCAACTATGGGAGATGATGGACATGTTAATTACTTTGCTTATGGTAAGCATTTTGCAATGAGAACATATATCAAAATACCATGTGATACCTTAAATACATATAATTTCTGTTAGTTAAAAAAAAGCATACAGGATAGACTTGATAAGAAGCAAGAGATCACACTTGCTGGAGCTCCAATGAGTGAGGGGAAGAGCAGACAGAATGTGCCAGAAGAATAGCAGGCGGTCACATCAACCTTGGAGGCCACCGCAGGAATTTGGGATTACATTACAAATGTAATGGGTGCCATTACATGTTTTTGAACAGAGGATTGATTGATAAGGTTCACATGTTAAATGGCTTACTCTATCTACTATAAGGAGAATATTGTTGTTAACCTCTTGGTTTTATTTTTTGGGGTGTTTTTTGTTTTCTTTGTTTTTCTTTTTTAATAATAAGCACATTTTTGCCTGTAAAACAAAAAAGCACCATTTATAAAGATAAAGTAATTGTATCAGTTATTTATTGCTGCCTAACAAATTACCCTAAAACCCAGCTGCTGAAACACACAAATGTTTACTATCTCACATTTTCTGTGGATCAAGAATCCCAGAGTGGTTTAGATCAGTGTCTGTAGCTCAACGCCACACAAGATGCAGTCATTTTAAGCCTTGACTGGGGGAAGATCTGATTTTGAGCTCTCTCACAAGGCTACTTACCAGCTTTGATCCTCCCTGGCTGAGGTCTGGAGATATTAGTTCTTTCCCAACTGGGCACTTCCTTCCCCCAGAGTGAGAGTATACAAGAGGGAAAGAGAGTCTCTAAAACGGAAGCCACAGTCCTTTTATAATGTAATCTCATAAGGGACACCTCATCACTTCTGCTGTATTCTAGTCATTGGAAGTCACCAGGTCAAGCCCATAGTCAAGGAGGAGTTGCCAAGGTCATGAGTATCAGAAGGTGGGGAACATTGGGAACCATCTTCGAGGTGCCACCACAATAGCCATGTCCTTCAAGCTCCTTATTTTATAGACGTAGAAATCCAGGTGGCTATAAACCTGGACTCTACCACTGCCTTGAGGCCCTCACATGATGGTTGTGATGACACTTCTGTAAGGGTTTTGGAAATAGTTTCCAAAGGGCTTATTTTTCTTTTCTCGACCCATTCCCTTGGTATCCAATCCAGATTTGGTCTGCATTCTTCATCCTGTCTAATGATTTGCCTTTCATGCATTTGTTATGCTATATTTTTTCTAGAGTGAGAATCTTCCCGTATTAAAGAAATGACAATCAGAAGGAAATAGACAGAAGGATACTTCTCCAGGTTCAAGGTAAGCTTTCTATTTAACTGTTTACTCCCCAGTAACAGAAGTTCTGACCACCCACAAAGATCTGCACACTAGCAGAGATAAGGGCAACAAATTAGGTAGGGCCAATGGAAAGTGGAATGTTAGATACATATGTATTTGGCATTTGGTCTGTCTCATTTCATAGTTATCCAAATTTGATTATAAACCTTATTAGTCTCTAAACTCTGTATTCAAGGTCCACCATTAAATAATTTCATGTGGAAATGCACCTTCATTGATGGCAACTTAACAGCAGTCACAAAAACAATCTTAAAATTTAATCTTGCCTAAATTGTGTCATGCTGCTCTACACAAAAAATTCTTCAGACTACAACTTCTATTTCAAAACAAAAAATCTGACTGGACAATTTTTGAAGATCTACATGCTTTCCTACTCCACCCTTACTTCCTTTTCTGGGCTTCCTCCCATCCCAGCGATGTCTTCATTTTCATCATCTTCTGCAAGTACTACTATTTTACGCTATACTTGTTTTTTATCTGATTTCTCTGAGACAGAAATTCATTCATACTCAGTACTACTTTTACCTAATATTTGCAGACATCATTTCTTCCCTCATGTAACTACTATTTGGAAGGTTTTTTTTCAACAGTTAGAGGAATTCTTAGGTAGCCAGCAGATGGCCATAGGGGGTGTGGAAGAAAGGAAGCCTCCAACATTACAATATATCTACTTGTTAGAACCAAAATTTAAGCAAGATGCAATCTCTTTAGGGTGAATGAATTAGGAGGGAGGTGTCAGAATGGACTGCCCATTATCTGAATCTCTTGTGCATATATTAGCATTAATTAATACATACGTGAATATGTTCTACATTAATTTGTGTTGTTGAAATATATGTGGGCAGACCATCTGCCTAAGGGCATGTGGGAAGTTTTCCCAGAATTCTCTAAGTAGCCATGAACTAAAGAGTTTAGCCCTATATCTTCTGTCATGTTTGGACAAGGGATATGTCAGCTACTCAGACAATTAGGTAAAGACTTGCTTACAGAGAAGAAGGCTAAGACAGGGAAACAGTGGTGTCAGTACCTACTTATTCTATGTAAATCACAAGTGAGTTATGTTTGCTAAATATTTAGGGCATAATCTGTACCAGGCACTAAATAACCCATGACCTTATTTAATGAATCTAGGAGAGAGAAGAAGCTACAGTTTATTGGTTGAGTAAGTGATCTCAAATACTTGACATGTATTACCTCATTTAGTCCTCCACAATGGCCCTGAAGGTAGTAAGTGACTTAAGCCAATTTTACAGAGAAGGAAAGAGAGGCCCAGAAAATTTAGTATGTCTAAAGTCATAGAAATGAGATTTGTGTTCATGTTTGGCTCATTCCAGAAACTCTGCTCTAAAAGGATGCATATTAGCTCTTAAATGAAGAGACCCTGTGGTCAAACAGGTTAAGTCCTCAGGTGTCCTTCCCTAGAGTGAGAGAGGGAGACAAAAATCAACAGAGGCTGGGGGAGAAGGAAAAGAGAGGGAACCGAAAGAGGAGGCTAGTGGGCCAATATGAAAAGAGAGAAAACAAAGAATAAAAAGAGGAAGGAAATGAACTTTAGGAAATGAATATAGGAAATAAGTGACCACAAAATAGGGAATAAATTTGCAGGATTTTCAAGGGAGAAATAATAAAAAATAATTTCTTAAGAGTTCTATTTCTGAACAATGTAACAGTCACTTGTTTTGATCTTTTAACTAAAAAGAAGTAATGAACATAGAAGGGAAAAGGAAGGAACTAATATTTGTTGAATGTCTTCTATCGGGCCCCTGCTAGCCTTTGAGTTTGGGGAAAATGAGGTAAAGACATTCTCTCTCAGTGGAAGCAGTTCCACATACACCAGGATTGGTGAATTGACTTCAATACTCCCTTATTCCCTCATCTGGGAAACATCTACAGTAATGTGCAGAATGGCTCTCCCTGCTGTGTGCTTGGCCTTGACTTACATGATCACATTATTATAATAGGACAACATTCACTCCCATATTTTGGATTAGAAATCTGAGGCCCAAAAGCATTAAACTTTACACCACAGAGATGAGTGTGCAAGCATGCACACGTGCACGTGCTTGCACAAACACACACACCAATGACTCAAAGTCACATAGAGAACAAATCCACTAAAATAGTGTTAGTTGCAAGTAATTTGAAAGCTCAATAAATAATAAGGTAATTTATTAGCTGATATAACTAAACACTTCTGAAATAGTGTAGGCTTCAGGTTAGGATTGACCAAGGCATAGATTGATTTTTCTATAAGTCTCAGTTATATCCTCACACCTTTGCAGTTGCAAAAGGCACTTATATCACACTACTCATAGCATATTTTCTAGTATTGCTCAAAGCATCAGAAGAAAGCTTTTTTTCCAGGAGTTCCTAACAAATTTCTCCTTCATTCTTAACTGGTCCAAATTGGATCATATGTTTATTTTTAAACTAATAATTGTGGCCAAGGGATAGAATTGTGCTCTACATATCTAATCTCTAGAACCTAGTGGGGCATTCATTTCTCCAAAAGGATAATGGCTAAGGAATTAAGTATCAGAGTTAAATTAAAGGTATGGTTGAAAGAAGGAATGGGTAGTTGGGAGGTCAACCCGTGTGTCCACAACAGCAAATGTAGTTAATTTTGTGTTATTATTTAATTATTTTCACCCCTTCACTACCTCCGTGGGTGGAGTAAACCTTCTGACTCCCATTGAACCTGTGATTTACTCTTCCCTGACCTTGACTTTGAGCTTGGTCACATGACTTGTTTTGCCAAATGGAATGTTAGAATATATGACACAAACGCAGTCAGATCTATCCTCCTGTACTTCTGCCATCACCATATGACATAAACCAGGTAGCGGACTGACTGGTCCAAGAGGTGACAGACATGTGGAGCAAACTAGGACCTAATCAGTAGCTTGGAGGCAAGTTCAGGGAGGAGGCCCAGCCCGGATCACTCAGTTCCCAGGTGACCTGGGCCTATGAGCCAGAATGAATAGCTATTGCACTAAGCTGTTGAATTTCGGAGTGTTTTAGGATGTAGCATTATTGTAGCAAGAGCTTACTGAGATGTGTTATTTTCTTACGTGACAGAACAGACCATCATGCTATTTTTTCTCTTCTTGGCTGCAGCCTAGCCTGGGTCTCAGTTGAAAATGGAGGCTGCGACTTTATCCTCCATTTTCAGTCTCATGAAAACATCTGATCTAGTGAGTGGGCTTTTGAAAATCCTTCTAGAAAGCTCGCTCCCATTCACCTAGCACACCATGTTAGCTGGTCAGTTTCGTCAGGTGGATCCACACAGCTATTGTTGCCAAATCCTGCCGAGTGAAACCCTGCAGTATTGGAATGGCTGAACCTCACTCAGAAAGTCATGTGATTTCTGTATCAGAGGAATTTGAGAAACAGATGGTGAACACAGACGACAGCGCTGGTTGCACTGTGTGTATGGGGCAAAGGGGAAGGAGTGAACAGGGAGTGAGAAATAAGCAAATTCTGGAGGAGTGCTAAGGGGAAGGAGAATGGCTGAGAGCTGGTCTTCATTCTGAAAATACAACCATAGGTTGCAAGAAGTTGGGAAAGAAAAACACCTGACAAGCAGTTGCAGTGGGGAGGAGAAGAGACAAAATAAATGTGTTTTGTTTCTAAAGCAAGGAGGATTGTATGTATAAACAGTTATATTTTAATCATACCAGAAAAATAAGCAGCAAAATTAATCAATTCACCTGTGCCTGACCTTCAGGCAGGCGGGTGTGTTGCTTGGGGAAATATGCAAGATCAGAAGAGTTGATGATGGAACAAATGTACAGGAACCAGATTCAGACAAATAACACTGCACACCCCACATTCACCATGCCACCAGCGAGCACCCTGCTCCCCAGAAAACCCGTTTCATTTTGAAGGGGTTGGGGGCGATTTGTGTGGACGTCTCAGATGGCTGATCTCCTAATTCTATCATGAAATGTATTTCCCCTGGAGCTGGCATTTATAGCTGAATCCTGGCACAGCTCCTGAAATGTTGCATCTGCACCACTAAACTGAGGTTACTTGTAGTTCATTAATATGCAAGCAGGGCCGTGAAATCATTCCTGTTTCTGACAGGAGTTCTTACATGCCTTTCTGGAATGCTTCATTTCTGAAGTGGTCTGGCACCAAGACTTTCCTTGTCTTCTTTTAATCAGCTCCATCTTGTCACTACATAAAGAGTTACACACACACACACACACACACACACACACACACACACACACGCGCGCTTTCTGGAAATCTCAGGGAAGAGGCAGTACATCTTTCTTTCTCTGTCCTCTCTCATTTTTTTTTTTTGGCATCTCCCAGCCCTCTCCACAAACACATCAAAGTAAGAAGTGACACGCAGTGCCCTGGAGCTCTTAGCAACATGCTTTTAGGTTTGGAAAATTTCATTTTCTACCTTATGATGATTACATGAGGAGAGATGAAATGCTCGCTTTGAGGTTTATTGGAGAAAGAGATGTAATAAATGCCGTGGCTTCCCACTGAATGAAGCAAATCCATTCTGGCCATGTGGGGGATATTAAAAATTACATAGATGTGTGCATGCACACAGCCTGTGTGACTTCAGTGATGTTTGTGGTCCTCAGTGCTGAGAAAGGAGACCTTGGGTGGCTTCTTTCAGAAAATGCTGAATAAAGTTTTTCATTTTATTCAGCTCTCAATGTATTTGATTTTTAACGAAAAAGGGTTTCCACCCTGTTTGAGCTACAGTAATCCTCTTAAAACCAGTCCCCGACTCACACCAACACACACACACACACACACACACACACACACACAGAGAGAGAGAGAGAGAGAGAGAGAGAGAGAGAGAGAGAGAGAGAGAGAGAGAGAAGACTATAAGATTCACACAGACTAACATAGCTTGCAGACTTGCAGACTCCCTTAGCAGAAACCTACAAATGTGCCAGCCTGTTGAAGAATTGATACAGGTTCCTTTTCCGGAAAGTTAATTTTTCCAAATACTGCAGCAGTTCAGAGGACATTTGTGTTTTGTTCTGGTATCATGATTTTTTATGGTTTTTTTTTTTTTTTGGTCAATGTGTTTTTGTCTATGGAGCTTCTCTATTAGGAGATGAATAGAAAATGATAACCTCGTCTTGCCCAGAAAACAGAGCCAGCAAAGGTAGAGAAATGTCTTCATGGCATCAGCCCCATCCCACTTACTAGTAGTAGGAAAAGATGCTAGAAAGAAATCGAGCATTCACTGAATAAACCATTTCCCAGCACACGGGCTCCATTCAAAGCTCTCACATCACACATGCCACTCTTTGTTCAGCCACAGCTGGACCACACAGGTCGTGAGAGGCAGGATTTGCACACGCTTCACCCATTAGCTGTGGCAGGACACACGCCAGAGAGTCCAACCGCTCTCCAGGCCGGTCTTCAACGTCTCTTATCATATTAGTCATTTGGGTTTGGAGCAGAACTAGGAAGTTTTTGCTTGGGCTTCAGAAAGAAGAGGGATTCTGATCCTTTTTCATAAATAACCTAAGCCCCAGTTATTCAATAACAAGTAATTTTTTACACTCATTTTTAAAGGAATAAGAAATTGCTTTGATTGAATGTTTATTATGTGCCTTCAGATGGATTTCCTGCCCTTATTCTGATCAACTCTATATTTAAAGGAAGACGAAAACTTGTAAATATTTTTAAATGTCCAATTTTTTAAAGTTTTTTAGTTAAGCACCATACTCCCTTTGAGGCAGGTACTATTCTTATTTCTATTTTACAAAGGAAGAAAATACAGTCCCCGTCGGAGTCATACAATTCTTCCAAGGACATGCCTGGATGAAGGCAGTGGAGTTTCCAATCCTGGTCATCTGACCCCAGAGCCCATGCTGTCAGGCATGTGCTATATACTGCCTCCTGCTGGTGGGAGGTTCATGGAGTCCCAGGGTCCTTCTGTTCCCATCTTCAGCACAGACACTGAAATTTCAATCTACCAATTTATCCCCTCCATAGGTTGCAAGCCCTTGGAGTTTTCTTAAGCATTTGTTCTCCAATATCTGACACTTAAGAACTGTTTGTTGAACAAAATAAAAAATAAACTAATAAGCAAAGAGTGTCAGAGCATTTAAAGGCGATTGAGTGGAGAATATGTGTTTTTCTTTGGAGGGCCGGAATTAAGACTTTAGTTTGAAAATAAGAGATGGAAAGAGGCAGGGAGTTAGACTCAAGTGAGGGAAAGGAAAAAGATTTTATGTTGATTTGACTCCTTCTCAATGCATTCTGCCACCATTGTTGGAAAAGTCACTGTTAGTAGGGGAGAGAGGGGATAGAGAATGTGTCCATGCAGTTGGTGTGCTTATTGATCTTCCAAATAGAAAGGGCCATGAAATGGGGTATAGTTCTGTGTTTACTTCTCACTATCTGAGTGAGGAGTAAACTGGGGCAAGCTATTTACTTTCTTTGGTCTTCAGTTTGTTAGTCTACCAAGTGAGAAAACTGGTCTTAAGAGTCCCTTTAGCATTGTAGAGAAGTAGGGGCATATAATTTATACTAGAGGCCCAATGCACAAAATTGAGCAAATGGATCAGCCCTCCCAGTCTCAGCTGCCTTGGCTGCCTTGGCTCTTACAGCCCCAGCTGCCTCGCAGCCCCCACCCACTGGTCATTCTGGAAGGTTGTTCCAGAAGGTCTTTCTGCTGTCCAGTCTAATTAGCATAGTAACTCTTTATTATACAGGATTATAAAATGGTTGCAAGTGTTTTTGCAAATATGGCATGTGGATAACTGTTATTATTATCAATTATAAAAAATAATGTACCTTTGAATGTTTTCTATGAGCCAGGCTCTCTCTATGTATTTATTCCTGCCCATTTTTATGAAAGAAAAATTGTGGTTCCAAAAAACTCGTGTAATGAGCTCAGGCTCACATAGCTAATAGATGGCTATGCTGGGATTTGAATTCAGGTCAGTCTGTCTCTGAAGTCCTCACGAAGGCACATCGGGGATCCTATGCTACTACAATGTCCCTCAGAAAAAACTGCCATCGTTTTGTATAAAAAATCTCTAATGAGTACCCAACTCCCATGTGGATCCAGGCCTGCCCAGAGCTGACAGTCCCCGAGAGAAGCTCCTCAGGGGTCCCCTTGTACCATTAGAGAACACTGGGCCATGCTCCCCCTGACCTGCCTTCCCAGCAGCTGCCACACCTGCTGTTTGAGACCAGCAGCAGACTGAGCCAAAAGGAGCAAACTTTTCCCTAGAAACCAGCCCTTCCTGCTCCTCTCCTCACTAATTCAGGGAAACATCACATGACTTCACTGTCTCTAAGGCTGTCACTTGCCCATTCACTCACTACTTATTGGCAAAAATTTCTTCTGACTAGATGCCATCAGATCTTTTTTCTTCTCTGTCTACTCTCTTCCAAATTTAAAATTTGCTTCCATTATTCTATCAAAGACATCAATAGCAATTCAATACAAATCATAAAAGCTTTTAAACAAATCATTCTTTGGCTTTGATCATTACATTCTAAAGGTATTTAAATGAACTCTTTAAAGAATGCTAATAACCACAGTTTTTTATGAATAGTTAAATCTTCTGCACACACACACACACACACACACACATGTATATGTATGTAAATATACATCTATGTCTACATATAAGGACTTATAAATGCCATATGTACGCATGTATATACACCCATGTGGTAAGGTAAATGCCAATATCTGCATGTAGGTATATATCTTAATCACACATGCAGAAAAGTTTATCTTGTTTTTGGAGAGGTAGATTTTGGGGCAATCACTTGCTTATTTGCTCACAGATTGAATTCCCCACCCTTGTTCTGCCCTGCTGTGTTTTTAAAGGGAATGAAAACGTATAAATATTTTAGGTATTTATCTTTTAAATAGTTAAAATACTCATTTGTGCCAAACTGTTACAGTTGTTGGGCCTAGGACAACAATAAAAAACTAACTAGGGGCCTAGTCTTGGGATAAGAGGTTAAAATGAGCTTAACCACATTTTCTAAGATATCCACAGCTGACCCTGTTACATTTACCTTCAGAGTACAGGCTACTTAAGCTTGTATTTACTAGATAAGTTGAGAAGGATAACCAACTTATAGAACAGAATAGAGCTTGCATTACACAGGGTCCAGTCAGGCAAACAGAACCCACACCAGGTTATTCAATAATAGGTATTTAATATCAGCAAGTGTTTTACAAAGATGTTTAAAAAGTCAAAGGAGCAAACAGTGAGCAATGGAGAAGTAAAAGCTCTAAGAGTTCAACAATGTGTGACATGCAAACTGGTTAAAGCCTAAAAACAAAGAATACCCAAGTTCAACCATTAGCCTGAGCTTTGAGATGAGTAAACATTAACATTAATCGGGAATTTCCTGGATGGGCAAAGAGAGGAGCCCACCAGTGGAAGATGGTCACAGGTAGCTGGGGCCAACAGGAAGGATGACCCAGTGGTTGTGGAGCTGTGGAAGGGACCCAGGCATGGCCACTAGAAGCAGAGAGAGAGAGGGGGGAGGAAATGCCTTAGCTTCTCCTTGCCTTTCATTCTCCAATCACTGACTAGAACCTAGCATTGAACAAACCAAAAAATTAAATTAAATTAAAAAATCAAGGAGTCCCTAGAACCATATTTTGCCAGGGTCAGCACTCTGAAATATAGAGCAGGGATGGCAAGTTGAGGGAAAGTAGCCAAGCACAAATGGAAAAATACTGACCCTAATTTCATTGCTCAAAAACTAATTAAGAACTTTTTTAAATAATTGAAATATATATCTAGGTGTAGATATTTACACAAAAAGATATATATATAAAGCTAATATGGAAAGTGACTCCTCAGGAGTTCAACCAGGAGTTCGATTGCTCGCTATGATGTGTGCTGACCACCAGGGAGTGGCACAGAATGAAGAGGTCCTGGCCGGCAGCCAGGAAAGGAAGGCTCTGATTGGCCCTAAACACCAGCCAGGCCTAGGGACTCTACCCGAGCACAAATTGCATGCACTGGGCTTCTAGTCTATACTAATAAAAGAGAAAGATGCAAATTGACTGTACCTTCATGATGCCCACCAGCTAATCAGGCGGGAATATGCAAATTAGGACAGAGATGGTACAGCCCTGCTGCCCAGCTGCTCCAAGCACATAGTGGCTGGGTGGGGCAGGACTCCTGCTATGAGAAGGAGGGTGGGTGGTGAAGGGATCACAGGAGTGGCACTCCAACCACAGTGAAGATGAAGACAGCAGACTTCTGCCAGCGTCTGCAGCAAAGACAAAGATGGCAGACTCTGGCCAGAGTGAAGGCAGAAGGTAGTGGCCAGAGCAAAGGCCTAGGTCCCAGATGCTGGAGGAAAACTGGTGCCAGAAGCCAGGAGAAGGAAGGCCTATTGCATGAATTTTTGTGCAGTGGGCCTCTAATATATATATAAAAGCATTAAATCTATTTACATATATAGATTGTTGGTCCATAGGGCTCTCAGTGCCTTCCCTCAAAAGGAAGAATTTTGAATTCAGGATTCTGCAGGTATGTGACTTGCTTGATCAATGAAATATGAGCAGAAATAATATGTGCTGTGTCTGAGCAGAAGCCATCAGAGCCATCCCATGGCTCCATTATGTTTTCTTCTATGCCATGAAATATGTAATGTCGCAGATTGGATAATGGGACCAAATTTTGTATTATCCAAGATGGAACGCTGCATTCATTCCACTTTTTTCAAACACAACTGAACCCACTGTTTTAAATTAAGCTGTGCTTTAGCTGATGTCTGGAGTTTGAAGGAAAACATTGTGACTTAAAAATATAACTAACATCCTATGTAAGTGTATCCTTTTTCTCAACTTTTCAGGCACTTGATGGACATAGACAAATAGAGGGACACAAACAAACAAACAAAATGGTACATGGGAATTTCTTAGAAGTACTCTTAAAAGAAGAAAGATTGAAAAGAACATATCTGGTCATGTGACCCCCTTGCTTCTAAATCTCCACTGGCTCCCTTTTTTATACACTCTTCTTAGAAGATTTTAGAAAAGCAGACTCCTTTCTGGATATTAATTTTGTGTTCTGCTATTTTACAGAATTCATTTCTCAGTTCTAGTAATTTTTTGGTAGAGTCTTTAGGGTTCCTGTATATATAGTAGCACATCATCTGCCAATAGTGACAGGTTTAATTTCTAATTTAGATACTTTTATTTCTTCTTGTTGTCTTATTGCTGAGGCTGGAACTTCCTGTACTATGTTGAGTAAGAGGAGTGAAAGCAGATATCCCTTTGTCTTGTTCCTGTTCTTAAGGAAAAAGCTTTTAGCTTTTGTCCATTGAGTTTGAAGGTGGCTGTGGGTTTGTCACATATGGCCTTTATTTTGTTAAGATGTGATCCCATTATTTCCACTTTGATAAGAACTTTTATCATAAATAGATGCTGGGTTTTATCAAATGCTTCAACTATTGATATGATCATGTAATTTTTATCCTTCATTTTGTTCATGTGGTATATCACTTTTATTGCTTTGTGAATATTGCAAACTAACTTTACATCTTCAGAATGAATCCCACTTGATCATGATGTATGATCTTCTTAATATACTGTTCTGGTTTGCTAATATTTTGTTGAAAATGTTAATATCTATGTTCACAGGATAGATATCCTATATAATAAAAGCCTAATATGCTAAGTGTCTAGTCGTCTGTTCATCAATCAAAGTGTAATATGCTAATGATGTGCTAAGGCCACTCAACCACTTGTTATGACATGCACTGGCCACCAGGAGGCAGGCAGTCAACTGGTAGACCAGTCGCTATGATGTGCACTGACCATCAGGGGGCAGACAGTTGACCAGTCGACCAGTTGCTATGATGTACAGATGCTCCAACCAGTAGTTTAGCTGGACTGAATCAGGACTGAAAGAGACAGGTCAAACATGCCCTGGAGTCCTCCCACAGTCTCTCCCTGGCTAGCCAACATCCCACATCCCTCCCAGGCCCCAGTCATGCACCAGTGAGGTCCCTTGGCCTGGCTTGCACTCTCTTGTAATCTGGGACCCCTCAGGGAATTTCCGAGAGCTGGTTTCAGCCCAATCCTGTAAGGCAGGCTGAGGAACCCCACTAGTGCACCAATTTGTGCACCGGGCCCCTAGTTGGTCTATAATTTTCTTTGTTTGTAGTAGCTTTATCTGATTTTGGAATTAGTATAATGCTGGCCTTGTAAAAAGAGCTTAGGAGTTTTCCCTCCTCTTGAAATTTTTGGAATAGTTTTAGGATTGGTGTTAGTTTTTCTTTGAATGTTTGGTAAATTTTGCCTGAGAAGCCATTCAATTAAGACTTCTGTTTATTGGGAGCTTTTTGATTACTGCTTTGATTTGATTAATTATAATTGGTCTATTCAGAATTTCTGATTCTTTCTGATTAAGTTTTAGAAGGTTGTATATTTCTATAAATTTATCCATTTCACCCAGGTTATTCAATTTGTTGACATATAGTTGTTTATAATATTTTCGTACAGTCCTTTGTGTTTCTGTGGCCTATTGCTACTTCATTTTTTATTGTATTTATTGGGGTCATCTCTCTTTTTTTTTTCTTGACAAGTCTGGTTAAAGGTTTGTCAGACTTGGTATTTTTTTGTTTGTTTGCTTGTTTGTTTGTTTTCAAAGAACTAGTTCTTGGTTTCATTGATTCTTTGTGTGTTTTTTTCTAATCTCTAGCTCATTTATTTCTACTCAAATTTTTATTATTTTTTCCTTTTTATTTACTCTGGGCATTGTTCAGTATTGTTGTTGTTCTTTCCAGTGTAGTATTAGATTGTTTAAGTTTTTTCTTGTTTCTTGAGATAGGCCTGTAATGCTATGAATTTTCCTCTTGGGACTGCTTTCACTATGTCCCATAGATTTGGGGGTTGTTGTGTATTCATTTTCATTGTATTCAGAGAACTTCAGATTTTGTTCCTGATCTCATTTGTAACCCATTCATTGTTTAATCTTGTGCTATTTAGCTTCCATGTGTTTGATTGCTTTTGAGGGTTTTTGTTTTTTTTGTAATTGATTCCTAGTTTCATACCATTGTGGTCAGAGAAGATGCTTGGTATAACTTCAGTCCTTTTTAATTTATTAAGGCTCATCTTGTGTCCTAGTATGTGGCCTATCTTAGAGAATGTCCCATATATAATTGAAAAGAATGTACATTCTGCTGCTTTTGGATGAAATGTTCTGTAAATATCAATTAAATCCATCCTGTTCAGTGTGTCATTTAAAGTCTCTGTTGCCTTGTTAATTTTTTGTCTGAAAGATTTTTCCATTGATTTCAGTGAGATGTTAAAATCCCCAACTATGACTGTATTGCTATCAATCTTTCCCTTAATTTTTTCTTTATATATTTATGTGCTCCTATGTTGGGAACATGTATGTTCACAAAGATGAACATATTATCCTCTTATTGGACCGATACCTTTATTATTGTGTAACTAGAGCCCGGTGCACGAAATTCATGCACTCAAGAGGTCCCTCAGCCTGGCCTGTGCTCTCTCACCATCTGGGAGCCCTCAGGGTATAACTGAATGCCAGCTTAGGCCCATTTCTTGTGGGCCTAAGCCATCAGTCAGACATCCTTAGTGCTACCGCAGAGGCAGGAGAGGCCCTCACCACTGCCTCTGCATGGGCCAGCCATGAGTCCGGCTTCTGGCTGAGTGGTGCTCCCCCTGTGGGAGCACACTGATTGCCAGGGGACAGCTCCTATATTGAGCATCTGCCCCCTGATGGTCAGTGCACATCATAGTGATCAGTCATTCCACCATTTAGTTGATTTGCATATTAGCCTTTTATTATATAGGACTAGAGGTCCAGTGCATGAAATTTGTGCCCGGGGGGTGGTGGTCCCTCAGCCCAGCCTGCACCCTCTCTAATCTGGGATCCCTCAAGGGATGTCCAACTGCCCGTGTAGGCCTGATCCCATTGGAAATCCCTCTCACAATCCAGGACTGCTCACCTGCCTGCCTTCCTGATTGTCCCTAACTGCTTCTGCCTGCCAGCCTGATCATCCCCTAACCACTCCTCTGCCAGCCTGTTTGCCTCTTACTGCCCTCCCCTGCAGGCCTGGTACCCCCAATTGCTCTCCCCTGCAGGCCTGGGTCCTCCACAACTGCCCTCCCCTGCAGGCTTGTTTTCTCCCAACTGCCCTCCCCTGCTGGCCATCTTGAGGCAGCCATCCTGTGTCCACATGGAGGCAGTCATCTTGTGTGTTGAAGTGATGGTCAATCTACATGTTATTCCTTTATTAGATAGGATAGAGGCCTGGTGCACTAGAAGTGGGGGCCAGCTGGCTTGGCCTGAAGGGTGCCTTGGATCAGAGTAGGGGGTTCTTTTGGGGTGTGGGGCAGCCTTGGTGAGGGTCCTCTGGTGGTTCGCAGGCCAGACACACACACCCCCTAGTGACCCAAGCATAGGCCCTGATATCTGGGATTTATGTATCTTCTACAATTGAAACTTTGAGGTTTGGAGCAAAGGTAGGCCTGCTCACTCTGTGGCTGCTGCCATTTCTGTTGGGATTCTGTAATTGAGACTTTGTAGCCTTAAGTGGAGGCCTAAGCCTGCAAGGGCAGGCAGAAAGCGTGGCTTCCTCCATTCCCAGAGATAGCCAAGCCCCCTCCTACTCTCCATGGCCACAGCCATCTTGATTGGGTTTATTTGCATATTAACTCCTGATTGGGTGGTGGCTGTGGCTTGTGGGTATAGTGGAGGTATGGTCATTTTGCATATTGCTCTTTTACTAGATAGGAGGATATTCTTTTTTGTTTCTTGTTATGGCATTTGTTTTATTCTATTTTATCTGTTATAAGTATTGCTACTTTTAAACACCAAAAATGAAGTATAAGAAAGAGAGTTAAGAAGACACTCACATTTACTATTGTAACAAAAAAAATAATAATAATAAGGTACTTAGAGATAAATTTAATCATTGAGGTAAAATACCAGTATTTGGAAAATTATAGGACACTGAAGAAAGAAATTGAGGAAGATACAACTAAGTTTATACTGTGTTCATGGGTAGGAAGAATTTACGTCATAAAAATGTCTATACTACCTAAAGCAATCTATATGTTCAATGCAATTCCTATTAAAATATCAATGTCATATCTCATAGAATTAGAACAAATACTCCAAAAATTTATATGGAACCACAAAAAGCCTCAAATAGCCTCAGCAATCTTGAGAAATAAGAACAAAGTTAGAGGTATCAAACTATACTACCAGCCATGTAATCAAAACAGTATGGTACTGGCATAAGAACAGACATATAGATCAATGGATCAGGATAGAGAGCTCAGAAATAAACCCATACCTTTATGAGCAATTAATATTTAACAAAGGAGGGAAGGCCATATAAGACAGTTTATTCAATAAATGGTATTGGGAAAGTTGGACAGATATATGCAAAAAAATGAAAGTAGACCACCTTCTTATATCATAAACAAGAATAATTCAGAATGAATAAATACTTAAATGTTAGACTCAAAACCATAAAAATTCTAAAGAAAATCATAGGCAATAAAATCTCAGACATTTCTCATAGCATTGTTTTTGCTGATATATCTCCCTAAGCAGGGGAGAAAAAAAAATGGGACTACATCAAATGAAAATGCTTTTTTACAGAAAAAAAATCAGCAAAATTAAAAGGCAACCACTGAATGGGAGAACATTTTTGTCAATGATATATCTGATAAGGGGTTAATATACAAAATATTTTTTAAAAGTATGCAGTTCAACACCAAGAAAATAAACAAAGGAATTTAAAAATAAGAAAAGGATCTAAATAGACTTCTCCAAAGAAGACATACAAATGGCCAGTAGACATATGAAAAGATGTTCATCGTCATTAAACATCAGAGAAATGCAAATTAAAACCACAATTAAATAGCACTTTACACCTTTCAGAATGGCTATTATCAACAAACAACAAGTACTGGTAAGGAGGTGGAAAAAGGAAACCGTAGTGTACTCTTGGTAGGAATGCAGACTGGTTGTAGTCACTGTGGAAAAGAGTAAGGAGTTCCCTCAAAAAATTAAAAATGCAACTGCCTTATGACCCAGAGATTCTACTTTGGGGAATATATCTGAAGAAACCTGAACCATTAATTTGAAATAATATGTGCATCCGTGTTCGTTGCAGTGTTATTCACAATAGCCAAGCTCTAGAAACACCCTTAGTGCCCATTGTAGATAAGTAGATAAAAAAGCTCTAATATAAAATGGAATACTACTTGGCTATAAAAAAGAAGGAAATCTTACCTTTTGTGATAGCATGAATGGACCCGGAGAGTATTATGCTACATGAAATAAGCCAGTCAGAGAAAGGCAAATACCATATGATAAAACTTATATGTGAAATCTAGTGAACAAAATAATTTAAACAACAAAATAAAAACAGAAACATAGATACAGGGAACAGTCTGACAGGTGTCAGAGGGGAGGAGAGTTGGGATGGGGAGAACTGGGTGAAAAATGGTGAAGGGATTATATTATATATAACACAGAGACACAGACAACAAACAGTATGATGATAGCTAGAGGGAAAGAGGGTGGGGGCAGTGCAAAAGGGCCAATTAGGGATAAATGAGGACAGAAAGAGACTTTACTTTGGGCGATGGATGCACGTTGCCGCATGTAGATGATGTTTTGTTGATTTATACCCTTGAAACCTATATGGTTTTGTTAATTAATACCACCCCAATACTCAATAAGAAAAAGCAGATTGTTTTGCTTGGCATAAAATCTAACCCCAATTTTTCTGTCTAGCTGTTTCTGTCCAATGCACCATATATTATTACTGAAGCTTAACTTTTCACTATTACTAAGCTGTTGATGCTGAGTTACATGTCTTTTACATGTTACTCCCTCTAATCCTAGAGTTTCCTCATCAACCCTGCTTCTTTATGCTCCTTTTGGCAAAATCCTACTCATAGTTCAAGTTCAGGTCCAGATATCTCCTTCTCTGTGGAGTCTTCCTGAAGGAGCCTTCCCCATGTTGCTCACTGCAGTGCTCACCACACTCCACGGGCATGACTATCTCCTCTTCCGGACTATAGCATCCTTAGAACCACATCATCTTCATCTTTCTATGTCATAATCTATTACAGAGTTCAGTAGTTTAGTGTATTACAGGTCTTCACTATATATCTATTGAGTGAGTAAACAAGTGAGTGAAGAATTTCCCTGTTTACTTTCACATGCTATTCAGAAATCATGGGAATCCCTGGAATCTATTGAGAATTCCAGACACTCCAGTATTAAATTCCAGATACTTACCTATTCTAATTATAGATATAATACTTTATGATACAATGTATAGCTGAGTTTGATGTATTTCATGTAGAGTACTTAGCCAGTTAAATTTAGAGCTAGAAAGAATTTGAGACAAGACAGCCCTTTCAGAGAAAAGGGTATATTGGATGGAAAGAAGTTAAGGAGTCAGAGATCCCAAAACCAACCTAGTGTTCTTTTTGTTCTGCTGTACTTGATTATGTGACTAGTCACATAAAAGGAACTGTAAAGAGAAAATAAAACATGTAGAAAATAAACATATTTGATGATAAATAAATGCAAATTCAGTTTCACTTGTAAACGTTTATACCTGCTAAATTTTAACAAAATTTGGTCCAAGGCTGAAGTGAAATTAGATCTTTATATATTTCTAAAAGCATGTAAATTGGTAAAATCTTTTTGCAAAGTAATAAGAAAATACAGAACAAGAATCATAACATTCACACTGTTTTGACTCTGTATGTGAAGCACTAGGAATTAATTCTATGAAATATTTTAGCACTACTAAAAAACTGTTTGTATGAAAGTATTTATTGCAAGTGCTGCTTAGTGCAGTGATCGGCAAACTCATTAGTCAACAGAGCCAAATATCAACAGTACAACGACTGAAATTTCTTTTGAGAGCCAAAATTTTTAAACTTAAACTTCCTCTAATGCCACTTCTTCAAAACAGACTTGCCCAGGCCGTGGTATTTTGTGGAAGAGCCACGCTCAAGGGGCCAAAGAGTCGCATGTGACTCCCAAGCCGCAGTTCGCCAACCACTGCTCTAGTGAAAGCAATCACAGTACCCAACAAAATGGGATGGCATGTTAAAACAGTGGAAAAAATTTGTTGTCATCAAATATAATTATGCAGCCTAAATATAAACATGGAAAATATATAATATGAATTAGATGTAGTAGAAATCAAAATAATTTGTGTATTATGATATAAACTATAAAAACACTTTTACTGAAAGGCATTGGAAAGCAATTATTAAGAATTGTGATGCAGTAGGATTATGGTTTTTTTATTCTTATCAACATTTTTATTTTTGCTATGACATATTTTCTCTAATAATAACAGGTGGAAAGTAAATACATTCACCACAGGGAATTGGAGGGGTACAAAGGGACTCAATAAAGCAGACAAATCACATGTGCTTTTGTCCCCAAGTACCCCTTACCCTGAAATGGTATGAATGGGAAGCGAGGTCAAGAAGTATGTCGTCTGCGGTACATCTGTTTAATTTGTAGGAAACAGAAGATGAGGGAAAACTTACTGATGAAGTTTCACTTGATTTTGCTAAGGAGAAAGAGTGTGATTTGACTGAAGCTGCCTTCATATCTAAGTGAGAACACTGATTTTCTTCGCTTTTTGCTGTCGGATCATCAAGTCAACTATTCGTCAGGAAACCACTGGTCTTTCGAAACTTATTTACTTCATTGAATGCTCATAACAGTGTGGTGATGTGACTACAATAAGACTTTTTTTTATTTGAGAAGGGCAGATTCTGGGGCCTGCTTGCAAAATCTCTTTCTATTGAGTCACACCCTAGGCCAATGGATACACTGACAGATGTGGGTTCTCACTGCCTGAGACAGCGGTAAAAGAAACCGGATCACTTGCCTACCTGCTACAGGTGGAGCAGTCTATTAGGCACTTTACATGTTATCTCATTAAGTCATAACATGAGATGGGTACATAGCATAGCCCCCATTGCAACTCCAAAGCTCAAATCACAAGGCCACAGGTCACTTAGGTGTTCCTAAGCTAAACCTGAAGTCTTGGGAGGCCTCAGGACTTCCCTGGCACTTGGACTGCTTTGCAGTTATTCTCCAAGGAGGAGCAATTGACATTTAGGGACAGAGTGCTTCTGGGTGCAGCACTGTCTGGCAGATTGTAAAAGCTTTGACACTGGTCACAGGCTACGACAACCACAAATGCCCCACACTTCCAAGTGCTCTCTGAGGTGCGGGTGGGTGGGTGCCGCCTCCACTTGAGAAGCATTAAGCTATTCATACTCATTCCACCAATAAATGTTTATCAAGTGTCTTCCTCATGCCAGGCACTCTGCTGGCACAGGAAGCATTCAGGGGGGAAGTATGACATTTAAAGTGGTGCCATAAAATGTGACAAATGCAGCAGACCAGCGTGCTGTGAACGCAGAGAGGAAACTGTGTCTAACTGCCTAGGGCATCCAGGCCAATCTTGGTGACCTGTCACCATGGAGTGACTCCACGAGAGTTTTAGATTTGCTATTTGTTCAAAGACCATTCACATGCCCTATCTGAATCTTACTTATTATTTTACTCCAGCATCTGTGCTAATTCCCACTAAGAATTAATTGCTTTTTATGGAAAATGAAAACCACAGTAATATCTGTCCTTCCTACCTCACAGCGTCGATTTGGGAGAAAGCACTGCTATGCATGTTGGGTAATGTAGCAGGAATTCGAGTCTGGGCCCAATTTGTGTTCTCAGCTGGGGATCAGGCATGTCTGGAACTGTCTGATGACTTGGTGGAACCGGCAGCCTACTGGCCTCTATTTGAAAGAATTTGGTTTCCCTGGATTCTCATCTGAGCCCTGTGGAGAGAGAGGTCGTTTGCAGAGTTTAAAGAGACTGTTGTCACAAGTGTTCTGGGAGATGAAAAGGCTCAAGCCTTTCTGGGTACCCAGAAAACAAAGTGAGGCCCAGAACTGGGAGCTGGGGAAGGTTGGGGTACGGCAGGAAAGCCTCTCTCCATGTCTGCCCTACGCAGCAGGTCTTAGGTCCTGGAGGACTGCTGAGTCTCCCGTTCTGCAGGGGCCCTTTGTGCAGATGTTGGGCCCCTCGTGGCAGCAGTAACCGTGAGGACATGATCACCTCTGAAAGCTTCCCAGGAAGGAAACTTCAGCCAGGAGGGCCAGGAGGGAAACATTAAAAGGCAACTGACAGGTAAACAGGCGAGATAACCCTACACACCCTCAGAATACTCACTGAGATTTGACTCCCAGAGAGGGTATTTATTAGCTAATGAAATGTGATTTATTGCTGTTAATGTGGCCAAAGTAGTCCCCACAGGCTAGGAAAACTTGGGTTGCTGCTCTTTGTTACAGTACTAACATAGGGCACACTGGCAACAGGAGAGAAGATAGCTAGCTGTCCAAAGGCCAGCTCCCAGCATACATCGCCTGCCTTCGCAGGCCCATGACAGGGAGGCACTGAGGTGAAAGCTACCGCCATGGAAACCTGGGTTTAGAATTGCCTTCCTCCCAATGGACAGGGTACTGGAGAGAGCAGTTTCCCCCGAAACCACCTCACTCTTAGCAAAAGCAAAATGACTCTTTAGGAATTTCCTAAAAGTGATGGTATCTAGGAATTAGTACTAGAATCTGAATTTCATGTGCATTCATGAACCAGTGTCTCATGATACTAAGGGTGGTGGCACTACATCTCACCTCTAGAAACTTCCCAGGTCAAACAGCTCTTCACTATGTAGGTGACTGAAAAATATCCCCTTTTCCTATAATGAACTTGATTTTCGGATTGTGGCAGTTCTTATTTTCACAAGACAGTTACTATATCTCCCATCCTGCATGCTCCTCTTACAGCGTGACCCTGACGATCCTTCCACTGAATGCAGGGTTTCTGATCTCTCCCTGAGTGTCTGGGTGAATCTCTGTGACTGTCTTAGATATAGAGTGCTGTGGAAATGGAGCTCTGTGACTTTGAGGCTAAAGCATCACACCTCCATGCACTTCCGCCCTGCTGTCTTGGAGCCCGTGCCTATGCACTGAAGAAACTCAAGGCGGTGCGGAGAGGCCCCTGTGGAGAGAAACCAAGGCTCCAGCCCCCATCCAGCTGAGCTTCCAGACAATGGCCGGCACTGACCAGCCAGCCATGTGTGTGAGGAACCCTGAAAGTGGATCCTGAAACTTTGGTTGCAATCATTTCTTCATATTGCAGACATACTGTTGTAGCTTTATCCTGGCTGTTCATGATTAGGTCCATCTTTGGTCTACACCATTTTGTTTTATTACAAAATTAGAGGCCCTGTGCACAAAATCCGTGCATGGGAGAAGGGGTTGTCCCTCAGCCCAGCCTGCACCCTCTTCAATCTGGAATGCCTCGAGGGATGTCCGACTGCCCGTTTAGGCCCAATCCCACTGGCCCTAGATGACCAGTCAGACATCCCTCTCACAATCTAACTGCTCACCTGCCTGCCTTCCTGATTGCCCCTAACCACTTCTGCCTGCCAGCCTGATCACCCCCTAACTGCTCTCCTGCCAGCCTATTTGCCCCTAACTGCCCTCCCCTGCAGGCCAGGTCACCCCTAACTGTCCTCCCCTGAAGCCCTGGTATCCCCCAACTGCTCTCCCTGCAGGTCTGGTAACACCTAACTGCCCTCCCCTGCAGGCTTGATAGCCCTCAACTGCCCTTCCTTGCAGGCCTGGTCCCTCCCAACTGCCTTCCCCTGCTGGCCATCTTGTGGTGGCTATCTTATATACACATGGAGGCAGGATCTTTGACCACATGGGGGCAGCCCTCTTGTGTGTTGGAGTGATGGTCAATCTGCAAATTACTCTTTTATTAGATAGAATAGAGGCCTGGAGCATGGGTGGGGGCCAGCTGGTTTGCCCTGAAGGGTGTCCTGGATCAGGATATGGGTTCCCTTGGGACATGGGGTGGCCTGGGAGAGAGGCCTTTGGTGGTTTGCAGGCCAGCCATGCCCCCAGCAACCCGAGCAGAGGCCCTGGGATCTGAAATTTATTGAAACTAAATTGAAACTTTGTAGCCTTGAGTGGAGCCAAGCCTTCTGCTTGCTCCATGGCGGCAGCCATTTTTATTGCGATTTATGTATCTTCTATAATTGAAACTTTGTATCCTGGAGTGGAGGCCTAGGCAGGCCAGGGCTGCAGAAACTTGGCTTCCTCCATCACCAACCCTAGCTTACTGCCTCTCTTCAGCTCTGTGGCTGCCACCATTTCTGTTGGTATTCTATAATCGAAACTTTTTAGCCTCGTGTGGAGGCCTGAGCAGCAAGGGCAGGCAGAAAGCTTGGCTTCCTCCCTCTTGCTCTCTGTGGCTGCAGCCATCTTGGTTGGGTTTATTTGCATATTCACTCCTGATTGGCTGGTGGGTATGACTGGTGGGTGTGACAGCGGTATGGTCAATTTGCATATTACTCTTTTATTAGATAAAATTCATGCAAGGCGAGGTCCCTCAGCCTGGTCTGCGCCCTCTTGCAATCCAGGACCCCTCGCTGCTAACCTTACCATTTGGCTCGCTGCTCCTTATTGCCACCTGCTCACTCCTTACCACCCACCTGCTCACTCCTTGCCACTTGAATCACTATTCCTTGTCACTGCTGTGGAGGAAGAAGAGGCTCCTGCCACCCCTACTGTGCTTACCAGCCATGAGCCTGACTTCTAGCTGAGTGGTGCTCCCACTGGGACCACACTGATCACCAGAGGGCAGCTCTTGCATTGAGCATCTGCTCCCTAGTGGCCAGTGCATGTGATAGCGACCAGTCATTTTAGTCATTCCACTGTAACAGTTGCTGGGCTTTTATACATATAGACTAGTGACCCAGTGCATGGCTTCCTGCACATTGAAAGAAAATTAATTAGAAGATGGCCAGTGGGGCAGGACTGGGCGAGATGGGCCAGACATACTCTGGAACCAACTTCCCATGGTCCCTCCCCAGTATCTGCAGAGTGAGCAGGATCCCTCCAGCAAGTAGGGACTCTTAGTCTGGCCTACAGGGATCAGGCCTAAACTGGTTCTCCAACACCCCCCACCCCCCCCCCAGAGGTTCTGGAGTGCAAAAAGGCACTCTGCAAAGTTGCTGTCTTACAGGGTGTGGAATTCAAATGCAAGTGTACAGTAAACCAGACTTAAGGCCAATAGTACCCCAGCAACAACATAACCCACGGCTGAAGGTGGAATTGCAGTCCCTCGAGGAATTGGGCTCCTTCCTCTCTGGTTTCAGGATGTGTCTCCTAAAAGCTACCACTGCCACATCACTGCAGCTCAGCAGGTCCTGCGTTGAGTGTCTGCCCCCTGGAGGTCAGTGCACTTTATAGTTATCAGTCAGATGGTTGGACAGTTAGCATATTAGCCTTTTAGATAGATAGATAGATAGATAGATAGATAGATAGATAGAATGATTTTCTTTCTAAATCCTATCATTTTATGCTTTGGAATTTATTTGATCACAAATTATTAAATTTTGTTAATGGTGGCCCTTCCTGAGGGAAAAGAGCAGAATTTGAGAAACACAAGACATCACTTAGATGCTCATATTCTGAACACTTCTAAAATTATCAAATACGTAAAGAGTTCAGCTTCTCTCTAAAGGTACCACACCTTAGGACTAGAAAATGGTCTTTTGTGTTGGCCTGTTGTGTTGTGATGGGCGATGGAAAGAAGGGGGTGGGAATTTTCATAATTCACCCAAGTTCCCTTCACCTCATTTTATATCATCAGAAAGATATGTCCTTGTCTTACACTCATTTAAAACAAGCTCACCTCAATCATGTCCCCAATTTTAACTTTGTGAAGTAGGGAATAAAAAGGAAAGGTCTCCTGTTACACTAATTTTACTTATTCTCACCTCATTTCAAAACCACGTGACTCTTCCTGCTGCATTTCCACCAGCCATTTTCTTCTGCAACCTGTAGGTTTCCTGCAGAGAGAGGACAATGGGCAAGTTAAGTGAGAGAGCTGATTTTTAAGGCTTTTCTCCTTTTGCTCTAATTTACAGAAAATCATGGGAAGACAAGCAAAACCCCACATCACTGAAAGATTTGTTGTGATGTGAGAGGGAAATGAATAGACAGACTATATTTTATATTAGTAAAACCAAATATATTTGATGGCAATAGTTTGTTTGTGCCTTGAATATTATTAGTAAAAAGGCCTTTTTTAACTGAAAGAATATGTGTTTTTATTTCAGAGTAGTGGCCCAGAACACAGATTCGTGCACTTTGAAAGGAAATTAATTAGAAGAAATATTTTAATATCACTGTTCACCATTTGTCTATAATAGAAGTGTCAACCAGATTCACAATCGACAATGACAGATCGAAACACACCCATGTGATTGGCTCCAGCAAGAGCTTTATATGTATCACACATGTCAACTTAGCCTTTTATATATTTAATAGTGGCCCAGTGGACAAAATTTATGCACGGAGTGGGGGATTCCCTCAGCCCAGGCTGTACTCTCTCCAATCAGGGACCCCTTCGGGGATGTCTGACTGTTGGCAGTCAGATGTCTGACTGTCGGCAGTTGGACATCCCTCTCGCAATCTAGGACCACTGGCTCTTAACTGCTCACTGGTCTGCCTGCCTAATCACCCCTAACCACCTCTGCCTGCCTGATCACCTCTAACCACCTCTGCCTGCCTGCCTGATTGCCCCTAACTGCTCCCCTACCAGCCTGACCGCCCCTAAGTGCTTCCCTGCTGGCCTAATTGCCCCTAACTGCCTCTGCCTTATCCCACACCTGAGACCCAGGCTTCTCTCTCTCTGGACAGCTATAGGCACCCTGGACCTGGGCCAGCTTCACTCAGGCCACCTTCAGCCACAGGCAGCCACAGGCAGCCGCAGGTACCCAGGACCACAGGGCATGTAGCTTGTCCCTATCCTGGGCCACAGGCGCAGGTGCAGCTGCTGGTGCCCAGGACTGTGAGGCAGGCAGCTTGTCCCTCTCCTGGGCCAAAGAGGCAGGCATAGCTGTTGGCATCCAGGACTGTGGAGTGGGTGGCTTGTTTCTCTTCCAGTCCATAGCCTGTCTGGTCCCCATTCCTCTCTCCCCAGTGTTGAGTGTCTGAGCCATTGTAGCACGATGGCATGAAGGTGTGATGACTATTTGCATATTAGCTCTTCATTATATAGGATTTTAACTTGTCACAGTATATCTTCAACTGGATATTTTAACCACTTCACATCTTATATAGAAACTTCACTGTAACAAAATTTCATTTTTTCCCAGGCAATCTCTGTGCTATTGTTATCATGTATTTTACTTACACAGATGTTATAAAACTGACATTACATTATTATTTGTTTAAATAGCTAATTATCTTTAAATATATTTAAATGATAAGAAACCTCTATTATATTTTTTCCTATGCATATACTATCTTTGGTGTTTTTCATTTCTTGGTAAAGATCATTATTGTATCTGGCAAAATTTTATCTTTGCTTGCAGGACTTCTTTTAACATTTCTGACACTACAAATCTACTGGTGATTTAAAAAATTTCAATCTTTTATACATAAAAAATATTTTTAGCTATTTCTAAATATATTTTGACTATTTTAAACTATTTTAGAAATATTTTCACTCAGTCTAGAATTATAAATTGAGAGGATTTTTCCCCTTGTGATATTTTAATGATGTTGCTCTACTATCTCACTTACACTGTTTCTCATGAGAATATTTTGTAATCTTTATGTTTATTTCTGTGTATAGTGTGTCTCTTTGTGTCTCTTTTCTTCTGACTACAGCCCACCCAGCACCCAACCATCACAGGGCCCTGTGTTCAGGGCCCCGCCATAGCTGGCTAGCCCCACTCACAGCCCGGGCCAGCCTAACCCAGGGCCATGGCCCTGTGATTCCCTTGTGGGCATGGCTTATTGGGTATAGCGAAGGTATAGTCAATTTCCATATTACTCTTTTATTATATGGGACTAGAGCCCCGGTGTATGAAATTCATGCACGGGGGACAAGGGGTGCCCCTCGGCCCAACTTGCACCCTCTCCAATCTGGGAACCCTTCAGGGATGTCCAAATGCCCGTTTAGGCCCGATACCCATAGGAACAGGCCTAAACGGGCAGTCGGACATCCTTCTCACAATCCAGGACTGCTGGATCCAAACTGCTTGCCTGTCTGCCTCCCTGATTGCCTCTAACCACTTCTGCCTGCCAGCCTGAACACCCCCTAACCACTATCCTGCCAGCCTCATTGATGTCTAACTGTTCCCCTGCCAGTCTGCTTTCCCCCAAATTCCGCCCTCTGCCAGCCTGGTCACCCCTAACTGCCCTCCTCTGCTGGCCTGGTGACCCCGAACTGCCCTCCCCTGTTGGCCTGATTGCCCACAACTGCCCTCCCTTGCAGGCCTGGAACCTCCCAACAGTCCTCCCCTGTTGGCCATCTTGTGGTGGCCATCTTGTGTCCACACGGGGGCAGTCCTCTTGTGTGTTGGAGTGATGGTCCATCTGTGTATTACTCTTTTATTAGATAGGATAGGGGTCTGGTGCATGGGTGGGAGCCAATAGATTTGCCCTGAAGGGTGTCCTGGGTCAAGGTGGGCATTCCCTTGGGGCGTGGGGTGGCCTGGGTGAGGGGCCTGTGGTGGTTTGCAGGCTGACCATGCCCCCCAGTGACCCAAACGGAGGCCCTGGGATCTGGGATTAATTTATCTTCTACAATTGAAACTTTGTACCCTAGAGTGGAGCCAAGCCTTCTGCTCGCTCGGTGGAGACAGCCATTTCTATTTGGGTTTATTTAAATTCTATAATTGAAACTTTATAGCCTAGAGTGGAGGCCTAGGTGCTAGGGCTGCAGAAGTTTGGCTTCCTCCATCGCCCGGGCAACCCTAGCCTCTGCTCTCTCCAGCTCCATGGCTGCTGCCATTTCTGTTGGATTTATGTATCTTCTATAATTGTAAGTTTGTATCATTGAGTGGAGGCCTAGGCCTGCAAGGGCAGACGAGAAGCTTGGCTCCTCCGTTGCCAGGGAAACCCAAGCCTCCCTCCTGCTCTCAGTGGCCACAGACATCTTGGTTGGGGTTTATTTGCTCCTGATTGGCTTGTGGGCATGGTTTATGGGTGTAGCTTGATCAGAGGTACAATAAATTTCGCATATTACTTTTTTATTTTATAGGATAGAATAAACTTGCTTAATGAGAGACCTGCTTTCTGATGTAGCTAAACTTTTTCCAGTTCAGTGAAACACCCCAACTTCTCTTTCAGGTAATTATCAGCAACACAGCAGTAAATATCAATGAAAAGCAGATTATTATTGGAGATCATGCAGGCAGAACAAAGGGTGAAATGTTTAACTACAGCAGTGTTCGACTATATTCGGCACATTGAGAAAACCTGAAGTCATTTTCATGGTCCACCATTTCTTCTTTTCAGTCAAGTCAATTTTCTAAACTTTCTAAACCTCCATTTTCTGGCTAATGAAAGAAAAATAGGATTCCACCTGGTTTACTCTCTACCTACTCCAAGACTTCTGTGAGGATCAAATGAGATGAAGCATGGGAAAACGTTTCACAGACATTTTGTTAAGGTGTGAAATATTTGCACCTGACTATAAAGCAAGTTGTGTTCCCGGGCTGAAGATACTGCAAGGATGTTAGTCGTCACTAGGGAGAGGAAGCCAGGTGTTGCTATGTGACATCATTACCCGGCGCCCACAGCAACTGTTTTTGACCTGGGCTGGACTGGGCTCTGGGCTGCATTTTTCACCATGGGGTCTTGGCAGCGTCAGTTGCAATTTTGTGGTTGTCACTTTGGGGAAGTGACGGGGTCTGTGTCCCACTTGCAGCACCATTTCTCAGTAAATGTTCAGTGCACATCACAGCAGCTTCTGCATTGAGCATCTGCCCCCTGGTAGTCAGTGCACATCATATGACCAATTAGATGGTCAGACACTTAGCATTTAGCCTTTTATATATATATACTAGAGGCTCCGTGCACGAAATTCATGCATGGGGGCGTGTGTCCTGGGTCTGGGGGCAGTGTCCCTCAGCCCAGCCTGCACTCTCTCCAATCTGGGACCCCTCGAGGATGTCTGACTGCCTATTTAGGCCCAATCCCAGTAGCATCAGGTCTAAACAGGCAGTCACCCATCCCTCTCACAATCCAGGACTGCTGGCTCCCAACTGCTCATCTGCCTGCCTTCCTGATTGCCCCTAACTGCTTCTGCCTGCCAGCCTGATCACCCCCTAACCACTCCTCTGCCAGTCTGATAGATGCATAATTGCTCCCTTACCAGACTGTTTGCCCCTAAGTGTGCCCTCTCCTGCAGGCCTAGGTTCCCCCTACCCCCTGCCCCACCAACTGCCCTTCCCTATAGGCCCAGTCACTCCCAACTTCTCTCCTCTGTCAGCCTGGTCATCCCTAGCTAACCTTCCCTGGCAGACTTGATTGCCCCCAACTGCCCTCCCTTGCAGGCCTGGTCCCTCCCAACAGCCCTCCCCTGTTGGCCTGATCACACACAACTGCCCTCTCTTGCAGACCTGTTCCCTCCCAACTGCCCTCCCCTGCTGGCCATCTTGTGGTGGCCATCTTGTGTCCACATGGAGGCAGGATCTTTGACCACATGGGGACAGCCCTCTTGTGTGTTGGAGTGATGGTCAATCTGCGAATTACTCTTTTATTAGATAGGATAGAGGCCTGGTTCATGGGTGGGGACCAATAGGTTTGCCCTGAAGAGTGTCCTGGATCAGAGTAGGGCTTCCCGTGGGGCATGGAGTGGCCTGGGTGAAGGGCTTGTGATGGTTTGCAGGCTGGCCACACCCCCTGGCGACCCAAACAGAGGCCCTGGTATCTGGGATTTATTTTTCTTCTGCAATTGAAACTTTGTAGCCTGGAGCGGAGCCAAACTTTCTGCTTACTCCATGGCGGCAGCCTTAAGCAGAGGCCTGGGCTGGCCAGGGCAAGTAGAAAGCTTGGCTTCCTCCATCTCTAGATGCAACTCAAGTCTCCTGCTCTCTCCAGCTCTGTGGCTGCTGCCATTTCTTCTGGGATTTATGTATCTTCTATAATTGAAACTTTGTAGCATTGAGTGGAGCCCTGAACCTGGAAGGGCAGGCAGAAACGGCTTCCTCTATTGCCGGGGAAACCCAAGCCTCCCTCCAGCTCTCTGTGGCTGACAGCCATCTTGGTTGGGTTTATTTGCATAATTGTTCCTGATTGACAGGTGGGCGTGGCTTGTGGGCATGGCTTGTGGGTGTAGCTGAGGTGCAGTCAATTTGCATATTACTCTTTTGTTAGAGAGGATAGACAGTACCTCTGTTCTTTTGTATTTGTTAATTTTAACTGTTTCAGCTAGGATTATGTTATATTGCATAAAATAGAAAATCAAAGTAAAAGTTTAAATCTACAAAGTTTTAGTCTTTCATATAAAAGACATCCAGAAACAAGCTGTCCAGGACTGATAGGGCAGCATTACAAAGACAGCAGGACTCTGGTTTACCATTCTTAGCAGAGGGTATTCATCCTTAAGCTGGTTGCTGGTGCCCCGGCATCTTGTCTGGGTTCCTGGCAGTCAGAAGGTGAAAAGGCAAAGGGAAAGCCATACAGCACCCAGCTTAAATGGCCTCTCTTTAACAGGCCTGCCTAAACAGTCCATACAACTGTCGGTTTACATCTCCATGGCCAGAATGTAGTCCCATGATCATCCTTAGCTGCAAGGAAGTTGGGAAGAGATTAGCACCATAGTATATAAAGATCCCTTCCTTCTCCAATTTCATCCAATGCTTATTTGTCTGCACTATATGATCCAAGGCCAACTATAGCTTCTTCTGTTGTTCTGGTCCCATGAGCATACCGAGTTCTTTACTAAGACGTTGAGCTCCTTGGGGTATTTACCACATCCCTTTTATGCACCCTTTACAGTTCCGGGTATAAAGCTAGAACATATTGCCATACCCCCAAATTGTAGAAATTCTATTTCTCACTAGCAGAGGAGAGTACATTTTGGATAGGTAACTACCAATCTGATATAATATCATCAATGTCTGATAATTCACTCATCATGTATATTACATTTTAATTTAATACAACTGAGTAAATATATTTAGAGTCACTCTTCTGTTCCAGCTCCAAACCAAGAACTCTACAGAGTGTGGTAAAAACATGTCATACAGTCATAACCTCAAGGAGTTTCCTTTCAGTAAGGAGCTCTGCTTGCTCATGAAATACAGGAAATAGAAGAGACTATAATCAGCCTTATACCATATGGTGCTGATAATAAGTGTTGGAGGAAATTGGAGAAGAGAGGACCCCTAGGAGCTGTGGTGCTATTCTTCTTTTGAAGGAAATGGAACCGGCAGTGGGAACCGAAAAATACGATGGACATAAGTGTTAGTCAATTTTATGCATCAACTTGACTGGACCTTAGGGTACCCAGATATTCAGTTAGACATTAGTGTCTGTGATAATGTTTCCACTAATTCAGCATTTGAATTAGCAGACTGAGCAAAGCCGATGACCCTCCCCATAGTCAGTTGGCCTCATCCAATCCTTTGAAGGCCTGAATAGAACAAAAAGGCTGAGTAAATGAGAATTCTTTCTCCTACTCTTTCAAGCTAGGACATTGGTTCTCTCCTGCTCGTGAATTCAGACTGAGATGGACATTTACACCACTGATTCTCCCGGTTCTCAGGCCTGAGACCTGACTGGACATGTACCATCATCTCTCCTCAGTCTCCAGCTTGCTCACTGTAGATCTTTGAGCTTCTTGGTCATCATATTCACATTCTTTGCAGAATCCTGCCAATACTTTCAACACATTGAGCATTTTCTAAGCCTCGGGCACAGTGATAGGCACAGAAATACACAGCTGAAAAATGCATGCCCACTTTTGAAGTAAGTTATAGACTACAACTGGGAGAGAGGAAAAAAGCCCTCTCGTGGTGATGCCATGTGAAAGTACTATGGAGGAAGGAAGCTCAGATCACTGCAGGATCCTGAGCTCTGCTGGAGGGCAGAGTGTCTCAGTGGGACAGGGAATATATGTCTCAGAAAACTTCCCTCAGGAGGGGTGGTGGCCATTTGTGCATGTACAGTGTAGACTTGAAGGAGGATATTTGTTTTGATTTTGTTGTGTGTGTTTTTTGAGAGCCTTGCCTGTTATTAAGATGGGAAAATGTGCTGAGAGAGATTGAAAGCACTGGAGTGAGGGAAGATAATGTGAAAAAAGAGGGCAGGAAGAGAGGGGATTCAGAGCTCATGGAAAGAGCTTGAGAAGTGTTGGCAAGGTGTTTGGGCACAAAGCTTAGAGCTAAAGGGACCACTCCAGGTTCCTCTGATGTGGCAGACCAAGACTCTCAGCATGGAAAAGGAGGCCGGAGTCTGGGGGAGAGGATGTGTGTGTGTCATCTGGGTCCCATGCCACCTTTTCACAGACACTTGGTCATGACCTACATAAGCTGTCTCAGGATCAGGACCCAAGAAGCCCCTCAGGGACCCACAGTGCCTCTTTCCCTCTCTTGTCTTAACTGTAATGTCTCTGTTACCCACTGCTAGGTGTCGGACTGACTCCTCTCCTCTCTCATACACTCACTTCCCTCACTTTGTAGACTCACCAGTCCAATGGGTTTACTTTTATCACCCAGTTGAGCGGGTCAGTTGAGTGGGTCAGTTTACCAACCATTCATTCTGGGGCCCTGAATGCTGAGCCCAGCTCTCCCACTGCGAGTCCACAGATGCCAGCATCTGTGGAAGTCACAAAGAGGGCACAGAGGTCTCAAATTGTCCCCTAACCCGTCCCAGACAGCCTCTCTGCATCGTGTACCGCCTGTTGGCCCAGAGCAATGGGGAAGGTACAAAGGGTCACAAAGGGTTCAAAGTATTCAAATGCTACGTAGTTTCAAGTTGGAGTGGTTTGATTTGTAATAAATGCAATAAGTGTGCCATTTATTTCCAACTCTTAATTTATTAACTTTTTCTTCCAAAGATAAACGTGATTACATTACTTATTTATACTATGTACATTACATTAAAAGGGAAAAAATGCATCAGGGTAAAAAAAATCACATACAGGTTTTTTTTTAATTAGTGTTTCCTTATCCAGTGTTAATAACAGCTGAAATTATTAAAAAAAGAAGAATCTTAAATATGCAACTCACCTTCAGGGCTTGGTACTGCTTGTTTATTTTTACACATTTTTCTAAATTTGACAGACAATCTAAAATATAATCTCTATTCACTTTCAGTTCCTGATTTTTATACCAGTACTGTGTTTTTGTGTTGTGGTCTATGACATATCAAGAAAGGCAGCATGACACAGATGAAAAAAAATGGGAACCTTGAACCTGCATGTATTTTTAAATTTAAAAAACAAGTATGTCTTTTATTAGTTGGGGCTTGGGTTTATACAATTAAAGAGCCATTCGAATTCCAGTTTTTTTAACTTGCAAATACAATGATGAATTTACTGGATGCTCATTATGAACCAGGCATTATGCTAAGCACTTTACTTTGTTATCAACTTTAATCTTGATAGCAATCTGATTAAACAATAGCTATCAGTATTATTTTTTCCATTTTATAGAGGAACCAGGTGAGACTTGGATTAGCTAAATTGCCCAAGGATATTCAACAGATAAGCCAGTGGCCAAAACTATGCTCTGACTCCAAAGACTACCCTCTTAACCACTGTACCACACTGTCTGGTGTGTAAATCAATTCCAGTCTCAATACTAGAACCTGCATGGTGGATGTCATCTCTAAATGAAGATGAAGAAATGGCTGTTAGAGAAAATATCACATCCCCAGAGGCAAGACCATTAAGTTTGATAGTCCTTCAGATCCCCTCCCCCCTAGTGGCCCCATTTTCTTCCTTGCGGAGGGTTTTTAGCATCAGGCTCACTAGTCCTCTGGGGGAAGCAGCCCTCTGTTGATGGACTGGTAGGAAGGACTGTGATGCTCAACTTAATTTATGCCCCCCTTGTCCCAAAAGCATTTAAAGGGGATTTACCAGTTCACATGTCATTTTGCCCTGTTCCTTTAGTTTTCATATGGTTACATTTATTATCTCATCCAAACCTCCCAACAACACTGATGAGAATGAACTTCAGAGACTTTAAGCAATAGGCTCAAGGCAGCAGGGTATTTATCATAGTACAAGGGAATTTGACTGCAAATTCACCACGTCTGTTAGTCATATTTCTTAGTTATAATGATTTCTCCTGAGTGTTTAAAGAATGCATGAATACAGTGAGAAACAAGCACTTAATTATGTGGTCATGGCATCCCCTAGCTTGGAAGCCTCTTACGGAGCCCATCACTGATGACCTCTAGCATGACATATTTGGGCTTTGCCACCTGTCCCCAACCTGAACTTTGCAGGTCCATCCTCCTCACTGCCTCTGCAGGACACACTCAGGTCCTGTCAGAGCAGCTGCCTCTGCAGGACACAGTATCACTTCATCCATTCAGGCTTCCCTCATACCATTACTTTATGGAACCCCTCTTGTGCCCTGCCTCCTTCTTTACCTAGAAAACCACACCTACTCTTTCAAAGTCCAGCACAATTATTCCCCTCTCAGGAAAGTTGCCCCCAAATTCCTCCCTCACTAAAAAGGAACATGCAACGCTTTGTGAAGGCAGACCATACTTCACCATAATTGTTTGCTTACATATCTTTTTTTCCTACTAGAATGAGAGTTTCAAGGCCAGCAACCTCACATTCACATTAATGCCTACCTCCTGACTACATAGAAGTTACCTACAAATGGGTTTGGTTGGTTGCTTTTTAACTAAATATGTTGAGTCTCTACTATGTGCCAGAACATTTATTAAAAATGCTTTGCCTGTAATAATACATTCAATGCTCAGAATAACCCTATGGGGTGGGTTCTATCATTTTCCTGACTTCACAAATGAGGAAAGAGTAAAAACAGCTTTGAAAGGTAAAATGGCTCTCTCCAGGTCACAGAGGCAGAACTCAGAGCAGGCAGGGGTCTTCAGAGCCCATTCTCTTGGCAACACTGCTACAGTGACCCTTATTTGGTGGTTAAAGGTGTTAGATGAATGAACAGCCACCCAAAGCTGCCACAGTGCTCAGAATGTGTTTACTTTGATCCTATACCTCAAAGGAAGAATATTGGGGAAGCTCAGTAGTAAAAAAAAGGCTGATTCCCCAGTTTCACCAGGAGCAAAACTGCAATCATTCTCTTCCTCGGCAGAAAGAGCATCACTGCACTTCTCATCTCCCTGGTCTCCTTGCAAAGGTGAAAGGACACAGTTTGATTGTGTGGTATCTTCACCGTAGTTGGGATGGAAGCTCCTTTTTTTTTTTTTTTTAAGGCCAGGTATGCATCTTATACCACCTCTAATTAGTTATAGAACCCAGGGTTGATTTTCCTCTTTACCTGGTTATCCTGAAGGTAGCATTAAGGGTGGAAAAGAAGGAATTGGAAAGAAATCTCCCCTGGAATCCTAAGGAAGGTGGGTGAGTAGAGAAATCTGGCAAATTTCCTCCAGGTACCTCCTGATATGAGCACAGGGACCATTTTCTGATTCTTAAAGTTACAGAGTGAAGATTGCATTTTAGGATTGAGGCTGCAACAGAACAATGTACCATTGCAGAGTAGAATGGGAGGGTGAATTCAGATGAATTTCCTCTCCTCTTCCAAGTCCATGAGAGCACCCCTTATATTTTCTATACAAGTCCATAGATATAGATATTTTGGGGACCTCAAGCACGGTGGTATTATCTGTGGGAGAAACAGAGTTGAGCCTCCATCAAGTAGAGCTTCACAGAATTACACCATTGCACAGAGGGGTTTAGTACTGAGGAAAATAAATGTAGAACAATGATATGCAGCAAAGAATAAATGCCTACAAAATATCAGATGCTTTTCATATAATATTTAATTTAATTCATAAAAACCCTGCAAGGCTGGTGTTGTGGCCCATTGTACAGTTGAAGAACCTAAGGCCCAACAATGTTAAGTAATTTGTCCAAGTTCATCAAGTTCCTCATTCCCAGAACCAGGATTTGAATCTCGGCCTGTTTTTTATGGCTTTCATGTTTTCCTATTTCACCAGGCTTCCTTTAAAAAATCATATAAATGGCAAATAAGTGACTGATATCGTTCTTCCTCAAGGACATGAAAGGAATGTACAGACAGTACCATCATTTTCTGTGGTGAAATCTTTTAAATATGACTCAGTTCACAGCACTGCAGTGATAAGCTGATTGCAAGCTCACCTGAATGAAGTCAAAGCCCCTCACAGCAAATACAGTGGCAACAATTCAGTTCTCTATCAGCAAATGGGGAACCCGGGAAGGTATGATTTAGCCAACTTAGACCAAAACATTAGAGTGAGGCATTTATAAGGATGCCAGCAGGAAGGAAAAGGAACGGAAAAGGTAGAGTTTACAACTTGTTATCTTTAAAACTTCATTTCCGCATCTACTGTTATTGCCTTCTGGGAAAAAAAAAAAAAGCTGCATTCTATTTAAGGACTGTTTTAGGGAATATTTGCAGGAAGTGGGAGGCCCAGAATGAACAGGCTGGTGGGGTTGTGTGGCTGGGAGCATTTGTCCAACCTGACGGTTCAGAACCATCTCCATGGCCCAACGAGGAGTCTACGTGCCAGGTGATACTTATGATTCACTGGTGGTTGCTTTTCATAAGTAATGACCTAACTCATCTCATTTGTTTCCCAACATAGATGATGGTTTCTGTCACCACTGTCAATGATTTATTTACCCTTCATTATTTTTAATCTTTGAACATTATTAGTGTCTATAAAACACTGAAATCATCTGACCCAAAATATTCTGAACTTTTCTTTTTTAAAGGGGCTCCAAAGCAGACAACAGCTTCACAAAACTTTAGTTTACTACCTTGTTTAATCTTCTGTATTATAGTAGATATAATATATAATACCTGAAATATATATATGTGTGTATCTGTAGGTGTGTATATAAATATACGTGATACACACACACATACACACAAGATAGGAAAATTCGGGGGGACAGAACACTGGAATTTGAGCAAAGGCTTCCCCAGTTCTACCTTCATTCCTCAGTAGATGATAGAGGAGAACATGCTTGAAAATTCCAAGTAAAAGAATGTTCCAGCAAGTATAAGAGAAAGACACAAGGATTTTTTTTTTTTTTAAAAAAAGGAGGAATGTTCTGGAAGAAACTGTACTTCCAGGAGATCCAGTAAAAGACTGTGTTTTAATGAAGTTCAGTATTCCCACTTGGTCATTCCTGACAACAGTACACCCTTTTTGAATTAATTTCTCTGTAAGGACATGACTGCCAACCTACCCCATCACATACAAGAGCAAGTCCATGGAATTCACTGACTCATTTATTCAACATTTAGTGAGAGCCTACCATTGTTACCCTTTGCTCATCACTACACTCCTAGTTCTGAGCAATAAAAATACTGGATCAAGCAAAGGGTAAAATAATTTATTCCCCAAGATGAATAGTTTATTGATTATGCCCATTTGTCACCAATATGGAACTAACTTCTGACTCTTTCTGGGATGGCTAATTATTCACTTGAGAAGTTTTGAAATTGTATCCTCAGGCCCTAAACAACAAGTATATGCCATAAGTCTAATAAGAAATTAAGACACATTAAGTTATGTTCATCAAAATCCCCATGTATAACAGAAAGAAATTTGGTGTACTGTGCTGTCTTATTAAGGAAAATGGTGATTTACTGTGACAAGGTAAATATCAAAAGCTAAATGCTAAAATTATAATGATATGTATTCAAATCTGCCCCCTAGGGAGTTTAGTGGATGTATTCTGGGTATCAGACTCATACTCTAGAGGAAGTTAGTGGCTAGTTAATTTTGTGCATTTGAAAAGAAAGGAGGTGGTGGACAGCATCCCAGTGACTGATAGGCCACTTGCAAGTCTGAAAGACCTGAGAGAAATTCAGACAACTTTGTAGTGGTTGTGGAGCATTGTGACGCTGCTATAGTTTCACCTCAGAGCCTGGCACTCAGCACGCAGGGCATTTGTCATTTGATCCCTACGTAAAAATGGGAGAGAAACAGCTCTGCTCGGGGGGACTCTTAGCAGAAGCTCTGATCCTGCTGACAGTCAGTTGTGCTCTTGAAATCCAGGACAAGATCAACACTAAGAGTTTGAGGTTGGCTCTCAAGTGGAGGGGCAGGTATGTAGCAGGAATATTGGAGATATTCTTTAGAGCAAGATGGTATCTCTGTTTACCTGCTCATCCGAGGTCTTAACTGCAGCTTTGTTGCCCTCTGGACCAGAGCTCAATGAGAGTAGGTGAAGGCAAAAGCGAGAGGCCTGAGCCACTCTTTCCTTTACAAGGAAACTGCCAAGTTCAAAGTATAGCATTTTGAGGTTAGGGTATGGGGGACAAGATATTTTGGAAAGGTTACTCTTGATATGAGATAATACCCACCATAGGTTCTTGGGAGCAGCTGGTCCATACCAGTGCCCCTGAACAACCACAAGCTTGGAGAATAATGTGGGTGTTTGTGTGAAGCTGGGTGCTGACACTCATCATGTTCGTAATTACTGTATTTCTCATCTCCATTTCCATGGGCTGAGCATAAAGTGTGCAGGGAAGCAACTACCTATATGTGCTTCTGTTTACTCAGGTTTACAGCTCTCGTGCAATACTGATTAATCCTCCCTTCTCCATGACACCGAGGCAGCAGCATTCTAATGCCACCTTTATTATTGTTCGGCAGATCCCATGCTACTGCATACAGAAATAGTGTAAATCATGGAACTAGTGTTTGAGGTCCATAAAATGCAAGGTTATGAATATTTCATTACTATACATTTTATTTCCCTGTCTATCTGCATCTCCCAAAATGTTGTTTGTTTATTTATTGGCTCACTCACTGTTCACCAGGAATACGTAATTCTTAATCTAAGGTGTGGACTGGAGCACCAGCTCTTGCCTTGTGGCCCGAGCTCTGTTGGAAAGGACTGAGAGATGTTTGGTTTTGTTTTTTACTTTCTTATTCAACACACAAATGCTTGACTTCCAGGTGACCTCACTAATAGGAATTTCAGCTTCTTTGTCATAATTTCATTGACGTTTCTCCTGTGAACTATGTATTCAAATTTTTCTCAACACCTTGTCGTGTCCATCTTTGGCTGAAGTAAGCAGTGAGACTTCTGCCGCAGGTCTCGGTGGTGAAAGACACATTGTCAAAGCGCAATTAGCCCCTCTCCCTGCACTGGTATGAATGATTTGTCTGAATCAGCCAGCCCTGCAAAAGATGCAACCATGATCACCTGCTTCTGATTGTTCCTGGAACCACAAAATTCATATTAGAAAAGAGCCAGAGGGATTCAATCTTAGCAAAAATCAGAACCCGGGTGCCCTGCATTAAGGTGCTAACTTCTCTCCCGCCATAGGGCATAGCAGATATTAATACGGCTCTTTGGTACAGGCTACAAAATATATAAAATGTCATAATTATGTCTGCACTTCAGCAACGAAACAATTCCCCCCCTTTCTTCGCTGTCATCAGCATAATAGCAGCCTATGGGATTTGTATTTTCTGGCTGTGAGCCCTGTTATGGGCTGTAGAAAAAAAATATACCAGCAGGTTAGTTTCACAGCTCTGAGAAAGCTTCATGACAGAAATATTGCTTTTAATGTTATTGTCTCTTTCTCGCTTGTAACCCACTCTCTCTGAGTGGAGAGAGGCAGCATCACTTACGTTTTTCCGAGACACCTCTGGGTTTCCTTTCTGGCTCCTCTCACCCACCTGCATAGGGAACAGCCAGCTCTCAGGTGCACACTGGGTTCTCTGCAGGGAGGGGCTAGTCTGAGGGGAGCAAAGTCAGAGGAGGCAAGTCTCCCAGACTCCTCTTGGAGACACGCAAGAACACAAGAAAGATGCATCTGAGTGAATTTTCACATCTCATTTGTTTTGCTAGTCAAGGCAAATATCATAGCTTATACCTAACATTTGAAAAGCAGGCCAAATAAAATGATGGATTCATAAGTCGAAAGACAGAATGATAGGAGGAAAATATATTATAGAGAAGGGGGAAAGCTGAAATGAAAATGGGGGCGGAGTGTGAGTGTACCATAGCAACCTTAAATTTAAAAAGCCTCCTGTAGTTATGCTAAATATTAATTAATGTTCCCAAGACCCCTATAGTACTATTACTTCAGAAACAGGTTATCTTCAGACCAGGTGACATTCTTTTTGTTATAACCCACATTAATGGCATCGTGGATTAAACACCAGGCTAACTGTCCCCTCTGTAACTATTGGTAATAATCTGAGCACATTTATATCCCCCATCATCATCAGATGAGGCTAATCTAGGCCTTTCTGCATGAACTGTTATAATAACTCAAAGCAGCAGGATGGAATATTAGCAAGCATGGGTTTACCAGTGGAAACCTAATGTGGCTAGAGATGGAATTTGTTCCAATCAGCCATACAGACACACCGGTAACACTTTCTGAGGCAACTCACTCAAGTGAGCATGTCTCAGAAGAGCGGCCTGTCAGTCACAGCAAGCCGTCCTGAGCACAGCTCCACGGAACTAAGAAAATATCCTTTAGTCAAGAGGCAGCTCTTTAATGAGAGGTGAGGTAATCTGAATTCTGTTGTCATCTTGGAGACAGACACTTATGTAGTAATGTTCTGTTGGCCCTATGTGCTCAGTTTCATAAGTGGCAACAAGGTGGATTTCCTTTCTATATTACAGGAGATCCTCTTGGAATAAATACAATATGAAAATCTGCAAATAGCTCAGAGATCCCCAAAGACGGTTTCTCTGTTGTATTTTAAAGCTAAGTGAACAAACCAATCATTTCTCAAGCAGCAAATTAGTATTTAAATAGAATTGTTCATGACATCCTATAAAAGGAATTAAGAAAAGGGAAAGCCTGATAATTACTAAAAAGGACTCAGTTGTAAAATAAAAAAATTGTCATACCTGTTAGACCCTTCTTGAACTTTGTGATTCTAATGAGGAGACCACAGTTGTGCCCACAGTTAATTTTTTAAGTGCAGCATATGAAAATTCAAATTCACAAACCAGATCAATTAATGAGTGATTATTCATACCATAAAGGAGTTATCGCTTTACAAATGGATTCCCTGCAGGGTTCCATTTTAATAACAGCACTCTCCGTGTTAGGAGTCACTGCCAATTAAAAGTTAATCAGAAGTGAAGATTAAGCGCCTCTAAAATGAGCATGTATGTCAACAGGAAATCATTGTAGAGTTACAAAAATTCACATTACATACATCTTTGCAAGGACACAGAATTTTTTCCCATGAGCCTTTATTAAGCACCTACTACAGACTCAGCTGGTCCTGAAGAGGCACTGCCAAGGGTTCTCAAGCCAAAGGGTCTCAACAAGTGAATGAAGAGTGCCTGCCTTTGGGGTGTCCACAATGTGATTGCTGCAGAGTGGTGGGACACGGGGAGGCACCATCAGCATTTGGGGGGCTGAGACAATGCTTTCTAATAGATGTCCGATTAGTGGATGTATTCTACTGAGAACACTGTATTCTGCACATTGTCAGTTCCCATTCACTAAATGCCCAGAAAGCTCCCCTATCATTGTATCAACCACAAAATGCCCTTACACATTCCCAGCACCTTCTGTGCCACTGAGAACCTCTGTGATAGAAAGTCGGCTTGAACCTTCAGACTCAGTGCTGGAGGACACCTTAGAAGCCAGCAGTTCAATGTTTCTTTGCGGGGAGGAGAAAATTGAAGCCAAAAGAAATGAAGTAGCAAGTCCCCTAGTGCCCACTCTGTTGATTTTTCTAAACCCTTTTGGAGAAAGTGAGATTTGATGTTTAGTGTCTGAACTCAACTTTTCTCTTCCTCAAATTCGCTCCACATTTTTCATGTTTTGCCTTTTTCATTTTTGCTCTTTCCCCTCATTTTCAGGAAAGGAGCATTCTTACTCTCTTTTAAGTTCAGCTTCCATCTGTTCGCTAGAATCCCTCTTTCCAGGGGCTTTGCTTCTTCCAACTGAATGATTTTAGAACAGGAAGGGTGAAAGGTGGCCATCTAGCCCAGTGAGTCCAATGGCCCAGCGGAAGAAGTTCTCTAACAAAGTAAGGAAAGTCCTCCACTCGAGGCTTAAGGAGGAGAGTGTTTGAGGGCTCTGGGAGGGGAGTGGCAAGTTGATAGGGTGTAAACTAGATAAATAAGATAAATTCTTTTTTCTTGTACTTCATTCTACTGGGCTTCAGCCTATGAGACAGCACAGAACCATAACTGACCTTATCAGCACTTTCTCTTTTTTCTTGGGCAGCTTTCAGCAGTCTAAGCATGTGAGACGAGAAAGCCTTTGGAAGTCACCCATCACTGATGAATTGTTGGATGTAAAGACAATAAGGGATTCGGATACACATGACTGAAAAGGCTGGCCACATGGTCTGTGCTAGTGAGCAAAGTGACACAACAGGTGACCTGGATCCTACCCAGTGGAAAGCTTCAAGGAGCCGGAAGGCATTGGACATGCTAACCCTGGTCGTGGGAGAGCGGGAGAAAGGGCGGTGGGAGTTCCCAAGGGAGCAGCCAGAGTTTCAGATCTCCAGAGTGCAGCAGTTTCCTGTCCTTGCGCTGTCTCTGGAATGGGCAGCTGGTGTGGTGGAGGCCAAGTGGGAATGAAGTTAAGAAAAATGTCAGAGCCCTTAAAAATGATATGGACAGAGAGAATCAGACAGGTGCTGACGTTGTTTTGTAAAATAAATGGGAGTGAATTTGAAAAAAGAAAAAAGACTCAAATTTCCATTAAAATGCCTCTGGGACAAAAGATTATAGGAAGATATATAACAACTCTCAACTGTCTTCATATTAGTATAATGCATTTGGAAAATTTAAAATAAGACTTCATTTACTAACTGAATTTATATTGATGTCATTACTACCCAATCGATGGGTAGGTATTTTGGATACAGTGTTCTCAGTATAAACAATGTGAATATCAACCCTGTGTCAGACACTTTACTAAGTACTGTTTTGCAATTGGGAATCAACAGGTACCTGCCCATAAGGTATGTACAGCCCAGTGACTATTACAGTGCTAATGTAGGCATATGCTCATAGAACAAAGTCCAGCCCAGTCTCTAGAGGCAACATGTAAACTGAGACTTGAAAGATAATAAGAGTTAAAGAAGTCAAAGGAGATAAGAGACAGGTGTTGGCAAAGGGAACAGGAACAAAGGCTTGGAAGCAAAAAGGAGTGGTCCACATAGAAGGAATGAAAGGTATGAGGGTGATAGGAAGTTAGACTGGGAGGGAGGAAGTGGGTGCTAAATGAGCAAGGACTTCTTGAATCACTTTAAGGAGTTGTTGTTTTGTCCTGAGAGCATAGGAAGAAATTAAGAGGTTTTTACACTGGAGGAATGACAAGATCAGAACTCATTTTAGAAAGCTCATTCTCGTTGCTTTAGTTTATAGGCCTAGATATATAAAGTCCAGCTCTTTTAAGTGATTATACAAGGACTTCTGGCTTATGCAAACAGGAAGGCAGGGGCGCAAATCTCAGCCATTTGAGCAGTTGGTTTGGGTGAAGGGAGTAGGAAGACGATGGTCCTATCTGAGGCATGTTGAGGTGCCAAAGTGAGCATGGTCAGTTGCAGATGCGAGTTCAGATCAGGGAAGGGATATGGGCTGGAAATGGGGATATAGGCATCCTTCATGTAACTGACACCCTGGGAAAGGAAGAGACCCACCAGAGACAATGAGAGGAGGGTGTAGCAGGAATCCTGCCTAATTCTGTATGTAAAAACCACCGTAGTAATTCTGGCAAAAGATTATGCTGGTTCCACGATCTAAAAGATGGCAGCAGTGGAGTGAAAGGATATGTGTGGTTTGGGGCAGCAGTCGCCAACTGGTGGTCAGTGAAGTCCGAAAGGTTGGCAACTGCTGTTTTGGGGGATGTTATAGAGGTGGTTCCAAACGCTCCATCTGTGATGTCCCAGGATATCTTTATTTACAATAAATGCTTGATTGACCCAAGGGCTTGGCTTTGGGAAGTAATGTTTTTGCAATTTCTATTTAGGGAATGGTGAAACCAGTTTAGGTAGCCCCCAACGGAGGACACTGCTAATTAGCAACAAAATTCACTGCCACTGCTAAACAAAGGGATTTTCTGCAACATACCATACAGTCTTTCAGGGGCTGAGGCCAAGATCTTTGTAGTGTATGCAAATGTTGAAGGTGCAAGCAGTAAACAGGTGGATAATTTTTTTTTTTTTGCAAAGTCAAATATTCATTGACCCACACAAAATGTATCTCAGTCTAATTTGATAATTGACACTTCCTCACTGTTCTCTAGTTGGCCAAAAATCTGGTTCTCTCGATCTTCCCAAAGGCTTTAAGGGAGAGACTATGCATTCAGGAAAACCAGGATACACCATCTCCACTTTTGAAGCAAAGGCACTGTCCACATCACTTCCTAAAATCCAGGCTGCCGGATCTCTCTTCCCTGGGTTCCATCCTTAGAAATTTTTATTTTTTTCTGACTTATTTTCTCAACCGTGAAAAATGGCGGTTTCCCATTCTCAAGTAGGTGGTAGCTGGCATGCCTCTGCTCCACATTGCATCTCTGCGATTTCTTATCCCTGCTTGAGCCAATTCACCTCGATCCTCTGCCCACAGGCCATATATAACTAGCTTTCTTTACGCTGCAACCCTGCCTCCACTCTCATCGACTAACTCCCTCAAAGCTCTCCTTTACCCCTTCATTTGATAGTAACTTAGGAGAGTCCTCAGTTTTGTCATCCATAAAATGGGAGTAATACGTGCTCAGTGCTATTTACTGACACATAGCTCAGTAAATCTTAGCTGTCATTCTTGTCATTTCTGGGGTTGAAGTCCCAGCTTCCATATTCTCTAGCTATGCAATAAAAGGTAGGGCACCTTCTCCCTGAGCCTCATTTGAAAAATGGGGATTATGATGTCTGCCTATCCTAAAGTTAGGAGGCTCCAGTGAGAGACAGTAAACTCAAATACCTTGCATGCTACAGAAATTTATGGAAATGTTACTTTTTTGAAGTTTGTTGTTGTTTTTTTAAAGGTAGTACCTTGCCTAGTATATCACTAGAAAACCAATGTTTGCACAGAATGTTAGCTGGGCTATGAAATGTATAAGAAATAGAAAAATTTGTCACGCAGATGCCTCTGATTACTGATATTTGCAGAATAATTAAAGATTCTCTAACATTTATTTCAGGTTACATTCTCAGAAAGCTATACACCTGAACCATGAATGCTTGGCTCATAATAAAATATCTTCTCTGTATTATTTTATTAATGTAAGGCTACTAAAGTTCAGAATAATCTAAGAAATGCTTATTTCTGCCTCATTTCTAAAGTTTCCTTTGAAAACATTTGTCCATTCTACTGTTCATTGTTTATAAAGATGTTCACAACAAATTTTAGCAATAACTTAATACTAAGATTAATTCAGTGCCTCTTGATTTATAATTACGGTTCTACCTGTGTTGTAATGGTCACCTACGTATTCTTTCACTCTTCCTTTATTTTTCCCTTAGTTTATCAAAAGGATTACATGTGATCTGGTACTGGCCAACTAACAAGGACGTAGGTTGACTGGGACCAGCTATTCATTCTCTCTTTATAGAATGTTTGCTCCTTTGCTCGGCCCATCACTCCCGTCTTCGGCTTACTCATGATTTCCACGTGTAACTGCCTGGCGTAGGTGCTCCCTCATGACCTTGTTTCAGCTCCCCCTGCCATCACTGACTAGACAAATTCTTTCTTCCCTGCAGTTCAGGTTCCTGAGGGAAAGGCTGCGTTTGCTCCGCTGAGCACATGCACATCTGTTTGGGCAGAGCCCTCGCGCCAGGCCCAGCTTGCTTGCTGGCAGACAGAGCCAGGCCACCTGGATCCAGCCAGGACAGGACGGAGCTGCCGCCCCAACATGCTGTGCAGGCAGCTTCATGCACTGAGGTTTGCACTTTACCTTCCTTTCTACTTTTATTTTGTTTGTGTGTTTGTCCTCTTAAGGGACATAGGAAGTTTATAATGTCAACCTCTAAGCCTTTTGGGGGTTAAATATTTTTTTTTTAAAAAAGGGGAAAAAAAGCTAATATACAGGGGTGGGTAAAGTTGACAGTTGTGAGTATGCAAAACAGAGTTTATTTTTATATTCTTAATTATTATATTATTTTCCATACAAAAAACTATAAACCTACTTTTGCCCACCATTATATTGCCTTAGAGAAACCTGTTCAAGCAAACACCAAATCGACCTTATGAGTTGTTTCTGTTGTAACAAAATGCCTCTGCAGCATACCCACAAATGGTGGAGCACCTGTATCATTTCAGTAGTGGTAGCACAACATTGCATGAGACATTGTCTGTGCCCTTCACTTCGCCCTTAAAGTCCTAAGAGGTGGGTGCACATGGTGGTGGGGTGCAGTCACATGGTCCTGGCTCACCAAGGTGACCATGAAATTTTAAGGAATTTTGTGAGTTGCTTCTTAAATATAGCCATTATTAAAAACAAAAGTAATAAATATTTAAAACTCCCTTACCATTTACTACATTTACCCTCTTCTCTGCTTTTGAGGTTCCTGACAACCATTGTATCTGTGTGGTTTAAATGCTACAAAATGTTGTGCTCCTGCGTGTCTCCCCACAACTCCATGTTCAGTGACATCATTGTTGGCATCTTGAAATTCCAGTGAGAATACTTACACCATGGCAATTGGTGTCTGCTACAAAGCAGCTCTTCCTGGACAGCTAGTTGTTAAACGTTTACCAACATATCACTGGGCACCTGTTTTACAAACTGAAAGCAAAACTTTTTAAAAAAGTAAAAATTTACTCATATTTGCAATTTGGGGGTTGATAAAGAATACTTTTAAAAGGTTGGGAGCCATTGTTCTCACCCTGAGTTATCTATCAGTCCATTAACTTTCATCAGTAACACAAGCATTGAAACCTGTGTGTATCACCTCCTCTACTTACCAGTCCTCTAACTTAGAAAATCGCAAAATGCATTATATTTTGCATGGGGGTAGAGAAAGGTCTCTGAAGCTTAGACACACATACCGACAGATATGCACCTGTACAAAATACCCAACTTAGAATCGTGGTACATGAACCTAATGAAGGTGTTTCAGCTTCTTGAAACAAACAGAACTTACATTTAAATTCAGATGTTTTGCTCTCTCACCTACTACACATATTCTTGAATACAAATGAAGTATATTAACTATTTACTCTACATTTATAATGCATGGTGACCTCATTAACCACCAAACAAATTAATCATAATTATAAGCTTTTGGAACATTATTGCATAAATAGAATATGTGAGAGAATAGCTGGTTGAATCTGTCATTTATGTATTTTGTCATGTAAGAAATTTCCAAACTGGTTGAATATTTCAAATTCTATTGTAAGACAACTGGACAGAGTGATGGAAAATAGGAAAAAAAATGACCTTATCAGACTTGAAAAATATATGGCCAATCTGAGGGAGGCAGGATCTCTGTGAGCCTGGCAGATAGCAAGGTGGGCCTGCCATTAGTCGATTTGTATGATGAGCTAAGGAGCTTCCCAAGCAGATCTCATTTGAACATGAAAGAGAACTGAGCTCAAACTCGGTCAGGAATAGAGCCAGGGAGGGTGATTATGAATACATCAGAGCATCTGTCACTTGGATTAGCTCCTGGCCTAGTCCCCCACCCTGTGTCTGAGTCCTGAGGTGAGCAGCGGTGGTAGCCTGCTAAAGCAGCAGCTCGGCCCATCAGACATTTCCATACCCCTGGTAAGGTGACTGGGATGGATGGACAGATGTGTCAATATCTGGTGGAAGAGGTAGAGGTAAACATCATACATGATTTACACACCAAGCACAGAACTCATGGAGCCCCAGCAGAAGAACAGAAACAAGAGTGAAGCATGGGAACTAACACGGAACCCAGAAAGGACTTAGAGAGGCCTAGGGCTTCAAGTTAGTGGTGATGACAAGAGCTTGTGAAAAAGAGTTGCATTCTTTCCTGTCCTTTTGAGAAATTCCTGTTGCAGATACCACTAGCACCAAGTCGAGAGCACATTCTCACCCAACTGCCCAGCTATATCGCTTGATGCCATGGAGGTGCTTGTCAATGCTCATGGGATGTGCTGGTCATTGGGTTACTTCCTCAAAGAAACAGAAAGCCATTTTGCTAGCTTCTGTGGAGTTTTCGGAGGCACATGAAAATGCTCACCATTCTAGTTGTGATGCAGCAAGAGTGTCCCTTTCTGGGTTGAGCTACCAACCTGAAGAGCTCTTTCTTGGAGAATTTGGGTGGCACCTTTGGTACCTAAAGCAGGAGCCACCCTGGCTCCTTGAATGATAAGCTCTTCTAAGAGACATGGGGATGGTCTGCTTTCCCTCTGTGAATTCCTAAGATTGTTGGGAGGGCAGAGACCATGGAAAATCTAAGCTGGCTCCCAGACAATATAATTAGGATGGAGAAATGAGCCACTCCTACCAGCACCTGTCAGGGAAGCACAAACAGTGTCTTTGTGCAAATTACAAAATAAAGGCAGCCTCCCTGGATGGCCAAGTTGCAAAGAGACATGCCTTTCTCAGGCTGACAGCCCTTTACTGGGGTCACAGCTTGACAAGCAGGGCACAGGCCCCCGATCCCTCCGTGTATTTGTGCATTGCACAAATGCACAACTCTCTGGGGAAACCCAGCGGGACATAGCATGGGATGAAAGTGGGAGTTCAGGAATAGCATGGGATGAGAGTGGGAAATCAGGAATAAACCTGGAATGGCTGTGCTTTTGGAGGTTTGAGCCAGAGGTTATGCTTGAACTGAAACAAAGAATGTGTGGCTGGAGCAATAGCCTGGGGAATTAGCCTTCCATCTGCCAAATAGTATATGCAGCAATACTTTGCAGCCCCAAATAGCTGCCAATCATAAAGGACACAAAGCGCACCCCCCAATACTTTTTAGAACCAGAAAGTGTCATATCCACACCTGTAAAAAATCATTAGAAGCCTGGAAGTGATCCTGAAATTGATGGATGTCATCTCTTCTCAGGAGAGGCTAAGAAGTCCACTCCTATATTCCATACGTTGCTCCAGAGATCTAAGTGGGGGACAGCCTACATCATCCATTGCTGGGTTCCATTGCACCAGCCACCAGTGAACCCAGAGGAGATGGAGACTTTGACAGAGATGACATAGGTACACAGGGAGTAACAAATTAGAACAAGTTATGTCCACTCTGGGATCAGCCTCATCTGGATACATGAGGAAATGAGAAACAATGGGCTTATCAAACTTGTATCTGCATGACTCCAAAGACAGAGATCAATTTAGGTGGTTTTCAACCTTTTGCATCTTTTGGCACACATAAACTAATTACTAAAATTCTGCAGCACACCCAAAAATACATTTTTTGCCTATCTGACAAAAAAAAGAGGTATAATGTTGATTCATTCACACCAGAGAACTATTGTGTTGGCTGTTGTAATTTTTTTTACAATCTAAGGGAAAAGAGGTCAGTGCCCCTGACTAAATAGTCAGGATGGCATGTTTTAAAAATGGGTTTATTTGTGAGCATACATTCCCTGCCCCTGGGGACCTCCAGAGAGGACTGGCAGAAAGGTGGGAACCTTGTGGGGGCCTGATATCCAGCATGCAGAGCCACAGAAAGAGCCAGCCAAACCTAAGTGATTGTAGGGGCTTACTTTTGAGGAAACACGTGTTTTCTGACAATTCAGAGAACAGGTAAAAACTAAGATTGTATCCATAATCAGGCATGATTTTCAATTTCGTAAAAAAGTTTCAATTTCCTACTTTTTTAGCTCAAACTCTGAAATCTAAGGATAGATTTGCAGACTACTTAAATAAAAATGCATCATTCTTTGCCACTATGATCAGGCTTACTTCTCTTTGGCCTTATCTGCCCCCTGAATATGCCATACTTGTGCTTAACTGAAGGTCTTCAAATTTGTTGTTCTGTCTTTCTAGAAAGTTCTCCCTCAAATTCAAATCTCAGCTTACATTCCTCTTCCTCAGAGAGGCCTTCTCTGACTGTACAGTTTTTTAACCCATCTCTCCACCTATACAGGCCACCCTTTTAATCCATCAGCAACATTAAACCCATCTGTATATTGTATCAAAACTCTGACCCTCAAAATTGAGCCTGCTTTTGAACTATTTGTAACCAGAGCCTCCGCTTTAGACAGAATTCAAGTCTCTCACTTGTATTTTAGTAACTTTGCATACCCATAGGGATTGTGACTAATGTTTTCCAAGTCCTTTCAGGTGGCTAGTTTGACACTAAATGAGCTTCTAAGAGGGCTTAATCTCTGTCATTGGAGAGTTGTAAGAAAAGAACAGGTAACTGCTGTGTTAGATGAGGTGTCAGCACTTAGAAGCAAGGGACAGACAGGTGTGCTCCAGCAAGGGGACTTTTCTCCCTTTTAATAATGAGTCCTTTCAAACTGTCTTAACAAACTAAATTATCTTGAGGGGAAAAAACTATATCAATCAGTAATATATAAAAATACTAGTAATCATTAGAAATACAGAAGAGTAGCTATCCAGCGACTTTGGATATTTCCTGAGTTTGGCACTTTAAAAAATGTTGCTGTTTTTCCTTTTTTATGCAAATTGTCCCATTGTAACTAGCATGGGGTATTCTGAAATTTATTTACTGCCATTTTGCTATATTGTCCAACAGATTGTTTCTAGTACCTTCTGATGTGTGGCAGCTGTGTTTTAACAATTCCAAGAGTACCACATGAAAGTAATCAAAGACATTAACACTCTAGTGTCTGCAGCTCTGGAGGTAGTTCCTGAATGTGGTGCTGCTGGGCCAGGCGATGTTGCACATAAATTACTTTTGTTGTTGTTTTAGCATGCTGAAGGGTTCTCTAAATATATGTAGAACCATAACACGTGTGTATTTGTGGATCCCTGTATTCATAGACATAGCTATCTACAAAAGGCAAGTGTACTAAAATCTGCATTCAAGTGCCATTGTTACAGAGCAGAGAATATATAACACATTAATCTGTGCAAAGTGATTTCTCAGATTCCCCAAGGAGGAAACAGTTAAAGTTTAGTGTTTTCTCTGATATAGTGTACCCTGGGTAGCGTAGTAACGGCTAACTACATAACATTTCTAATGTAAGCAGTTATTGGGAAATGTTTTGCATACAGCATTTTATTATAGTAAGATTGCACTGTGCTTAAATATCCCTGGATCCTCTCCAAAGTCAAAGAATGTAGTTAGGTTCAGAATACGCTCACTCAGCAATTGTGTCTTATAATAAATGAGGAAATTGAAAAAGGTTGCTTTGTTTACCATAAAAGGTGGGGAGAAACAGAATAGCCTGAAGAAAGTATACTTTCAAAGTATTGTTGTCTGTCAATAAGACAATATATTGAACAGTCTCAAAAGAAAGCATAATAATAATCACATTGTATTACCTCACTGATCACCATTCACATATCTCATACAAGCCAAGATATCTAAGGGCGAAGCTTAATAATTGGGGTTCTAAATGCAGCAGATGCTGTCCTAAAGTCATGTTTTAGGATTTACTAGTAAGTCTAACTTTTCACATATCCAATTTCACAACATTCTTGCAATCTTTATCCAAAAAAACGTAAACTCTTTCATAATTTGACTATATTCCAGTATTTCCGAGGACAAGCTATTATATATAAGTATAGGTACAGACATAGATTTAAAGACAACACCTAATGTACTCACATCATTTTCCTTGCTAGATGGAGTATTCTTCTGAAACGAGCTTTGAGTAAGGGGTTCAGTGGTAGTTGTCCAGAGCCAGCATTTATTTGACATTCCATTTCTCCCCAGTGACCACCGCGGCCAGAGCCCCAGAGTGTCTGGCCCATGTAGAACTTTCACTCTTAATTAAAATAGTGACACCAAAAGCTTTTAATGATTCCCCAAATGCCATTATAAAGCACAGAGAAAATGTGAGGGCTGGGGGCCATCTTTGGGGAATAAGTAAAATTTGGAAATAACATTTTCCACACTGCTTCATCCATGGCCTCCTTTAGCCTCCCACAGGACTCTACTAGGCACTGGGCCACATCTAGCCTTAACTCCTTGCTGAAGGAATCTCTGGAATATGAAACACTAGAATAGTACATTTTTCCAATTTAAAAAAAAATTAACCTTTTAACTTTTTCTCTCTAATTCCTGGCTTTCCTCTGGATTCAGTTTTCTTAACTTTTTTTTATCCCAATAAAAATGCAGAAACCATTTTTTTTTAATTGTCCCCTCTCCCACAGCACCATGAAAAGTTTAGGAATTATCAATCCTCAATGGAGTATGCATTTATTGAGCACTTACCACAGGCAAATGGAAATACGGAAATTTGTCTTTTAATCTAGACTTACTCCCTGTCCTTATAGTTGTTATGCATGTGGTATAATAATGAGATCAAGAAAGATTGATTGAAGAGATAAGAATTGTCCTACAATCAGTCTCTCACCCAGTGGTGTGAGCTGGACCCTCTCTGGAGAAGAAACTTAGGTCCCCTGAGATATGTGATCAGTACCGGGACCCTGCCAGCAGGCGAGAGGACCCCAAGACAGGTGCTGGACGTGGAAGCCATGGGGTCATAGACTACAAAGGAGACAGAACTGAACCTCACATCACCCTGTTTGGCCCTGGAAGATGGCTGGTTAGCCAGAGATGGGTAAAACTCCTCAGGGAAGGAACAACCTAAGACAGGCACAGTCACAGAGGGGCCAACAGGAGAGAAGTAAAAGGTCAACAGAGGTGGGGCACAGACCCTCACCCACAAACCTTGCAGGGACTTGAATTCTCACCCCTCTTGAGGGAGGTATCCTGCCCCCATGGCTGCTTCACCTCCCATGCACAACTCAGACTGGGACCCAGGTAGCACACAGAGACTCGGCCAGCAATAGCTGCTCTATATCTAAATTCAGTCTAATACCAGGAATGCTCAGGACCTACTCAAGAATGCAAATAATCCTTTCCACTAATATTTACAGAGTGAACTAAGATTTCTGCTTGAGTATTAAAATTGACAGTAAAATAGTAATCAAGTTTTCAGATTAATTTAAATTGGCCAAGTGAAATAAGTGAATACTCAAGAAAATTTAAGTGTACTGGACAAAAAGCTTTTCCTAAAACATTAACTAAAATATCTATTAGTAGTTCATCTCACTGTAAAATTGCCTAACGTCCAAAGAACCTAAAGCAGTCATATTTGTGTGCAAAAATTAAAATTTAAAATTACCAGGACTGCAATATAAAATTTCCAAAAGCCCCCATTAATCAAAAAAAGGGGGGGGGGATAGTGGGGTAATATCATGTAAGGAAAATTTTCCTGTAAGTAAAATATATCTAGAAAATTCTGACTCCAGAAAAGTAACTTCCATTTGTAAAGCCAACAGCAGGACAACCATGAAAAAACACACATGGTGTCAAAATAAGCCAAAGGAAAATCATTTAGGCAAAAATAAAAAGAATCCCAAGTCTAATTTGTTAACTTTTGGTCGAGAATGTGTTTGTGTGTTTTCAGAATACAACTCCAAGACCACTTGGGTTCCTGTGACAGTGAGGAACTGACGGTCTGTTCCAGTCACGAGGACGGTCCAGAGATGGGGGACACTGACGACATCTTGCCATGCTCGCAGTTGGCAGCTGTGCATGTCTGCAGGCAGCCCAGGACCAAACCAGAGAGGATGAAACTTGCATTGCCACGATGTGTCCACCATCTGGATACCATTGCTGACATGTACCCATAAAGAACTATTTGACATTGAAACTGGGACTCAGAACAGTTGGACATTGAAACTGAGACTGAAACATTTTTTGTTCTTATACGTTTATTTCTAGTATGCAGAGGCAAGATATTTTTGAAGAAAAGAAACAGGGGAGAGTGATTGATATAGAGGCAGGGAGGCATTGAACAGGCTGACAGGCTACAGGGGGAAGGCTGGGGAGGGTTGGGGGCAGATGATGGGGGAGATCAACTGAGGCCTTGTATGCATGCATGTGAGCATAACCAATGAATGAAAGACACTGGGGTGGGGAGGGGGGCAGGTGGGGACATGTGCTAGAGGGTAAGGGAGGCTGGATGGAGGATACTATTAAATCTAAGTTATACTGCAAAAATAAAAATAAAAATAAATTAAAAAAAAAGAATTGTCCTACAATGCAGAAACCTTGACATCTACCTCTCTCATTTCTGAGTCTGTTTTTTCAAGTGAAAAAAAGTTAGAGACAGCTCCTGAAAAATTGTCATTTGGATCAGCGAATTTCATTTACTTCACAGATTCTTTCGAGGTTATTTAGGATAAGCAAGGTAGGAGGTGATGCACAGAATGGAGAAATCAAGCACTCTCTCCTCCAAGCTCTCCCTCTCTGGTGGGAGGGCTGAGTGTGTAACAGAAGGGACTTTCAACTGGCAAAACAAAAAAAGCTACGCAAAGGCCACATGCAAGATGGGCACTTGTATCACATGCTTGGAAATAAAGAAGTTGACTGATTTGACTGAAAATTAATCTGCATGGAGAAATAATGAGAGACGAGTTAGAAGAGGGACTAGAAATAAATAGGAGACAGCCTAAAAAGAAAACCTTGATCCAAATTATGGGACTTTGAATTCCAGGCTAAAGTTTGAACATTACATCTTAAGCAATAGGAGGCCTCTGGAGGCTTTGGAGGGACAGTAAGCAATGTGGTCAAATATCACTTTTTTCTATGTACTGATAAGGTGGTCTTCAATGTAAAAACTCAGAATTTATTTGGGAGACTTTTAACAGCATTGCCAGTATCACCCACATTTTTTTTAAAACAAACAAAACCACCAAAACAGCGAAGGCAGAAATGACATTTAAAACCTGTATTTCCCCCTCTTTGAGAAGCTATGTGTAGAGCATGGTTAGTCTGAACACAGTCATGGATTGGAAAAGGTTTGTGTTGGTTGTCTCCCACCCATCCCACCAGAAGCCCACCTTCAGTCCCACATCTCCCATATTCCTCTTGTACCCCTGCCCAGCAGGAAAAAGGGAGCTAGTTCTCATCCACCTAGCCAGTAGTAGGATGAACTAATGTTTTAATGGAAGTAAAGGGCAGGGTATTATATAAAACTAGAGGCCTGGTGCACAAAATTCATGCATGGAGGTTGGAGGGTTTGGAAGGGGGGTGGTGTCCCACAGTCCGGCCTCTAGCCAGAGGTTCCTCTCCTTCCACACAGCCTCTGGGGAGATGCTTGCCCTGGGGCCTCCTCAGGGCCTCGGCACACGATGACCTGTCAGGTACTCGGGGGCTTGGGCTTTCAGGTCTGGCTTCCCCACCTGGCATGGTGCACATTTGCTGCCATGGGAGTGGTGCCTCAGGAGTCGCCCCCTTGGGCCATACTACTTGCAAGTGTGTGTGGGGGGCGGCTTCAGCAGCAGTGATTTGATGCCTCTAGTGTGCCCACTGGACACCCCCCTGCCGCGGGACATGTGCTAGCGTCTGGACTGCAGGCAGAGGTCTGCAGGGCTGCCACTGGGGGCTGGAGGTGGAGGACTCCAGCACCCATAGGGCTCCATCAGCATTAGGAACTGGAAAGACCCATTTTTCTGGTTCTTCCCCTCCCTCCACAAAGCCGGCCTGTTCCCTCTCTCTGCATAGCGGGGTGGGCCTGTGGGGCATGGATGCTGAGCTCGCTGTCCCTGCTGGCCAGTTCTCTCAAAGGCTGCAGCCATCTTGGTTGGGGTTTATTCGCTCCTGATTGGCTGGTGGGCGTGGTTAGATCACAGGTATGGTCAATTTGCATGTTACTCTTTTATTAGATAGTAGTAGAACAGTGATGGGCAACCTTTTGAGCTTAGTGTGTCAAAATGTGCCAAAAACACCAAGTATAATCAGGTGGTGTGTCACTCGGAGAAAAAAAACATAATTTCGCGATATTTATAACTGTATTTAATATATATAACTATATATATATATATATATATATATATATATATATATATATATGTATTTAATAAACCAAAAACTAATTCTTTAATTTACCTGCTTAGTGACTTCTTTGTTCATCTGTCAGTCGGTTTCTTTTGTTGGTCTTGATATTATTTAACTTGTGTGGGGTGCCCTGAACTAAGATAAGTGAGGGGGAGGAGAAATTCTTTAACTAACCTGCTATTAGTGACTATTTTGTTGCTGAATTTCATTGTCTAATCCTTCAATTGAAGGTTGGTATTTTGTACACTTCAACCCCAAGCAAGCGCTACTAACTTCATCTGTCAATCTGTTTCTTTTGTCGGTTTTGATAATATTTAATGCTGAGAATAAGGTCTCAAAAAAAGTACTAGAGGAAAAAATTGTGAGTAAAGCCATTGCTATATTTTTCAGGGTACTAAAAGTGTCTGGTAATCAGTTTCAGGCACTCCAAATTTCCTATGTGTAGTGGCACTCCTCTTGATTCTCCAAAGGGCACCTTTCCAGAATCTCAAGCCTTGACCTCAAATCGACAAATACCTGAGCCCAGATGCTGTCTTGAAGTTCTGCAAGTAGCATCTCCAAATCATCAATTTGCATCCATTGAAAACCATTTAATTCCAAACTACTGTAGACTACTACATCAGGATACTTAATTATTTTTATGGTCAGTTCTAGGCTTCTAAATTGATTAAATCTATCACTGAATTGGTCATGTAACAAGTCTAAAACATGTTGGCACTTTATATGCAAGGGTTCCATTTCATTTTATACAGCTGCAGTGGCCTTCTCAAAATATTTTGTTACTCCCGGAAAATACATATAAGTTTTAGTTTCTACATCTCACTTGAAAATTTTAAGTTTATTTTCAAAATCCTTTATGTATCCAAACATAATGTCAATACTTTTGCCAAAGCCTTGTGACTTTAAGTTCAGTGTATTAATATGAACAGAGACATCTGTAAAAACTAGCAGGGTGTTGACCCACTTATCAGCATTGAGCTGAGAAAAGTTTCCCAGATCCTTTTCCTCAAGAAAGACCTTAATTTCTTCAAAGCATTCCACAAAGCGCTCAAGAACTTTGCCTCTGCTCAGCCATCTTACATTATTGTACATCAGCAATCCACTGTAGATGGAATCAACCTCCAGTAAAAGTGCAGAAAATTCTCGCTTGTGGAGGGGGTGAGCAGTTATTAAATTAACTACTTTTGTAACAACTGACATTGTCTTTTAAGTCAGTGAATCCTGCCTTGGCACATAAAACCTTCTGATGGGAAATACAATGAAAAGGCACAATGGGATGTCCAGTAGCTTCCGTAAACAATTTGACAAATCTGACTTTTTCCCCATCATGTTTGGTGCCCCATCTGTCACCATTGACACAACTTTAGAGATATCAATGCTTAGGTCAAGGAATATTTGTATAACAACCTTATATATTTCACTTCCTGATGTACTTGTTGGCACTGATACTAACTTTATCAACTCTTCTCTTCTGTGAAACCATCAGAATATCAACCAATAATGGCCAACTGAGCATGTGATGTGACATCAGTAGTTTCATCAAGAGAGATTGAAAAATATTTACAATTATTTATGTCTCTCCTTAATTGATGTACATTTGTGTTCAGTCTCATTATTCAGTCTTTTATGATATTTCTACTGAGTGGTAACTGAGAAATTCTCTTAATAATTGCATCTTTATTCTGCATATCTTGAAATAGAACTGGTGCACATCTTAGGAGAGTTTCTTTACTAAATTCCCCCTCACTGAGTGCTTTTCCATGCTGAGCTATGGAGTGAACAATGCTCAAACTTGCAGATGTTAAGGTCGTAGAGCCTTTTATAAATTTATAAATTTAAGGATGGAATTAGATTGGCTCTTATAGCTGCCTAGAAATATATTCCTTCCTTTCATCCTCACTTTTTTTCAAGAGCTGGGAATGATTAGTTTCAAAATGTCTATTTATATTCCGTGTTCTGCTTACTACCATTTCAGTACATAGAACACAAAATGATCTGCCATTTTTTCCTATAATGCCATTCATCTCGGTCCCTGTCTTTTGAAAGGGTTGGCTACTGCTACTGCACTTCCTTTACTTAACCTTGGTATTTTATTTTTTGGGTTCTCAGGAGGGGGGGCAGTGACAGAAGATAGAATTATAGATAGCCTATTAGCCCTGCAGGCAATTGGGGTTAACTAACCTAACTGACCACAAGATAGCACATGTAACTGTCTTTTAGGAAAGGGCATGGTTAATAAGCAGAAATAGGGGTTAATAAGGATACACAATAGTAATAGTGGTGAAATGGAGTTTGCACTATGCTGCAAAATGACGTTCCTTATATAAATTAAGATGGTTGCTGCTATTTCTAATGGCAGGAAAGAGCACCCATAGCACAGTGCTGACACGCATGTCATAGGTTTGCCATCACAGGACTAGAAGCTTTGTGCACAAAATTTGTGCACTGAGGGGGTGTCTGTCAGCCCACCTTTCATCCTCTCCAATCTGGGACCCCTTGGGGGATCTCTGACTGCATGTTTAGGCCTGATCCCACACATGTGTCAGGCCTAAGCAGGCAGTTATATATCCCTTTCAAAATCAGGGACTGCTGGCTCCTAATTGCTCGCCTGCCTGATCACCCCCTAACCACTCCCGGCCAGCCTCATCAATGCTTAACTGTTCCCCTGCTGGCCTGATCACCTCCAACTGCCCTCTTCAGACAGCCTGGTCACCCCCAAATGCCCTCCCCCTTGCATATTCTCTCTTTATTAGATAGGGTTTTTTCTTTAACATATTGGACAATGTAACTGCTGTGATCTTGACAAACCAGTAAAAATGTAAAGCAAAACTAAAAGTCTCATAAAATAAAATCCTTAAAAAGGAATTTCATGAGACCTTGGAAAGGTGTTATCATATGGTTGTTTCTTCCTTTTTTCCTTCTCTTTCTTTTTCTTAATGTTTCATCTTTTGTCCTTTCTTTATTTTATCTTTTTATTCCTTTTCTGTACTCTCTTTCTATTAACTTTTCCATTGGTAGAATCGTTAGTACTTGAATCTGTCTTGCTTCCAGAAGACGAAGAGAGAAACACACCGTCATTTGAAGAAAAAGATGATCTATGTTGGGATTGGTGGTGTTTCTGGTTTTGCTCTTTTCCCAGTTTATTTCTGCTGCACCGGCACCTTCAGGACTTGTACGTGGGCACTTCTTATTCATGTCTACAAAACCTGCCTGCCTTGGTGAAAACTGTAGGGGAAAAGGCCTTCCTGGGTGGCTCAAGCCCTTCTCAAAGTGCTGAGTAACCAGGGTGGGGAGCACCTACCACCGCCCTTGCAGAGCTAATCTCTGGAACTCGGGATACTCTCCAGGAATGTAACTAATGTTCCCATTTGCCTTCAGAAATTAGCTGTAAATTACTTCCAATGTAAAACTCTACCTCAGACATTTCCATTGCAGTTTGTACAGATTTTAAACAAAACCCATTTACCTCCCTAACCTGGTCAGAAGTTTCTACCCAATGGGAGAGGTTTGCTGAGCAGCATTGCCCAGATATCACCCCCCATTTCCAATCACTCGGCTGGGAGCAAGGGAAGTTCCAAGGCTGTAGGTGTGTGTAGGGGGATCAATCCATGGGGACACAGGCCCTTTGGAGGTTGACACCCCAGGTTGCTGGTGGGAGGGGATAGCTCTGGGGGGCATAGCTGCCTCCCAGACCTACATCTCCCGGCTGTGAATGGGAGCTGATTGAGGGGGTGGGGGTGAGAAATGGCAATGTGGGCACCTCCCAGGTCCACAGTCCAGGCTACAGCTAGGAGCAGATCACACCATGGGGAGGGTTAAGGGGGAGGCCCAGGCAGGGCTGCGGTTGGCAGGGGATCACGCTGGGGGTTCAGGGGTGCCTCGCAGGCCAGCAGGCCAGCTACACACTGCCTGCTCTCAGCGGCAGCCCTCCCTGGGGCTGGGGGACTCTGGCGGGCCTGAGAGAACTGGGCGCCACCATCTTGTGTCTATGGGTGCCCCCATTTTGTCACGTAGTGATGGTTAATTTGCATATTACTCTTTTATTAGATAGAATTAGTGTTAGAATCAGTGGAAGGCTTCTTTTGGCTATGATTCATGAGGGGTGGATTTAAATGTTTTGCCCTTTTCTGCCCCACCAATACAAACTCCACCTGATTGCTTATCCATAAAATTCCTGAGGAAAAACTCTTTTAGTGTCATGGTTGGGCTTTAAATTACAAATAGCTGAGAGAGAGAAAAATCTTAAACTAAATTTGTATTAAGATATAAATAACCAATAATGTGCCGTTTTTTTCCGGCATATAAAATGACTTTTAACCCAGGAAAATCTTCTCAAAATTACTGTATTTAAATCAAATCTGATGTTTTTTTAATTTTTATTTGGTGTGCGTTGGAAGAGGGGTAAGACTTATAGGGCAAGTATGTCCCAAACTCTATATTTTAACTGGAAAAGTTGGGGGTCGTCTTATATGCCCAGTCATCTTATATGCCGGAAAATATGGTAGAATAGTGTATCCATCAGGTTTCCAGCAGGAAATAGATGGCATGCTCAAATTAGGATCATTCCAGGAGAATTTAATAAAGAAACTATTTACAGAGTTCTGAGGAAGCCACAAGGGTTAGTGCAGCACTCTGGGCTAATAAAAACACAACTGTTACCAGGCCTAGGTCCAAGAGAGGAGGGGAAGGAGCAATTACTGGAACCCAAAATGAGAGAGTCATGCAGAGAAAGCTGTCATGAGAGGAGCTGAGACCATTAGATAAGGGGAACCACTGGTCCAATGTGACCCTGCAGAGAGAAATCCAGAGGAACAAAAACACTGAATTTACTTTTCTTTCTTCCTTCGATCTTTCTACAGTGCGTGGGCTGAAGTCAACAAGAGCTGGAGGGCAAAGGAGCCTATTGATGAAGTTCTCTTGAGTCAACTTTCTTGTGCCAAACTTGGTAGAAATGAATACAGAGTATGTTTGGATGGGTCAATGGGATACTCAGCACTAACGAGGGAAGGAGAAAGAGAAAATAAAATCAACAAGTCAGGGGTGGTGGTGGGAGATGTTAAAAAGGGAAAGACTACAACTTACAGTTCAAGAGAATTGACCTGGTTCTTGAACACACACACATACACACACACACACACACACACACACACACACACACACACACCTTTCAAACTCAAGAAACATAATGTTGAGACTTCCTTGTTTCTTCTAAAGTTGAAGGAAAACATTTTCAGTCACTTCTAATTCCACAAGATGGCCACCCTTCTTTCTAGGAGAAAAATGAGCTCATGGACATCCAGACGCAAATGAGATCTTTTTTTTTTCTTTTACTTTTTAAAAAATATATTTATTGTTCAGATTATTATAGTTGTTCCTCTTTCCCCCCAATAGCTCCCCTCCACCCTGTTACCACATTACTCCCTGCCCTTAACATCTCCACACTGTCCTCATCCATAGGTATACGATTTTTGTCCAGTCTCTTCCCACACTCTTTCCCCCCGAGGATTATCAGTCCTCTCCATTTTTATACCCCTGATTCTATAATATTCACCATATTATTCTGTTCATCAGATTTCTTATTCACATGATTTTTAGATTCACTTATTGATAGATATGTATTTGTTGTCACTTTGTTGTTCATAATTTTTATATTTACCTTTTTCTTCTTCCTCTTCTTAAAGAATACCTTTCAGCAGTTCATATACTACTGATTTGACGGCGATGAACTCCTTTAGCTTTTATTATCTGTAAAGCTCTTTATCTCACCTTCAATTCTGAATGACAGCTTTGTTGGGTAGAGTAATCTTGGTCGTACGTTCTTGCTATTCATCACTTTGAATATTTCTTGCCACTCCTGTCTGGCCTGCATAGTTTCTATTAAGAAATCAGCTAACAATTGTATTGGTGCTCCCTTGTAGGTAACTAAATGATTTCTCTCGCTGCTTTTAATATTCTCTCTTTGTCTTTTGCTCTTGACATTTTAATTATGATGTGTCTTGGTGTGGTCCTCTTTGGATTCCTTTTGTTTGGGATTCTCTGCACTTCCTGGACTTGTAAGTCTGCTTCTTTCACCAGTTGGGGGAAGTTTTCAGTCATTATTTCTTCAAATAGGTTTTCAGTCTCTTGCTTTCTCTCTTCTTCTGGCACCCCCATAATTCGGAGGTTGGTACTCTTGCATTTGTCCAAGAGGCTCCTTACCCTATCTTCAAATTTTTGGATTCTTTTTTCTTTTTGCTTTTCTGGTTGAGTGGATTTTGCTTCTTTGTATTTTAAATCTTTGACTTGATTCTTGCATTCCTCTAGTCTGCTGTTGGGTCTCAGTATAATACTTTTTATTTCTGTCAGTGTATGCTTAATTTCTAGTTTGTTCTTTTCCATATCCTTGAGGGTCTCACTACATTTATTGGTCTTTTCTAGAAAATTCTTGGAAAACCTCAAAACCTTGGTTTTGAACTCTATATCCAGTTGTTTGCTTTCCTCCATTTCTTTCATTTGTGACCTGTTACTTTGTCTTCATATTTTGGCTGCTTCCCCTGAGTTGATAGAGAGGCTTTGTGTGCTAGGTGTCCTATAGGGCCCAGTGATTCAGCCTCCCCAGTTAATTGAGGTGGATACTCTTGGTGCACCCCTTTGTGGGCTGTGTGCACAGTCTTGTTGTAGTTAAGCCTTTGATTGTTATTGGTATCACTGGGAGGAATTGACCTCCAGGCCAACTAGCTATGATGATCAGTTGTGTCTAGCATGGGAGAATTTCTGTGCTGAAGACACCCTTATAGGACAAGACTTGCTTCTGTGGGGATATGGTGATCACTGAGTTTGCCCCCTGAGTGTGTCCCTTATGGATCTGAGGAGTTGTAATCTGGGTGGTCCCGCTCTGACCTGGGTACACTGGCTCTTGGATCTCCAAGGAGGTGCTAATTTAGCCTCTGCCTGAGGCCACCCAGCAGAAGCTATGGAGAGATCTGCAGATTCCCTCTTCTTTGTTTGGGGTTTGGAAGTGCCCAGATGAGGCCCAGCTGTGAATCAATGTAAGCTGCTGTAGGGCCTTGGTCATTCTTTTGGATGTTCTGGGTCTTTCTGACTCAGCTGCAGTTGGTTAGGTACATTTAGATTTCAAAGGACCAGGCCATTCATATGCAAAAGCCTCTCTCTGTACATAGCTTGGGTGGGGTGTGGTCTCAGGGTGGAGCAAACAGCAATGGCTTCCCATCAGCTGTGCCCTAAGAGTCCCCCAAGACTCAGTATTCCTTGGTAGTCACTGCAAGCACCTCTGAAAGAAAGCTGCCCTCAAGTTTTGCCCACTGCCAGACAGTCCAGTTTCTCCCCATATGAGTCTGGATCCCCAGAGTCTCACCCAGAACTGGACTCCAAAGCAGACGGGAGTTTGTGTCTCCCTGTGGATTGAAAAAGCCACTCAGTTGCCAGCCCTCTCTGCAGCGAGTCTCCATATTTCTGCACTTTACTTCTACAGTTCCTCTGAGTCTCAGTGTGCTTTTCTCTTACCTTCTAGTTGCAGAATTTCCACTCAGCCAGTCTTTCTGTGGTTCTGGATAATGTCCGTTTGTCTTTTAGTTGTAGTCTTGAAGTGGTTGTGCGGGGCAACGAGGTCAGGTTTTTTCCTATGCCACCATCTTGGCTTCTCTATCCACAAATGTAATCTTAAAGCACAGACACAGTTCACTATGAAGTGCATAAATAGTTTTTATTAGCCAGTGGGAGAGCACATGAAGAACTACAGATGGAGTAAAACATTTCTTCCTTCTTCCCATAAGACTGCCTTTTAGGGAGTGTAAGGGTCAAATTCAGATGGAAACTCAGGAGTTTTTGGAGTCTCTCAAACATTTTTCTTTTCTACCCCTCAGTCTTTCCATCCACTAGGCTCCCACTTCTCTAAGTCAGAGCTCTCAGAGATCCTCATGCCTGCTTCTATTCTGGGAAGGTGTTTTAAAATATTTGTTTTAGCCCTGGCCAGTTTGGCTCAGTGAATAGAATGTAAGCCTGCAGACTGAAGGGTCCTGGATTTGATTCTGATCAAGGACATGTACTTCCGTTTCAGCCTCCATCTCCTAGCTGTGCAGGATGCAACCGATCGATGTGTCTTTCTCATGTTACATGGATGTTTCTCCGTTTCTCCCCCTTCCTCTCACTCTTTCTGAATATCAATGGAAATATTAACAACAACAACAACAAAAATGTCTATTCTGTACCTCTTTAATTTTCCCCAGGAATAAGATCAGATTCTTAGGCTTCAAGTATCTACAAGAGAAAAGTTTCTCTTACTAACAAAGAATGTAATCTTGAGGTACTGTTATGCCAAAAGAACCTCTTTCCACCTGTAGGCAATCTCACTAACCCCCACTGGTATTATACCCTACCTCTCCATAAAAGAAGTAAAAAGGCCAAAGGAATCTAAATGTTCCTTTTGTCACACTAACTTTAGGAAATCACTTTTCCTGATTGTAGTTGGACAGTGAGTGGGTTCCTTGGTTGATTTGACTGTGTTCTAAAATATGTTCATTTTTCTTGAATATAACTAAATTATCTTTTTATTTCTAAACTTGTATTTGGTTATCTATAGCTGCATAGGACTTTGCCAAAATGTGGTACTTGAAACAGTGTATTAACTTTCACAATTTTATGGGTTGTCTAGGTGCTTCTTGCTTGAGATTTCTCATGCGTTATCTGAAGGCTCCACTCAGCTGGCCGATGGCAAACTCACATGGCTGGATGTTGATGCTGGCTTGGCTGAGAGATGAGCTGATGCCTTTGTCTAGAACACCTGCCCATGGCTTCTCTAGGTAGCTTCCCTGCCTCACAAAAGGACAGCTAGGTTCTAAAAGGGAATGAGTCTCTCAAGACCCAGGCAGAGACTGCCAACTTCTTACAATCTAGTAAGAGAAGTCCCAGCGTGTCTCTTCCACCTCAGACCCATCCCTAAGACCTCCCAGATTCCAGGGGAAAGGAATTAGACTGTACTGCCCACTTAATGTGAGGAACAGCATACACCTACAAAGAGGGGAAGAACATGATAGCCACTTTTGGAAACCACAAAATTTCATCTCTTCTGTATTTCCTAATGAAATCACAATCATTTATTTGTGCTGTCATTATTCAACACTCTGACCAAATAGTGAGTGCACAGTGAAAAGGCCAAGCCAACAATCTCAACCAGGGGCAAAACCAAGCCAAAGCAGCAGCTGGGCTCCGAGGTGCCCATGCATCTATGTCTAGCTCTTGGACTCTGGGGGATTTTCCATGCCTTCTAATTTTACTCCAGATGAATGTAGAGTTAAGAAGAATTAAACTGCAGTTGTTACATATCCATTTTCGAATCTCCTACCTCCCTGACAGATTCAGAGAGGGGAACTGAGCTGGCAAGTTTACCTCAAGAATTCAAAAGTGAATGCAATAGAGCCAGGCAGAAATGGTTCCTCCTCAACCACAGGAGTAGAAAGATAGATGGGTTTCTTTCCATGGCAGATTTCTCTCTCCCCTCCAGAGGTCATCCTCTGGAGTGTGCGGAAAGACCAATTATTACTACTCCCACTTGGTCACATTCGACCTCTGTGATCTTGAACTAGTCACTTTCCAATGTTCTCATCTGCCATATGAAAGGAATAGATAGTTCAGAAATGCTAGAAGATTGAGATTAATGAGGTCTATAAAAATGTTGTGAATAGTAAAGGCTAGGTATAGATAAAGTATTTTTAAGAGATTTGCCTGATCAGGGCACACTTTCCCCGTAAAGGGCCAGATCATAAATATTTTCAGGTAAGTGGACCCATGGTCTCTGTCGCAACTATTCCACTGTTATAGTGAGTGTGAAACCAGCCTGAGACCAAGAAAATGGTAACTAAAGGGTGTGGCCAGATTTAGCCCTCTGCCATGGTTTGCCAACCTCAGCTCTAACTTATAATTTCATTTCTGGCAGGTGGAGGGTGGGGTGGGAGAGGGAAATGGGTAGAAAAGTCAGAACAAATAAACTTTTAATTATCTTATTTACACTTATTGTGGTTCAGATACTGAACAAGTGAATTACAGATATAAGAAAGGTAAAATTCTGTTTGATACTAACAGTAGATACCAGATTTCCTCGTAGAAAGAAGAGAAAAAGAGAAAATATCTTCCCAAGTGCCTGGAAGTAGAAAGTGAGAACATGGGACCTTGGAGTAAGGAGTTATAGTGCATCCAAGAAAGAAGGAATAATACTACCTTGTTCCAGACAGGAATTGAAATGACAGCAGGAATCTACATGATTCTCATGTAAAGTTATTTAATGAACCTTCAAATCCTTAGTAGGGTTATTTCACTTGTGAAATATTTAGAATGAATGGTGTTTTGTATTGTTTTAGAAACCAGTGAAGCAACTGGGGCCTCATACCTGACTCATTTGGAGCAGTATCATAACAGAATCTTGGAGTGTAGAAGCAAAGAAAATAGTATGAGTACTGGTAAGTCCCCAAAACACCTACAAATCACAGGGAGGTCTTTGAACTGTCAACAGGCCATGGAAATGGGGTGCAAAAGCATTTAATCAGATGTCCAGAGGGCAGGGGCCCCAGCTGGATCTCTGGCAGAAACATCAACCATTTCATCCTATCTCATAAAAGAATAATATGCAAATTTGACCGTATCTTCACCATACCCACAAGCCATGCCCACCAGTCAATCAGGAGCAAATTATGCAAATAAACCCCAACGAAGATGGCTGCCGCCACTGAGAGCAGGAGGAAGGCTTGGGTTCCCTAGCAACAGAGAAAGCCAAGCTGTCTGCCTCCCTAGGCCTCCACTCAATGTTACAAAGTTTCAATTATAAAAGATACAGAAATGGCGGCAGCCAGTGAGCTGGAGAGAACAGAGGCTTGGGTTTCCCTGGCAACGAAGGAAGCCAAGCTTTCAGTTTGCTGTTGCTGGCCTAGGCCTCCACTCTAGGCTACAATGTTTCAAACAGAAATGGCTGCTGCCCCAGAGCGAGCAGAAGGCTTGGCTCCTCTCCAGGCTACAATGTTTCAACTGTAGACATTGATTAATTCCAGATCCCAGGGCCTCCTCTTGGGTCACTGGGGGGCATGGCCAGCCTGAAAACCTCCACAGGCCCCTTGCCCAAGCTTCCCCTCACCCCAACGGAACCCCCACTCTGATCTGGGACACTCTTCAGGGCAAACCAGCTGGCCCACACCCATGCACCAGGCCTCTATCCTATCTAATAAAAGAGTAATTTGCAGATTGACCATCACTCCAACACACAAGAAGGCTGCCTCCATGTGGTGAAAGATCCTGCCTCCATGTGGACACAAGATGGCCAGCAGGGGAGGGCCTTGGAGGTTCCAGGCCCTGCAAGAGAGGGCAGCTGTGGGCAATCAGGCCAGTATGGAGGGCAGTTGGGAGGGACCAGGCCTGCAAGGGAGGGAAGTTGTGGGAGATCAAGCCTGCAGGGGAGGGCAGTTAGGGGTGAGCAGGCAGGCAGAGGAGGGAAGTTTGGGGCAAATAGGCTGGCAGGGGAGCAGTTAGAGATCAATTAGGCTTGCAGGGTAGTGGTTAGCTGGTGGTCAGGCTGGCAGGCAGAAGCGGTTAGAGGCGATCAGGGAGGCAGGCAGGTGAGCAGTTTGGAACCAGCAGTCCTGGATTGTGAGAAGGATGTCCGATTGCCCGTGTAGGCCTGATCCTACCAGGATCGGGCCTAGATGGGCAGTCGGACATACCTCGAGGGGTCACAGATTGGAGAGGATGCAGGCTTGGCTAAGGGACATTCCCCACCCCGCATGCATGAATTCCGTGCACTGGTCCTCTAGTGATGTAAATAACAATGATGATTGCAATCTTATAAAATGTGCCAATACTTTCTGTTAAAATGATAATTAAAGTGTTTCAAAGTCACTAACTACCCCATTTCATTGATTATAAATATTTTTCAAAAGAAGAATTTTAAGTTACTGGCAATTTTTTACATGGTTTTTAAAGGAGAGTTGTCCAAATTCAATCTTTTTTGGGTGAAAATGTGTGTTTTTAAGTGATCAGTGTTTTTTGTTGAAAGGCTTCTCATACATTATATTCTCCACAATCACATTTTCAAATATCCCAGTGCCAATTTTGGTTTACAAAAATAAGTTAGGAGCAAGAAGTTAACACTGGGCACTTGAATAAAGAGGTCATAATGATAAAAGACTCCAGATAACCCTTTTATAAATTCATGACACATAAATGTGTGCATTTACTTCTCTGGGAATGAAAGTTGCTAAGAATGCCATGGTCAGCTATGTGCTCTCATGTTCTGACATGTATTTGCCATGATATATTAAAATTTTGCCTCTAGGATATTGCTAATGATGGGTAAAGAAAATATTTTAAAATGTCTTTATTTTGGAAGAAAGGCACTGTTATAGAGAAGAAAGACTTCTTACTAGGAAATTTGATTTCTGCTATTTCTTTATTTCTGTATCCAAAGTTCCTATTAGATTTCTAAGAACTACAATTTAATCATCTGCAACATGATAAGGATACCTGTTCTTTATCCATCACCTGATTATTGTGAGAAAAGGTAGGCATTAAAAGCTTTGCAATTTGACATAAACATTTGAGTGTGTTTTTTTTTAACTCATGGTTGGGATGATATGTAAATAATTACTAGGTATTTAAATACATTTTCAGGTTTCACTCAGAAGGATTCGAGCATGAATCTACTTATAGCATGTGTATTATCAATATATCACTAGTAGTCTAGCTGGCATGTCTCAGTTGTTAAGCATTGATCTATGAACCAGAAGGTCATGGTTCGATTCCCGGTCAGGGCACATGCCTGGTTGGGGGCTCAGTTTCTGGTGCATGAAATTCGTGCACTGGAGGTGGGTGGTCCCTCAGCCCAACCTGCCCCCTCTCATATACTGGGATACCTCAGGGGATGTCCTACTCACCCTCAGCCTGCCCAAGGCTGAAAGCGTCCTTGGGCAGGGAACCTCGGCCAGGGGACCCCAGCCAGTGATCGCCCTGCCATGGGACACAGTGCTGGCTGGCTCCACCCCAGCCCCAGCCTGCCTGCCCACCCAAGGTCAGAAAAAGCCTCTTGGAGAAGCTTTTTTTCAACCTTGGGAACCCAGTTATCACCCTGCCATGGGCAGCAGCTATCTTGGTTGGGTGTTTGCATATCATTCCTGATTGGCCAACAGGCATGGCTTATTTGGTGTAGCGAAGACATGGTCAATTTACATATTACTCTTTTATATATATATATATATATATATATATATATATATATATATATATATATATATATTGTGTTGAAACACTGACCTTAGCTTTATCTTCATATTAGGTAAAATAATATATTTTAATCATTGTTTAACCAATTTTGAATTGAAGTCATCAGTTGCAGCTAACTTGTCCCAGGTAAACTAATACAGATATGCTGTTGGGTGTTATATGTCTAAGCAAAATGACTGGCTTTCTTCTGAAGAAGCAATTTACTATCAATAAAAATATGTCAAGGATTCTAAAAGGGGATTACAACTTAGGGACAGTAGGTTAAATCAAACAATCTAAGATGCCTCCCAAATTGCTGATTTCCCCGTCAAGTGGGATCATTAAAATGGAAAGTATGAAGATACACCTGAACAAGTTTCTAGAGAAAATGTAAATATTTGGAAAATAAAACAAGAAAAGATAAATTAGGAGAAATGTGGTAGATCCCATGATTCCATGAAGGAACTGAAACAAACCAAAAAAAAAAAATAACTTAGAGATACTATAAGATAAGCCACATTTAATTTGGGGCATGCTTCCTCAGTTCCATCCTTAAAAATCATGTCAACAAAACTCCTAGGTCTCAACACCAACTACCTACATACCTCTTTTCCTTTTACTCAGCTTCTAGAAGAAGATCACAAAGCCTCTTTCCTAATTTCTTTGAAAACTGTTGTTATTTGGCATTTACTCTTCAACTGAACTGGGACAGTGGTCACTCATAACTTCTTCAGTTGCAAATCTCACAGCATGTTGTTAGTCTTTGACCCATCCTATTTCTTTGTGGCATTTGGCCACAATTTTTACCTCTTGCCCCACCTCATCGACTCCCACAATGCATGCCCAGTTCTATTTCAATAGTCTACATTTTCTCCTAACCTCCAGACTCCTCCTTACGACTCTCTTCCAGACAGCTTCTGCATATGCCACGAATCATTTTGATTCCATTGTCTCATTTTTACTTCCACATCTCTTATATCTCTTATCAATTCCCAAACCACAAAACATGACTTTCATTTGTCCTTGATTCATTTCCATTACTGAACTCCATTTAGGTTCATCCCTTATTTAGGTTCCCAAATAGCCCTCCCTCAAATTCCATGCTAAATACCAGGGAATAAGTCTGAAGCACAGGTCTGGTGATATTTGTTTTTTTGTTTTGTTTTGTTTTGTTTTTTACTTTTTCATTTTGGATGATTCCTCATTGGTTGGATGGTTATTGACTTCAGAATAACACCGATTTTTCTTAACGAGTCATTCCACTGCTCCATCCTACCTGTCAGCATCAGCAGCAACTATTTTCACCAGGCACCCTATGGTTTACATGTGTGAAATCACCTGCTTTTCCATTTCTGTGCTGTTTCTGTGGGTGAATTGTTCCCATCTACCATTCTTTGGCCAGGCAAATTCATCATATCTCAAGGCACAGCTCAAATTGTGCCTTTTCCATTTGTCTTGCTCATCACCAGGCAGACTTTTAGTTCCCCATCTGTCTCTGTAAATGCATATCCATCCAAGCATGGGGAAAGCAGGCACTGCCTGGATAATGCAACACATCACCACTCCAGCTCCATAGAATCAAGGCCTGAGGACCCAACCACAGCTGAGCTAACATGGCCCTTTCTGGACATCTGTTGATTTGAGACCAGAAAGAACTGCCACTGAATCCTTCTGACATTAAGTCAAGGGGAAACATTATTATCCAAAAAGGAACAGACTCAGCCCAGCCTCAGATGGTGGCAAAGAGCTGAATCAATGGAACAATGGTTGAAAGATTTTTATAAGAAAGAGTTGAGACCCAATAATTTTATACCTAAACACATTTTTTATGTGTGTGCAAAAATTTCAGAATTCTAAAGGCTAACACAAAAATCTACCCAAACGTTTGCTTGAAAAATCTAAGAGAGAGAGGAGGAACTAAGATGGCGGCATAGGTAAACACCTATTGTTCTGCCCCGCGCAACGATTTAAGAACTACAACATAACAACAAAACAAAAATCACCCAGAATCGCCAGAAAGCTGGCTGAGTGAAAACTCCACAAATAAGAGTAAAGGTGGGACACTGAGACTCAGAGGAACAGCGGGAGCGCAGCCTTGAAGACGGAAACAGGTTAGGAGCCCTCCTGGTCGCGCGCGGGCTGGGGCTGGAGCAGCAACCCCGGCTGAATTTCGCCAACTGGGAGGGCGAAGATGTCCCCCTACACAGATTCCCCAGCACCAGGCGAGGCCCAAGGTCCAGGGGACGCACCCTGGAAGCAGGGTGCGGCAGAGGTCTCCTAGTCTGTGAGAAACCCAGAGGCAGGGAAAAGAAGTTTGGGCGCAAGGGTCGCACAAACCCACAACTTGCCCCCTGGAAACTTGTCTCCAGGTCCCGGAAATCATTTATTTTACAACCCTAGGCTAGACTTTGGGGGTGCAGACACATTTGGGGAGAGGCAGAGTTGTCTGGCAAGGGGAAGAGACTAGCGGCTTTCTCGTGGAGGTGTCTGCAGCCATCCCATCCAACAGAGACCCGCACGCGCGAGCGCCGCATAGGACATAGCTGACACAGAGGCTGCCTGCACAGCTCAGAGACTCCGCCCATCCAACCTGAACACAGTCTCCCTTCACAGCCAATTGGCCTGGAGGTCAAACCCTCCTAGGGCTAACAACAACAAGCTAGGTTTAAATTCAAAAATACTGTACAACCCATAAAGGATTGCAGTAAGAGTACCCACCTCAGGTAACTGGGGAGGCTGTGCCACTGACCCTTAGAGGATATCTACCACAGAAAGCAGCCACTATGCAGAGATATGGAAAGAAATCAGGGGTGAAAGAAATGGAGGAGAAAAGACGACAAGACATAGAGTTCAAAACCAGTTATAAGGCTTTTCAAGAGGCTCCTAGAAAAGGCCAATGAACTTAATGAGAATTACCAGGAAATAAACAAGACCAACCAGGAAATGAATTAGACTTACAAGCAAATGAATGTTACCCTCAGGGAAGTGAACAAGACCTCTGAGGATAGGAACCAGACCCTCACAGATATGAAAAAGGACCAACTAGAAATCAAGCATACGCAGACTGAAATAAAAAATATTACACAAAGTCCTAAAAGCAGTCCAGAGGGCCACAAGAACCAAGTCAAAGATTTGAAATACAAAGAAGCAAAATCCACTCAGCTGGAAAAGCAAGAAACAAAAAGAATTCAGAAAATTGAAGATAGTGTAAGGGGCCTCTGGGACAACCTCAAGCATGCCCACATCCGAATTATTGGGGTGCCAGAAAAAGAGAGAGAGCAAGTTAATGAAAACCTACTTGAAGAAATAGTGACTGAAAACTTCCCTCACCTGGTGAAAGAAACTGACTTAAAAGCCCAAGAAGTACACAGAACCCCAAAATATAGGAATCTAAAGAGGACCACACCAAGACATATCATAATTAAAATGCCAAGAGCCAAAGATAAAGAGAGAATATTAAAAGCAGCAAGAGAAAAACAGGTGGTTACCTAGAGGGGAGCACCCATACGACTGTCAGCTGATTTCTCAACAGAAACGATGCAGGCCAGACGGGAGTGGCAAGAAATATTCAAAATAATGAATAGCAAGAATCTACAACCAAGATTACTCTATCCAGCAAAGCTATCATTCAGAATTGAAGGTCAAATGAAGTGCTTCGCAGATAAGAAAAAGCTAAAGGAGTTCATACCACCAAACCAACATTATATGAAATGCTGAAAGGTATTCTTTAAGAAGAGGAAGAAGAAAAAGGTAAAAATATAAATTATGAACAACAAATACACATCTATCAACAAATGAACATAAAAATCAAGTGAATTGATAGGCTAATGAACAGGATAAACTGGTGAATATAACAGAAACATGGACATAGAGAGGGAATGGACTGACAATTCTTGGGGAGAAAAGCGTTGTGGGAAATACAACAAGAGATTGGACAAAAATCTTGCAACAATGGGAGAGGACAGTGGGGAGGGGGAGGTGAGGGTGGAGGGTGGGATAGGTACAGGGTGGAGGGGAGATATAGGGAGATAAAAAAGGGGAAACAATGTAATTAATAAACTGAACAATAAAGATTAAAAAGAAATCTAAGAGAGGAAACAAAACCAGAAGAACTTATGACCTAAAAGGTTGAGCAATTAAGACTAATGGTAATCCAGAATTATTTTTATCAAAATTAAACATGAATAATTAATTTTGATAGAAAAGATAAATAAAAATAATAATTTAATAACATTGATATGGTAAAAAGCCACTGAAGACTAAATAAAACAAAAGACAAAGGTTCCCTAGCAGCACAAAGTATGGCTGTCTGGTTCCCTTACTATATCTCCAGGGAAGAGTATAGCACAAAATGTATAGTAGGGATTCAACAGTTAAATGCCCAGCTAACGTATCTAATCCAAAACAATTTGAACATCCTTCATTATTTCATCCAGAGCCTTCAACCTGGAACAATACCTAGACTGATTTACAATCAATCAATCACAGCTCCTTGGAACAGTGCTTACTTTACCTTGACGTTCTTTTGCGTCCAGTTTCATAGTTGCACTGCCATCATTATTACCACCTTATCCCAGGACTATCACAGAAAAACCTGAGGTATTTTCCCCATCTCCTTTCCCTGGCTCTGTAATCTGTCTCCAAGTAACTTGTTCAGCCCACTGTTGCCAAAATTATTAAATCCAAACCCTGTACGTTGGCATTGAATTTTTTAGAGTCCAAGAATCCAGGTAGGATTCCTTTCTGGCCTTGTGTCACAACTTTCCAAAGGAAATGTTATTTTTTAGCCAAGATAGTCTACTCAGACTTCTTTACTGTGCATTTCCTGCTAGAAGATTTTTTTAAAATGCTTATTGAATTTATTGGGGTGACATTGGTTAATAAAATTACATAGGTTTCAGGCATACAATTCTATATTGCTATTTCCCCAAGTGCAGTGTTTTAGTTTTTGTTTTTTTATCATATCTGCCTATCAAAACCTATCCATTTTTCATGACTTGGCTCATCCCACTCTTTCAATGAAATATGGTACCTGACTACTGCGACAGAATTCATCATTGACTCATTCTGGGGATAGCCAGTGATCTCTCCTCTGAACTCTCATGATAGGTACTATATAATGCCTATCACTTACTGTGTATGTTCTTCTGAACATATATCCTTCGCATACGTATTGTACATGAGAGTAAATGATCAAGCTAGAGTGACCTGAGATTAGAACCTCTCTCTACACATAGTAATGATGTAACATTAGGCAATGTTCTTCTCTCTGTGGGCCCCAATATCTTTATCTATAAAACAGTACCTACCTTATAGGGCTAAGATAGTTAAAGTAAATCACATCCTTTAAAACTCTCTTACCAGGGTCATTTGGAACATAAAGAGTACTCAGAAATATTAGTATCTCTAGAGCCCCTTCCTTACAGTTGGCCCTATATTCTTATATACACTATCTATATATATAAAAGGCTAAGTAACCAACCATCTGTCCATCCATCTGACTGCTTCTATATATATAAAAGGCTAAGCAACCAACCATCTGTCCATCCATCCAACTGCTTGACCAGTGGGTACATATGATGCACACTGGCAATCTATATATATAAAAGGCTAAGTGGCCCTAGCTGGTTTGGCTCAGTAGATACAGCGTCGGACTACAGACTTAAGGGTCTCAGGTTCAATTTCAGTCAAGGGCACATGTCTGGGTTGTGGTTTCAATCCTCAATGTAGGGTGTTCAGGAGGCAGTCGATCAATGAGTTTCTCGCATCATTAATGTTTATCTCCCTCTCCCTTCATCTATGAAATTAATAAAAATGTATTTTAAAAAATGAAGTAAAAAATAAAAGGCTAAGTGACCAAGTGTATGTTCATATGTCCGACCATCCAATGAGTACATATGATGCGCACTGGCCACTTAAAAATAAATGTTGACTCATGCATGTGTGATACATTTAAAGCTCTCAGAATGGATAGTATCAAAATCCCCCATGAAATCACTTGTAAGGGATCTATTATTGAAGCTACCTTCGGAAATAATATATCTATAGATAATATTAAAAATATATATAAATATGTGATTCTTTGTCCTAAAAATGAGCATGTTTATAAATTAAATGAAGAAATTTTGGATATACTCAGTGGAGATTTTCATACCTATTTGAGTGATGATTCCATCAATTCAATGAATGATGCCTGAAAGGAAAATTTTCCCATCGAATTTCTTAATAGTATTATTTCTTCGGGAATGCCATGCCACAAAATTCAAAGTAGATGCAATCATCATGCTACTAAGAAATCATAATAGTAAATGGAGTGTTTGTAATGGTACTACATGTATTATCAAAATATTGCGACCTAACATAGTTGAAGCTGAAATATTAACAGCATCTGTGGAAGGAGAGGTTGTTCTGATTCCAAGAATTGATTTGTCCTGGTCTGACCCTGGCCTCCCATTTAAATTAATTCAAAGACAGTTTCCCATGATGCCAGTATTTGCAATGACTATTAATAAATCACAAAGACAAACTCTAGACAGAGTAAGAATATTCCTACCTGGACCCATTTTCGGACATGGTCAGTTATATGTTGCTTTCTCTCAAGTTCGAAGAGCGTGTGACATTAAAATTAAAGCTGTAAATACTTTATCACAAGGGAAATTAGTGAAGCACTCTGAAAGTGTTTTTATTCTTAATGTAGTATTAGATATTAGAATAAGTCTAATCAATTTACCAGTCATTTTTTAACAATGTTGTTTTTATATATTTTTGTAGTTTTCATATCATGTTTTTGTTGTTTATTTATTAATCAATATATATATTATTTTCATATACATTTTACTAATTTTCTTTCATCTCTGACACTTCTATTATAGAGAAAGGGAAAATAGCGATATTAAAATATTTCTTCTAATTAATTTCTTTTCAATGTGCATGAATCCTTGCACAGAGCCACTAGTACTCTTATAAATTCTTTTTTTTAATTTTTTTATCTTTATTGTTCAGTTTATTAATTACATTGTTTCCCCTTTTTATCCCCCTATAGCTTCCCTCCACCCTGTACCTATCCCACCCTCCACCCTCACCTCCCCCTCCCCACTGTCCTCTCCCATTGTTGCTAGATTTTTGTCCAGTCTCTTGCTGCATTTCCCACAACCCTTTTCTCCCCAAGAATTGTCAGTCCATTCCCTCTCTATGTCCATGTCTCTGTTATATTCACCAGTCTATCCTGTTCAACAGCCTATCAATTCACTTGATTTTTATGTTCATTTGTTGATAGATGTGTATTTGTTGTTCATAATTTTCATCTTTACCTTTTTCTTCTTCCTCTTCTTAAAGAATACCTTTCAGCATTTCATACAATATTGGTTTGGCAGTGATAAACTCCTTTAGATTTTTCTTATCTGCGAAGTACTTCATCTGACCTTCAATTCTGAATGATAGCTTTGCTGGATAGAGTAATCTTGGTTGTAGATTCTTGCTGTTCATCACTTTGAATATTTCTTGCCACTCCCGTCTGGCCTGCATCGTTTCTGTTGAGAAATCCGCTGACAGTCGTATGGGTACTCCCTTATAGGTAACCAACTGTTTCTCTCTTGCTGCTTTTAATATTCTCTCTTTGTCTTTTGCTCTTGGCATTTTAATTATGATGTGCCTTGGTGTGGTCCTCTTAGGGTTCCTATATATTGGGGTTCGGTGCACTTCTTGGACTCCTAAGTCAATTTCTTTCACCAGGTGTGGGAAGTTTTCAGTCACTATTTCTTCAAATAGGTTTTCATTGTCTTGGCCTCTCGCTTTTTCTGGCACCCCTATAATTCGGATGTTGGTATGCTTGAGGTTGTCCCAGAGGCCCCTTACACTATCTTCAATTTTTTGGATTCTTTTGGTTTCTTGCTTTTTCAGCTGAGTGGATTTTACCTCTTTGTATTTCAAATCTTTAACTTGGTTCTTGGGGTGCTCCAGGGCACTTTCAGGTCTTTGTATAATATTTTTTGTTTCAGTCAGTGTATGCTTAATTTCTGGTTGGTCCTTTTTCATATCCTTGAGAGTCTGCTTTATATCCTTGAGGGTTTCTTTCATTTCCTTGTAGGACTCATTCATTTCCACGTTGGTCTTGATAATTTCTTTGCAGCTCTCATTTATATCCTGGAGGGTGTTGTTCATTTTCTTGTAGGACTCATTCATTTCCTTTGTGGTCTTGCTTATTTCCTTATAGGCCTCGATCTTTTGTTGGAACCTCTTAAAAAACCCTATAACCGTGGTTCTAAATTCCATGTCCAGTCGTTTTTTTTCCTCCATTTCTTTCACATCTGATTTCTTTCCATGTTGTTGCATGGTGGCTGCTTCCCTGAGTTGGTCAATTAGCTTTGTGTGGTAGACTTCCTACTAGGGATAGTGGCTCAGCCTCCCCGGTTACCTGAGGTGAATATGGGCTGCACAGTCTTGCTGAAGTTAAGCTCAGTTAATCGTTGCTAGCACTTGGAGGGTTGACCTCCAGGCCAATTGTCTGTGAAGCTCAGCTGTGCTCAGGTTGGGTGGGCGGAGTCTCCGGGCCAAGCAGACAGCATTAGCTCCGCCCTATGCGGCCCCAGGGACTCTGTGCTGGGGGCAATGGCCGCCAGCACCTCTGAGAGAGAGCCGCTGCGGAGCTCCACAGGCTGCTGGTTGCTGGGGAATTCAGACTTTCCCAAAATGAGTCTGCATGCGCAATGTCTCACCCAGGGTCGTAAAACAAAGCAGACTGACGGTTTTCCGAATGAGAGGCAAGTCACGGTGTGCTCTCTGCACCGTCACGCAGCCGAGCTGTTCGCACAAGCTGCCTTCTCCACAAGCTGGGAGACCCGGCAGCACCCGAGCTTCGGCGTGCACTCCCACTGTCCAGTTTTCACCCCTTGTGATGGTGGGTTCTCTGGACTTCGCCCAGAGCTGGAGAATCAGACCAGTGGGACGCCTTTGTCTCCCCGTTCGAGAAAACTGGCCGGTTTCCAGCCGCCCGCCCTCTCCGCGCCTCGCTCTCCAAACCTCTCTCCGGGCGAATCTTTCAATGCTGTCCGCCGCCGCTCCTCCGGGTCACAGTGTCTTATCTTCACTTTTATTTGTGGAATTTTCACTCGGCGAGCTTTCTGGTGATTCTGGAAGGTGTTTGTTCTTTCGTTAAGTTGTAGTATTAAAATTGCTGATTATGACGGCAAGATAGGTGTTTTGCCTTCTCCGCCATCTTAGTTCCTCTTTTTTATATATTTTTATTGATTTTTACAGAGAGGAAGGGAGAGGAATAGAGACAGAGAAACATCCATCAGCTGCCTCCTGCACACCCCTCACTGGGGATGTGCCCGCAGCCAAGGTCCATGCCCTTGACTGGAATCGAACCTGGGACCATTGAGTCCACAGGACCACGTTCTAAGCCACTGTGCCACACCGGCCAGTTATAAATTCTTATATATTTCATATTCTTACATTCTTGTGTAATTCATCATATTGAAATATTTATTGATTCATTGGTGAATTGATAAGGGTTAGTGTTGGATATTAATACAGACTTTCCACTGAGGATTTTGAGAGCAGAGAGTAGGTGCTCTTCTCTGAAAGAAAGGTGTTGGGGGAGTATCTGAAAAAGTGACAAACAGGGAATGTGATTAGAGTCCTATATTGGATTATTTCACTTTGGATGACATGTCTTGTAAAGGACTTTTGTCACTAAGACTATACTGATAGTCCTGGTCCATGTAGCTTGGTGGTTAGAGCATCAGCTCAGGCAGGAAAGGCCCATGGGTTCGATTCCTAATCAAGGCCACATACCTAGGTTTTGGGTTTGCTTCCCAACTCCAGATCAAGGCATGTATGGAAGACAACCAATGTGTCTCTCTCACTTCAATGTTTCTCTCTGTCTTTTTCCCTCTCTCTCTCCTCCCTTCTTCCTTCTTTTGCAATCTCCCTAAAAAGCAATGGAAAAAATATCCTCGAGTCAGGATTAACAAATAATAATAATAATAATAATAATAATAATAATAATAAACTATACTGATAAATGGAATATGTTGCTTACAAAAAATCCTCACTTTGTAGCATTGGACAAGTAGCTTAACTTCTCTAAACCTGCCTCCCTACTTAAAATGATATTAAACCAAATGATCCCTATAGTCCCTTGGAATGCTATGAGGATATAGTTTGCTGTGGAATACCAAAATTATACTGTCTCCTTTATCTTTCATCTATATTGCATTCCTAAGAAATATTTTTTACATAAGCAATAAATATGAAATGATTTATTTCAAATTATAGAATAACAGTTTTACCAGTTGTTGATTTAGGTTGTGATTCAATTATTATTAAAGCCCCCAATTTTTATACTCACTCTGAAAAAGTATAATGCCTTATATTTTAACAATAAGTGATAAGAATGCTTAGTCTCACTTTACCTTGGAAAAAGGAAGATTATTACAAACAGGTTAACATAAGAAACATTCAAACCTGTAAAGAACTTTTGTGAGTTTATTTGAGCCACACTGTCAACAATTGCCAGAAAGCAGAATCTCAGTGTATTGAAATTATTTTGATTATGCTTCTAAGAATGGCAGTTTTCAACCTAGCTTTATAAATTACCATCAAAGAAGGAGACCTAAGTGGGTTACATGAAATCCATTGGTGATATAGATTCAGGGAGGTGGAAGAAAGCAGAGAGGAGAAACCTCTGGAATTAGATAAAAAGTAAAATGCTAGACACATGCTCATTTTACATAGGTGGGTACAGGATAGTTAACAGCCAACAATTAACACGCTAACAATAACACTGAGGGAATTTGTGGTCTCCACCTTGGTGCATTGGTTATGCCCTGAGGTGTCCAGAAAAAGGGAAGTTACAAGTTACCCTGACATTCCAAATGCATCTTATCATGGATGCAAAAATGACAGTAGACTCAGTTAAGATCAAAGTTGATCTTTGTCAGGGAAGATACCAGCCTAGGACACGACTACTCACTATAAACTGCTTTTTAATTTAAAAAGTATTAATTTCAGGCCATCCTTTGTAGTTACTTTAGGTCTCTGAGTTTGTAAGGCCACCACACAGACCTTCCCTGAGCTAGTCAGGTTAGCATGTGGCCCCTTTTCATCCACAGACATGTTAGGCAACTTACTCAAAATGAACAATTGGCTTATTGGCTAAAATAAAGACAGCCCATGGGTTCTCTGGTTTCCACTTCTTAATTTTATTAACTGCTATATGTGCTCTTTGAGTCTCAATTAGAATTGTGTTTTGCTCTGATAATTGTCAAGTATGGCAAAGCTCAAATTAGATACTATTACTTTTTAGGGAGTAGCACGAAAGATCTCTGCTATTGGGTTTCATGCCCCGACTTGGCAGGTGATGTTGCATTTAAAATACACATACATATTTCAGCAAATCAACATCCATGCCTGTGAAAGTGAGGGCTTGTCTCCACTTGTGTTCTACATAGATTTGTTGGCACCTGGGGGAGGGAGTAATAAATTGATATGTATTTCCCATCAGCCTTATTTCAGTGCTCCCTTGAAGAACCTGTAGAAGACCAGCCTCAGGCCACCAGCCGTGGTTTTGGCTACCCATTCGGCAGTACTCATTCAGCAGTTCATGGGTGGGAACTGCAGTGTCTGGTAGCAGCCTGAATCCCCATGCCTCAGTGGGGAACTGCTGAGCAAGTAGCCTGGATGTGCCAACCTTCAGAAAGTCTGCAACCCCAAGTTCAGCTGCACTAGACTCAGGAGCTGTCATCCCATTAACCCTGAAGCCTTGGTCACTGCCTTGTCAGCAGAAGCTTGATTCTCCTTTTACTCTGCATCTGTCTTTCTGCAGAAGGATTCAGATAGGAATTCCTATAGGCACTCGTGTGAGTTATGCTCTGCTTATGCAGGACTGCCCCCACCACGATTCCCCCACATCAGACCCAACAGTGGCTCCTATTGTTGTACAAGGTGGCACTGTCCACATAACCTAAGAGCACTTGTGCCAAAGAGCCACTGGTCCACGTAAAATGCCCCTGTGAGAGGCTGGTGGTCTGCCCTGGGATTGCGACCCCCCAGAATTGAGGCTCAGTAAGCTACTTGTGGCTTCCAGGTGTCCATTGTTCTGCCATGGGAAAGCCTCCCGCGGCAACGCAAACCTCACCACAGCCCTCTGAGGAGTGTTCCTGGGGGATGACGTATGACATCATCTCAGTTTTCAATGGTAACAAAGCCCCAAACTGCCATGGAAAACATCACCTAGGATCTCTGGAGATGTATGAGGTTTCCTTTTGTAAATACTCTGTTTCTTCTAAAGTCAAGCCTGGTACCACCCACATGAGATATGCAACAACAACAAAAAAAAATTGGAGAGAATCTCCTTCTTTCACCCACAGGACACAAGGGCTCTGGACCTTGTGGGGCTTTCCTTAAGTTCATCCAGGAATATTGGCCACACCATCTGAACCCTCCTGGGAAGCTAGAAAGGCTTTGATTTGTTGTTCCTCAACTTTACTGGTGCAATTCTCCCAGCAGGGCTGAGTGAAACCTGAGGCTCTCACTGAGGTAGAGGACCAGACAAATCATTTTAACAGGGACCTTGTGCCCTCAGCCTCAGGGATAGAAACTGTTTGGTTATAGAGGCTCAAAGGACCCCACCCTCATTCATGAGATCCTTGCCCATCAGGGTGTAAGTATATCTTCAAACCATCAGCCGGGATCATTTTTGAATGGATTAAAATCCTGTCTGTCCCTGGAGATTTCTGGACCAGAATGCAGGAGAAGGAGTGTTGCTCTCCTTTGATTTCCCTCCGCAGTTAAGAGTCAGATCATCAGCTTGCCTGGGAAATCAAGGATTTGGCTCAATTCTCTCTCCTCTCCTACCATGTGCTGGGTGTAGGGGCAAGTGATGAAAGAGGAATGGGGCGGACTGCAGCTCCATCAATCACAGATGTTGGCTCACTTCTGCCGGCCTTCTCTCTCCCTCGCCACATCTCCCCCCTGCCAAAGTGAGTGTGTTGGACCAGTAGGTGAGTGACCCTTCCGCGGGCCGGACACTGTCATCTGGCCAGATAAACTAACAGGCTAGGAAACAGGCTAGCAGCTGGGGCTGGTTGTACTTCGCCCACGTCTGTTACAGCATATGGTGTATTCACTTGGAGTGACTGACGGAGCTATTTAACTTTGCAGTTTGTTTGTCTGACGCCCCCACCCAAATACCACGCATGTGCTGATGCAAGAAGGCACTGGTGGTGAGCAGTCTCAGCTTGGTTTCAACGCGTGGATTTCATTAGAGTAACATGTTCACATTGGATTTGAACTCCACAGTTCCCAAGATGTCCGAGACAAATAGAAACATTTGGAGATGTGCCCCTTAATAGGCCTGATCATTTTAAATAGGGAGAACCTGAGGCAGGAAGATTAAGGCGCTCCATTGTCCCCGCTCCAGCCAAGGACTTACACAGCCAGCTGGTAGGAGGATTATAGCTAGAACCCGCTGCCCCCGACTTTCAGCCCAGCGCTCTTTCAAGCCCACATGTTCAGTTTCACTTCATCTTTACAATCTGGCCCCTCAGAACCTTTCCTGGAATTGAACTTCTGAGCTTAAAATGGTTTCATGCCCACTTTGGGGCAGGGAGAGCCCAGAGGCTTCTAAGTGGTGTGATCAAGTTTGCCAATATGTACACCCTAGGATAATCTGCCTAAACTTCATAAATAATACAAATTCCTACCAAGCGAGTTAACCATGAATTCCATGGTCTTTTAAGAAACCCACGTTACGTAATCACCCTGGCAAAGTTACCAACACCAGGGAGTACTGGAGGTAACCACTGATGGCAGCCACTGCCATTGACCATTTTGAGTGTGACTATTTTTAAAATACTGTATGCCTCATTAAGATGTGCTCTGAAAAGGAGAAACTTGCTTTAACGGCATTGTTTTTGAATTGCCGAGAGAAGAATCTATCAACCACAAGGTGCCCTGCTGCTGAACTCAGCCAAAAAGCTGTTAATAACTCCAGCAGATGTTTCAGCTTTTTAGGCCAATAGACTCCCTCTCTCCCTGCCCCCCGCCCTTTCCCAAATCCAATGCCAGTATGACTGAACAGTTTCTGTGCTTGCCACCACCCCGGCCAGCTGTGAGGGCCAGTGGTGCAAGTGCTGCTGAAGAATGATTCTCTCAACCAGTAGCCACAGAGCCTCGGCCCTTTCAGGTCAGAGCATTATTGTTTTTCCCGTTAGAAATTTAAATCTTCAGCGGGGGAGGAAGGTAAGGGCACAGAATCAGGGTTTCTCTTTTGTTGTCTGCCTTTGTCAGCAATCATTCTGTTTCACGTGCTGTGGTTTCTCCCAACATTAAAAGTCTGTCTCTTGGACTAAACAGAGTGCTGGGCTTGCTAGCCAGAGGGTCATTAATGTGGTGAGTTATCCACTTCCTCGTTAGGTTCTGTGACTTTAAGTGAAGTTACGTATAACAAAACAATTGCACTGTAGGCTAATCCACATAAACAAGAGTTAAGTTCGTACAGCATTACGTCAGTATTATAACAGAGCAACACAGAATGAAACGTTATTTGAGAGGCTGCTCTACCCTAGTATCCCCATTGGTGGAGGGAGAGAATGTTGGGTTAGCAGCTTTACAAAGGGGCCTCTGAGTGATGCAAGTTTCTGTGGTAGTTTGGCTGGTACCATGAGTCTCAAAAGGCCCTGACCTGAGCAGTTCTGCAATATTAGAAGAGTGTGTTATAAACACAGGTACATCCCTGTGAGGCAGGTAGAATATGAGGGCATACAAGGCCACCACAAGGATTTGTCAACTTCTCTGGACTGGGGTAAACCGGACATCTTAGCCAGAAATAAAATCTATGTTCTAAGGCTTTCCAAATGAGACGAAATTAAAAGAAAGAAAAAGGAAAAAAGAGAAAAAGGGTGATTCTCTCTCCCGTCACCCACACTCCCATCCCACCTCCTATTCACTCATTTTGGAGAGAGTGCTTTAAGACACTCCAGTGACAGCGGGGTGACCAAGAAAACACAGGTGCGCCACGTTTATGGAATATCGCATTGGCTAGGAGCACATCCGAATCGCACATTTATACATATCACCACACAGAGACTTGCCATTTCCAAAGGCAGAAAAAAATGAGAGGCAGAATTAAGTTCATAAATATTTTGTTTCCTTATTTTAATGCAACACAAAAGTGGAATATCCAAGATTCTGTGGGTCTCTATTGTCAGCTTCAACATTTGCCAACCATAGTAATTCAATCCCAAAATCTCTGCTTCATGCCATATTGGCCATAAAAGGTAAGCACCTCTTCACCATCATACTACTTACATCCTCTGAACACTGTGTGTTGGAAGGAAAAGCTTTTGATGCAAGTCTTTTTTCTTCCCAACCAGATAAAGCATTAGATTCCATTGTGACTTGGTCCACATCCTCTCCAGTGCACATGCAGAGTACTCATTAATGCTAATGGAATTTTCCCATATGTATTGAAGGGAATATATAGCTGCCTGTGTCTGTATATTCTTTATTTTTCTCATCATACCGAGCACAGCACTATACACTTGGGAGCTCAATGGCATCTATATCTTCCAATTTGAAACATAAGTTACACAAATTAAAAATTATTCCATTCATTCTCAAATATGATGTTCCCACCAGCAAATGGGGTGGGCATTTCTGCTTAGATTACTATGATTTCTAGAAGCCAATACCAGATGATGACTCTTTAGTAAAATAAACAACCAATGTTATAACAATAAAGCAGGCTGAAAAAAAAGAACCATAAAACTCCCTACTGAATCAGTGGAATATACTCTTTCATTAAAAAACTCCATATTAAATTAACCATAGGAGTGAAAACACAAGATGAAGAAAAGAGAATTGAAACTACAGTAATCATTGCTGAGGTTCCAGGCCTTCCAGCAGTGCACATTGATAACACGCAATAATCAACAATGTGAAGATGTCCCAGGCCCATGTAAATCCAGAGCATACACTTCATTTAGGTCTTGAACTTTGCCTGGAATCTCATCCTGCATGTGATGATTACCAAGCTATTTTGTTCTTATTTCTAGTCCAAGTAAAATAGACAATAAAGAAAAGATGCTTCTATACTATTTCTCTGATGGATGTTCACGACCAAAATAACTTCACCATCTGATGTATTTCACAGTTTTAAGTTAAAACAGACCGAGTATAATATGCTTGTACATCTGGCTCAGGTGCTTCATTTGCCATATGTTTGTGAAATAATCCAAGGAGATGTTACAATGTACGTTCCCCTGGGGACCTGAATATAATGTGCCGACAGAGAGTTACCTAATTATTCATTCCTGCCAGCAACTTCCTCACCTAATAATAAGGGGATGCTTAGAATGAGACAATAGTGCTTTCAATCTTGAGAGATGTCAGTGCCACTTATTGTTTCAAAAACAGAAAGTCTTTTGCATTTTTTGAATAAGAAAAAGATCCTTTGCCTATTAAAGCAAATAAAATACTTTGCAGGGAGTATATTTGGTATTCTTATAGGGGGCCAAATTCTGCAGTGCTGATGGAGACAGGGCTTCCTGGAGACTCATTGGATGAAAGCCCAGGGAGCTAGAGCTGCAAAGGAAATGAGTGATCCAAAAGTTGATGGCCCTAAGAATTGGGGCTCCAGTAATATTTAACATTTATGAAAAACTTTATAATTGCAAATCACTTTCATGTACATTTAGTTCTATAACAACTTTGTGAAGCAGATAAAAAAAGGACATACCTTTATTTAGCCTTGTCAATTGTCTTGCTGATTCTTTATAGCACTAATTAGCCAGAAGTATGAGCATCTTTTAAAAAATTCTTTCAATTATTTTACTCTTAACCAATGAGCACCACTTCTCTGCCATAAAGCATAGTCCTCACTTTGCACCATTGATGTTTTTTCCTCTTTTCTGCTACTTGCAGAATTTTATCCCATGATATTCTCTCTCTCTCTCTCTCTCTCTCTCTCTCTCTCTCTCTCTCTCTCATTCTCTCTTGATTCAAAATGAATAATTTTATTTTCTTTTAAGGGTAAAAAAGGAGGATAAATTAGTTTAATGATTAAAATATAGGCAGAACATGAACATACAAATTTTAAAAAAGCTCTAGGCCAGGTCAAAAGTCAAATGGATAAGTAATGCTCTAGGTCCAGCTTTATCCACCATCAAGTCAATTTAAAAGAATGTGGGAAAGATGAAGATATCATCCAGTAAACCTTGAATAAGAGTGTTAATGGTAACAAATGATAAGAGGGTTGTACCTCCATATGACTACGCAAAAAGACCCTAATTAGTCAGATTAGGAAAGGTTCTTTTGCCTGGGATACAAATTTTAGAGTCTAATGGGATACAAAGGATGAGAGAGAGGAAGGATGGGAGATTTGCCTCAGGTTACCCAAGGTTACCTTGCCTGTAAATGAGTGTCAGTGCCCCTCACCTGCCTCCAAGGTGCTGGCTCAAAACAACAGGCAACAGGAAATCATCCCTTAGTTCTACTCTTCTAGTAAATATTAACAGTTTTGATTGCCCATTATATGATATTTTCTGTACATTTGTTCCCCACGAGAGGAAGACAGTGTTATTAGGAGGAAGGAAATGAATATTCATCTCTTGTTGGGATGAGAGAAATTATAGAGAATATTCATAGAAAAGTGTGACAAATTACATTGGAAAATAAAGCTCCACAGAGTATTGTTCCCTATCCTTTAAACACTGAGACCAGGTGGAGACGCTGTACTAGTTTAAAGGGACCTGTGTATCCTTGGCCTTGGCATCTGATGGGTCTCAAATAGATGTTTGAAAATTCCATGGGAGTTAAAGAGTCAATTGTCAGGAACACTGAAACCCATCTCCTTGAAGGAGTCTATCTCAGAAAGTATAAGCAGAAACCTCCCTTCCCAACATCTACTTCAGTACATTCATTGGAATAATTAGACTCCAGTGGCCAAGAGCATCAAATGCAATCATAGCCATGATCTAGAGTTCTTAAAAATGTATACATGTACCCATAGTGGCTGGGAAAATACATTCATATTATAGTACAAATTGTGGTCAGGATACATCCCTGTTCTGTCTCAAGAGTTATATGTATAATCAAATGAGCAGTCCTGATTTTAATTTTGGCAGGGCAGGCTTTGAAATTCCATAGGGAAAAATTTTCACACTCATTGCAATTATATACCTTAATAAATACATGCATTTTGTCCATTCATTGAATGTTTATTGAGTGTCTACCAGTATACTCCATGATACAGACACAAAGTTGAGAAAGTAAGATCTTGCTCTCAAGTCATTTAAACAAGTAGAAAGTCAGAATTGCAAAGACTGTGAGATTTACTACATTGAATGAGCCACAAAGTTAAGTGGCAGATTAAGAGAACACATTTCAGTCTGTCCTGGAAAACTTTCCTGAGGAATAAGAAACATGAATAGGTGTTTTCCAGGCAGAAAAAGATTTTAAATTTTGTATGCTGTAAGTCATGAGATGCCAATGACCAACTGTGAGCAAGGCATAACATAATCAATTTATTTGTAGTTGAACTCTGGGGTTACTATGAAAGAGGATATGGAAATAGGAATTGAAGTCTGGGCAAATGTCGAGAATTGTATTGCAATAGTTAAGGGAGTTGATGGACCTAATCAACTGGAACTGTAGCCTGATTAGATATGAGACATATGCAAGGAGAAGAACATATTGGATGTGTTGTTTAGAATGTGAGAAAGGAGTCAAAGGCTCCCAGACTACTGGCTTGGGAAACTGGACAAAGGGTATAAACACTCACTAATATAAAGAACATAGGAGGGAGAGTAGTAACTGGGATGGGCACAAAAGCAGAGATGCTGTGTTCAATCTGGATGTGTTGGGTTTGCAGTGCGGGTAGGATATGTAGATGAAACTACTCAGAAAACAGCTAGAGATATGGGACTAGAGCTCAGGGTATGCATTTGGATGTAAAGCATTGGTAGGAACAAGATCCCCCTCCCCTCCCAAAAGTAAATCAAGTGGGGAAAGAAGATACTGACATTGGAGGAAAGGGCCAAGAAACAGAAAACAATCAAGGCACCAGAAGATGAGCAACTAATGCAGAGATAAACCAGGAGGGAGGGAGGGAGGGAGAGAGAGAGAGAGAGAGAGAGAGAGAGAGAGAGAGAGAGATGTCATGGAAGATAAAGCCAAAACTCCAAGAACAGGCGAACAGTCAGCAGGACAAGTCAGGTAAGGTGATAACTCAGATGCTGGTCATTTGGGTTAGTGGATGAAGCAGGGCATTTTTGATGCAGTGAAACCGGTAGGGCCAGGGTGCATGGACTGAAAACTGAACAAGTGCTGTGGAGTCACAGAGGACAAATCTAGGTTGCACTTTGTAAAAGAAAGGGTCCAGTGAAAGAAGCATGAGAATATTTTTTAAATGTTCATTAAATATGTGTTTTTGTTGTTCATTTGTTTGTTTTTTAAATAAAAGGGATAAACATATTTTATACTGAGGGGAATAACCACTGGAGCATTAAAGGTAAAAAAGAACATTATTCATAAAGCAAATTTCCTAAGGAGTCAAGATGGAATAATGTCCATTGCACCAGTGGCTAGAGTTGCCTTTGATAGGAAAATTGTCTTGCTAGAATGAGAACAAGGAAAGAATGGGTGAGGATGCAGACAGGGGCTCATGAGATCATGGGTGGGAAAATGAAGGAATCCATTCTTGATTGAGCTAATCCTTAACTTGGAAACAAGGTCACCCCCAAAAGAGAAGATGGAAAACTTTGAAGAGTGACAAGGGTTTGGAATAGCAGTAAGGGGACAGGGAAAAGTTCTTGTAACAGGACTGCTGAGTAGCCATGGAGGCACAACTGAGATCAGTTTCACTCCAGATTTGTAATCTCCATGCTATATGGTTATGATTTTTCTTTTCCTCCAGCAGAGTAGTGCTCAAGGAATGCTTACGGCTAAGGAGGCACTATGGAGGCCTGCTGGAAGGACAAGAAGTCCATCCATCTCTCCAGGTAGTTTAGATTCTATCTCAAGATCAAGGCAAGCCATATCACCTCTGCTTTTGTGCCTATCCCCAGTTATAAATCTGCTCTCCATCCTGTGTTCTTTATTCTTGAACCATATTGTTTGGGCTTCTTTTACTTTCACTCGCTTTGATTAAATTGCATAGTGGCATTGGGCCTCAGCTTGTATGGAGGGACCCTGTGGAAACAGCCATAGGCCTATCAGCATTGTTAGCATTGTGGGGGACTTTAAGAAAGGCACTAGCTTCTGAACCATTCATGTTCCACTTATGAGGGCACGAAGAGCCATTTCCTTTAAACCCAAATGCCAGGAAACAATTGGCTGTTCATGAGTAATGACAACGTGTTTATGTGTTCACCTGGCATAAAGCCAAGGATGGCCAGGCATGTCATCTTTAAATTAGAATGCTGGGGTTCAAATCCAGCAGCCATCACCTATTGTCTGGTTGATCTTAAGACTCTTAACTTCTCTGTGCTTCAGTGTTTTCATCTGTAAAATAATGAAAGTAACTGTACCTACTTCATAAGGCTGCAGTGAGGATTAAGTGAGACACATATGTAAAACTGTTTAGCACTGTGTCTGACAAATCACAAGTTCTCAATAAGTATTAGCCATTATCGTTATATGATTATCTCACAGCTGCTCTCTTTGGTTTTGTTGTGTATTTTGCTTTCATCCTCAGTGTAGCAAGCACTTGTATGTAATTTACTTCTGTTTTTCACTTGTTGTTTGCTTTTATTCTCTCCTCAAACTTCACTTCTTCGTTATCTGGTATTTACCTGGCATCATTTTGGATGAGGCAGCATATAAGAAAGGAAGTCTTCTACCAATCAATGACTAGAAAACTATCCTGTCTATTTTTGTCCATGTTTTAGAGAAAGTTTCAAAGATGATAAGAAGGATTTGTAACTTTCTTCTCCCACATTTGTATCCAGAAGTTCCAAGTTTCCTTGAAGTCCATTTCACCTGATATCTATTTTTCTTAGAACCAGTCTTGATCAGCCCCTACAGAGACTTTGCCCTAACTCAGCCTTTGCTCCAATACTTCTCACTATAAATAGACAACATATTACTTCAGTTGCAGAGAAAGCTGAGTTACATAGCTCGTGGTAGGATGAGGGCTGGATTTGGGAATCAAAGGGCCTGGGTTTGGATGCTGGGTTAACAATATGGACCTTAGAGTGTGGTGTTGAGACAAAAAGAAAGCGCTCAGCAAAAATTTGTTGAATCTGCATCTAGTACAAAAGATGGTATTCAAATAGCCATTGAAACTTGTATTGAAAATATTGGGCCAAACTAGTCAGTCTTTTTAAATATGTTTAAAAATAACCTAAATGCATTTTTCTTATTGTACTTAATTATTTGAAATAACATTTATTAGTCATTTTAGAATATTTAGTCAATAGTCAAAACAAAAAACTCTAATTACCTTTTAAGACTATTCAAGAAATTTTCATCTTGGTGTCAGAACATTGACTTGGCCTGTAATGTCATCAAATAAACATGAAAATTATCCTAGGTCATAAGCTTTACTTTCAACTAAAGAAAAATCTCTGAACACTGATGTACAAATAAATCTGCTTTATCTCCTGGTTTTGCTTTTGTTTTATTTTTCTTATTGCATTTGTTGCTGCCTAGACCAATAAGTATGTGCAGATGAAAGGCAGCTTTTGGTTTATTTTAACTCATGGTGGGGTGTTTTATCCCAGGTGTTAATAACAAAAGGATAGCACCTGGGTTTAGGCCAGTTTTCAAGGAAACAAGAGGACTTGTTTCCCTGCCCACCCCGGTTCCCCTCCTCTTTCAGGCCCAAAGTTGAAACCAAAGGACCTGTGTTGGTGGGCCACTCCCACCACCTCAGAATATCCCCCAGCAATCAGTGTCAGACAGCACAAAGAGACCCCAAGTTCAATGGTGGGTCTTCAAAGGGGCTCATTTGTTACATAGCTCAGTGCCCCACAGAGTTGCTCCAAGCTCATAACCTCCACTGATTTCAAAGAGAGCTCTGAACTTGCATAAGCTCCACAAGGCACAGGATGAGAAATAGGCTGAGTGGCTTGAAGTCATGTTCAGACATTTTTTTAATGTTCATAAATGCCTTTTGGCACAATCACTTTCACATAGAAACCCACTTACCTCCCACTGCAAAGTGTGAAATAAAGCAGTCGGCAAGCCTATGTAGGGGATGTTCTAGAAATTGGGCTAAATCTTAAAACTGCATGAAGACTGAAAATAGGATTCAGCACCTACTAAACCACTTTTGAGGTCAGGTCACCTTACCATGACACTGCTCTGTGAGATACTGTCTATGCCACCTTTAAAAGATTATGACAGTAAAATTCGGTCATCTCAGTGGCTTCCAAATGAGCCTGGGGTTAAATGGAGGGGCTCTAGCTCCAAGGCATCTCAAGGTAGATGGTCTGCAAGGAAGGAGGGAGCACTGTCTCAGCTGGGGCTTGACTGAGACTCAACTGGCACATTCCTGGGAAATCTCAAGATAGGGACTGCTGCTTCTGACCACACTTCTCTGCCTCTGGAGATGCTGTAGGACCCTCCTTGGTCCAGGAGGTTTGTGGAAAGCAGATTAGGATCTATCAAAGACTTTCTCCTTGACCACCTGAAAAAGATTAGCCATCTTCCCCAAATCGGTTCCTATGGCTCCCTAGTCACCAAAACAAGGAGAAAGGGATTCCTTAGGGACTCAGAAATCACTGTAAATACCAGAAAGCTTTTGGTTAGATCTGTGGTCGGCAAACTGCAGCTCGAAAGCCCATGCGGCTCTTTGGCCCCTTGAGTGTGGCTCTTCCACAAAATACCACGGCCTGGGTGAGTCTATTTTGAAGAAGTGGCGTTAGAAGATGTTTAAGTTTTAAAAATTTGGCTCTCAAAAGAAATTCAATTGTTGTACTCTTGATATTTGGCTCTGGTGACTAATGAGTTTGCCAACCACTGGGTTAGATAATTCTCCGTGCCCTCTGGACAACTTCATGAGCACCTTGCTTTTGAAAGGATGAAAAATAAAAAAGTGTCCTTTTTATATTCACTGTTCAATAAATATTCATGAAATCTTGGTCAAGGCATTATATTGGGCATCATCTTTAGTAGGAAACAGAAAGTTATTTATTTGGGGGGGGAAATGAATTAAATAATGAGACACTAGATGTGGTTTCCACAAATCCAGAGGTACCCTCTGCAAGTTTGAAACTATACAGTTTATTGTTTAAAGTTGTTCAAGAGAAGATTGCTAAGAATTTATCTGCTATACGTTCTCACTATTAATTTATTCCTTCAACCAACACTTGCTGAGCACCTGCTGTGTGCAGACTGAGTGGACAAAGCAGGCAAAAGTCCCTGCCCTCTGGGAATCTGTATCTGAATGGCAAAGACATATGGAAACAATAAGCAAGAAAACTTTTGAATGTCTGACATGATCATAAGTGCTATGGAGAAAATGGGCAAGAATGAGGCCAGGATTGACAGGGTGAGATGGATGTGCAGTTTGAGGTGGAGTGGTGGTGTGCAGTGTCTTTTGAGTAAATAATTTTGGGGGGAGCTTTACCTCTAAAAACTTGCTTTTTCAATGTTGCTGTTGTTGTTAGTCTGAATATCATTAGGAAACTACTCAGAAACACTTAGAAGTCTTTCTGAAACTTAAATGATAAAGCCAGCTTGCCAAAGCAGCCCTGCTCTCGGTCCAGTTTGGCTGCGTTGTGGCATGACTGTGAGGAGAGCGCCATGGAAAATGGCATTGCATTTGGTATTGTGTTCTGTACACACTGAGTGCTCAACGAACACTGTTCACTTCTACATGAGATCCATGGTCTTCCATCAGATCTTTTCTTTGCTTTGCTCAAAAAGAACTTGTCCATGGTTTTGTCTTTCTTCCAGGGGCCTGTGAGTAAGTACAGACATATGAGGCATCACAAGTAGTTTCTAGAAATGTATCAAGCTACATCTACTGATGGTAGCATCCCTAAATTTCCCCATCATCATTGTAAACACCTTTGACTAATTGGCTTCACCTCCTGTGAAGCGTGTAGTCCTTAAGCACTTGATGCAAAACGCCAAAGGGCTGCCTCCCTTTCATCCACTACATCTCCACTCTTACCCCTAAAACACAATGTATTTCTATACTTTCTCCCTTACTTCTTTTTTTATCTCTCCTTTTCTTCCTTATCAGGCATTTTACATTCCCATAGGTGCTATCTTAACTACACTAAAAAGAATTCCTCATCTAGGCACTGTTAGATGTCCTGAAAAGAACAGTGTAGGATAAAAAGATATTAAAATCAGTAGTAGTATTTATTGGAGAAAATCTCTCAGTAGAATATATGAATGCTGCCGCTGCTAATGGAACTACCTTCTACCTGTCCAAAAGTTGACAAGTCCTTTTATATAGTATCTCATACAATCCTCTACGTTTTTTCTTCTCAAAGTGTGGTCCATGATTAGCAGCACTGGCATCACTTGGAAGTGGCTAGGAATGCAGAATCCCAGGCTCCTCTCCTCCTAAGCCAGACTCTGCATTTTAAGAAGACCAGGTGCTTTGTACACACATTGGAATTGGAGAGTCTCTATTCTAAATAGTCTTGTGAGTAAATCAGAAATCCCCTAGCCTATTTCACAGATTAAAAAATCAAACAAAACTGGGTTTCACAGATGTTTACTTAGTTAATAGGTAACAAGACTTGGAGTCAAAAATTAATATACTTTCCACTACACTGTGCCCCCTCTTTGAATGCTCTTGGAAGAAATGTTGCATACTTCTTTGGGGATCTAACATCTCTATGCCCAGTATTTCAATGGAGCTCTGAACAGTAATTACAGCCTCATATTGTCCCCTGGTGGTAGGCAGGCAAATGCTAATCTCCAGCTTAATTATATATTCCTCATGTAGTATGACCTTGCTGCTGCTTGTCTAAAAAGTCCAAGGTTAATTACATGAAAGTAGTTTCATTTTTAGAAATTTCTCTAATTTCCTCCAATTCCTTATCAAGGAAGGAGATGTTTCTGGCTAACAGTTTTTGCCGTTCCAGTTGCACATGTTCTTTCCTAAGCAGGCTCTCACGTGTTTCATCTGGCCCTCTTGAAGGGAAAGAGAAAAGCAGCTAACACATGGCAAGTGCCTCTTTGTACACGAAGCTCAGTGTTCTGCATGTGTCCTCTCGTGATTCTCAGAGAGACCTAAGGATTGGTTGTTATCCTATCTTACAGATGTGGAAGCTGAAATTCCAAGGTGTTACACGTGGGAATGTTGGGAACCAAGTCAGATTCTGTTCCACCATGCTGGCTTCTTCACAAAAGTAAGTCTTACCTGCATTAGCATGAAAGGTGACAAAAGGTCAAAAGGTAAGAGACTGGACTATCATTACCTTCTGTCTTCTGCCTCCACTAATGACGCATTAAGTACTACCCATCATATTTTCCGAAAGAGAAAAATGGTTATCAAACTTTTCCTGGTTTCAAGGGTGAAATGAAGTAACTGAAGTAAAATCAAAACAGAGAAGAGACAGCTGGAGGGCTACAAGCTAAATATGCGGAACCTCCCAAAGGGACCAAAATAAAGCTGCCTGGTAGTATTGCCAAGCAATATACATTGAAATGCTCACATCACCATTCAAATTGGCTAAAATCCAGTCACATAATCTAAGCAAGGCTCTCTAAACTGTGTTGAATTCTTCGTAATTAACAGAGAAACAGGGGAATCTCACCTTATTATTTAAAAATGGAGAAAGATGAATAGATTTCTCAAGCTGGTAGAGCTGAGAAAGGCATCTTCTGGGCTCTCTAATATACAAGTCCTCAAAACTGCAGCTTTCTCAGCTCAGTCCAGCTCACACACATTGAACTGGAATGTCCACCGACATTCCTCTCTGGAAATGCAGGCACAGGCCATGTGGGAGTCTCTCTTGAAGAATTAAATAGAATATTATAACTCCTCAGATTTTAATATATTCTACAACTGTTGTGCTGGCTTGGCATTTAAGGATGCAAACTTCCCCATCTCTGCTAGGAACATGACACTATAAAAGGGACTTCTGTAATTAGGAATGAAACTGTGCAGTCCTCATTAACCAGAAATGCATTTTCTAAACCCAGGGAGGCTCTACTGTTATTCCAAGAAATGCTGGGAAAATGGTGTCACAAGAGCCCAATAAAGATTTTGGGTCAACTCGTGATGTGAAATGACTTCAAAAGGCCAAGAACAACAAATACTTCCAGCAGGAGAGATCTAGGCAGGGAAAAGTCTCCAGAACCCTACTCAACTCAATATTGCTTCAAGTTTCATTATTATTTAAGTCTTGATTGCCCAAATTTACTCAGCTTTAGTGCTTAGTACAGTGATGGGCAACCTTTTGAGCTTGGTGTGTCAAAATTCGCCAAAAAACCGAGCATAACCTGGGTGGTGTGTCACTTCGAGAACAAAAACATAATTTCATGATATTTATAGTTTAAGTAACAAAAATGTATAATTGTAATATAAACTGTATTTAATAAACCAAAAACTAATTCTTTAACTTACCTGCTTAGTGACTTTTATGTTTATCTGTCAGTCAGTTTCTTTTGTTGGTCATGATATTATTTAACTTGTGCGGGGTGCCCTGAACTAAGATAAGTGAGGGGGAGGAGAAATTCTTTAACTAACCTGCCTATTAGTGACTATTTTGTTGCTGAATTTCATTGGCTAAAACTTCAATTGAAGGGTGGTATTTTGTACACTTCATCCCCAAGCAAGCGCTACTAACTTCATCTGTCAATCTGTTTCTTTTGTCGGTTTTGATAATATTTAATGCTAAGAATAAGGTCTCAAAAAAGTACGTAGAGGAAAAAATTGTGAGTAAAGCCATTGCTATATTTTTCAGGGTGCTAAAAGTGTCTGGTAATTGGTTTCAGGCACTCCAAATTTCCTGTTTGTAGTGGCACTCCTCTTGATTCTCCAAAGGGCACCTTTCCAGATTCTCAAGCCTTGACCTCAAGTCAACAAACACCTGAGCCCAGATGCTGTCTTGAAGTTCTGCAAGTGGCATCTCCAAATCATCAATTTGCATCCATTGAAAACCATTTAATTTCAAACTACTGTAGACTACTACATCAGGATACTTAATTATTTATATGGTCAGTTCTAGGCTTCTAAATTGATTAAATCTATCACTGAACTGGTCAAGTAACGAGTCTAAAACATGTTGGCACTTTATATGCAAGGGTCCCATTTCATTTTGTACAGCTGCAGTGGCCTTCTCAAAATATTTGTTACTCCAAGAAAATACTGTAAGTTTTAGTTTCTACTTCTCACTTGAAAATTTTAAGTTTACTTTCAAAATCCTTTATGTATCCAAACATAATGTCAATACTTTCGCCAAAACCTTGTAACTTTAAGTTCAGTGTATTAATATGAACACAGATATCTATAAAAACTATCAGGGTGTTGACCCACTTATCAGCATTGAGCTGAGAAAAGTTTCCCAGATCCTTTTCCTCAAGAAAGACCTTAATTTCTTCAAAGCACTCCACAAAGCACTCAAGAACTTTGCCTCTGCTCAGCCATCTTACATTATTGTACATCAGCAATCCACTGTAGATGGAATCAACCTCCAGTAAAAGTGCAGAAAATTCTCGCTTGTGGAGGGGGAGAGCAGTTATTAAATTAACTACTTTTGTAAAAACTGACATTAAGTCTTTTAAGTCGGTGAATCCTGCCTTGGCACATAAAACCTCCTGATGGGTAATACAATGAAAAGGCACAATCGGATGTCCAGTAGCTTCTGTAAACCATTTGACAAATCCGACTTTTTCCCCATCATGTTTGATGCCCCATCTGTCACCATTGACACAACTTTAGAGATATCAATGCTTAGGTCAAGGAATATTTGTATAACAACCTTATATATTTCACTTCCTGATGTACTTGTTGGCACTGATACTAACTTTATAAACTCTTCTCTTCTGTGAGACCATCAGAATATCAACCAATAATGGCCAACTGAGCATGTGATGTGACATCAGTAGTTTCATCAAGGGAGATTAAAAAATATTTACAATTATTTATGTCTCTCCTTAACTGATGTTGTACGTTTGTGTTCAGTCTCATTATTCAGTCTTTTATGATATTTCTACTGAGTGGTAACTCAGATATTCTCTTAATAATTGCATCTTTATTCTGCATATCTTGAAATAGAACTGGTGCATATCTTAGGAGAGTTTCTTACTAAATTCCCCCTCACTGAGTGCTTTTCCATGCTGAGCTATGGAGTGAGCAATGCTCAAACTTGTAGATATTAAATCTGTAGAGCCTTTTGTAAATTTAAGGATGGAATTAGATTGGCTCTTATAAAGGTGTAGCTGCCTGGAAATTTATTCCTTCCTTTCATCCTCACTTTTTTTCAACAGCTGGGGATGATTAGTTTCAAAATGTCTATTTATATTTCATATTCTGCTTACTACTGTTTCAGTACATATAACACAAAATGGTCTGCCATTTTTTTCTATAATGCCATACATCTCAGTCCATGTCTCTTGAAAGGGTTGGCTACTGCTACTACCACTTCCTTTACTTAACCTTGTTTTTTATTTTTGGGGTTCTCCATGTGGGGGGCAGTGACAGAAGATAGAATTATAGATAACCTGTTAGCCCTGCAGGCAATTAGGGGATAATTAGCCTAACTGACCACAAGATGGCACATGTAACTGTCTTTTAGGAAAGGGCATGGTTAATAAGCAGAAATAGGGGTTTATAAGGATGCACAACAGTAATAGTGGTGAAATGGAGTCTGCACTATGCTGCAAAATGGCATTCCTTATATAAATTAAGATGGCTGCCGCTATTTCTAATTATGGTAATCAGCACCCATAGCACAGGCCCTGGCCTCTCCTAGCCTCCCCCTAACTTATCTCAGTAATGATGGTCAATTAGAAATCCATGACACCCCAGACCAGTAGATTGGGTGATGGTTGCTGTGGTTATGTGGTTGCTGGTAATGGCGATCACAGAGCCCCCAGAGATGTGCCTCCCATGACATTCCGCTGCTCCCTCCTCCGGCCGGAAGTGAAGTCAAAGACCCCCTAGTGGCCTAACTAGAAGTCCCAGAACTAGACCTTCTGTGCCAGAGTTTTGTTGTTTTGGCCTACAGACCTTGGGCCCAAAGTGTGTACACTACACTATAGCAAAGGTTTCATCCTCGGCTACTGCACCTGGCCATGAAGTAGCCAAGGATGAAACATCCTTCTCAGCATGTAGCCCCGTACTTCTCTGTATGTGACCACATGCAGCCGTGTGTCATCAAAAATGGCTACGCATCTCAGTGCTGACACGCGTGTCATAGGTTCGCCATCACAGGCCTAGTGAGAGAGCCTCCCCTTATTAGCCAAGGACGCTGTGATCTCTGGGTGCAGGGCTCTTGCTCTCCTGGTCTCATGTGACCAGAGTAATGCTTTCTGAATGGAGGCTGGGAGTGATAAATCCCTGGTGGCTCAAAGTAGCTGAGCAGTGTTTATTTTAAAAAAACAGGCACAAGCTAATCTCAAAGATGATTGCAGGCTTTCCTCTAGTTCTTCAATCTCCACATCTATTTCTGTCCGCCAGGACCATCTACACTGGAGCCTCACTATGGCATCAGTCACAGCAAGAGGGGAGCGCATTGAGAGCTTGTGCTTTTTTGCTCCTGTGTGAGGCAGCGTGGTCCCGCAAATCACAAACAATCCATGTTATAAGGGGATCAGTCGTGAGGAGGAAGATGAGAATCTTCTGAAGCAATAATATTTATTTATGTTTCTGCATAGATACTTGTGATTCATCTGTTTCCTGAAAAAGCCCCATCAATAGATAGATTGCAGAGAGCAGACTATCTAGCTCTTTTTTGGTCTTTTAGCTGAAGTTCTTATCACCCATGTTCCAAAAACAGATAAGTTAGGGTTCATTTGCAACAAAAGGACAATGGACTGGATCTGGGCTCCACTCTCTGCTTGGTCACTAGCCAGTTCCGTGGCTCTAGGCAAATTAGCTCCCCACTGGGATTCCATTGCTTTGTCTTGTAATCATCACAGCAACTTTATTAAACACTTTCCGGGAGGTAGGGGTTATGCCAAGCCCTTTAATGAGGTTACCTCATTGAAACCTCACAAAAATTCCCCAGGTAGGTTCTATTATACCTCCACTTACAGATGAGAAACCGAGGTACAGAAAAGGCTAACACAAAAGGCCACCAGCACCATTTGGGTAAGAAAGAGCCAGGATTTGGCCAAGTTCTCTTGAGCCTGTGCTCTAAACCCCAAGGCTACATACATGTTTCTCAAATGGCCCCACTCCCCAAGCACAAGGTTTTCTTGCTCCTGAAATTCCTAGTTGTACTTAAGGAAGATTTAACTAACTCATGTAGAATATCTATGCTGCCATATATCCTTCATTTTTTAAAAAAATTTTCATTTTTTTTCGTTGTTGTTTCCTTGACCAAGTAAGATACCTGAATGAATCTGGAAAAAACACTTCCCCTAGGATTTTGATTTCTGCCCTTTTCACATTTCTTCCATTATAAATGGAGATAATAGTACCTAACTTATAGTATTGTTGTAAGGTACCAAGCATAATGGCTGTAGGGTGAAAGGCAGGGTATGAATAGAATTTATTTACTATTATTTTAAAATATCATCTCTTTCAAGGAAGATTTTTATTTAATGTATTCTTTATAGCATATAATACTTTGCCCTCAATGTTGTGGGATGCTAAAGCAGATGTATTGATCTTTACTTTGATGGCCATTTTCCACTTCAAAAAATAATAATTCTTTTTATATTGAGGTATAAGTAACATTATGTTAGTTTCAAGTGTATCACATAATCATTCAATATTAGTATACACTCCAAAATATTTTATAATACATAATTACAAAAGATGTTTTTCTTGTGATGAGTTTTAAAATCTGTTCTCTTAGCAACTTTCAAATTTGCAATTCACTATTATTAACTGTAGTCACATGCTGTACATCACATCCCCATGGCATTTATTTTCTAACTAAGTTTATATCATTTGATCCCTTTTACACATTGTTCCCCTCCTCACACACTCCACACTCTGGCAACCACCAGTCTGTTCTCTGTATCTATGAGCATTGGCTTGTTTGTTTTAGATTCCACATTTAAGTTAAATCACAGGGTATTTGTTTCTATCTGACTTATTTCACTTAGCCTAATGTCCTCAAGGAGATCCATCCATATTGTCCTAAACAGCAAGTTCCTTTTTAAAATTTTATTTATTTATTTATTTATTTATTTATTTATTTATTTATTTATTTATTTTGGGTAATCCTCACCCAAGGCTCTATCCACTAAGCCAAACTGGCTGGACCCTTTTTTCCCCATTTTTTATGGCTGAATACTATTCTATTATACACACACACACACACACACACGCACACATACACACACACACATTGATATATACTGCATCTTCTTTATTCATCTGTTGGTTGGAACTTAAGTTGTTTTCATATATCTTTATTGTAAATAATCATGTAATGAACATGGAAGTACATATATTTTTTGAATTATTGTTTTTGGTTGTCTTTGGATAAATACCCAGAAGTGGAATTGCTGGTTCATATAGTAGCTTTATTTTTAACATTTTGAGGAACCTCAATATTGTTTTCCACAGTGACTACATCAATTTATATTCCCACCAGCAATGAATGAGGGTTTCCTTTTCTCCACATCTTTGCAATACTTGTTATTTCTTGTCTTTTTATGACAGCCATTCTAACAAGTGTGAGGTGATATCTCATTGTGGTTTATATTCCCCTGATCAGTGATGCTGAGCATCTTTTATGTGTCTGTTGGCTATGTGTATGTCTTCTTTTGAAAAATGTCTATTCAAGTTCTCTGCTCATTTTTTAATCAATTTTTATTTTAGCTTTTTTCTCCTGAGTTGAATGAGTTCTCTATATACTTTGGATATAGTCCCTTATCAGATATATAATTTGCAAATATTTTCACCTGTTTAATAATTTGCCTTTGGCTTTTGTTTATTATTTCCTTTACTGTATAGAAGCATTTCCATTTGGTGTAGTTCTACTTGTTTATTTTTTATTTTGTTTATTTATTTTTTGTTTTTGTTTTGGAGTCAGAGCCAAAATTCATTGTCAAGACCTGTGTCAAGAAGCTTACTGCCTCCTTTCTTTTCTAGAAAGTGTATGGTTTCAGGTCTTACATTCAAGTCATAAGTCATTTTCAATTAATTTTTGTGTGCTGTGTACGATAGCAGTCTAGTTTCATACTTTCACAGGTGACTAGCCAGTTTTCCCAGAACCATTTATTGAACAGTCTTTCTTCACCCCATTGTATAATTTTATCTTCTTTGTCATAGATTGATCATATAAAGTATGGGTTTATTTCTGGGCTCTCTATTCCGTTACATTGATCTATGGGTCTTTTTGAAAGCCAATATCATATAGTTTTGATCACTGTAGCTTTGTAGTATAGTTTTAGGTTAGGGAGTATGATGCCTTCAACATTTTTTTTCAAGATTGTTTTGCCAATTTAGGGTCATTTGTGATTCCATACAAATTTTAGTATTGTTCTATTTTTATGAAAAATGGCTTTGAATATTGTGAAGAACATATTGAATCTGTAGATTGCTTTGGGTAGTGTAAGCATTTTAACATTATTAATTCTTCCAATCCATGAGCATAAAATATCTTTCCATTTATTTATCTCTTTGTCAGTTTTTTTCATTGATGTCTTATGGTTTTCAATATATAGGGCTTTCATCTTTTTGCTTAAATTTATTTTAAGGTATTTTATTCTCTTTTATGCAACTGTAAATGGGATTGTTTCCTTAATTTCTCTTTATCATAGTTCATTGTTGGTGTGTAAAAATGCACCAGATTTTTGTATTCGGATTTTGTATCCTGCAATTTTACTGAATTTATTTCTACCAGTTCCCAGTGGAGTCTTTAGAGTTTTCTATATATAACATCATTTTATCTGAAAATAGGGACAGTTTTACTTCTTTTTTTCCCCAATTTGGATGCTTTCTATTTTTTTTTTCTTGACATATTGCTCTGGTTATACCTTCCAATGCTATGTTGAATAACAGGGTTGAGTGTAGGTATCCTTATATTGCTCCTGACCTTAGAGAAAACGCTTTCACATTTTAAATGTTGAGTCTGATGTTAGCTATGAGTTTTAAAAGGAATTCTTAAGTGCATTCTTATTTACCTTTGCACTGTAAATTGATATAGCAGAAAGAACACTTTAATGATGATGATAAATCAAAGAGGACTAACATGTTGGGGAACCTAGATTTATCTTATGTGTTATTTCCCTGAATTTTTACCCTGTCTCTATGAGAAAGATGTAAGAAAACTGAGATACAGAGACATTCCATAAGACACATAGATTTTCATTGAGACCTAGGATTGAAGCAGAGATTTAACTGTCTCCAAAGACCAGGGTTTTCGTTATGTTATACTGAAGGTAAATTTTCTCTAAGATTTTGTGTTTAAAAGTCTGTATGTATATTGTTTGTGCACCATTTGTTATATTAAAATATCTAACTTAATTGTCAACATTTTCATAACCAATATTATGGTGATAGACCATATAACATAAAGCAAAGAATCTTAAAACTACACATTGGAAAAGTCCCCCCAAAAAGAATCCATTGCTTTTCCAGCTTCTGCTTAAGCACTCCTACACTGTAGAACTCACTGTCTCCAGTGGCAAACAATTTCATCTTTGAACACTTATAAACTATTATTACTATATCTCCCTCAGGCATCTCAAACTTAAGATGCTCAAAACTTAATTCATAAAGTAGTTTCATGATTTTGTTTATAGTTAATTGGAGATCTGGGCTTAGCAGAGGAGAGTGAGTACTAAGAAAAGAAACATTATCTTATCAATAATTAACTACAGATTATATTTTAAACATCCATTCACTTTTTCATTACTAAGGCCAAGGAAAAAGGCCAGTAAAAATTGTTACCCTATCTCCTTAGGATTTCCCAAGATCATCTTGTCAGAGTTTAGTGGAACACTTGTGTTAAAGGACAATTATATATAAGCAGTCAAAGATCCCAGCAAGAAGCTGATGGTACATTGAAATGGAACTTGAAATTCTGGTCAAGATGGTAATTTAGGTAAATGGTAGTACTTAACTCTGTTTACAACTACATAAAAATTGCAACTAACTATAGAATAATAATCATTCAGAACCGCCTGAAATCTAGCTATTTAAAGAAGCCTTATGGAGACTGGTAGGAGGGGTAGGGAAACATGGACCAAGCTGGTCCCACACTCATGTATGGTGAATAAAAATTGTGAGGAATATCTCAGCTGCAAAGGTCCCTCCTGAGGAGCAAGGGGGTCCCAGCCCCACAACAGGCCACCCAGCCCAGGAATCCAGAGCCTGGAAGAGATATCCTTTATAACTTCTGGCTATAAAAGCCCATGGGGTTATGGCTAAGTGACACAGAACCTGCGGGGATCCCAGGCAGCTCCTCTTAAAGGGCCTGTGCATGGACTTACTCAGACACTCCCTCTGAGCTCCAGTGCACTGGGGCAGCAGCTTGAAAGGAACCAGGAGCATACAGGGAGCAACTGAATTGTCTGGCATTAGAGTGAGAGCTGGGGATAGGTGTCAGTTGCCAGTTTTCTGACAGACAAAAGTGTTGGCGGAGGCTATTATTTCTTTACTGAGACACCCCCACCACAGAACCAGCAGGCAGGCACCATTACGAAGTCTCCATTAACCTGGTTCACACTGTTTGTCCCACCCTGGTGATTCCCTGAGATCTTGCCCCACCCAACTTGCAGGCCCTCCCAAGCCATTTCCAGTGGCTTTTCTATAAAAATAGCCTCTCTTGCTCTCAGCTTTAGGCTTCTATAAAATCTCTCAAATAAGCAGCATATGGTCTCTGCTTACCCCATACCTCCTACTTAATGGCCCAAGTCCAGGCACTAGTTTCAGCTGGCCTTGGTTCACTGCCTGGCTTCTCTTAGGCACATCCAAGAGCAGCACAAGGAGCAGCCATCTACCAACTGCTCTGTAGCTTGTGCCCAATGGTCCTAGGCAGGGCACAGACAGTGGCTGCCCTTGCACCTCCCAGGAGGCCCCAGAGCTAGTGCACCCAGTGGGCAGCTTCAGACCATGCGGGATTACATCTCTACCACCTCCACAAGTGATACACTTGAGGGGTGGACTGGAATAGTACCAAACCCCCACTAATGCAATTCCTGCTCCAAATTATTGGCTCCTGCACAGCAGCTACTCTACTATAGTCACAGCTGGTCCTCACAGCCAATTATCCTGGGGGGTGGGGGGTTAATCCCTCCCAGTGATATCAATAGCACTAAGGACTCAACTACAATAGGACAGTACTCAAAGCCCACACAGGAGTGTACCTGGAGTGCCCAGCTTGGGTGACTGGGGAGGCTACACCACTAGGCCCTATAAGACACCTACTACACAAGACTACCAAATCCAAAAGATGTAGCAGATCTATCTAATACATAGAAACAAACACAGGGAAGCAACCCAAACGTGAAGACAAAGAAATAGGTCCCAAATGAAAGAACAGGAAAATTTTCCAGAAAAAGAACTAAATGAAATGCTGGCAAGAAAATTATCAGATACCAAGTTTAAAACAATGGTTATAATGATACTCAAAGAACTTTATGAGAACTTCAATGTCAACATGAAAAAGGGCATAGAAACCATAAAAAAGAACCAGTCAGAAATGGAGGCTACACTAACTAAAATGAAGAATAATTTATAGGGAATCAACCATAGAGTAGATGAAGCCAAGAATCAAATTGGTGACTTGGGATATAAGGAAGAAGAAAAAAACATACAGAAAAATGGAAAAGAATCCCCCCAAAATGAAGATAGTATAGGGAGCCTCTTGGACAACTTCAAGCATACCAACATTCACATCATGGGGATGAGGAGGGTTGCCAGAAGGAGATGAGAGGTCCAGAAATTGAAAGCCTGTTTGAAAAAATAAGGACAGAAAACTTCCTACCTGGTGAAGGAAATGGACATACAAGTTTAGGAAGAGAGTCCCAAACAAGAGGAACCGGAGAGGCCCACACTAAGACACATCATAATTAAAATGCCAAGAGTTAAAGACAAAGAGAGACACTTAAAAGCAGCACGAGAAAAGTAGTTAGTTGCTTAAAGGAGCTGCCATAAGACTGTCAGCTGATTTCTTAACAGAAACTTTGCAGGCCAGAAGGGAGTAGCAAGAAATACTCAAAGTGAAGAAAAGCAAGGACCTACAATCAAGTTTATTCTACCTAGCAAAGCTATCATTTGGAATTGAAGGAGAACATTTTGATGGTTGCCAGATGGGAGGGGGTTTGAGAGGGTGAGTGAACCAGGTGAAGGGATTGAGAAGAAGATTGATAGTTACACAATAGTCATGGAGATGTATAGTACAGCATAGTCATATAGTAATAATAGTCTAATAACTATGTATGATGTCAGATGAGTGTGATAATTGAATGACCACTTAGTAAGTTATATAATATCTAATCATTGGAGTGTACACCTGAAACTAATATAGTATTGTATGTCAACTGTAATTGTAAAGTTTAAGAAGATTAAAAAAACAAATGGAACATGAGACATATTAATGGGGGGAGATTTTCAAAGATACAGGCAAGATTCAGGGAAATCCCCAGAGTATGGTGAAAGATCCCAAGGCTGGCAATAATGGAGAGCTACTAGTACCTGTGGATCTGAGAGAGGGAGAGAAAGGAGCAGGTATCAGAACCTAGGAAACTAGCCATAGAAAATGACCCCCCTCCCAGAGAAGATCTGTGGCCTGAGGTGGAGATATTCAGCCAATTGGAAGTTCAATAGGGGAATAGGCACCCTGACCTCATCCCCCTGACCCTCCACCTCCCCTCGCAGCCCTCACCCTTCATCGCCCCCTCCCCCACCCTCCCCCCCCGCCCCCACACACACACACACATACACAGAGCTCCAGGAATGGGTCAGTGTTTCAGCTGCTAGGCAGAAGAAAACTGGAGGACGAAAGACAAAGGACCTTACTAATGCAGTTCAGGAGCAACTTTCTACCTCCTTGGGACCCAAAGCCAGGCACAGAAGAATAAAAAGTAGGTTGGAGAGACAGATGGAGAATTCTATCCCCACAATATTCCATACATTATCTCCGTATATTCTCTGAGCCTTATTTTTCCTTCTTACTCCTTTCTTGCCAGTTTCTTCCACCATCTTCTCCCATTTCTTTCTATTTCTACTAAATCATCAACAGGAAAGATGGTAACTTCAAAATAGCCTTAGGTCATGGAATGAAATGATATACTAGATTTCACTTAAATGTGGGGTTTAATGAACAAAATAAACAAAATAGAAACAGACCCATAGATACAGAGAACAGACTGACAGCTGTCAGAAGGGAGGAGTACTTGTGGGGGCTGGGTGAAATAGGTGAAGAAATTAAGTAAAAAAAACAATAATCATGGACACAAACAGTATGGCAATTACCAGAAAGAAAGGGAAGTGGGGACAAAGTGAAGAGGGTAAATGGTGACAGAAAACTAGACTGGATGGTGAGCACATAATACAATGTGTAGATGATGTATTATAGAATTGTACACTTGAAACAGTATAATTTTATTGACCAGTGTAACTCCAATAAATTCAACATGCAAAAAGATTATCATTTTGCTCTTAGATTACACCAGTTAATTCTAAAATATTTCATGTGATTGACCTATATTTTTGTGTCATAATTAGAAGTCTAATAATGCTAATAATATTAAACACACACACACACACAATTTAGGATTCATGTATCAAACTTTTTTCTTTTCTCTGATTTTTTTCTGAGACTTTATCTAATTGTTCTTTGCTAAAGCCTTTATTAAGCCTTAAACACTAGTAATGCAAATGCTAAGCTCTGAATTACCGGTTTAATTGCTTTCTTCACATCCCAAATGTGTTCAGAGCTTCGATTATTGGGTATTATGTCTTAATTAAAGTTTTCTCAGAGAAAAGTTTTCTGAGCAAGAGTTCTCAGAACCAGTTTTTCCAATGGGATCTGCTTATGTCCTTCAATGTAGGAGATCTGATTAATAGAATTTATTTCAGACAAGCCAGGTCCTTTGGGAGAAAACAAGGAAATCCTTGATTTTGTTGAGGAATGCTGGAGATGGAGTTAACACAGTTTGTACAAGTTCAGGGAAAATTTTGCATTCATATTACTTGGCTGTTGGTGAGATATTATCTTCATAGGTATTTTGAGCCTGAGATAGTTTTATTCAGACTCGTGTAAATCACATACTAACCTACTCCACCATGCACAAACGAAGGGTTTGACAGTAGAACATCAATCAAGACCAATACACCTTGATGATAAATGGGACAGATTCTTATGCAACACAAGCAGTATAAAGACAGCATTTTGTCTTAAAAGGTAGTTGAAATATCAGTAAGTTTACCAGGTAGGACGTCAGATTCCATAAGTGTTTAATATGTTTATATTTTCCCCTGATGTTAGTATTGTGGCAGATGAACTGGGAAATTGGCCTTTTAAATTTATGTACTCATTTATTCAAGTATTTATTAAACTTTTTTTGAAGCAAGTATTGGACATGAAATACAGTGTAAAATGTGGTCCCTCACCTTCTATAACTTTTAGTTTAGATGGTTGACCATATCACATCAAAATGGGAGGAAATCTGAAAGCAAAATACTGTCAGAAACTGTTCCAATGGCATCTTTTGTTTTGTGCCACTGCCCCAAACTGGCAAGAATCCATGAGAATGTATGAGAGAAGATGTGCTATGGGCTTAGCAAATCATGACCATTATGATTATCAACTGATCCTATCTCAGAAATAGCCTTACATCCAACCCATTTCTCCATTATTATGACACTGGGTGGTACAGGCACTCCTGCAGTTCTCATGCCGAGCAGTAGTAACAGCCTCCTCATCAGTTTCCTTGTTTATCTTCAAGAGTTACCTTACCTTTATTCCCCTTAAATTCATTCTCTAGTGCCCCCATAATGATCATGGTAAAACATGTATCTGGTAGTCACATTTCTCAGCTTAAATGCTTCAGTTTTTCCATGTCCAACAAGATAAGATCTATACTTGCCAATGAATGTCAGGTGATCCAATTTCTGTAGACTTCTCCAGCATCCCCTCTGGCTCTTGTCTCTACACCTTTCTAATAGTTCTGCATAGTGATCTACTCTGGTATGCCTCCCCAGCTTTTTCTTCATGTTTTAATACCTTTATGCCTTTGTGCAAGGGTCAGTCTGCCTCAGCCCCCTTCTTTTCCTGTCTAACTCCAACTTATTCTATAAGTCTAATGCTGTTTCACTCCATCTCTATCTATACCTCGAAAATTATTCCTGGATAACTGAATAGGTTCCTAACTAGTCTCCACATTCACTCATCCCCCTCTCCAATCTGTTCTTGACTGTTAGGACCAAGGTAACCATCTCCTACTTTCTCTCTACCCAGTTACCATACCCATAGGATAAAGAATATGGTCTTTACCAGGAACTATATATAGGAGACCCTAACAGACCCCGCTTGACTCTCCAGCCTCATCTCCCCCTTATGCAGCAGGTATCAACCACAATGACCTTTTTCATGACCTTAAATGTCCTGTTTCCTCCTGCTATAGGTTTTACACATGCTGGACCTTCTTCTTAGACAACTTGCTCACCTCTCCTATCCAGTCCACAGAGCTCACTCTGAGTTCAAGAATTATTCTCAGAAGGAAGTCTTCCTTGACTTCTGATCTGGGTTAACTCTCTTTATTTTGCACTCTCACTGAAGAGTGTTCCTTTCTTCATAGCACCTGCCTCAGTCTATAGTGGTTGTAATTAATGTCTGTCTCTGCCCTAAAAACAAGTTTCATGAGAGATGAATAGCATCTGTTTCTGTCTTTCATTGAATTCCTAACCCAGCATAATGTCAGATATGACAGGGGCACTCAAAAAATGTTAATTAATTAACCAATCCTCTACTAAGACTGTTGGAAAGCTCTACCATTGTCATCCCAGGTGGTGTTGGCCCCCAAGCAACTTGTATATGTTAGAGCGCATACCTTCATTCTGGTGTTATTTTACTTGTCAGTCCCTTGAGGACTTCAGAGTCCAGAAAGACTACAACCCCTACATCAACTATTACTATCCCATAGATAGTGAGCAATGCATTCACCGGTGAGTTTTTAATTGAGGTAAAATTGATATAACAAAGAATGTACTATCTTAAAGCATATAACTCAGTGGTATTTATTATATTCACAGTGTTGTGCAATCATCATCATTGTCAAATTTCAGAATATTTTCATTACCCCAAAAGGAAACCCCATACCTATTAACTGTCACACCCACTCTCCCTCTCTCCAGCCCCTGGCAACCATTAATCTGCTTTCTTTTTCTAAGGATTTTCCTATAGGGGACATTTCATATAAATAGAATAATACAATTTGTAGCTCTTTGTGCTTCTCTTCTTTTACTTAGCCTAATGTTTTCAAGGTTTATTCATGTGATGCACAGATATATACTTCATTTTTATGGGTGACTAATATACCATTTTATAGATACTAGTATATCACATTTTGTTTATCCAATATTCTGCTCATAGACATTTAGGTTGCTTCCATTTTTTTTACTATCATGAATAGTGTTGTTATGAACTTTCATGTACAAGTTTTTGTTTGAATACCTGCTTTTAATTTGTTTGGATATGTACCTTGAAATCGAATTCCCAGGTCATATAATAACTGTATATTTAGTTGATTGAGGAACTACTTTTCCCACAGAAGTTACACCATTTACAATCCCACCAGCAATGTCTGAGGGTTCCAATTATTTCTCCACATCCTCACCAATGCTTGTTATTTTCTGTATTTTTATAAAATTATTATTATTATTGCCATCTTAGTATGAAGTGGTATCTCATTGATTTGCATTTTCCTAATGTCTAATGATATTGAGCATCTTTCCCTTTGCTTGTTGCAGTTTCTTTGTCTCCTCTGAGGAAATGTCTATTCGTTTCTTTGGCTATTTATTTATTTATTTATTTAGTAATCTTCATTGTTGAGGTAATTATAGATGTCCATCTTTTTCCCCCATACCTTCCTTCACCCAGTTCCCACCCCATCCCAGGCCCTCACCACCCTATTGTCTGTGTCCATAGATAATGCATACCTACATATTAGATCATTGTCTAATCTCTTCCCGTGCTCCCCCACATCCTTTTCCCCTAAGAATGGTTAGTCTGTTCTATTTCTATGCCCCTGATTCTATTCCATTCACCAGTTTATTCTTTTCTTCAGATTTTTATTCATTTAATTTTTAGATTCAATTGTTGATAGATATGTATTTGTTGTCACTTTTGTTCACATTTTTTTATCTTTACCTTTTTCTTTTTCTTCCTTTCCTTAAAGAATACCCTTCAACATTTCATATAATACTGATTTGGTGGTGAATTCCTTTAGCTTTTTCTTACCTGTGAAGCTCTTTATCTGACTTTCAATTCTAAATTATAGCTTTGCTGGGTAGAGTAATCTTGGTTGTAGGTTCTTGTTACTCATCACTTTGAATATTTCTTGCCACTCCCTTCGGGCCTGAATAGTTAGAATTGTGAAATCAGCTGACAGTCATATGGGTACTCCCTGTAAGTAACTAACTGTTTTTCTCTTGCTGCTTTTAAGATTCTCTCTTTGTCTTTTGCCCTTGACATTTTAGTTATGATGTGTCTTGGTGTAGTCCTCTTTGGATTCCTCTTGTTTGGGATTCTCTATGCTACTTGGACTTGTAAATCTATTTCTTTCACCAGGTAAGGAAAGTTTCCTATAATTTCTTCAAATGGGCTTTCAGGATCTTGCTCTCTTTCTTTCTGCTATCCCCATAATTTCGATGTTGGTATGCTTGAAGTTGTCTCAGAGGCTCCTTACATTATCTTTATACTTTTGGATTATTTTTTCTTTTTGTTCTTCTGGTTGGGTGTTTTTTGCTTCCTCATATTTCAACTCGTTGATTTGATTCTCAGGATCCTCTAGTCTACTTTTGAATCCCTGTATATTATTCTTTATTTCAGTCAGTGCATGCTTAATTTCTGACTGGTCCTTTTCCCCTTTTTTTTTTTTTTTTTTTTTTTTTTTTTTTTTTGCATTCTTACTAAGATCCTTGGAAGTTTAACTAAGTTACGTGGAAGTTTGTAGAAGACTCTTAAGTAACCTTATGCCTGTGGTTTTAAACTCTATATCCAATAGTTTGCTTTCTTCCATTTCTTTCCTTTGTGATATTTTTCTTTGCCTCTGCATTTTGCCTGCTTCCCTGTCTTTGTTTTATGTATTGGTTGATAAGTCTCTTGAGTTGATAGAGTGACCTTGGGTAGTAGGTGTTCTATAGGGCCCAATGGCTCAGCCTCACCAGTCACCTGAGGTGGACACTCTTGTGGGGTGTGAACACAGTTTTTGTTGTACTTGAGCCTTGATTGCTGTTGGTGTCACTGGGAGGAATTGACCTTCAGATCAACTGTCTATGGGGACCAGCTACGACTACAGTGGGAGAGCTGCTGTGCAGGAAACACCTTTATGGAGCAGGACTTGCTTCAGTGAAGTTTTGGTGCTCATTGAGTATGCCCCTTGAGTGTGTTGCTTATGGATATAAAGAGTTGTAATCTGCTACGGTCTCACACTGACCCCTGGGTATAATGACTTTTGGGTTTCCAGGGAGGTGCAAAGTCAGCCACTGCCCGGGATCATCCAACAGGAGCTACAGAAAGATCTGCAGATTCCTCCACTTTGTGTCGAGTTTGGAAGTGCCCAGATGAGGCCCGGCTGTGAAGCAAGGCAGGCTGATACTGGTGCCTGGCCTTATTGATAGTTTTAGAGCTCCCTGACTAGGCACAGCTTGTTTGACAGGATTTTAGCCTAAGAAAGGACAACTCATTCATATATAAAAGCCAATGTGTACAGCTTGGGTGGGGTTGTAAATTGGGTGGGGCAGGGTCTCAGGGAATCACCAGGACAGAGCAAACAAAGATGGCTGCCAGTCAGCCCTGCACCAGGGAGGTGCCAGCACGGGAACAATAACTGCAGCAAACACCTTCATCTGGAAGAAAGCCGCCCCTGAGTTCCTACCCCAATGCCAGACAGTCCAGTTTCTCCCCATATGTGTCTGGGTCCCCCAGAGCCTCGCCAGGCACTAGAGCTCAGAGGAAGTGGGAGCTTGTAAATTCAGTTCATGGTGCCAACTTTTTAAGAGGAGCAGCTGGGACTCCAGCAGCCTGTGTGTCACTCAGCCCCAATCCGCACTGTTTTTTTCAGCCCATAGTTCTTACTGCTTATGGAGACTTCTTTCCCCAGCTCTGGAACCCTGGGCTGGGGGCCTGGTGTGAGGCTGACACCTCGCTCCTCTGGGCAGCCTCTACAAAGGTGATCTCCCTTTCGATTAAAAAAGCAGCACCCCCAGGTGCCAACCTGCCTATTCTGCGCATCCCCACCTCATACCAGTCTCAGTGTGCTTTCTTCTTTACATTTCTCATTGTAGTACTTACACTTAGACAGCTTTCTGGCCGTTCTGGATGATGGTTGTTCTGTATTTTAGTTGTATTTTTGATGTGGTTGTGGGAGGCAGCAAGTACAGGCGTTTACCTATGCTACCATCTTGGTTCTCTCCTTCTTTGACCATTTTTTATTTGGTTATTTGTCCTTCTGTTGTTGAGTTGTAAGAGTTCTTTATATATTCAGAATACTTGACCCTATCAGACATACAATATGCAAATAATTTCTCCTATTCTGAGGGCTGTATTTTCACTTTCTTGATAGTGTCCTTTAAAGTAAAAAGTTTTTAAGTTTGATTAAGTTCAATTTATCTATTTCTTTCTTCAGTTGCTTGTACTTTGGTACATATCTAAGAACACATTGCCAAATCCAAGGTCCTAAACATGCACCTCTATGTTCTTTTTACATGATTCTTTTGAAATTTAAAATTCTACTATTTCAAATATTATTGGACATCTATTAGAAGCAAAGAACTATAGTTCAGGGAGAAATGGTTTATTGACTATAGAGATGCTTTCCAAACCTAGAAGCTCCTTGTAAGATAGTTTCATTGTAAAAAAAAGTAGAGAGAGAGAGCTTTTAATAAGCATATCCCAGAATTTAAGTAGGCTGCTCTGCAGTCTCTGGTCTCATCTTGGAAATCCAGCCCATTATCTCAGCACAAAAATAAGAGCAATGGCAAAACCATAGTTCACTAGATTTTGAAAACTATGAACATGGGATCAAGATGGTGTATGATAGAAATTCAATATTCGTAGCTTTTGTTTGATAACATACATGCTTTTAATGAAGATCAGCAATTAAAAATAATGAAAACCCCAGAAAATAATAAGAGCAGGTTAGGATGTGGAAACATTGTAACTCCTGTGCACTGGTTGATGGCAACATAAAATGGCACACAAAAGAAAACATATTGTTAATGAAAACAGCATGGTGGTTCCTCAAAAAATTAAAAAAATAGAATTACCCTATATTCCAGCAATTCCATTTATGGGTGCATCACCAAAAGAATTGAAAATAGGGGCTGGAGCAGGTATTTGCATGTCTATGTTCCTAGTGGAATTATTATAGCCAAAAGGTGGAAGCCACTCAAATGTCCATCAATCAATAAACAAATATACAAAATGTAGTAGATACATGCAATAGAATATTATTCAGCTTTGAAAAGGAAGGAAATCCTGTTAAGTGCATGAATGAAGTTTAAGGTCATCATGCTAAGTGAAATAAGCCATTTCCACAGATGGCAAATGCTCTATGATTCCTCCTATGTAAGGTACCTAGGATAATCATATCTAGAGGGAAAGCAGGAGGAAGAGTGGTTGCCACGTGCTGGGGGAGGCAGAGAAATGGTACCAAAAGACTGGAAGAGACTTCCGTGTTCTCAAAATAGGAAACGTTCAAGTGGGCACTCTCATGGATTGTAGTCTCAGTGTTTCCCTGTCTCTTGTGTTCCTCCAACAGCGAAAGGAGGCTCTTCATCATAGAGATTTCCTCAGTTGAAGCTGACTTTAGGCACAGAACATTCGGGAGAGAAATAACAAATGAATAGCAACGGGAGGAAAGAAACAATGGAGAAAACTACTAAGAAGGCAATAAAATTCGCAAAAGTAAAATTGAAAACCATTCTATGTGTGGGAGAAGTGAATGAGGGATTTAGAAGTTGTAAAAGAGAGAGTAACGAAACAGCTGAGCAAAAAGCAGACATCCTAGAGAAAAATGCTGAGGTCTGGGAGTCCCAGCTGATGCACAGAGCTGTTGGCTGGTCATCTTTTGGTTTATAGTTTGAAGCTAATCTGTTTTCTACATGTAGCAAATATTTATTGCTCGAGATTAGTTCTGATTAAATACCTAGAAGATTTTATAAATGGAGTCATGGAAATACCACAGAAGTAAAAAAGCAGAAAGTTATACTGTTCAGAGTCATATATTTTGGGGTATTTTAAAATATAAATTTTTATTTATTTTGTATGAGGAAGAACATCAGGGAATAAAATTATTTTGATGGGCTACAATTCATATTCCTCTCCATTAAGAGGCAGTAAATTATTGCATCTAAATGAACTTTCATATCTACTTATTTAGCCTTTCTTAAGATGAGTATTCAGGGAAAAATTTTCAGTTGGGTTTATCCTTACTTTTTATAACCTCTACTATTTCCTGGTATGTGGCTTTAACCAATCCTCTGATTCTTAGAACGCTCCCAAAAATGATGAATTAAGGAAAAGGAAAGGAAATTTTTTAAAAAGTTGATGAGGCTATTTGGTGGTAATGAACATAAAACATGTCATTAGGAAGAGGTTGCAATGAATTAAAATCAAGGCAACTACTTTTATCAATAGTACGTGCTATTTCTATCCTCCATTTTAGAAGACAAACTAAAATGGTATTTAAAAAAATAGCTAATATTCATCAAACTAAGTATATGATGTTCCAGGGCCAGTTCTAAGTCTTTAGCATGTGTTAACTTATTTAATCTTCACAACAACCCTACAAGGAAGGTACTCTATCAGAATCCATTAACAAGTTGGCATGCATTTTATGAGCCTGTTGGTAGCTTGAAATGAGCCACTATGGGATACCGACATATGATACAAATCCAAGCTTTGAAAAGGAGAGCCAGTTGTTAAATATTTTCTAGAATGTCACTGCTGCTGTCCTCTTTCACGCGTTGGGGAAACTGGAACACAGGAAAGTTAGGTGAAACTTTCATGATTTCACAGCAAATAGTTGGTAGGGTTAAAACTGTATGCTAGGCAGTACCACCTGAGAGCCCAAGTTTTTAACCATCACACCAGACTCTTTATGATGTAAGTAAAGTACACTGACTTGACTTACAAAGCCTAAGGTTCTTATTTAGACTATTCTATTACCCACTGTTTGAGCTATGAGTCTCAAGGCATTTTAAATAGAGACTAGAAGCCCAGTGCATGAAAATTTGTGCACTGGAAGTGGGGGGTCCCTCAGCCTGGCCTGCACACTCTCATAGTCCAGGAATCCTGAGGGGATGTCCTACTTCGGGAAGTGACTGGAAGGGCTGATCAGGGGATGGTGCCACCCCCTCCCCCATCATCCCTCTGCTGCTGGTGGTCACTGCCCCCACCCCTCCATTGCCGTTCCCTCTCTCTGCCCGCTGGCACACACATTGGCTGGGCTGGTGCCTCCTGCTCACTGTCTCTGCCCCCACACCAACTGATCATTCCACTGTTCAGTTGATTTGCATATTATACTTTTATTATATAGGAGGTTTCACATTTATCTCTGCTATATCATAAATAAAACAGATTAGGTGAAAATGCAAAATAATCCTTGATCATTTCCTTCCTTTCTTTTTTCCAAACTTTGATTATGTCTTTGCTATTGGAATAGAATGTATGTAAATCTCTTTGGACTTTTGGCAGTATTTAAGAAGGACAGAGTGAATTTCCTCCCTAGTGCTCCCATACTGCTTTCCTCATTATTGTAGAAAAGCAGAACAGCTGTGCTGACAGTGGGCATCATAATCATCATTAACAAATGTTTATTGAGCATGATCTTTGTGCTGAGCCACGAGGACACAGAGAGGTACAAGATATCAGCTTAGAACTTGGCCAACAAGTGGTTCAGGCAACAAGTAGAAAATGATCAACAGAGAAAAGAGAGTAACCGTGATGAGTGGGGCAGCGAGGGAAGCTTCTCTCGGGAAGAAAATAGCTTCTGAGCCAAAGAGTCAAGGGGACAACAGTGCGGTGATTGTGATGATGGGTGGAGTGGGTAGAGAGCACAGAGGAATAAAAGATGATGGGAAAAGATAAAATTGAACTGAATTAAAAAAAAAGAAATTGTCAGTGGAAAAATATGAAAATGAAAAAGATTCCAAGGGAAAGTGAGCATTATAGGTAGACCGAACGGCTTGAAGGAAGGTGCTGGGGCTATTACCATTTTTTATTATGGGATCAGAAGTCACACAGCTTGGCTGCAGGAAAGACATGGAACTGGAAAGAATATGCTGCTGCTTGAGCTGGGCATTTGACCTTAAGGTGTCTGGACTTCATTTTTTGAACATTAAAGAATCACCGAAGGTTCTTCAGCACTTGAAAGATGTGTAAAGCCGTGCTGTGAATAAGATTAAAGTTAGCCAGGTGTGTAGAATGAACTGGAGGAGAGAGTTACTTGAAACAGAGATAACAGTAAAACAATAATCTATTATGAAAGCTTTTTCAACACAGAAAATCACTGAAATAATTAGAATTGTGAGCAAGATACAATTAGAATCACAAACTTATTACAATGGCACAAAATATATGCAATGGGAAGACTAAGAACTACAACTACATTATTAGTTTTGGGTTAGGTTGGTAGAGTTATGGATAGTTTTTTTTTTATTCCCATCTCCCCATTCCCTTTGGCCACCATCAGCTCTATAATTATGGGTCAGTTTCTGTTCTGTCTTGTTTATTCATTTGTTTTGGTGTGTGTTTTTTAGATTCCACATATGAGTGAAATTATATGGCATTTGTCTTTATCTGTGTGACTTCTTTCACTCAGCATAATACTCTCTAGGTCCATCCATGCTGTCACAAATGGCAAATTTCCTTCTTTTTTATTGCTAAATAATATTCTGTTTCAATGGAATATATGATTTTTTCACTAATTTGTACACTGTAGCAACTTATGCTTTAGACATAGCAAGACAAAAGAAAAACCATTCAAATATGAATGGTTTTGGGGCAGCTAGAGTTATGAGATTAAATTTTGGGAAATTAGTGAAGATTTAACACCTTCTTTTGTAAGCCATGAAAATGACTGAGCAAGGACTGAGCAAGAACACTTGAGCCTTGAGGGTCTGCCCAAAAAGGTACAGAAGAGGAGGAGGAAATGAAGTCCATGTAAGGGATTGAGCATCGTCTGCCTGAGAAGAAGGAGGAGTGTTAAGGCTTGTTAAGACAAGGAGACCAATGCAAATTAGAACTTTATAAAGTACTTGACTTCTGAGAGTTAGATAGAAAAAAAATGAAGCATGAGAAAACCAATGTTTGCAATTTCTTGGACTGATGGAGCTGAAAAAAATAATAGTACCTTTATTTTTTTAGTATTTCCTCTGTATTGATACCATGATACGTGTATTATATCTTTTGTCTTTTATAATTCTCATAGCAGTGCCTTGTGTTGGGTGCCATTATTATATTATCCCATTTTATAAGTGAGGAAACTGAGACAGATCATACAAGATGGAAGGAATCAGAATTTTTTTGGCACAAATTTTTCCATTTTATCAGTTAAATTTAAAGGATTCACAAGGTAAGGTCACATGACTTGTCCAGGGCAGAACCCATCTAAAGAAGAGGAGCTCACATTGGAGGCAGGTTATACACCTAAATTTTCTCTTGATGATGGCCAACCCACCTCTTAGTGTTACTGAGACCTACAGTGGTACTTCCTCATATTTACTTTCTATGTTTCCCAATACTATATAAATTGTCTAAATGTACAAATTTTGATGGCAATGCCACTCAGTTTTACTTGACAGCTCCAAGAGCTTTCCTATTTCACTATTAGCAGCACTTGTATAAAATGTCATATATGTGGCAATGATGTTTAAGTCTGCTAATGCATCTATCACTACAGGGGGAATTTTTTCATGGATCAGGGCATGGTGGATGGTATTCAGGAGAGAGTGAAAGTTGTGATTATTTAGTAGAACATTGATTAAAAGTGTAATGTTAAATATACACTAGAGGCCTGGTGGACAAAATTCTCCTCAGCCCAGCCTGCAGCATCTCTAATCTGGGACCCCTCAGAGAATGTCACACTGCTGATTTAAGCCCAAAACCTGCAGTCAGACATCCCTCTCACAATCTGGGACCACTGGCTCCTAACTGCTCACCCTGCCTGCCTGCGTGATCACCCCTAACTGCCCTCCCCTGCTGGCCTGGTTGCCCCCAGCTGCCTCCCCCCCTCCAGCCTAGTTACCCCTATACATCCCCCCTGTCAGCCTGGTCACCTCTTATTGCCCCTCCTGCCAACCTGGTTGACCCTAACTGACCTCCCTCTCCAGCCTGGTCACCCCTTATTGCCCTCCCCACTGGCCTGGTCACCCCCAACTGCCCCCTTGGCAGCCTGGTCACCCCAAGAAGCCTGCTGTTCAGTCATTTGGTCATCCCTCACTAATCCTCCTGCTAGCCTTGTCAACCCACACAGTCTGTGTTTGGTTGTCCATCTGGTTGTTTCGTCATGATGGCACCTGGTTTTTTAGTTATTAGGATTGTTCAAACCTACCAAAAAAGTATTTAGGTTATAAGTGGCCTAACTGATCTTTGCTTTCAGTGTTTATGTTAACAGAATATTAGAAGGAGAGACAGTATCTAATCAGTTTTATCCAGTTTTCAAAAATACCCTGAATACACTAATTAGCATAGGTCAGGTATTATATCCTTGTTGGTGGCTCATAACCAACAAATCCATCATGAGTCTACTAAAACCTTGGACCCTGTATCACTAGCAAAATTTCATAGTCTAAACTCTCACCAAGGTGGGAAATTTTATAGATTTACTGTTAGCATAATATGAGACCTGATATGCAAAAATTTTGATCATGAACTAAAATGTTCTCATTACTAATTTGAATTAAGGCAGTATGTCTATTTTACTAGATTTCTAAAACTCTAAAACTATTGTATATGCAATTATATATATATATTTATATATTATTTGTTATCTTTATTGTTCAGTTTATTAATTACATTGTTCCCTTTTTTTCACCCTATAGTTCCCCTCCACCTGGTACCCATCCCACCCTCCGCCCTCACCCCCGTCCACTGTCCTCTTCCATAGTTGCATGATTTTTGTCCAGTCTCTTGCTGCACTTCCCACACCCCCTTTCTCCCCAAGAGTTGTCAGTCCATTCCCTTTCTATGTCCGGGATTCTGTTACATTCACCAGTTTATCCTGTTCATCAGCTTATTAATTCACTTGATTTTTAGATTAATTTGTTGATAGATGTGTATTTGTTGTTCCTAATTTACACTTTATCTTTTTCTTCTTCCTCTTCTTAAAGAATATCTTTCAGCATTTCATATAATATTGGTTTGGTGGTGATAAACTCCTTTAGCTTTTTCTTATCTACGAAGCACTTCATCTGACCTTCAATTCTGCATGATAGCTTTGCTGGATAGAGTAATCTTGGTTGTAGATTCTTGCTGTTCATCACCTTGAATATTTCTTGCCACTCCCGTCTGGCCTGCATCGTTTCTGTTGAGAAATCCACTGACAATCGTATGGGTGCTCCCTTATAGGTAACCATCTGTTTTTCTCTTGCTGCTTTTAATATCCTCTCTTTGTCTTTTGCTCTTGGCATTTTAATTATGATGTGCCTTGATGTGGTCCTCTTAGGGTTCCTATATATTGGTGTTCGGTGCACTTCTTGGACTCCTAAGTCAATTTCTTTCACCAGGTTTAGGAAGTTTTCAGTTACTATTTCTTCAAATAGGTTTTCATTGTCTTGCTCTCTCTCTTTTTCTAGCACCCCTATAATTTGGATGTTGGTATGCTTGAGGTTGTCCCAGAGGCCCCTTACACTATCTTCAATTTTTTGGATTCTTTTGGATTCTTGCTTTTTCAGCTGAGTGGATTTTACCTCTTTGTATTTCACATCTTTAACTTGGTTCTTGGGGTGCTCTAGAGCACTTTTAGGTCTTTGTATAATATTTTTTATTTCAGTCAGTGTATGCTTAATTTCTGGTTGGTCCTTTTTCATATCCTTGAGAGTCTCCTTTATATCCTTGAGGGTCTCCTTCATTTCCTTGTAGGACTCATTCATTTCCTTTGCAGTCTTGCTTATTTCCTTATAGTCCTCGATCTTTTGTTGGAGCCTCTTGAAAAACCCTATAACCGTAGTTTTGAATTCCATGTCCAGTCGTTTTTTTTCCTCCATTTATTTCACATCTGATTTCTTTCCATGTCTCTGCATGGTGGCTGCTTCCCTGAGTTGGTCAATTAGCTTTGTGTGATAGACGTCCTACTAGGGACAGTGGCTCAGCCTCTGAGGTGGATATGGGTTGCACAGTCTTGCTGAAGTTAAGCTCGGGTTAATCATTGTTAGCACTTGGAGGGGTTGACCTCCAGGCCAATTGTCTGTGAAGCTCAGCTGTGCTCAGGTTGGATGGGTGGAGTCTCTGGGCCAAGCAGACAGTGTCAGCTCCGCCCTATGCAGCCCCAGGGACCCTGCGCCCGAGGCAATGGCTGCTAGCACCTCTGAGAGAGCCGCTGCCGGGGAATTCAGACTCTTCCCAAATGACTCTGCAAAGCCAATGTCTCACCCAGGCTCGTAAAACAAAGCAGACTGACGGTTTTCCGAATGAGAGGGCAAGTCGCAGAGCGCTTTCTGCGCGGTCACGCAGCTGAGCTGTTCGCACAAGCTGCCTTCTCCACCAGCCAGCACCCGAGCTTCGGCGTGCCCTCCAACTGTCCAGTTTTCACCCCGTATGATAGTGGGTTCTCTGGACTTTGCCCAGAGCTGGAGAATCAGTCCAGTGGGACGTCTTTGTCTCCCCATTCGAGAAAACTGGCCAGTTTTCAGCCGCCCGCCCTCTCCCCTGGCGCACGCTCCAAACCTCTCTCCGTGCGAATCTTTCAACGCTGTCTGCCGCCGCTCCTCCGAGTCACAGTGTCTTATTTTTACTGTGATTTGTGGAATTTTCATTCGGCCAGCTTTCTGGTGATTCTGGAAGGTGTTTGTTCATTGCTGAGCATGACGGCAAGATAGGTGTTTTGCCTATGCCGCCATCTTGGTTCCCATCTATTTATATATTATTAATATATATTATATCCATTATTAAAAAGGTGGCCCAAGTATGAAACCCAATGGAAATTTTTATTTTACTAAAATTTATATAATTCATAAACTCCTAAAAGTGCATCTCCTATTGGCTCAAAGTGTTTTGTTTTTTTTAAAACTCATGGTGAATTATGAGTTATGGGGTAGAGGATGCAACATAAAAGGAGAAATAGGATAGAGGGCATTGCTCTTAGTAAGAGTAAGTACTGTTTTAGGAAACTTTGTCTTAGTTACTCTGTTTGTTGTGCCTCAGATCCTCTCCTCCCTCTTCTCCTCAACCCTAAGTAGGAATGACCTTCGTGGGCTGTAATGCCCAGGCTCCTGTGTCAGCTGCAGTCAGCCCCTGCGAGGCACTGGCCAGAGACAGGACAACTGAAGGACAGGAGGGAAGGAGAAGACAGGGTGTTTCCCCCTTCTCTTTCTGCTTATAGCTTCATCTCTAGCAACAGCTGTATCTCCACCTTGGCTCTAACGCTGAGAACCATCATGGTTTCAGATTCACTGGGAGAGCCTGGCCTCTGGGCTCTGCTAATCCCTGCCTCATCCCTTGGTTCCTCCGGTTTAAGGGTAAGTGTGACTTCTTACTGTTGTTGCTCTCAGTTCCGTACTCTCAGCTCCTCTATCACCTGTGTAACCAATTCCCTAAATTAAATTCCGTCTGTTTTCCTGGTTGGACCTTACTGATACAGTTCAGTATGTATCTAAGTGGATATACATTGAATCATGATATAGAATACATTTTGTTCTGAGACTAGTTGTTAGAATAGTTTAAAAGCCAAAGTCTATGAAAATAAATTTGATAGCATATAATGAATGGTTCTGCCCACTTCTTGGGCATTGATGGCTACTACTGAGCTAAAGAACATGAGCTTGGAGACTTTTATATTTTATGTTAAGGGAAACAGTGTAGTGGACTAGAGGGTACTGACTGAGAGTGAGGATACCAAGATTCTAACCTTCATGGGTGGCCACAGGCAGTCCACTCAACCATGTGTTCAAGCCAATTACATTTAGTTATGTGCATGGAGACAGAGGTTTTGTGATTGGTGTGCATTTTAAACTAGTGACTTATAAAAAGTTATGCTATTACCATTCCAAGGAAGATATATAGTCTGTGAGAGCTCAAACCAGTAATAGCATTTGAATGCTGTTTTAAAAAAATAGTGACTAATCTAGATTATTATATTTTGCTTTCACTATTTTTTAAGAACATATATTTATTGATTTCAGAGAGGAAGGAAGAGGGAGAGAGAGAGAGAAACATCAATGGTGAGGGAAAATCATTGATTGGCTGCCTCCTGCACAACCACACTAGGGACTGCGTCAAAACCTGGGCATATGCCCTGACCAGGCATTAGACTGTGACCTCCTGGTTCATAGGTCGATGCTCAACCACTGAGCCATGGGGGCCCAGCTTGTTTTCACTATTTAACTATGTCCTTCCCTTGAAAAATAGTCATTTATGATGTTAGCATTAGAAATAATAGCTCACCTTTCTGGTCTTAAGTTCTTAGGAAAACAATAAACGTTGACATCGGCCAGAGGACCTGCAGAATATCAAGTAATGGTGGTTGCAGTCATTAAAGTCAGAAAATAAATCACACCATAAAAGTGAGGTGTCGTATAAAGATAAATATCCCTGGTAGGTGGGAATATTTTTAAAGTAGTTCAACAAAATATAAGTAGTGTGAAGTGTCAAGCTCTTTAAGATTCAGACATTCCCCCAACTCTTAAGTCCTAAGTATTAAACACACAAACAAAAAATGTTATGTTATGATCTTCTTTTACCTTGTCAGCAAGTCCCTAAACACCCCTCCCTCCACATTTAAAGAAAGTATGTTACCAAAAGGCACCAAAGTGTCTTTCTTCATAAAAGTAAAATTCCAACAGGATCACAATGTCTCTGTTAAGATAAACAATTTAATATGCACAATTCTAGCACTCACTGAAGTCAGTGACTGTTCAGCTGAGTTTATCTGAAGGGGAGATAAAAGCTTCCTGCCCAGCACTAAACCTTGCCCCATGCAGAATGCAGGCATTTGCAACCCTTTCCCAAACTTCTTATTCTTGTTGAATCTATCCATCACTTTCTGTGATGAAACCTAAAGTAAAGCCATATTGTTGTGGAATGTATTGTACCCCTACCTGTGGAGACACTGACTCTCCTACGTCCGCCAAAAGCAGATTATTTATCTCAGTTCCTTTAAAGGGTCATCTAATGTAATTGTAGTATTATCTCTTGTTTTATATTTTTCTGGCTTGTTGACTATTCTTGAATTTGCATAAAATTGTGAGCATGTAAAAATGACTGAAATAAGACAATAGCAGATTGTGCTTTTGTGTACAGAACTTGAAGTAAGAATCTGGTGGGTGATGATGTGCAAGTAGAACTAGAAAAGGGTCTCCCACAAATAAAAGACTGAAATAGTAACTGAAAAGATAAGTCCAATAACAGCTGAAGGTAGTCTAAAAGTGAAAGGCTACAATAAAACCTGATAAAAGAGCGTGAGAGATAGATACAGTGTATTCTGCTACTGAGGCATTGGGCTGTGGAGCTTGGAGATGATATGGTGTCACATGGGAACAGAAGGATATCATCATTCAGTGAAACACAGCACAATGGCCTGCCAAACAAAAGTTAAAATATTTGAGCAATTTCTGACAAAAAAAAGTTTAGACACTGAATTCAAGTTCTTATTCCTAAAGTACCACTGCCCAGAGATGTGTCAAAGCCTCAGAGACATGTTAATGACAACATTTATAAAATTCTTTCCTGTCTAGACAACATACATATAATAGATTACTATTGAGACAATCCTTCAGAAGGAAATTATCCTCAGAAAGCCTAACTACAGAGACAAATGAAGCCTTTCTTTGGACAGTTTAAATGCACTTAAACTATCTAGACATATATTGAGTTCTATAGGTTTTTTTTAATGGTATACATGTTTACACATATAAAATGTACAGATTGTTTTATAACGGTCATGTAAAAGATTAATTTCTCACCAGAAAAATACCTTGCATCATTAATGCTCTCATACCTCTATATCAGTAATTGTTAGCCTGTTGGAAAAAGATCCCTTGGAAATCTGATGAGATGTATGGACTGTCTGTGCAGAAAGCGCAAATTAATATGATCACAGAATTTCTAACAGTGGTAAGGGATTCTCAAATGCTCCAGAGATCATTTATAGTCCACCCTCACCTGCCCCATAATGGGTAGAGAACCCATTGTACTGATGACAAATTATTGGGCAGTTTTTAAATGAGCAACAGAGTCTGAGGTTTTATCAAGCTAAGTTTAAAATTCTGATTTCACCATTTAGTCACCTCCAAGTTGTTTATTGACATTCCCTTTGCATTTTAAAGGGGGAAACATAGATAGACCATGATTTATGTATACTATCCATAATACATGTATTCAGTATTAACAGTAATGTAAAAAATACATAATTCCTGGCCAGTGATACTCAGTTGGTTGAGAACATTCCTGTGCACTGAAAGGTCGCTGGTTCAGGGCACAAGTCCAGGTTGCAGGTTTGGTCTCTGGTGGGCTTGTGCAGGAGGCAGTGGATCAATGTTTTCACTCTTGCATTGATGTGTCTCCCTCTTCTTTCCTCTCTCTCTAAAATCAATAAAAAATATATATATTTTTTAAACTACACAACATAGCCCTAGCCACTTTGGTTCAGTGGATAGAGTATTGGCCTGAGGACTAAAAGGTTATGGGTTTGACTCTGGTCAAAGGCACATGCCTGGGTTGCAGGCTTAATCCCCAGTGGAGAGTGTGTAGGAGGCAGCTGATCAATGATTCTCTCTCATCATTGATGTTTCTATCTATCCTCTCCCTTCTTCTCTGACATCAATAAAAAAAGTAAAATAATAAAATAAAAACCACACAACATAGGAATTATAAAAGCATGAGATAAAAATTATAAAAAATTTATTTATTTTCTAGGCATTTTATTTTTAAATTTTTGTTGAATTTATTGGGGTGACGTCTATATTAATAAAAGAGTAATATGCTAATTAGACCAGACATCTTCTGGATGTCCTTCCAAACAAAGCCACGGTGGCAGGGGCCAAGAAAGAGGTAGTTAGGGGCAATCAGGCTGGCAGGCAGAGTGGTTAGAGGCAATCAGGCAGGCAGGCAGGCAGGAGAGTGGTTAGGAGCCAGTGGTCCCATATTGTGAGAGAGATGTCGACTGCTGGTTTAGACCCAAGATCAGGCCTAAAGCGGCAGTTGAATATCCTCCAAAGGGTCCTAGATTTGAGAGGGTGCAAGCTGGGCTGAGGGACACAGTTGCCCTCCCCACCCCACCCCATGCACAAATTTCATGCACCAGGCCCCTAGTTAGTTAAACTGATTCAGGTTTTGCCCTGGCAGGTTTGGCTAAGTGATAAAAAAAACATTAGCACGTAGACTGAAAGGTTGAGGGTTCGATTCCTGGTCAAGGGCACATATTTCAATTGCAGGCTCAATCGCCAGTGCCAGTCAGGACATGTGAGGGAGGCAACCAATTGATGAAACTCTCTCACATTGATGGTTCTCTCTCTGTGTCTCTTCCTCCTCCCTTCTACTATGTTTTAAAGAAATCAATGGGAAAATATTCTTAGGTGAGGATTAACAAATAATAATAATAATAATAATATATGTTTTAAGTGTAGAGTTGTACAATATAGCATCTGTATATTGTATTGTGTGTCCACCACCCAAAGGCAAGCCTTCTTCTATCATCATTTATCCTCCTTTATTCTCTTCTACCTCCCCCAACCCCCTTTCCATCTTATAATCACCATACTATTGTTTGTGTCTATGAAGGTTTTTTTTTTTGCCTTAATCCTTTATCTATTTCACCAAGCTCCCAAACCCCACACCTCTGAGAGCTATCAGTTTGTTTTCTCTATCTATGAGTCTGTTTCTATTTTGTTTGTTTACTCTGTTTATTAGATTCCATATCTAAGTAAAATCATATGGTATTTGTCTTACTATGACTGCCTGATTTCACTTAGCATAGTATTCTCCAGGTTTAGCCATGCTGTTGCAAAAGATAAGATTTCATTCTTTTTTATGGCTGAATAGTAATCCATTCTATAAACGTAAAACAGCTTTTTTATCTACTCATCTACTGATGAGCACTGGGTTTGCTTCCAAATCTTGGCTATCGTAAATAATGTTGCAATGAACATAGAGGTGTATATATTCTTTCAAATTAGTATTTCAGGTTTCTTCAGTTATATTCACATAGTGAAATCACTGGGTAATAAGGCAGTTCCATTTTTAATTTTTGAGGAAACTATATTGTTTTCCACAGTGGCTGCACCAATCTACATTCCCATCAACAGTGTATGAGGGTTCCCTTTTCTCCACATCCTCACCAACACTTGTTCTTTATTGGTTTATTGATGATAGCCATTCTGACATGTATGAGGTGCTAGCGTTTTGTGATTTAAATTTGTATTATTCTGATTAGTGACATTGAACATCTTTCATATGTCTAATAGCCATCTAGATATTCTCTTTGGAGGAATATTTATTTAGCCCATTTTAATTAGATTGTTTGGGTTTTTCTTGGTGTTGAGTTGTATAAGTTCTTTTTTTTTTTAAAGTATTTTTTTATTGATTTCAGTTAAGAAGGGAGATAGAGAGATATAAACATCAATGATGACAGAGAGTAATTGATTAGCTGCCTCCTGCACACCCTGCACTGGAAATCGAGCCTGCAACTCAGGCATGTTCCCTGACTGGGAAGCAAACTTTGACTTGATGGTTCATAGGTCAATGCTTAACCACAGAACCGTGCTGGCTGGGAAAGTTTTGTAAGTTCTTCATAAAATTTGGAAATTAACCCCTGTCATATGTATCATTGGCAAATATGTTCTCCCATTTAGTGGACTGTCTTTTCATTTTGTTGATAGTTTCCTTCCTTGTGCAAAACTTTTTAGTTTGATATAGCCCTATTTGTTTATTTTTTCTGTATTCCTCTTACCTAAGGAGGTAGGTATATCAGAAAAAAATATTAAAATGTTCAGGATTTTATTGCATATGTTTTTCTCTAAGGTTTTATGGTTTAGAGTGTTATATTTAAGTCTTTGATCCATTTTAAGTTTATTTTCGTGTATGGTATAAGAAGGGGGTTTGGTTTCTTTTTTTTGTTTTTCACATATCTAATCTACCCAACACCATTTATTGAACAGACTGTCTTTATCCCAGTCTATGTTTTTACCTTTTTTTGTCAAATATTAATTCATCATAAGAGCATGGGTTTATTTCTGGGTATTCTATTCTGTTCCCTTGAACTATATGTCTGTTCTGTTTTTATACCAGTACCATGTTGCTCTGATTACAATGGCATTGTAATATAGTTTGATAGCAGGTAGCATGTTTCCTCCAACTTGGTTTTCTTTCTCAGGATTCGTGCTCCTTTGTGGTTCCCTATAAATTTTTGGAATATACTTGATCTTTCTTGGATCACTCACTGGAGGAAAATCTAGCTGCTAGTTTGTGTATGAGAACACTCAGCCCCATATTGAGATCTATAAGTCGATGAACTGAGTTCTTTCAACAACCATAAAAGATTTTTAACCCTAGTTGTGTCTTTCATTGACTATATCTCTGGTTGACATCTTGAGTACAATTTCTTTAAATACTGAGTTAAATAAATGAGTTAGACCACTCAGATAAACTTTTTCTAAATGTTGACCTCTAGAAATTATATTTGTCCTCATTGTATAAAATACGCCATTGGTATCTTGCTAGGAATAGCACTGAATCTATAGATTGCTGCGGGTAATATGAACATTTTAACGATGTTAATTCTTCTTATCTATGGACATGGTATATGCCTCCACTTATTTGTATCTTCTTCAGTTTTTTTTCTTCAGTGTCTTATAATTTTCTGAATACAGGTCTTTTACAACTTTGGTTAAATTTATTCAAAGTAATAAGTACTTTATTATTTTTTCTATGCAGTTGGGAATGACATAATCTTTGTAGTCTTCCTTCCTGATAGTTTGCTACTGGAGTATAAAATGTGCAGCTGATTTCTGGATATTTTGGAGCCTGCTAGTTTCCTAAATTGAATTATCAGTACTTATAGGTTTTAATTAATTTTTAGGATTCTCTACATGCAGTATCCAGTCTTTTTCACATATGCATGTCTGCCTATTAAAAACACATATATTGGGTCTAACAGGTGGGATCCTGGACTGAGTTGGTTCATGTGTCTCACGTGAGAGAACCCCTGAGGCCTTTATCTGTGGGCACATACAGACCCCTACACCCACTTTAGCAGCTGCTCAGCTTTCCTTGTCTATGGGGACCAGGATTGGTGGTTCCCATCCCTTTCTGTGTACATTAGCATTGATTCCAATTCTGAACAATTCTATCAGTGCTTTCATGGGTAGTCTCAAAAATACATCCTTGCAAGAATTTCTATGGGACACACACCAAGAAGGTCATCAGTTGCATTCTGGTCATTGTACATGCCCGGGTTGCGGGCTTGATCACCGGCAGGGCATGAGGGAGACAGCCTATTGAAGTTGCTATTTCTCTTTCATCACTGTTTATTTTTCTCTATCCATCTCCCTTCCTCTCTAAAAATCAATAAAAACTTATTAAAAAAAATAATTTCTGTGGAGGAACACCAAGATGGCAGCATAGGTAAACACCTATTGTTCTGCCCCGCGCAACGATTTAAGAACTACAACATAACAGCAGAACAGACAGTACCCAGAATCGCCAGAAAGCTGGCTGAGTGAAGATTCCACAAATAAGAGTAAAGGTGGGACACTGAGACTCAGAGAAGTGGCGGGAGCGCAGCCTTGAAGATGGAAACAGGTTAGGAGCGTTCCTGGTCGCATGCGGGCTGAGGCTGGAGCAGCAACCCCGGCTGGATTTTGCCAACTGGGAGGGCGGAGACGTCCCACTACACGGATTCTCCAGCACCAGGCGAGGTCTGAGATCCGGGGTACATGGAGACGTCCCACTGCACAGATTCCCCAGTGCCAGGCGAGGTCTGAGGTCCGGGGGACGCACCTTGGAAGCGGGACATGGCAGAGGTCTCCTAGTCTGCGAGAAAAGAAGTTTGAGCGCAAGGGTCACACAAACCCGCAACCTGCCCCCTGGAAACTTGTCTCTAGGTCCCGGAAATCATTTATTTTACAACCCTGGGATAGACTTTGGGGGTGCAGACACATTTGGAGAGAGGCAGAGTTGTCTGGCAAGGGGAAGAGAATAGCGGCTTTCTCTTGGAGGTGTCTACAGCCATCTCCATCCAACAGAGACCCGCGAGCACGCGCGCGAGCGCCGCATAGGACGTAGCTGACACTGAGGCTGCCTGCACAACTCAGAGACACCACCCATCCAACCTGAACACAGTCTCCCTTCACAGCCAATTGGCCTGGAGGTCAAACCCTCCTAGGGCTAACAACAACAAGCTGGATTTAAATTCAAAAATATTGTACAACCCATAAAGGATTGCAGTAAGAGTACCCACCTCAGGTAACTGGGGAGGCTGAGCCACAGTCCCTTTGAGGATATCTACCACATAAAGCAGCCACCATGCAGAGATATGGAAAGAAATCAGGTGTGAAAGAAATGGAGGAGAAAAGACTACAAGACATAGAGTTCAAAACCACATTTATAAGGCTTTTCAAGAGGCTCCTAGGAAAGGCCGATCAACTTAATGAGAATTATCAGGAAATAAACAATACCAACCAGGAAATGAATGAGAACCTCAAGGAAATGAATGAGACCCTCAACGAAATGAACAAGACCTCTGAGGTTACGAACCAGACCCTCACGGATAAAAAAAAAAAAAGGACCAACTAGAAATCAAGCATACACAGACTGAAATAAAACATATTACACAAAGTCCTAAAAGCAGTCCAGAGGGCCACAAGAACCAAGTCAAAGATTTGAAATACAAAGAAGCAAAATCCACTCAGCTGGAAAAGCAAGAAACAAAAAGAATTCAGATAATTGAAGATAGCGTAAGGGGCCTCTGGGACAACCTCAAGCATGCCCACATCTGAATTATTGGGGTGCCAGAAAAAGAGAGAGAGCAAGTTAATGAAAACCTACTTGAAGATATAGTGACTGAAAACTTCCCCCACCTGGTGAAAGAAATTGACTTAAAAGCCCAAGAAGTACACAGAACCCCAAAATATAGGAATCTAAAGAGGACCACACCAAGACATATCATAATTAAAATGCCAAGAGCAAAAGATAAAGAGAGAATATTAAAAGCAGCAAGAGAAAAACAGTTGGTTACCTATAAGGGAGCACCCATACGATTGTTAGTGGATTTCTCAACAGAAACAATGCAGGCCAGACGGGAGTGGCAAGAAATATTCAAAAAAATGAATAGCAAGAATCTACAACCAAGATTACTCTATCCAGCAAAGCTATCATTCAGAATTGAAGATCAGATAAAGTGCTTTGCAGATAAGAAAAAGCTAAGGGAGTTCATCACCACCAAACCAATATTATATGAAATGCTTAAAGATATTCTTTAAGAAGAGGAAGAAGAAAAAGGTAAAAATATAAATTATCAACAACAAATACACATCTATCAACAAATGAACATAAAAATCAAGTGAATTGATAGGCTGATGAACAAGATAAACTGGTGAATATAACAGAAACATGGACATAGAGAGGGAATGGACTGACAATTCTTGGGGAGAAAAGGGTTGTGGGAAGTACAGCAAGAGATTGGACAAAAATCTTGCAACAATGGGAGAGGACATTGGGGAGGGGGAGGTGAGGGTGGAGGGTGGGATAGGTACAGGGTGGAGGGGAGATATAGGGGGATAAAAAAGGGGAAACAATGTAATTAATAAACTGAACAATAAGGAAAAAAAATAATTTCTGTGGTGTAACCTCCAAGGGGGAGTACGGCCAGGTACAGGTGTGCCTCTGTGGGACTTTGGCAGGTGCTGCCCAGTGTTCTCCCAGAGGGTATCCTTTCCCCCTCCTCCCTAAGGGATCTGCGGGGGCCTCTGCTGCCTCACTTTGTCCCCAGGGTGGTAATCACCAGCCCAGAGGCCTGCCAGTCTGATGGTGACAGTGCTCTCCCCACAGTGTCCACAGTGGGTGTGTCCCCATTGGGGAGATGGGGCCTCTCTGACATGGAAGGGCTTGTGCAGTGCCTCTCCTTGGAAGTGCATGTGTTTGACCTCTGCCCCTTTATAAACACCCACTTTTGAGATTTTGCTATACCACAGGATGTCCAGTTTTTCTGTGGCCAGGGTTTGTGAGAAATGCTTTGCAGCTTGTGGTTTCTCTTCCCAGATTTCTGCCTTTTTTTTCTTTTGGTTATTTGTGGGGTTAGGAAGAGCCAGTCTTTGCCTGACTGTCATCTGGCCTTGGAGCCACACTGAGCACAGAGCCTCTACCCAGAGATTAAGCACACGCTTATTAAAAGGGTTTCTCCTCCTCCTCCTCCTCCCCCTCCTCCTCCTCCTCCTCCTCTTCTCCTCCCCCTCCTCCCCCCTCTTCTTCCTCTTCTTCTTCTTCCTCTTCTACTTCCCTCCTCCTCCCCCTCCTCCTCCCCCTCCTCCTCCTCCTCCTCCTCCTCCTCCTCCTCCCCCTCCTCCTCCTCCTCCTCCTCCTCCTCCTCCTCCTCCTCCTCCTCCTCCTCCTCCTCCTCCTCCTCCTCCTTCTTCTTCTTCTTCTTCTTCTTCTTCTTCTTCTTCTTCTTCTTCTTCTTCTTCTTCTTCTTCTTCTTCTGCTTATATCACAACCAAGAGGGATTTCCCTTACAAATAACAAAAACGCAATTTCAGATAAACACAAGCAAAAATATGTGAGCACCTGTTGTAAGATTCCATGTATAGAGAATGTCCAGAACATGTAACAGAGCAGAAACAGAACGCAGACCAGGTGTCTCCAGGGGCAGGAAGAGTGAGGAATGAGTATTGTTGGTGCAGGGTTTCCTTTTGGGGTGAAGGAATATCCTGCAACTAGACAGTGGGGATGCATGCATAGCATCCTGAATGTATGTCAGGCTGAGCAGTGGCACCATTTAAAATACAAAAAATACTTTTATTTATTTATGCAGTGGAATCACCCCATGAAGAAAAGTAAAATATAAAAAGGAAGGAAAATCGAAGGAAAAGGCCAACGAGGGGAGCTAGCATAAGTTTTTCTGAGGGGACACGTATGTATGACTGATAGTTCTAAATATATTAAAGTCATATGTTCAGTGTTATCCATTGATTACTCATCTAAGTACATTATTTAGTTTTTATTTTTAAAGGATTTCTGACAAAAACAAAAGGTTTTTTTTTATAGTACAACTTGAGGCCTATTGCACAAAATTTGTGCACCGTGATGGGAGGGCTCACCTCTGCCTGCACTGTGCCTCTCACAGTCCCGAACCCTCGGGGGATGTCAGCCTGCTGGCTTAGGCCTGACCCCCGGGGGTATTGGACCTAAGCTAGTAGGCAGACATTCCTCTTGCAGTCTGGAACCCCTCATTCTGTACAGCCTGCCTGCTCGCTGTTCCTTTGTGCTGCTGCGTAGGCTGGAGAGGCTCCCGCCTCCTGCTGCTGCGTTTGCCAGCCATGAGGCTGGCTCCTGGCTGAGCAGTGCTCCCCCTGTGGGAGTGCACTGACCACCAGGGGGCAGCTCCTGCATTGAGTGTTTTCCCCCTGGTGGTCAGTGCACATCATGCGACTCGTGGTTCTGGTATAACTGTTGTGTAGGCTTTTATTATATAGATAATGAATTCTAAAGCGATTCAGAATCAAATAAAGAACAAAGTCCTTCCAGTGAGGAGAGCCCTGATAAGGGTGCTCACAGTTCCAGTCCTTTCCCTGTGTGTGCACAATGTCCGAATGTGCACATGTGCATGCCTGTGTTCCCATGCTCATACATACATGTGTGGGTGCTTGTATGTGTTCACATATGCACGTGTGCGTGCACTTATAGGTGTTGGTCATGTGCTCTTCTGGAACCTCATTTCCCTAGGGGTGGACCTCTTCCTCCTCACCATTTTTTGTGTCCCCACATCAGAATTTCCAAAGCCCTTGCTGTGGACCATAAGCCATTTCTGATTTTTTTTTTTTTTTACTCCCATTATCCTGCTGAAGGGAACACCTGCATCCATAAATCTTTATTTATTTATGGCAGGTTTCTGGAAGTGGAGATTCACGATTTTAAGGTGTTGGGGGAAGTTCCCCACTACCTAGGTCAACTTATCACTTTCAAAAATGTATTTTATTGATTTTTAGAGAGAGAGGTAGATGGGGGGAGAGAGAAACAGAGAGAGAGAAAGAAACATTGATGTGAGAGTGAAACATTAATTGGTTGCCTCCTGCATGCCCCCTACCAGAGATTGAGCCTGTAACCTGGACATGTGCTCTGACCAGAAATCGAACCAGCAACTGTTGGGTGCATGGGACAATGCCCAACCAACTGAGCCACCTTGTCCACTTTGAACCTTGTTTGGAAAAGCATGGATGCTGAGACCTTAGTCAGGGAGAAGAAATGAGGAGGGACTGGGAGTGGAGGAGAAGAGGGTACCTGAAAGTGACACGACCAGTTGGAAGGTCCCATTCATCCTGTCTCTGCCATTCCTAAGTCCTAACTCTCCTCTCCCCTACCCAGCCCCTAGCCCACACAGCTCCATTCTGATCCCTAACTCATCTGAGCTGAGCAGCCGTCCAGGGCACTGGAGTGGGGGGTGGGGGGCGGGGTGGTGCTGCACATTCTGGCCTGCTTCCCTCCCTCTCCTCCAAGAATGGAGCCCCTTCCTCTCTGTCAGGAAAGCATATCTAGTGAGGCTCAGCCAGTCACAGAGACCACCCCCAATAAACATGCCCTATCCAGGGAAAGTTCTCAGTTGCCACAGCAGGACCCATTTCAGCTTGTGTGAGTAGAACGGACCTCACAGAAGGTACCAGTGGTCAGAGCATCAGGCTTGAGGCTTTGGGGCAGGTCACAGGACTCAAACCACAGAGGTCCTCTAGCGGTGACTTCTGATCCAGTCCTGTGGTACCCCAGCACTCACACCTAGCACATCCAGCTTCTGTGAGCTGGGCTCTGCTCAGTGGCAATGAGGGAGAGAGCCGCCATCTCATTCAAAGTTAGGTCAGAGTCCCCTTGGTCTGAGGCTGTCAGGTGAGACCACAGTCAGCAACACTTCTTCACTGCCCAGAAATGCACCTTCCCACCTGGAACAGGGAAAGTAGGCTCGAGGTGGGGACTCACACCAGACTGTTCCTGGAAGCAGAGAGAGAGGCCTCTAATGGTAGGGGGAACAGGAGAGAGCAGAGAGGAGGACATTTTTGTGGATGTAAGTCTTCTAACCAATTTTAACATAAGCTGCAGTGTAGGAGAAAGTGTTTTCAAAATACAGATCTGAAAAAGAACTGGCACCCAAACATATATGTATATATATTTGCTGTTTTTTTAATCTTTATTGTTCAGTTTATTAATTACATTGTTCCCCCATTTTATTCCCCTATAGCTCCTTTTCACCCGGTAACCATCCCACCCTCCGCCCTCACCTCCCCCCCCCACTGTCCTCTCCCATTGTTGCATGATTTTTGTCCAGTCTCTTGTTGCACTTCCCACACCCCTTTTCTCCACAAGAATTGTCAGTCCATTCCCTCTCTATGGCCATGATTCTGTTATATTCACCAGTTTACCCTGTTCATCAGATTATTAATTCACTTGATTTTTAGATTAATTTGTTGATAAATGTGTATTTGTTGTTGATAATTTATATTTTTACCTTTTTCTTCTTCCTCTTCTTAAAGAATATCTTTAAGCATTTCATATAATATTGGTTTGGTGGTGATGAACTCCTTTAGCTTTTTCTTATCTGCGAAGCACTTTATCTGATCTTCAATTCTGAATGATAGCTTTGCTGGATAGAGTAATCTTGGTTGTAGATTCTTGCTGTTCATCACTTTGAATATTTCTTGCCACTCCTATCTGGCCTACATTGTTTCTGTTGAGAAATCCACTGACAATCGTATGGGTGCTCCCTTATCGGTAACTAACTGTTTTTCTCTTGCTCCTTTTAATATTCTCTATTTATCTTTTGCTCTTGGCATTTTAATTATGATGTGTCTTGATGTGGTCCTTTTAGATTCCTATATTTTGGGGTTCTGTGTACTTCTTGGGCTTTTAAGTCAATTTCTTTCACCAGGTGGGGGAAGTTTTCAGTCACTATTTCTTCAAGTAGGTTTTCATTACCTTGCTCTCTCTCTTTTTCTGGCACCCCCATAATTCGGATATTGGCATGCTTGAGGTTGTCCCAGAGGTCCCTTACACTATCTTCAATTATCTGGATTCTTTTTGCTTCTTGCTTTTCCAACCAAGTGGATTTTGCTTCTTTGTATTTCAAATCTTTGACTTGGTTCTTGTGGCCCTCTGGACTGCTTTTAGGACTTTGTGTAATATTTTTTATTTCAGTCTGTGTATGCTTAATTTCTAGTTGATCTTTTTTCATATCCTTGTAGGTCTTATTCATTTCCTCATAGGTCTTGTTCATTTCCTCGTAGTACTCATTAATTTCATCAGCCTTTTCTAGGAGCCTCTTGAAAAACCTAATTACTATGGTTTTGAACTCTATGTCTAGTCGTCTTTTTTCCTCCATTTCTTTCACACCTGATTTTTTTCCTTTTCTCTGCATTGTGGCTGCTTTCCTGAGTTGGTTGATTAGCTTTGTGTGAAAGATGTCTTCTAAGGGACAGTGGCTCAGCCTCCCCAGTTACCTGAGGTGGATACTCTTATTGCAATCCTTTATGGGTTGTACAGTATTGTTGGAGTTAAGCCCAGCTATTTGTTGTTAGCACTAGGAGGGTTTGACCTCCAGGCCAATTGGGTGTCAGGGTAAGCTGTGTTCAGGTTGGATGGGCGGAGTCTCTGGGCTGAGCACGCAGCATCAGCTCCGCCCTATGCGGCCCGCTAGTGGGTTTCTGTGCTGGGTGGTAACAGCTGCTCAACTCCGAGAGAAAGCCGCCACCCGTCCCCACCCATTGCTAGACAACTCTGCCTCTCCCCAAATGAGTCTGCACACCCAAAGTCTCGCCCAGGGTTGTAAAACAAAGCAATCTGGTAGTCTTCTGAACGAGGGAGCAAGTTAAGAGTCAGCTCTGCTGGTCCTGAAGTTCTGTCCCCAAGTTTACATACAAACTGCTGTTCCCAGTTTAGCGTGCTCTCCTCAAACTTGGAGACCTCTGCCACACCCAGCTTTTAGCGTGCACACCCTAGTCCTCGGACCTTGCCTGGCACTGGGGAATCTGTGAAGTGGGATGTCTCCACCTTCCCTGTTGTAGAAATCCAGCCGAGGTTGCTGACGCCCACCCTACAGCCCACGTGTGCGAACAGCTCCGAACTTCACTCTGGGCATATCTTCAAGGCTGCGCTCTGCCACTCTTCTGAGTCTGAGTGTCTATATATTTTTTGAAAAAAACAACTCTTAATCCTCAACAATAAGAAAACAAAGAACCCAATTTAAAAATGGGACTAAGGTCTGAATAGACACCTCACCACAGAAATTACACAGATGGAGGCAATGTAAGATGGCAAAGGAGTAGGTTGAAGGTACACTCACCTCCTTCCAGGACCAAATACAAAGGACAACTAAATTACAGAACAATCTACCTGAATAACCAATTGAGGGCTAGCTGAAAAAAGTCTTATAACTAAGTATTATAGACAACGTCATATCCAGAGTGGTAGGAAGTATGGAGACATAAAAAGAGCTGGTCCACATGTGGCATTACAGAATCCATGAATGGCATTCAGGTGCAACAGTTCTCCCTGAAGAGCGAGGAGTCTCAGCCACACTGGGACCCCTAGCCTGGAGCACCAAACCCAGAAAGAGGTTCTCACACAACATCCACTGTGAAATTCAGTGGGAATTTCATCCACCAGGTAAGAGATAGAGGTTGGGGTTGGGCCTGATAGAAAATTATGTGCCCACTTAGAGGGCCAGTGCACAAAATCTCATTGGCTGGAACTCTTCCAGGGCTCTGGCAGAGACAGGAAAGCCCAAAGCAGACTGGAGGGATACAGGGAGAGGGGCTTGAAGGACAGATGCTAAGGTCCCTGTGCTGAGTTCATCTCCTGCACCACCCACAGATGCCATCTTTCCTGGGTCAAGAATTTCCCTCCATATGGCATCAGCCCTATCATACCAACTCCCTGTGGCCCTGCCCTGCCAAGCCTGCATCTTGTGGGAGACTAGGCTGGCCTGGGCCTCTACTGGAGAATTTCCTGGAAGGCTCTAGAGGAGATCTGGGCAGGCTCGGTGGTTGGCAGAGATAGACAGAGAGAAACTGAATTTTGTGGCTCTCTCTGGAGTGAGGGTCATTCTTTCCTTGCACAGCTGGCACGTTTATTTCTGTGCAGAGCCCTCCCTCCACATGGCCAAATCTTAATCTGTTCTAGTCTGATGAACACTGCTGGCCTCACTCTGATGACTCCCTGAGACCCCGTCCCAATAAAAAGATTCACAGGTCCAGACAGGTGGCGGTTGGACTTGGTGACCTGAGACTATTGTTGAGGGCCTCAGACCAACCACTGCTGCTTGAATCTGTGAACACCACTGGTGAATACTACTGGCCCCCACCTTGTGACTCACTGAGAACCTATGCACAACACCCATACTGCCCCAGGCTCTCCAGTGACTGAGCCTAACAGACAGATGGCATGGAGGCTGATCTCCTGGTGCCTTGATCCTTTTTGCTGACCTGTCCCTGGGCTCGGTGCTGACGGAAGCTGGCCTTGATATGCAGCCTGGCCCCTTCCATGTGCACCTAGGCCTAGCAGAGGCAGCCACAAACTGTGGATCCCTTTATACCTTCAAACAGGTAGCCCAGGGCCAGTCACAGGCAGAATCTGGCATTGACCTGCCACCTGAGTTCCAAAGTCCCCAGAAGCATCACAACTGGTGTTGGGCTTCAGACCACAACAGAGCATGACTCAATTAGGTTCACAAGTGGAACAGCCAAAGGGACATCTTGGCAGGCACCAGATCCTGCTGGGCAAATTCTGCTTTTGTGGTTAGCCCCCACACAGCAAGTCATACCTTGTAGTTTGAGTCAATCTTCATAGTCAGCCAGCCCAAGGATCAATTCCACCATGATTGGGCCAACAGCAATCAAGACTCAACTTCAACAGAAGGGCTAAAATAACCCACACAAAGGAAATTCCTGGAACATCTAACTCAGGTGATCAAGGAGATGGCACCAGGAGCCCCACAGGAAATTACTACATAAGCCCACCCTACCACAACTGGGGACATAGCAAATCTACCTAACACACAGAAACAAATACAGAGAGGCAGGCAAAACAAAAAGACAAAGAAAAATGCGCTAAAAGAAAAAGAACTAAATGAAATGGAAACATACAATATTCCAATATATGCATATACAAATAGCGTTTTAAAAAATGATTCTGAGGATGCTCAAAGAAGACTGGATGAATTCATGGAGAACTTAGACACGGAGGTAGCAAGCATTAAAAGGGGCAGAGAAACCAACAACAAATATAACCAGTCTGAAATGGAGAATACACTAGAAGAAATCACAGCATGTTAGATGAAGCAATTTAAAGGACAAGTTAACAAAGAACACCCAAGCAGAACAACACAAAGAAAAAAGAATTTAAAACAATGAGGAAAGTGTAAGAGACTTGTGCTACAACATCAATCATAACATCATAGGGATACAAGAGGGAGAAGAAAGAGAGAGCAAGGGATTGAGAACCTATTTGAAGAAATAATGGGAGAAACTTTCCTAACCTGGGGAAAGAAAAAGACATACAAGTCCAGGAAGCACAGAGAGTCCTAATCAAGTTGAAAGCAAAAGGCCCACTCTAAGACACAGCTTAATTAGAATGGCAAAGTTAAAGGCAAAAAGTGAAACCTAAGAGCAGCAAGAGAAAGACACCTCGTTACCTACACAGGAGCTTCCATAATACTGTCAGCTGATTTCTCAACAGAAGCATTTCAGGCCAGAAGGGATCTGGATGAAATATTCAAAGTGATGAAAAGCAAGAACCAACAACCGAGACTACGTTACCCAGACAGGCTGTCATTTAAAATGGTAAGTGAGCCTGGCAGGCATGGCTCAGTGGTTGAGCATCAACCTATGAACCAAGAGGTCATGTGTTCGATTCCCAGTCAGGGCACATGCCCGGGTTGTGGGTTCATTCTCCAGTAGGGCGTGAGCAGGAGACAGCCGATCAATGACTGTTTCATCATTGATGTTTCTATCTCTCTCTCCCTCTCCCTTCCCTTCCTCCCTGAAATCAATAAAAATATATTTAAAAGTAAAATAAAGAAAAAATAGTTAACTGCCACCCAACCAATATTACAAGAAATATAAAAGGAAAATTTTAAAAGAAGAAAGGAATAAAAAACACAGAGGAACATAGTTATAAAGAATAAAATGGCAATACATATATAACTATTAATAATTACTTTAAATGTAAAGGATTAACACTCCAATCAAAAGAGAAATGGTGGCTAAATGGATGAGAAAATTAGACCCATATAAATGCTATGTAAAAGAGACCCACCTCAGAACAAAATACAAAGTCTGAAAATAAAGGGATGAAAAATAATATTTCATGAAAATGGAAATGGGGAAAAAAAGCTAGGATAGCAATACTTATAAGAGGCAAAAAACACTTGAAAAGAAAGGCTATAATGAGAGACAAAAAATATTTAAAATTATTTATTTATTTATTTGAGAGAGAGAGAGAAGAGAGAGAGAGAGAGAGAGAGAGAGAGGAAGCAGCTGGGGCGGGGGGAGAAACAAACATCGACTTGTTGTTCCACTTATTTATGCATTCATTGGTTGATTTTTGTATGTTCCCTTCCTGGAGATATTGGGATGACTCTCTAACCAACTGACCTACCCAGTTATGGGCTTTCACGAAATTAAATGTCGGCTGATTCACTTTGTCAAAGTTTAGTTTCCATTACTGCAGATAAAAAACTCATTCCTTATGTCCTTACCTGCTCCTGTGTGAAGTGGGACAGCAATTCCCTGGGCATCAACAGTTAGCCTGGTGGGACCAGAAGCTACCTAACTTTGTGCATGGTCATTTTCTTTATGAGGGTGTTGTAAGTACATATCAGTTTTCAACCCCCAAATCTACTCTATATAGAACATCAACCATGGCAGGCTTACATAACCAGTGACTGTGGCCATAGAAACATGAAAAGGTGACTTCTATCCCTTGGTTCTAAGCTAGAGAGAGAAAAAGCAAGTTCAGAGAACACATTATGACTCATCACAGTCCTAAAGGCAAAGCTTCATGTGAATATAACATCCTATGCAGCCTCCCAGAGTCCTTTTAGCCTCCAACTACATTTGCTTTCATGTGATTTTCTGCAAAACAACAGAACCCCATCATTTTTCTCCTTAACATCAATTCTTAAATTTTGCTTTACCTCAGATGGGGAGCTCATGCTATATGTTCTACAATCTTCTTTTTGTACCGAGTGAATGGTGCGGCCTTTTCATTTCTCCTGAGCATCAATCTTATTTTATAAAATTCATACTTGATGCACTGGAAGCTACAAACAAGAAAATTCTTCAGAGGAAAGACCTGAAGGGAGAAGGTGGTGCTTTCTTAGACCACTGTGAAGGGAGTAGGAGATGGAATATCTATATTTAATCTCTGCTCCCAATGACAGATTTTATTTTTCAGTTCTCACAGCTGTGCATACAATACATGGATACTCATCCCTCCAGATACTGCATCAACAGTTTATTTGAGCTGAAGAATGTGTGTGTGTGTGTGTATAACACAAAGAATATATATGTATATATAGTCATTTTCCTCTGACAAAATGCCAGAAGAAATGGGTAATTTCTTCCTCTAGTGTCTTACTAAGATTATTCTTTAGAAATTTGGCATGGCAAGTGGAGGTAGAGTCTTAAAGGGATGAAGGACCCTTATTTTCAAGAAAATATGGTAAAGTCATCAATTTCTGAAAAAAAAATGGCATGGGAGATTGGCATGTCAGGGAAACAAATTAGCCTACCCCCTCCCCAATTAAAACCTAATATTACCTAATGTAATAAGTCTTGTCATTAGGTTAAAACCCTTTTATAGACAACTAGGCTATCTGGCTATATTTCTGGTCACAATTTATTAGGTAGTTAGAAGTTATACTTTAACTACATTGCTAATTTTGTTTAAGATTCCTGGCTGTATTTTTTTCCAGTTAGCAATTACACTGGCATATCCTTAGGCAGAGAAAGTTCTCACAAAAGATTCTTCAGGGCATACTATATTCTATTTCTCTTAGATGTGTTATCTTTTATTGTCTTGAGATTCACTTTGGGATAGACAGGAAAGTTATGATGATAAAGTTGACAAGGCAATCGCAAGACTTTAGAAAAGACCAGGGTGTGTGATCACGGACACCCCTTAGCCGCCTGAAAATGGTCCCTTGCAGACTCAATTGCTGCCAGCAAGGTAAAGATTCTTGCCACTTTATGACCACATGCAGCATTTGGTGTTCTTTCCATTGCCTGGCTTCTTCGAGGGATCCAGAGCTGGCTTTAAGCATCCTACAACTGCATTTCAGACCAGATTGCTCAAATAGAGTCAATTTGCAACAGTGAAGTGGTCTTAAAATAGGGTTTTACTCTAGGGAGAAAAAATCCTCAACCAAGTAGTCACAGTGCACTTGAATTACTAATTTAAGCCATTACATTTCAAAATAAAGGGTAAATCATACTTTCATAGCACTATTGTATAGGAGCAGTTTTAATTTTAAGAGTCAAGCACCTACATCAATCTGAGACTCAAATAATAGGCCTGTGATTTAAAACCCAACATTCTTTCACACGTCATAAAACTAAAAATAAAATTGTATCAGCAAACACTGACCTATTCCTCCTGCCAAAGTACTGTATTGCTAGTAAAATTGGAACAAGAGGTCTCAAAACCGCAAAGTGCCAGCAGTTTACTGTTTGTAGCTTTAATTGGTCTTAAACGTGGGGTGGGAGAGAATATTCTATGGTCTGCAGAGAAAAAGAGATTTATTCCCTCCTTAAATCAAAAGCAGATTTCATGCTCAACTCCTCCCAACCCGCTCGCCCGCCCCGCCCCCAAGGGTTGTTTTTCCAAATTTTTGTATCTGTTTTACCTAAGGTGACAGGTGGGGGATGTCCAAGTGCTGTGTCTGCTCCACAAAGTAAACAGAGGGTTGTGGCTGGTTTCTTTATTTTTAAGGCGTTCAGCCCCTCCGCTCTTTTTCCCCATTGGCATTTGGAATCTTGAAGTCCTTAGGAAGCTTGACGTCCTTTAGAAAACAGGCACATTTAGCAGGAATGTGCTTTGTGCCTGCCTCCCCTTTTCCGGAAGAGAAAGGGGGCAGATTTATAATTGCAGCCTTAGACAAGGGCCGGTGGCGGTGGGGGTTGTCAGGAGAGGGAGCGATAAAAAGTTTCAGCCAGCAAGACAATGCACGGTTTTTTGTTGTTTTTTTAACGGTCAGTTGTGCCACAAACAGCTTTGGTGCCACTCGGAGCCCCTCCCCTGTCCCCTCCCTTCCCCTCTGCAGGCTCGCTCTGGCAGGAGGAGGCACAGTTAAATTCCAGCACCTTCTCCAAGAACCTCAAACTACTACACACTATTACTAGTGCAGCCTTCCGCCGCTCCCCCAGGATCCCGGGGTGCCTGGCAGCGCGATTGCCCGGAGAGGGAGAGCGGGCGCCCCACTCCACCGAGGCTTGGGGCTTTCTGCGTCCTGCGCAGTTTCTCTGCTCCAGCACCAACACGGCGGAGAGCCGGCGCCTTGCAGGCACAGGGGATCCACGCATACAGTAGAGCTGTCTCCGCCCACATTCTTGCACCCCGCCCCCTCCTCCCCCCGAGCTCCCTGAGTGGCTGAGCTGGGTGGAGTGACAGGAGCTGCCTGCCAACCAGCGCCGGGGCGGGCGGGGAGGAGCGGCGCGCGGAGCCAACTGCGGCGCGTCTTCCGGCGCCCAGGAGGTGGCGAGGGTGGGACCCGGGGCGGAGCCCGAGTTTAGGAAGAGGAGGGGATGGCTGTCATCAATGAAGTCATATTCATAATCTAGTCCTCTCTTCCTCCGCTTCTGTACTCTGGGTGACTCAGAGGGAAGAGCTTCAGCCGCACACTCCTCGCCAGCGGAGGTAAATAGAACTTACAACTCCTTTCTCCTCTTTCCCCTCCCCGCGGCCTCCCGCCTGCAGCCGCCTCACAAACCCCTCCGGCACCGCGCCGCCTGCGCGGGGGATTGTTCATTATTATCCTAATTATTATTTATTGTGCAGGCGAGGAGATCAAAACAAACAGGCGGGCCAACCGCCGCCACAACAACAACAAAAAAGCCCGCCTCCTCCCCGCGGGCCTCAGGTGGAATGCCCTAACGACAGAACCCGGGCGACGGTGGAAGAAACGGGAAAGTTTCAACCGAACCTTGCTGTTCTAATAATAACTGATAATTACTGCTTCAAGGAGGGGAATCCCAACAAAGCACAGCCTTGACCCCGAGTAGGCAGGCAGCGATGCGCTGCCAACTCAAGGTGCAATGCACACTCTTGGCAAGGTGGCAACACCCCTTCCCCATTCCCTTAAAACCTGGGGGGTCAGCGGGAGGGGGGCTGGGAGATTGGGGAGGAGAATGGAAAGGAGACCGTTCGCGCCGAGCAGACCCCCCGGAAGAGTTGGAAGTGCAGCGGGAGAGGAAGGCAAGGAGCCTGGACTGGCTGCAAGGCGCCAGCGATAGCGGCCGCCACCCGCTTCCCGGAGACGAGTTTAAAAGGCCGCAGAGACCCAGGCGAAGGGCCGGAGAAGCCTGGGCTGGCGCAACCAGGCGGCGGCTGCCACGGCCGCGGGGCCGGTGCGTGCCGGGTCGGAGGTGTCACCCCCACTTTGCGCGTTTCCTCGGGCGGGGATGGAAATGCTGACCAGTAGTCGGGCCTTTAGGGGAAAGGGCTGGTTGCCAGGGCGCTACGCCCCAGGCTCTGCGGGGGTTTCTGATCCTGATACCTGGCGACTGCGAGGTCTTCCGCGTTGAAGTTCGGGGTGTCTGGCCCGGGCTGCACAGCTGGGAAAGAGGGAGGAGGCTCCAGAGGAGGTCAGAGGTGCCCGCGGGGCTCACTTACCCAGCTCTCTCCATTCCCGGGCTTGTCTTTTTTTGCTCTGAGTCTTCCTGCAGCTTGAGTCGCGGGAATCTCGGGCGTAGGTCGCCCGCAACTGTCCGGGTGCTGGGGGCGCTCTGGGGCCAGGGAGAGACACTGTGGCTTCTGGCCAGGAGGCCGTGATCCGGATAATCCTCCTCTGCCTTACTGTCACAAACAGGACCCGCGCACACCCGGGCAGCGATGGTGGCGTTCGCTGGAGAAGGGGAAGGGCTTCAGCGGGGAGAAGGGCGGGAGGGGGTGGTAATGAGGACCGGAGGCGGGGAGACCCAGTGGGAGCTTTAATGCCAACGATCGCAGGCACCCACCTTTCTGGGTCTCTGCTTTCAGTGGCTCTATTCCCATCCCAACCTGGTTAACCCCTTCTGCTTTCCCCCTCCCTCCCTCTTTCCTCCTCCCTTTTGCGTTGCAAAACATAGCCATGCCTTCTGCAAAGGTGTCGCGATGCACTTCCCCAAATAACCGGTCCGGCGCCCCAGCCGCTAGCCACCCTCCGCCTGTGAGGCTCACTCCGAGTCCAGTGCTTCGGGTGCCCCGCACCAGGCCTTGAAGTCTAGGCTCAGTTGCACCGCGCGGGCAGGGCGCAGCAGTGCGGGCTCCAGGAGACACCCGCGCCCTGATGTGGGCGCTCGGCCGGTTTCGGGTACACGCGGGGAAATCGCCTCCCGCCCGTGCTGCGGCTCGCCCCCGCCGCCTGGGTTGCATTATTGTTTTTATCGGGGTTGCAGTTTGCGGCTGGTTTTGGGGAGCGCTGGGCTGGCGGACTGCTGGGGGCTGGGGGTGGCAGGAAGTTGGACGCGGATCGGGCAGGAAAAAAAGTTTGTCGGGGCAGCTAAGCAGGGTGGGGTGGGGGTGGTGGAGGGGGTGGCGAGCTCCCATGGCTCCCGTCTCCGAACCCTCGGGGCCGACGCGAGTGTGTTTGCGCGTGAGTGTGAGTGTGAGGTGCGCGCCGGGCCAGTGCATCGGAGCGGCGGCGCCGGCAGATGGCCCTGCTCGCGCCCTCCCCCAGGGGCAGGGAAGACAGGCGAGGTTAGTGGCCGGGGCAGGTGGGGTGGCCTGTGCTTGTGGCCGTGAGTGTGAGTGCGCGCGCGAGCGGCAGAGAATCAGGAAGTCACAGCAGCGAAGCGCACACGGACACGTTTGATCGCCGTGACATGACGCGCGCGAGCGAGGAAGCGGCGGCCGGGGCTGGGCCGCGGGCTCCGGCGCCGGCCTAGGGCTCCAGCGGATACCGGCTCCCGGTCGCCGACCGCGCCGCCACCGCAGGCTTGGGAGCCCAGCTCCTCTTTCTGTTGCGAGTAACCCAGGTAAGAAGCCTAAGTCGCCGCCACCCTCTGGGTGCGGATCTTTCCAGTACTTTCCCCGCCTGCTCCCTCTGGTTTCCCGGCTGGCTTTTCCTGCAAAGTCAGGCAGGCGGGGGGAAATGGGCTCCTTGCCCTTCGATCGATTGCGTGGAAACTTTCCAGCGGGGGCATCGTGAGGGGGAAGGAGAAGGCCTTCCTGGCTGTTGGTTGTCGCTTGTCGGTTCTTTCTCCTGCGGGTCCCGAGAGTGGAGTCGCTGCTCCCTGTGTTGCACATTCCAACTTCGGGCCTAAAGGTGCCTCCAACTCTGGCAGGGTTTTACTGCAGCAGTAAAACAAATATTCACAGTTGTCCACTTGATCTTGCCAGGCGTTTGTCTTTTCAAAAAGAAGGAGACAGGCTCCGGGGTCGAGGGAAGTGGGGGTGTCGTGCAGAATCCATTCCTTCTTTAGTCTCTGCACAGGTTGTTACGTAATTTTAGTAGCACGTGGGTGCAGAACCCATTCGGGCTTCTCCCCTGCTTTGTTTATATAACTTTTGGGAGAGTTTTGCAAGGTTGTCGCCTGTTTTCCACCCTGCCTGACCTGATGGAGGTTGGTGCTTGTGAAAAATCAAAGCGACCCTGGTTCGTGTCATCGTGGTCATGATGTGCAGGCTGTGTGCCTGAGTATGTGGAATGGTAGAGCATAAGGAAGACATTAAGGATACACGCTTGTCTACTGTATTGAGTGCTTGCTTTTCACGTCTCAGTGTTACCAATAGCAGGGTTAAATTTTAAACTTCCATTTCAAAGGACTTGCTTATTTACATCTGGTGATGCCAGGCTTTGTAGGAAAGGAGTGCTTGTATTAGGAGAAAGATTGTTGCTTGCATGTGGAGAAAATTGCTGCCCAAGCAGTACAACTCAGAAACCACTGAGAGTTGTACTAAAATAAAAACGCTGCCTAGTTGGGTGTATTTTCTTAGAGACACATTCAGATGTTTTGGGTAATATTTTCCACCATTTATTTGGGGGACCACTACCCATGGCTTGCTTGCCCACACTAGACTTGGTAGGCTTCCAGCCTACTGCTGGCACAGTGGCAAAGTGTTAAGAGGTGTGTCAGGTCTGAATTCAAGGTGGTGCATTGTTGTGAAAATTGAGACACATTTTTAGGAATCTAATTGCCCCCCCTTTTTTTTGTAGATTTTTTTCTTTTCTTTTTTAAAGCTTGCTGACAACTCAGATGTTAGCTGCTGGAAAGAAGTGATTTGAAGATACTTATTAGGCGCAAATGACATTTATTGGAGTGGGCTAAAGAAAAAATACACCTCTAGACTAAAGCCCATCTCTCTTGTTGGAAGGTATTAAAGAGAGAGGCTGTATTGGGGAAGAATATTGTAGAATAAATTAGGGATTTGTGTTACCGGGATCTTGAAGAATTGGCAGAGGTGAGGGAGTGCTTCCTTCAATGCAGCCTTTCTCTTATGAGTTACATCAGTTACATGCCAGCTTCTGGGCCAGCTGCACTGTGGTGTTTCACAGAAAATATTCCCAGCAAGTGTGTGTTCAAAGCCGCCTTAGATCTTTTCTTTTGTTCAATTTTAAAGTGGCTTTTTGAGCATTTCTCGTCAAGTTTCTTGAAAAGTGCTTTGACCAACACAGGAGGCTTGGAATTTGACACACACACAAAAAGTACCTCAGCTTGTATTGTTAATACTTGAATCCTGTTTAAAATATTTCTGACAGTATAACTAGAAGGTAAGACTTCGGCAAATAATTATTTAAAACTTTTTCCCTTTAATTAAGTTTAAAGTAAGTCATTTTTACTGACCGGTCTGAAAGCATATCTCATTCTTTTCTAGAAGATAATTGGGATGCCTCTGATATTGCTGCAATATTTTGACATTTCATTTTTAAAGGCTTATTATGTATAAGCAAGAGCATAAAAGAGAAAACTTTCATAAATTATAAAAGTGGTACCTGCCCCTTTTTCCCTTTAGAAGTTTTCCTTTGCAAACAAGGCCTTTGTTTGTCAAACTCTCTTGGGTCAGCAGCTTTTTGATACTACAGAGAAATACTAAATCGCTATTTATGACATCTTGATGCGCTGCCATGAGAACAACTGAATTACCACAAACATAAGGCTAAGGGGTGCTTGCTGGCACTAGCTTATTGAAGGTGTGTCGGTAGGACCTGATTTAACCACCAGAAGTTTGATTCTCATTGTTTCTGGTCAAGGTCATTTAGAGGAACATCAGGGACAGTTGCTTACCATGAGTGGACTTAGAAAGCTCTCAGTAAATGAGTCACATTTCTCCAGTACTTTTGATGAAGAAATGAGAAAATTTCTGTATGTACAAGCGATATTTGGAACCTACTTCTGAATTATTTCTTGTCACTTTTTTTTAATGTAAAAAAATTATCTTTGAACTTACTTCAATTTTTTAACTGTGTTCTGTAGATTGTTTTTGACCAATCGAGGATGCCGGATTTTCTGTCATCTTTGCAAGCATTTGTATTATGGAAATTTAATCTCTAGCCAGTTAGTAAAGTCATGGATCATTTCATTAGTAGTTGGGAATAGAAAATATAGAAGGAATATGGTGGTAAGTTATTTGGTGGAGTCTTTTAAAAAGGTCTGTGCTTTCTACAAAAGAAATTGTGACTATATTTATAGGAAACAGGAGTCTAAAACTTAGTTCTGTCAGAGCCACTGTGAAAGGTAACATGTTTATCTTCCTAAGATAACTATTCCAACTTAAATGGGATCTTGCAATATGGGTTTGGAAAACTTTACAACTTTACTACTATTTATTATGACTGTATTTTTTCTCTTATTAATGTAGCACTTTTCCTTGTAAGTATTAAGTACTCAGGATATATTATGGCCTTTAAGTAATACCAGTCTTGAAGATACAGTCAAAGGCACTTGGATAATTATAATTTAGCAAAACATAATAGAGCTGACAAAACCCAGGTGCTAAATAGTTGGGTCTTTTGAATGTTGCATATAAACAATATTTAATTTTAATTATGAGTTCATCACTCATTAATTCACTCACTTGGAATGATGTTTTAGATATAGAAAACAAGGTTTTTGAAATGTTGATATTAATAGTCCCCTTCCAAACTTCTGGCTTTATAATACATTATTATATAACTAAAGCCTACCATGAATTATGATGTTTTGTTGTAGATATAAGACTTTGAGAACATTTAGACAGTTATAAACAGGCTATATGCCTCTATAATTTAAAATCATTTAAACTGTAACAATATCCTATTGTAGTTTTAGGTATATAAGCATCAACTTAAGCCTTAGTCTTATAACAATATATCATCTAGTTATATTCAAGTACTAATGTTTTAGAAACTTTACAGAAACTGAACTAATTTAAATTTGGGCTGGCCTCTTTGTAAATTAATGGATGGAATCCACAGAAGTTGAAATAAATTTGAAAATAAAAAACCATTAAATGTAATTATAGCCCACCCCTCTCCTTTTTTAAAATAAAATTTTATTTACTGATGAGAGAGTAAAGGAAGGAGAGGGGGGGGAGAGTCAGACAGACAGACAGACACTGATTTTTTGTTTCACTTACTTATACATTCATTGGTTGCTTCTATGTGCCCTGACCAGGGATGGAACCCACATCTTTGGCATATCAGGACAATGATCTAACCAACTGAGCTCCCTAACTAGGGCTCCTTTTTTACTTTTTAGTTTTTAAACGGAATTCAGTACTCTCTGACCAAAAAGAGTTAGGACATGTTGGTTTATGTAAGTCATCAAACTTGGAAATGGAATGTCCATAGGATAATAGCCCTCTCCCATCTCCCCACTCTGGTTTCGAACCAGGCACTCAATGGGTTTGAAAATATTTGCAACCCTTTTGTAGCTTGCTGTTGTGCTATATTCCTACATGTCCTAAAATGTTATTAAGCAAAATTCATAATTCTGTAAAAAAAATAAATGAGCAACAGTTGGGAACTTATGTGTTTTAAGGAAAGAATGTACCGGAACATGTAATCATGAAGAGCAAATAGTAAACTGCACGGGCAATGTGATACAAGGAGAGATCAGGGTGAGCTGTCTAGGGCCCGTGGGGTAGATAAGGTCTTCTCCATGATGTAGGGTTGCTGCTGGCGGTGGGTAGAGGTGGGGGCGATGGACTGAGCCTAAAGATTCTGTGAGAAGACCAATGGACCACTTCTGACCTGGTTGACCAGGACAAGAGGGTCCAGGTGGGGAGAATTTTCAAAGTATGAAGTTGGAGATGGTAGAAAGACCTGACTTCCAGGCTGATGTAAGAATATTTTATCCAATGCCTATTAGAGGCTTGTCCCTCAGAAGTTTTAAGCAAGGCTACTCATGCACACAAAAAATAGTTTAGATGAACCTGACAGATTGTTGAATCCAGGCCAGGGTGGGAATTGAGGCCTTTAGAAGGATCCTTGGCATAATGTGCTTTTTTACATGACAGCTCAGCAGGTGTCATCATGTGTAATATTTCATTTGGTTCGTATCAAAGGTAAGGCTTTAGCCTCTATTATTATGCTTATTTGCAGATGAAAAACTTGAACCTCAAAGAGGTAAAATGAACTACAAGGTGATTTTCGTAATGGCATACAAATGTGATAAGTGACCATTATTCACTTTAATATCAAGAAGGGTTCCGTCTTGAAATTTTGTCCCTGCTACAAACGTTGTGGCGTATCAAAGCGCATCTGTCATGTAATGGAAAGTGATATTGGAGTTTTGGTGCCAGAGTGTGCCATGTCCACCGGAAGAGTTTTAAAGTGTGTATTCAGACTCTTGTCTGTGTTTAATGTAGAATATTAACTGAGCAGACAGAGAAGGAAGTGGCTATCACTGATGCTTATCAGCATCCCAAATGAGCTTGCCTTGCCAGCGGTCTAACAGGACATAGGAAGGATCGTCACATGGAAACACACACACACAGCACACTTGTAGGTGTCTCGCTTTCAAACTAGTCATTGGCTTGTTTGGTTTGGCTTGGTTTTGACTCCTTGCCTAGCAGTTTGGGTTCAGATGACTTTTAGACATGGCAGTTACCCAGGGTGACCTCTGTAACCACCCCTGGATGCGATTCCCAGCTTAGAGGGATGCTCTGCAGAGCTGCTCTTTGGTTGAGGGTTTTCTAGTACTTTGGGATTTCTGATGAACACTCTTTTTACAAGATTTTTCCCATGGTGGAAGCATTGGCTGTCCTCCCGAGGGAGTCATCGAGTTGCAGTACAAGTAGAAGGTGTCTCCTGGCTGATGGTGTTGAGAGTTGGGTTCCTGTGAGGCTGTGCCTGGGAAACGTGGGACACTCAGTGGCCACCGCAGAGTGTGCCATCCTCCGTCTGAAACAGAGCTGCCTCCGAGCCTTCGCCGGGTCTCACTCGGAAGGATGGACCCAAGGCAGTTTATTTAAAGGGGAGGTAGCAGCTCCCATCTTAATGTGTTTCCGAGACTCAGCGATGACGAGTTCACAGAAGCCCACCAAACTTCCAACCCATGCACTTCTTTGAAACATGTTCCACTTTGCATGGGACATGGACAGGAGTAACCACAAGGAGAAATGTCTTCCGTGCTTTGCAGGAGTTCGGATCCAGCAAAGTGTAATGTCGACTTGCAGCCCAGCTTGGTTTTTACCCGTGGCATAGACCATGCTGTGCACTGTTTAAAGTTGCATGACTGAGGCCAAGAAGCACAGGGTTTTGGTAATACCACCTAGCCCAACAGCTTCTGGTAGCCCTATCAGGTTTGGCTCAGTGGATAGAGTGTCGGCCTGGGGATTCAAGGGTCCCAGGTTCAATTCCTGTATGATTCCAGTCAACGGCATCTACCTGGGTTGTGGGCACATCCCCAGTAGGGGGTGTGCAGGAGGCAGCTGACTGATGTTTCTAACTCTCTGTCCCTATCCCTTCCTCTCTGTAAAAACTCAATAAAATATTTTTTTTTTAAAGAGAGAAACTTCTGGTAGATTTTTTCTTGTCTTCATTGCCGCTCTCCTGACCCAGCTCCACTCCCCCATTAAGCTTAGTAGTGCAGCTTCCCAATTCTAGAGCTGTGGCTACTTCTAGTGGGGAATTATCAGTTTATTTCTAGAGAAAGCTACCTAGAGGAAGAGGCCCTTCAGGTTGGGAGAGACACTCTGAGTCAGCAAACGAACATGAAAAGAACTCTTTTTTCTTATTTAACTTATCTTTATTATCTCCTGAGCCTTACTGTCTACAGAACACACAGGAAACTTTTAAAAGACTATTATTCTTAGGATGTGAACGGGGCCTAGTTTTCAGTCCTAGTGTTCCACGTTTAGCCTGCACCCCAGTCTTTCTGTCAATCCTGCCGTGATAACTGTCTGCTGGAGAGCTAAGGTTTCCCGTCTTTTTTATGACCTTCGGTGGAAAGAGTTCTGTAGGAGGTGTTGCCTAGTCATGATGGTGGCATTTCCTCAAGCTCTTTCTGCGACTAGAAAACAGAGTTTCTAGGAAGCGTTTGTATGCTTATTTCTATGTCTAGGCCTAGCTGACATGCCACCCTCTTTATACAGCCTTTCCTAACTCCCTTTCCAAGCTGCAAGACATCTCTCCTGCTCCAGGCTGTGTTGGACACTTGAGCTGTGCCCCTTCTTGTCTTGCAAGAGGTTCCATTTCTCCGCCTCCCTCTCTCCCTGCTATTTATGGATTTGTGCTCTTTCCCTGTGACACTTGCAGTGCCTTGGGGATAAGTTCGCCTCTGGTCGGTTTTACATATGCCTTGTGCCCATAGAGAGTCAGCACAGTTGGCATTGGTGAGTCAAATTGGGCCCCCAGACATCTGACTAAATGTCACTGACCTCCTAAGTTCAAGTCATTGTCTCCACCCTTTCATAAGTTAATATGTTCTCACAGCCATGCCCAACTGGCGTGGCTCAGGGGTTGAGCATCCACCTATGAAGCAGGAGGTCAGGGTTTGATTCCCAGTCAGGGCACATGTCCTGGTTGCAGGCTGGATCCCCAGTAGGGGGCGTGCAGGAGGCAGCCAATCAGTGATTCTCCCATCATTGATGTTGCAAAATCTCTCTCCCATTGTTTCCATCTTTGTTTCTCTGTCCTGTGCTTCCCACTCCTATCATTGCTGCATGCTCTGCACATCAGGGTGGGTGGCCTGTACTGATGGGTGTAGTGACTCAGCATTGGCTGGGAGTCAAGCCAGGTGGTCCCTTCCTACCTTCATCATTTCAGTGGGAATGTGACAAAAATGTCTTCTCAGTTTAAGTCGATAAAATTATTAGGAAGCACGAATGGGTGTGTTTATATACTACAAGTGTGGGGGTTCTGGGTATTTCTGTGCATTGCATAAGACAGGAAGGTGTATGCTTGCTCCTGGTAGTGATGGTTGGACTGGTGACCCTTAAAATGCCATGAAGTTGAACTGCTTTTAATATGCATATGAGTGCCCTGTGACTTTCAGGAAGGGGATAGGAAGGAGACTGGGGCTGAGGAAAGATGTCTGTGGTAGTTGGAGTTGTGGGAAGCTCTGTACCAGTTGTAAAGGCAGCAACATGAGGAGGAGAAAAAACACGGTGTACTGCTGAAAAATTCTTGGCCAAGAATGCAGCGGCCTGGCTCTCGGGGAGTGCTGGGCTGAGGTAGAGAAGCAAATGGGGAGGTTAGAGGACTAGCATTGCTTGTGTGGGGAGGCCACTGTGCCTTATCTCAGCTCCTTCCCTCAGCCCCTCATACCCCCCCCCCCACACACACACATTTTCTTCATTGTATTAGCCACTAATTGTGGAACCCATTGTTCTTTTCTGTGACAATTTAAAACTCCCTCCCCCATCACAAAATAAAAATAAGTTTTGGGTGTTATCTTGTGGACAGATCAACCACTACCCTATCAAGGTTATCTGAGCTCTCCTCCTTCACCACACTGTCTGTAGCATTTCATTGCTGTAGAATGCAAGGGGGGTTGGATTCCTAGGGATACCTTTAGGGCTGATGAGGGAGAAGCCCAGTTCGCCTATCCTGGGCTTTAAATCTTAATCATAGTAACTTAGTAACAACAGGCCCGGCTGCCAGAGACTGGTACCTGTTATCATTTATTACCCCCGCCCCCTGCCTTGCTGTACACTGTGGGGAGGTTTCATCAGACACCTATCAAGCTGCCACCAGAAATGAAGAGGCCAGGACTGTGCTGCATCATTGAGGGGCGCTGTTCTTCAGTTCACCTGTGGAGGCAGCAAGGAGCCCATCCTGGGACAGCCCAGATTCAGCCACAGAGCCTCCCAGGAGCACCTCCCCCGCAGGAAGGTTGCCAGATGCTGGCTTCCTGGGATAGACAGAAGGAGGGTGCCTGGAGTTACTCCTATCCCAAGCCCAGCTGAGGCCCTGAGTCCCTGAGGGAAAAGCACTTGGTCAGGCCCTAGAATTCATAGTGACCTAGAGAGGGAAGACTCAGGTCTCTGGACTCCCATGGGGACGCCAGAGCCTACCTCATTCAAGGTATGTGATAGTCTAGATTCCTGTCAATCATGAGCCCTGTGGCACAGGAGGGCATTTTACTAGACTGAGCTATTTCTCTGAGCTAGTTTCTCATTTGTGAGTCAGCCTATGAAATGGACACATTCGTTAAGTTTATGCATCTGAATGTCTTCTTAGTAAAAGGTGAACTGCATAATATTCATATTCCACTTATTTGTCCATACTTTTTCATTGTCCTCATGTGTTTTTTCACTTTAAGTTTTTAAGAGTTTCCTTTAAAAAAAAGTGAGGAGCAGAGGGCTGTATATAGGTGATCACAGCATTCTGTGAGATTCTCAGATGAAGATGATCATATTTGTAGAAAGCAGTATTATAGGTAATGTATATTAAAATTGGAAAAGTAGGGCTACCAGGCAAAGTACTTGCATTGTCATTGTTCAGGTTTGTGGTATATTATTGTCGTAGCTATTGAAGCCCTTTTCAAGGTAAATTATTACTGGAAGTAAGCAATTTCATCTTATTCACAAAAAAATAAAGGGATGTGTTAGTTTGCTGATATACATAGAAGAACATAACTTGTAGTGCCCCTGAATTGATGTCGGCTTCCTAAATTTAAAATGCTGACTGAATGTATGTGTGAGTGTGTGTGTGTGTGTGTGTGTGTGTGTGTATGTATGTGAGAGAGAGAAGGGGTGGGCTGCCAAAAAATATTACTTCCGTCTCCTTTGTTAATCACAAAGAATAAGTCATAAAGTTTGGCTCTCTACACAATTCAAGGCTATAATTCACCTGCGAGGCTTCCCTGTTTTAGAAACCGCTTGAACTACGTTTTTGGTCCCATCTTCTATCAGCAAAGAGTTTGAGTGATCCCCTGCTTATATTCACTCCAAAGAACCTACCATTGTTTCCCGTTTTAGTCTAACTGATCAGAATGCCCTAAATACTTTCAAAAATTTTTTTAACTAAAGTATAGTTGGCTTATACAATTGTTTTTTGATTTAATAAATTTTTATTGTTAAGATTATTACATTTGTTCCTCTTTTTTCCCTCATAGCTCCCCTCTACCCAGTTCCCACCCCACCTCTGCCCTTACTACCACCCCCACTGTCCTCATCCATAGATGTATGATTTTTGTCCAGTCTCTTCCTGCACCCCCACTCCCCTTTCCCTCTGAGAATTGTCAGTCAACTCCCTTTCTATGCCCCTGATTCTATTATATTCACAAGTTTATTGTGTTCATCAGATTTTTTTATTCACTTGATTTTTAGATTCACTTGTTGATAGACATGTATTTGTTGTTCATAATTTTTATCTTTACCTTTTTCTTCTTCTTTCTCTTCTTAAAGAATACCGTTCAGCATTTCAGATAATATTGGTTTGGAGATGATGAACTCCTTTTGCTTTTTCTTATCTGTGAAGCTCTTTATCTGCCCTTCAATTCTGAATGATAGTTTTGCTGGGTAGAGTAAACTTAGTTGTAGATTCTTGCTATTCATCACTTTGAATATTTCTTGCCACTCTCATCTGGCCTGCATCATTTCTGTTGAGAAATTAGCTGACGGTCATGTGGGTGCTCCCTTGTAGGTCACTGTTTTTCTCTTGCTGCTTTTAATATTCCCTCTTTGTCTTTTGTTCTTGGCATTTTAATTATGTGTCTTGGTGTGGTCCTGTTTGGATTCCTCTTATTTGGGGTTCTGTGTGCCTCCTGCACTTTTAAGTCTATTTCTTTTACTAGGTGGGGAAAGTTTTTGGTCACTATTTCTTCAAATAGGTTTTCAGTATCTGGCTCTCTCTCTTTTTCTGGCACCCCCATAATTCTGATGTTGGTATGCTTGAAGTTGTCTCAGAGGCTCCTTACACTCTCTTTATATTTTTGGATTCTTTTTGCTTTTCTGGTTGAGTGTTTTTTGCTTCTTTGTATTTCAAATCTTTGACTTAATTCTTGGATCCTCTAGTCTGCTGTTAGATCTCTGTATAATATATTTTTTTAACTTCAGTCAGTGTATGCTTAATTTCTAGTTGGTTCTTTTTCATGTCCTCAAGGGTCTCACTAAATTTATCGGCCTTTTCTAGGCAATTCTTGAAGAACCTTATAACTGTGGTTTTGAACTCTATATCCAGTCATTTGCTTTCCTCCATTTCTTTCATTTGTGACCTGTTTCTCTGTCTCTTCATTTTGGATGTTTCCCTGAGTTGACAGAGTGGCTTTCTGTGTTAGATGTCCTATAGGGCCCAGTGGCTCAGCCTCCCCAGTTACCTGAGGTGGACACTCTTGGTGCACCCCTTTGTGGGCTGTGTGCACAGTCATGTTGATTGTTGCTGGTATCACTGGGAGGAATTAACCTCAGGCCAGTTGGCTGTGAGGATCAGCTGTATCTATGCTGGGAGAACTTCTGTGCTAGAGACACCCTTATAGGAGAAGACTTGCAAAAGCCTCTCTGCTCAGCTTGAATGGGGCAGAGTCTCAGGGAGGAGCAGACAGAATTGGTTTTCCGTCAGCCCTGCCCTAATAGGCTCCTGTGTCTCAGTGTCCTGTGGTAATCGCTGCAAGCACCTCTGAGAGAAAGCTGCTCTCAAGTTGTGCCTGCTGCTAGATAGTCCAGTTTCTCCCCAAATGAGTGAGTCCCCAGAGTCTCACCTGGAACTGGTGTTCAGCACAGCCAGAAGCTTTTGTCTCCCTCTTGCTTGAGAAAGCCAGCCACATGCTCAATGGCTAGTTCTCTCCGCACGTGCGTCTCAGTTCCTTTGCCTCCTGGAGCTCCTCTGAGTCTCAGTGGGCTTTTCTCTTTCCTTCTAGTTGTAGAATTTCCAGTCAGCCTTCCTGTGGTTCTGGATTATGTCCATTTTGTCTTTTATTTGTAGTTTTGTAATTGTTGTTCAAGGCAGCAGTTAGGTGTTTACCTATGCCCCATCTTGGTTTCTCCCCTACTTTTACATATACAGTTGTTTTAGTTTCTGATGTGCAACTTGATGATTCAGTATTTATATGTTTTGCAATCTGATCACCACAATAAGCCTATTAACTGTCATCATGCAATGTTATTATGATACTGGAGGCCTGGTGCACTTGGGTTGTCCCTCAGCCTGGCTTGTGACCTCTCACAGTCCAGGAACCCTCAGGGGATGTTCAGGAACGGGCCTAAGCTAGCAGTCGGACATCCTTAGTGCTGTCACAGGTGGGAGAGGCTCCCGCCACCAATGCTGCACTTGCCAGCCATGAGCCCTACTCCTGGCTGAGTGGGGCTCTCTCCGACCCCCAGAGGGAGCACACTGACCACCAGGAGCCAGCTCCTGTGTTGAGTGTCTGTCCCTGGTGGTCAGTGTCCATCATAGTGACCAGTTGTTCAGCTGTTTGGTCGATTTACATATTAGCCTTTTAAAAATATTTTTACTGTATTCCCTGTGTTGTATTGTACATCCTTGCAGTTTATTTGTCTAATAACTGTAAGCTTTTGCTTCTTATTTCACATTTTTCACTCATTCCTCTCCCCTTCCACTCTGGCAACCATCAGTTTGTTCTGTCTGTGAATCTGTTGCTTTTTTGTATTGTTTATGTGTTTTTGTCTTGTTTTTGTTTTTTGTTTTTAGATTCTAGGTATAAGTAAAAGCATATGGTATTTGTCTATGTGTGACTTCTACCCTGAGTTCTTGCCTGTGCTTTTAAGATTTCTTTTTTCAATTACAGATTACATACAGTATTATTTTCTGTTAGTTTCAGGTGCAAATATAATGATTAGACAGTCATACTTTACAAACTGGTCCCTGTGAACACACCTCAGACACTGAATGCTTATAAGTTTTACATATAAAATAATTGACTTTGTTAATTATTTGCCCTTGAAATTGTTGTTTCGGTTCATTCAGATTTTTTTTGAGCACTCACTGTGGGCTGGTCAGAGGTACTAGGGATGCAGAAGTGAAAAAGTGTCAAACTTGTCTTCATGGCCTTCACAGTCTAGAGATTCTGTGAGAGGTGATGGTAGTTAGCTAAGAGTGGAACTAACGTAGTATTTTTTTTTACCCTTTGCTTTCACTATGGAGAGGGCCTTATTATAGGTGACTGGGCTCTTGTGGTCTAATTCTATCCCTGCCACTAAGCAGTGAGCAAGTAAATCTCTTACAGTGTCTCACTCTATTTTGTGAGGTAAACAGCAGAAAGTTTTTGTGTATACAGGTGTGTGCCCCCAGATAACATACTGTATAATAATTACGATCAGTAGTGGCATTCAGCTGTATTTCTGGGATCATTGATCGCCATCAGAATTTGGAAAACCACTTATTTACTCATTTTGGCTCATGTCCAAGATGCAGTTGTACCCACTCCACGAGGGAGCTCCTCAGTAGGATTGCCACGACATTTTGAGTGATGGAATATTACTTTGCTGAAATAGACCCAGAATCGACCTACCTCATCTGTGCTGGGCCCCGATCCAGTCATCAAGGATGACATATTTTGGGGATATCGGGCCACAGAGAGGCCAAGGATGAATTCTCAACTGCCCAGGTTGTCTTCAGGTGGCTGGCAGGAGGACCACATCTTAAACTGATCCTTCTGATCACTTCTGGTTTCTGGAGGTGGTGGGGAAAATAATGGTAAAAAAGAGTGGTCAAATGAGAAGAAAACCCTAATTTGAAAAGATACAGGCACTTTTATGTTCCTTGCAGTATTATTTACAATAGCTAAAACATGGAAATAGCCTAAGTGCCCACTGATAGATGAATGGATATAGAGGATGGAAATTACTCAGCTGTTAAAAGGAAGGCAATCTTGAGGGCAGTATTATGCTAAGTGAAACAAGTCAGTCGGAGAAGAGAAATACCATATGATTTCACTTCTATGTGGAATCTTTAAAAAAGCCATGAACAAACAAAACAGAATCACAGAATAGATTGGAAAGGTGTTGAGAGGAGTGTGATATGGGTAAAGGGGATCAATTGTATGGTGATGGATGGTAACTAGATTTACAGTGGTGAACACTATTGAGTGTATTCTAACATCTATAATGTTGAACACCTGAAATATATATAACCAGAATACCAATCTAATAATGATAATAATAATAATAATAATAATAATAATAATAAAATAGATGGCTGCTTATTGTGCCAGGCATGTGTTTTTACATGGATTGTTGCATTTCACTCTCAGTTAATAATTACATCACATGGATATGTGAACCCATATTTGTCTGATTCCCATAACCTCTGCTTTTCCTATGATTTGGGGATTCTCTTTCATTCTCAATTTATGGAATTGAACTTTTTCGCTATCTGGGATTTTAACTACCTAGGATTTTCTATCAAGTTTTGAATGTCCATTTACTTATGAAAATGGATATCGGTTGGATATGTTTTAAGGGGTTATATTTTAATGGCTTTGGGAGGTTAATGACTTGTTAGGTGCCCTAGCCAGTAAGTAATGGAGAGCATCTGTTGGCTTCAGCAATAAATTTCAAACTTGTTCAGAATTCTGCTTATGTGCTAAATTTGAGTTTCTCCAGTGAGTTCTTTTTGTATCTTGGATGATTTATGTCTTTCTGGGGAATCATTTAGAGGTTTTTTTTTTCTTTTAAACAAGTGGTCTTCATAAAGACTAGGGCAGATGGATATATATCACACTCAAACATCTGGATCAGGCAGGGCAATTCTGTTTGATGTTTGTTATAAAAATGGTACCGTCAAATACTAACAACTGTTTTATTCTGATCTTAACATCATGTTGAAAACATTCCTTTTTCCCCCTTCATTCCAACTCAGTATCACTGTGCTGACTGACAGAGACACAGGAGAAGTAGATGACCACACCCACAGACCCTGGAGCGATGCCCCACCCAGGGCCTTCGCCAGGGCCCGGACCCTCTCCTGGACCGATTCTCGGACCTAGTCCGGGACCTGGGCCATCCCCAGGTTCTGTCCACAGTATGATGGGGCCAAGTCCTGGACCTCCAAGTGTCTCACACCCTATGCCTACGATGGGGTCTGCTGACTTCCCACAGGAAGGCATGCATCAGATGCACAAGGTAAGCATTTTTTCTCCTGTTCAGTCTCATCTTCTGCATCGTGGACAGCTCATATCCCTGATAGCCCCGGCCCCCCTGTTTTTGCTGTTTTTATGAGAGAAGCTATGTCTTTGTCTTACTCTGAACATTATTAAAAACATACCTTCGGAGGCTCGCTTATTGTACAGATATTGCACTAGTCAGGAAGATCAGAACGTGGCTTTTGAAAAAGACAAGTTAGAGTATGCGGTTCTGATAGTTAAATTCTCTGATGTATGGATTGCAGCTATTTTGGCTTGGTGAATAAGTCTGACAATATGTGTTAAATAATTTTATCAGCCACAAATGAACATATTGAGAATTATTCTTTCTTTAAAATGTTGGTATTTATTTTAAAAAATTAGACCCCAAAGAGTAAAAGGAAAATGAGCCCCTTTCTAAAAGTTTTAGGTAATTCCCAGGGAGGCCCTCGCGTGCACTTGGCTGTCTCTCAGGGGCTTCATCCTGGGAGAGGGGCCTGCCTTAGCAGAGCGCGAGGCCAGTCCTTTGTCTCTGGCCTGTTATAATGACCCTCTGTTTCTGAGCCTTGGGTTGTTGCTGTGCGGACGGACATACTGGGCCGGTGTTGGCATTAGGCCTTCACAGGTCACGCAAAGAAGAGAGACCAGCCTTGGGAGCAAGTAAACAAGGGTCTCTGAGGCAGTTTGCTTTCATCGTTGGCAAAAGCCAAAGAGACTCTGTGAGGCCACTGCATATTCCTTGAAGGTGGTGCCTGATGAGACAAGTAGAGGTTTTGCATGCCCTGTGGATGATAGGGTGGTGGGATGCCTGTTAAAGTTGAATAGACAATACATGGAAGACTGGTTTAAAACTGAAAGATTACTGCAAAAAAGAGCAAGTCTTTCCTCTAATTGTGTGGGTCCGTAAGGCAATTTTAAGATAAGGCCTTGGAGACCAAATGAGAAGATCCACTTTTTTTTTTACAGATTCTGTCGTTTGATGATTTTCAAATCAGAAAAGTTAATATATTGCTTGTTTTGAAAAATGAAACCATACTGAGATAAATAAAGGAAATGCTTGATCCTGGCTGTACCCCAGTTGACAGCTTTTCACACCTTTTCTCCATGCTCAGTAAAAATCATACACAGGTGTTATTTTTTAAAATAACTTTTCTTTCACTGTAATAGAATCCTATTCCTACTTAATTACTCTGTAACTTCCTTCTTTGCATTTAAAAATATATTGTGACTATCCTTATAATGTTCCCAAGTTCCCTCCTTTTATTTTCAGAAAAAGAAAAACAAACACACTTTTAGCTTGTCAGGTAGCTGAAGAAATAAAACTGTTTTTATAGCTTATTTTTAGCAGACATATTGAACATATAGACATACTGAAATCATTAAATTGTCTTCTGCTCATATTAAATTAATTTGGGAACTGTATTATAGATCTGATCTGTCACTTGTAAAACCTTAGTCCAGGTGGGTTAAATAATTTCAGATTGGGTTAAGGATGTCTCACCTCCAAAATAAAAGATAAAATGTGAAGGGCATATTTAGCTAATCTCTATGATTATTTAAGCATTTAAAAGTTAGCTGGCCCTAGCCAGTTTGGCTCAGTGGATAGAGTGTTGGCCTGTGAACTGAAAGATTCCTGGTTCATTTCCAGTCAAGGGCACATGCCTGGGTTATGGGCTTGATCCTCAGTGGGGGACTTGCAGGAGGGAGCCGATCCATGATTATCTCTCATCATGGATGTTTCTAGATCGTTCTCCCTCTTCCAACTTCTCTGAAATCAATAAAAATATGTTTTTTAAAAAGTCAGCCATATAAATAAGCATTGGGTCAGTGTTACATTTTTGCACTGGGTTATTTTTATTAATAATTATCTCTTCAGACCCCTTCTGTTTACATGTCCTCACATTCTCCACCCCATCTAAAGTCCTTTTTGTTTGGTTTGGTTTTGCTCTCATTCTGCAAGGTGTGCATTTTTTGCCAATCTGGTTTTCCCGAACCCCAGCCCCTCAGATAATTCCCTGTGTGAAGATGTGTTTAGTGCCTAAGTTCACACCTGCTGACCAGATGCCTTCGCTTTCTTAGACTCTTTTTAGGGACAGCTGTATGCCTAGTCTTTCTCCCCCTTCTCCCTCTGAGCATCAGCTTTTTGCTTTGCTACATGACTGGAAACAAATAAACAAGTGGCCTAAATGCATCTGCTGTGTTGCTTTGATTTCCTCCCTATTATTACTATTTAACACACTCAGAGACACTCTTTATACCAAACCCTTGCGATTTTTCTTCTGAACATCCTCTGTATGGTGCGTTTTTCCTCTTTTCAAGTGCATGCTTTTGACTCTGCAGAAATCAACTTTCCTTTCTCCAAAACTGCAAACATTCATGCTTTCTTGCTTGAAGTTATTTGGTTTCTATAAACTCCTGGAAATATTCCTTTCAGGCTGTTTTTGAAAATTGCTGTTGCAGCTTGCAGAGGACTCAGCTTTTCGTTTCCCAAACACATGCTCCCTTGCCCAATGCTGGACTGGATTAAGGTCCGCTTGGTAGTTATTTATTGTGTGTCTGTTATGTACTAGGCCTCGAGTCCTGTTCCCAACCCCTATGTTCTTATTTTCCCCCCCAAACTGTGCCTTTCACCTTTTCCAGTCTTGCTCCCTCTGTAGCACAGCTTCATCTGTTTCAGTGCCCTTCCCTTTCAGTGGTCACCCCCTTCTCTGCTCTACCCGGTCTGTTTCTCTTTTCCCAACTGCCATGGAAATTCCTGGTTTCAACTTTTAAACTTTCCATATTCCCTTCTGCTCTGATGACATAAAATTACCCAATAAATTGATCCTCACAGACATTTCAAATAGTCTTCCTTCAGACCTGAGACTAACTTCAACACAGGGCAGGTTTCAGGACTTACTTAAGAAGGGGTGGAAGAACAGCTGATATTTGTATACCTTGTGAGCAGGATTTTATTTTCACTTTCAGGTTTTGACATCATAGGAAAAATTCAACTGTTTATAGTCTTAACTTTTGACTTACAGGTAGTTTTGATGATGCTATTGATGTAGTCTTTTTAATTTTTTTGTTTCTACCTCTAAAATATATGTACTATCCTATCTAATGAAAGAGTAATATGCAAATTGACCATACCTCTGATCAAGCCACTCTGACAGCCATGCCCACTAGCCAATCAGGAGCAAATTATGCAAATGAATCCCAACCAAAATGGCTGCAGCCTCTAAGAGCAGGACGGAGGCTTGGGTTTCCCTGGCAATAGAGGAAGCCAAGCTTTCTGCCTGCCATTGCCAGCCTAGGCCTCCACTCACTGCTACAAAGTATCAATTATAGAAGATACATAATCCCAAGAGAAATGGTGGCAGCCAGGAAGCTGGAGAGAGCAGAGGCTAGGGTTTCCCGGGTGATGGAGGAATCCAAGCTTCTGCAGTTCTGGCCAGCCTAGGCCTCTATTCCAGACTACAATGTTTCAATTGTAGAATAAATTAATCCCAGGGCCTCTGCTTGGGTTGCTGGGGGGCATGGCCCGCCTGCAAACCACCACAGGGAACCCCCACCCTGATCCAGGACACCCTCAGGGCAAACCAGCTGGCCCCCACCCATGCACCAGGCCTCTATCCTATCTAATAAAAGAGTAATATGCAGATCAACCATCACTGCAACACACAGAGGTCTGCCCTCATGTGGTCAAAGATCCTGACCCCATGTGGACACAAGATGGCCACCACAAGATGGCCAGCAGGGGAAGGCCGTTGGGAGGTTCTAGGCCTGCACGAGAGGGCAGTTGTGGGTGATCAGGCCAGCAGCGGAGGGCAGTTAGGAGGAACCAGGCCTGCAAGGGAAGGTAGGTGGGGGTGATCAAGCCTGCAGGGGAGGGCAGTTAGGGGTGAATAGGCTGGAAGAGGAGGGCAAACAGGCTGGCAAAGGAGCAGTTAGACATCAATTAGGCTGGCAGGGGAGTGGTTAGGGGGTGATCAGGCTGGCAGGCAGGTGAGCAGTTTGGAGCTAGCAGTTCTGGATTGTGAGAAGGATGTCCTACTGCCTGTTTAGGCCCGATCCCAGTAGGGATCGATTCTAAACGGGCAATTGGACAGCCCTTGAGGGGTCCCAGATTGGAGAGGGTGCAGGCTGGGCTGAGGGACACCTATCGCCCCCATGCATGAATTTCGTGCACCGGGCCTCTAGTCTATATATATATATATATATATATATATATGCCCAAAGTGTCTCTCTAGAAGTTTGATCACTTGCTCTGCCCACCAGGGGGCAGCATGGAAAGAAGGAATGTCCTGGCCAGCAGCCAGAAACCACTAGAGACCCTACCAGTACATAAATATCGTGCACTGTGTCTCTAGACGTATAAAATAAAAGGGTAATATGCAAATTGACCCTAACCACAGACCAACTGGGAATGACTTGTTGCTATGACATGCCCTGACCATCAGGGGACATATGCTCAATGCAGGTGTCCCCCCTGGTGGTCAGTGTGCTTCTACAGAGCAGGCTGATGGCTGGGAGTGCATCAGTGATGGCACAAGCCTCTTCCACCTCTGCTGCAGTGCTAATGATGTCTGATGCAGCTTAGGCCCAAGGCTCCCAGGCTGCCAAAGGGATGTCTGACTGCCATCTTAGGCCTGACTCCAGGGAGCAAGCCTAAACTGGCAGGTGCACATCCTCTAAGGGCTCCCGGGCTTTCAGAGGGCTTAGGGATCCCCCCACTAAGTTCATGAACTTTCATGCACTGGGTCTCTAGTTATATTATAAATGGATAAAGGTAAGGAACTAAAAGGGAGGTAATTTTCTAGACACCACTTTATCATTGATACTAGTAGGCAGTGATGTATGTATAATGTATGTTTCTATGAATATTGTAATACCTAGAATAACCCCTAAGAAATTTATATATAGAGTTAAACAGACTATAGATAAAATAGAAACAGAATCACTGATACAGAAAGAAACTTAATGGAGGGGGATGGAGGATTGGGTAAAGGCAATTAAAAGATACAGAATTCCAGTTACAAAATAAGCCACAGGGATGTAGTATACAGAACAGGGAATATAGCCAATAATTCTATATAATAAAGAGATAATATGCAAATTGACCATCACTCCAACACACAAGTTGGCCACCTCCACGTGATCAAAGATGGTCACTCCATGTGTACAAGATGGCCACTACAAGATAGCTGGCAGAGGAGGGTAGTTGTGGATGATCAGGCCAGCAGGGGAGGGCATTTGGGAAGGACCAGGCCTGCAAGAGAGGACAGTTGGGGGCAGTCAGGCCTGCAGGGGAGGGCAGTTGCAGGGGATCAGGCTTACAGGAAAGGGCAGTTGGGGGTGACTAGGCCTACAGGGAAGGAAAGTTGAGGCAGATTTAGGCTTGCAGGGGAGGGAAGTTGGGGGAACCAGTCCTGCAGGGGAGAGCAATTGGGAGCAACCAGGCCTGCAGGGGAGGACAGTTGGGGTGGGGGGACCCAGGCCTGCAGAGAGGGCAGTTGAGGGGAACCAGGTCTGCATGGGAGGACAGTTGGGGGTGACCATGCCTGTAGGGAAGGACAGTTGGGGGCAACCAGGCCTGCAGAGGAGGGCAGTAGGGGGCAACCAGTCCTGTAGGGGAGCACAGTCAGGGGTGACCAGGCCTGAAGGGGAGGGCAGTTGGGGGTGACCAGACCAGCAGGGGAGGGAAGTTATAGGTAACCAGGCTGGCAAGGAAGGGAAGTTAGGAGTAACTGGGCCAACAGGGGAGGCAGTTAGGGACAACCAGGCCTGCAGGGGAGGACAGTTAGGGGTGACCAGGCCAACAGGGGAGAGCAATTAGGGGTAACCAGGCCACCAGGGGAGCAGTTAGGCATCGATCAGACTGGCAGGGGAGTGGTGGCTAGGGGGCAATCAGGCAGGCATACAGACCAGCGGTTGGGAGCCAGCATGTCCGACTGCAGTTGGACATCCTTCGAGGGGTTCCTGATTGGAGAGGGTGCAGGCTGGGCTGAGGGACACACACCCTTCCGTGCATGAATTTCATGTACCTGGCCTCTATTATTATAATAATATGTATAATGTAGGTGTAAAAATATATGACCATTGTTTGGGTGATAGGTGATTGTGCCACAGTTGGGAGGACTTTAGAGAGGGGACTTGAAACTCCAAGTAGAGATATTCTGTATGAAGGAGGTGTCTAACAGCAGCGCTTCACCTGTTTCAGCCCATGGATGGCATGCACGACAAGGGGATTGTCGAAGATATCCACTGTGGGTCCATGAAGGGCACCGGGATGCGACCACCTCACCCAGGGATGGGCCCGCCCCAGAGTCCAATGGATCAGCACAGTCAAGGTCTGTAACGCTACATGCCTGCTTTTGGCTTCAAACCATAATCTTTCCTCTTTCATATGGGTTATTTTAACTATCACTTCCAAAGAACAGTCAGAACATGAATCCAGCAGGTTTCTTTTCTCTATAGAAATCGCTCCCTGTCCTCATCAACACAACCTGGTATTCATGTGGTCACTCTCACTAACAAAGTCCTAGTAATGTTACTAGCTTCCCCTTGTGCTAGCCCAGTGCCCTGTGTACCTTACCCAGAATCCGTATCATGAGGTAGTAAGGTGAATGATATTATCCCGGTTTTATAGATGGGGTAAAAGTGAATTTACTCTGTTTTTCCAAGTGTCCCCTACCAGTGAGGGGCAGGGCCGGAAGGAGGATCCAGGTCTTCCTCCCCACAACAGTAGATGTGAAGGCACGTGAGCCACCTGAGTCCCTCACACTGCGCGTTCATACGTTGTCTGAAAGGTGCCTTTTCCTGGCGCAGAATTACCTGTCAGTGCTGGTGGGTGGGTGTGTTAGTCTCCTGGGCCTGCCGTAACCAATTACCACAACTGGGTGGCTTCAAACCACAGAAAATCATTCTTGCACAGTTCTGGAGGCTGGACATCAGCAGGGCCATGCTCTCTGAGGACTGTAGGGGAGAATTTGTTGCCTCTTCCTAGCTTCTGGCGATTGTCAACATCCTTGGGATTCTTTGGCTTGCTGGTCTGTCTCTCCTATCTCTGTCCTGATCTCCACCTGACATTTTTCCCGTGTGTCTGTGTCTGCTTCCAGATTTCCATCCTCTTATGAAGATACCAGTCATCGGGTTAGGACCTGTCCTAATGCACTATGACCTCATCTTTTAAAAATACATACATTTTTCTTGATTTCAGAGAGGTAGGAAGAGGGAGAAAGAGATAGAAGCATCAATTAAGAGAGAGTCATCAATCAGCTGCCTCCCACACAGCCCCTTACCGGGTATCAGAGCCCACAACCCAGGCATGTGCCCTGACTGGGAATCGAACTGACATCTCCTGGTTCGTAGATCGATGCTCAACCACTGAGCCATGCTGGCCAGGCAGTCTCATCTTAATTTGATTACATCTTCAAGGATCCTATTCCCAAATAAGGTTACATTCACAGGGACTAAGGGTTAGGGTTTCAAACTTATCTTTGTAGAGGGAATAATTCAACCCATAATAACGGCCTAATCAATAGATGGAATATTTCTTTCCTCTTTGGTGCCTTTACCCCTCACTGTTGAAGCCATGTAATGATACTTCAATGTCTTTTGAATACAATGTAACTTGTTTTCAGAATCATGGTATGCTCATTTCAACATGCAAGGGTCATGGGTTACTCTAGCAATAATTAACCCCAGTATGTTGATATTCTAATTCAAAGTTTATGGTTTATGTATTCTTTTGTATACTGCTATGTAATTTAATATGTATGAGCTTTTTTTTTCCATCAGTGATTAGGCATCCAATCACCTGAGAGAAGATTTTCAAGTGTAAGGATTTAGAAAAATGTAGGCAGTTTTAAATGTGTCTGTGTGTATATGTATATACGTTTGTGTGTATATATGTGTGTATATATGTCTATATGTGTGTGTGTGTGTGTGTGTGTGTGTGTGTGTGTGTGTGTGTGTGTTTGTGTTTGTATTAGTATATATATGCAAGTTATGGGAACATAGGTGTGCGACTTCACTAATATGCAAACAGGGTTGTGATTATCCCAGTCTCTGATCTGAATTTTGATGACAGGTAGATATAACTGTTGCAGATGGCTCATAAACTCTTGACCATATCAGAAAAGCATCCTAAAAGAGTCTTAGGACGTTTTGCAGCCCAGAAAGATAAAATTTGACCCATTCAGTGTTAAGAATGAATTAAAATTCTAGGGAGCCAGGTGCACTCACCGAGCTAATGTAGCTCTAATTTTTAACACTTGGGAAGTGCAGATGAGTTGTATTCGGTGATTGGCAAAGCCATGTGCTTGCTCTATCTGTTCTGGCTTTGCGGTGCCTCTAACTGTGGGCCATGGGAAAACTCCAAAATGCCTGAATTATCATGGAGAATTTTTACTTTCATGTATCTTTACATTTGTCTCAGTGCTTTGTTCTTTTAACAACTTAAGAATGATGATTTTTCTTGGACTCCCCAACACTTGGCACCAATGTGTATGTAGCACATACTGGATGCATGCTTAGTAAATTTTGTTCAATTAGGTAGAGAAGTGAACCTATTCACTCGAAAATTAACAATTTTAAAAAACTCTTAATCTTTATATAATTTCAGTAAATTACAATTACTTTGAAATGCAGGGGTCTGCATTAAGTGGAATCAGAATTAGCATGTCATATTTTTCTCTAAAATAGCAAAAGTGCATTGTAGGCTGGGGAATGAGATATTTAAACATGTATTTTTTGACAAAGTAGTATTGGCATAATGCAGTCTTATTTAATATAATGATTTTAAAAGACTTTAAGACTCTATAAAAACACTTATCTTTCAAAACCCTACTGTAGAAAGCCATTTATAAACACACAGGTACAGAGAGGTGTGGTATTGATCAGAAACCTGCCAGCTTTAACTACCTAGCAACCTATTAGGTTATTTTAAGCGATTGGTTGAGAAGCAAAACCATTTCCTTCAATAAATACTCAATTGTGTAACTTATGGTCCCAATGATAACATTTGTTTATTGTTAGTCCATTGGGTAAAAAAAAAGTCTTCAGAGGCAAGTATATAATATTTCATTTTGCATGTGTGTGTGTATATGTGTGTGAAGAGAAAATTCATATGAAATTAGCACTTATAAGTTCAGGATTATTAAAAGGAGAAAGATGGTTGTGTCTCTCTGAGGTAAGGTGAAACTGGGGAGATAATGGCTCTTGAGGACCAGGAAGAGAAAACTGCCACATTTGATTGCTTCTGAATGAGCATATCAAACCAGATTTCAAAAAGAGCAGATTCTGTATCAACATTGTCATCCTCCAGACAAATATTCACTCTTGGGCAGTTTCCTCACTCTGTTTCCTCAACTAAAGATAATTGCCAAAATATTTTGTTGTTTCATCATTTAGATTCTGTTTTTCCTAAAATGTTATTGAATGTTAGTCATTTAGAACAAAAAATTCTCTATATCTGAATCACTGTCACATCCTATATAATGAAAGCCTGATATGTTAAGTGTCCTGATATCTGGTCGTCAGTTCAACCAATCAAAGCATAATATGCTAATGATACACTAAGGCCGCTCAATTGCTTATTATGATGTGCACTGACCACCAGAAGGTAGGCAGACCAGTTGCTATGACGCACACTGACCACCAGGGGACAGATGCTCTGACTGGTAGGTTAGCTTGCTGCTGAGGTCCAGCCAATCAGGACTGAGCGAGATGAGCCGGCCTTGCCATGGAGCCCTCCCACAGACCCTCCCTAACTGGCCAATCTCCCCTTTCCCTGGATGGCCTTGATTATGCATTAGTGGGGCCTGTTGGCCTGGCCTGCGTCCTCTCACAATCCGGAACCCCTTGGGAGATGTTAGAGAGCCGGTTTTGGCCCAATCCTGCAGGCCAGGCCAAGGGACCCCACTGATGCACGAATTTGGCCTCTAGTCCTTAATATCATTATGTGAGAGAATGATTCTACTAACATCCCCTATAAATTCTAGGAAGCAATTTTTCCACCTTTAGTTTCCTTATTAAATTTGAGGTAAAATTGTGTTTATTGATTAATTATGGAAAGTGATTTTTATTCCACCTTCAGGTTCTTTTTTTAACCAGCTTAAAGTCAAATTAATTATTGTGCATAATATACTGTCTCATGTTCATAACTTTGCCCACAGTTCACAGTTTACTTGAGATTTGATAAACAATGTTATATAGTTGAGGTAAGACTGGACGGCTCATTATGCTTTGGTTCATTATGGTAGGCATCCTCCAGTTTACCATAGAGAAGCTGAAATTGATAACCTTAGGAAATAGGAGAGGCGTACAGTATGACCCATTGTAACACCTTCTACTGTGAGTGTCATTAGCTTTGGTAGGAAGTTTTTCTCCCTGTGATAGGTGCAGGGTTGTCCAAAAGGTGTCAGGAAGGTGCTTTCATAATGAACAAAAGCTTTGCCCCAGCATTACAATTAGAGAGCTAAGCCTCCTTAAAAAAGGAAGAATGTTAATGATGAAGTTAGGTGTATGTTATTGGGATTAAATTTCTGTTAGTTTTGCAGGCTCATTTCAGAGGCATTTTCTTGGCTACCTTCTATGACTAACTAGAACCCTGGTGGTTGTGTGGTTTTGTGCTCCCTATGGAGTAAGGATTTGGGGAATGAGGCCACTTCTTCATTTCTCTTAAGGACAGGCTTTCTCTGAAAGAAGTGCTACCGGTCACCAATTGATCAAACAAACCCTCCTCTTGTGTTAGGGCAGTGGTTGGCAGTCTCATTAGTCAACACAGCCAAATATCAACAGTACAATTGAAATTTTTTTGGAGAGCCAAATTTTTTTAAGCTTAAACTTCTTGTAAGGCCACTTCTTCAAAATAGACTCACCCGGGCCATGCTCTTTTGTGGAAGAGCCACACTCAAGGGGCCAAAGAGCCGCATATGGCTCGAGAGCCACCATTTGCTGACCACTTTCTTAAGGGGGATCAAGCTGAATTTGTTTCCCTTTCCAAATGGCAATCTGAGATGGAGGTAACTATGTCTTTTACTTTGTGTCGTCTGGTGAAGGGTGATCCCGGTGAGGCCCCAGCCTGTGGCAGTCACAGTCTCAGGTCACTCTGATCCCACATAGGTGCGCAAAGCTGTTTCAGCTCAAACTCAGCAGGGGTTCAAACACACAGCACATGCCCAATAAACAGCGAGGTGTCGACCTTTATGGTAATTATGACACAAGTCCATTTATGAAAGGGCAAAGACCTTTCATCTGATCTTTTATATTGTGTCTGAGGACAGCCTTGTCTTCATTAATTAGCACTTGGTTTGAAGTCAGGGCAACCTCTCAGCCTGCAGTTGGCCACTTTGTTTGCTCCTTCATCTGGGATCTCCCTCCAGCAACACAGTCATGGGTTTTTCTAGGAAATCTTTGACTGAGCTATCCACATCAACTCCTGAAACAAGTTCCTTGCAAATTTTGTTCATTTTGCCTTTTCTTCCTCAAGAAAAGTATTCTTAAACTTCCCATTTAGATCCCTTATATCCCAAACTGTACACTCTCATTTTTATGTATTGTGGTTTTTAGAAGATTTTTGAAACTTTTAAGTTTTTAAAAAACAAAGATAATATTTTTTTCCAAACAGTTAATTTAGACCCTAGGAAGAACCCAGTGACAGGAGCACTGATGGGTGATTCTTAGAGTGTAAACACCCAGCTCCTCTCCTCCCGGGGGTGACGTGGAGGCCAGTTATTTACTTTATATCCCGGAGCTTCTGCAGGAGATGAATCTTCAAGCACCCGCTGCAGCAGCTGGTTCCTTAGCACAGCCCTTCCTGGCTGCCTTCCCTCCTTAGCTCACCTTTCCATCCCTGCCAGTGTCCTGGCCCCTTCCCGGGAATCACCTGCGCTCTGTCATTCCATCAGGCTGTTGCCAGGGAACACTCAACGAAGATAGCACTTAAAATGCCATATGCATTCCCACAGCCTTGGAGACCCTCGATAATTGCAAACTACTCCTAATGTGCATAATAAACGAAGTCATATTTACCTCTATAAGACGCTTCATTTCACATTGGGATATAGCAGAGACCTTTGCGTTTTGTTTTGAGGTTGGATCGCCTTTTAATGTGTAAGACTTACCCCCAGGTCCTTCCTGTAGTGGACAGCAGCCACTAACAGCTTACCTTCGAGGACACATGGTGGCTCTTGACCACCTGAAATGTGGCTGGTCTGAATGGAGATGTGTGAACAAAAGGATGCATAGGTCTCTTTACCAAGTTTTACATTTTGAAATGATAATATCTTGGGTAGAGTGATTTAGATGAAATGTATTAAACATTGGTTTTATCAGCTTCTTTTACTTTTTAATGTAACTGCTAGAAAATTTTAAATTATATATATATATCATTATATAATAATGTGATGACTAAATTAGGGACAGTTTAAATTTCTATCAGACAGTGCTATTGTAGAAAATTACCAGAATATTCAGGAATGTCTCTCTTCTGGGGTCACTATGATGTCCTTTTGTGTTTTCTCCTAGGCTACATGTCACCGCACCCGTCTCCTTTGGGAGCTGCAGAGCACATCTCCAGCCCTATGTCGTCGGGAGGTGGCCCTACCCCACCCCAGATGCCACCGAACCAGCCAGGGCCACTCATCCCTGGGGATCCGCAGGCGATGAACCAGCCCAACAGAGGTCCTTCGCCTTTCAATCCTGTCCAGCTGCATCAGCTTCGGGCTCAGATTTTAGCTTATAAAATGCTGGCCCGGGGCCAGCACCTCCCCGAAACGCTGCAGCTCGCAGTCCAGGGGAAAAGGACGTTGCCTGGCATGCAGCAGCAGCAGCAGCAGCAGCAGCCACCACCACCACAGCAGCCACCGCCCCAGCCACAGCAGCCGCAGCAGCAGGCCCTTGTTAACTTCAACAGACCATCTGGTAGGTTAATATGCAACCACATGAATCATGTGATGGTCCAGCTCGGAGGAGAAAGACTGCTGGTGGCACAGAAGCACTGGGCTGGTAGAAGCCCAGGGCTGTCTTAGCCTTTCGCTGTACCGGGCCGGCCGGTTCCCTTGCCTTGCTTGACTTAGTTGGCCCAGATTCCCGGTCTTTTCTGCTGTTTGAGCTTCTCAACCACTGGGGACTCTGGTGACAGCTGTAGGTCTAGGCCATTGGTCGGCAAACTTGTTTGTCAACAGAGCCAAATATCAACAGTACAATGACTGAAATTCCTTTTGAGACCCGAAAACCAACTTCTGCACATGGGCCAGGAAGTTTCAATCGCACTGTACCTGTGCGCCCGCACATGGCATTTTGTGGAAGAGCCACACTCAAGGGGCCAAAGAGCTTCATGTGGCTCACGAGCCACAGTTTGCCGACCACTGACCTAGGTGAAAGGCACCATCTCAGGTGATTTTACATTCTCTTTCAAGAGGTGCAAGGTTTGCAGAAACCCATCCACCAACCCCAGGTAAAGAACTCTACCCAGTGCTTGCCATCGCTAAAATGTACTCCTTGAATCCGCTCCCCTTGAGCCATTTTATGCCCTCTGATTGATTTCTTTCTATCCCTTTTCTTTGTGAAAAGCATTTAGGGAGGTTTCCAAGACACATACCTGCAGTGAAATCATTATCAAATACAAAGTCAGAAACAAGGGGAAATGAAAGTCCAGGTCAAGCATGTAGGGGCCACAGGAGTTCTCATGGTCACTGCATCTGAGCATCCAAGATGACGGTGTCCCAGCAGGGAAGGAGACAGGATTAGGCATCTAATTCTCACCATTTGGAAGGAAGTTACTCACCAGTTCACAGAGGACACAGGCCCATTTGTAGCTTGAGAGTAAAAAGTGGATTTGCTAGGTGGAATTTATTAATATTATTTTTAAATCCTCACCTGAGGATATATTTTTATTGATTTTAGAAAGGGAGATAGAGAGAGAAACATTGATGTGAGAGAGAAAACATTGATCAGTTGCCTCCTATACGTGCCCAGATCAGGAATCGAATCTGAAACCTTGGTATATGTCCTGACCGGGAATCGAACCCCCAACCTTTGGATGTACGGATGATGCTCCTCCAATCAGCTGGGCCACCTGAACAGGGCTGGCATTGTTGTTTTAAATGATGTTACGACTGTAAGTGGTGCTGCATGACAGAGGTATCGATGATATTTGTTCATCATAAATGGAGTAACAGCATCCACATGGTAGAGTTCTTACTTATCCTGGAATCAAAGTCGAGGCAATGACATATGTCACGTGTTGAGATGACATAGTCCTTGTATGGCCTTCTGGTGGTCTGACTTCATCCCACTGGTAGAATTCAGAGCTACCCGGGGCTATAGGATGGCCTTCCATGAATGTTGTTTTCTCTGGGAAGGTTAAAGGATGAAGCTCCAGTTGTTTGGATATACGTGATCCTGCCCTAATAAACACGATTCTGTGCATTTTCTGAATCATTTTCAGAAGAGAGAGCCTCATTTTTCTTACCCCAGCTCAATGCCTACATCTCCCCTCACCAGGTCCTTGTCATCTGGGGAAATTCGCTTTATTACTCACTGCCCAGGTCTTTTGGATTTCCACGAGCCAGGCTTGCCTAGAAATGGAACTATTTGGGCAGATAGTGTTTTATGCCAGAGTGGGCAGGAAGGACGTGGATGGGGAGAAAAGTAGATACCTCCTCACACAGAGCAGACCCATTCCTGCCCTGGGCAGGACGTCGCCTCTGACAGCATTGCTGAACTTCTCAAATCTCAGGTTTCACAGGGAGATGATAACCTTCCCTGACAAAGACTTTTTTTGGATTGGCATCCAGGACAAGTCAAAATAAGGGTAGAAGTTTTTTTTAAGTTAATGTTACCTTTTATTAATTGTTACTGTTTATCTTCCTCTCCTTTTTAAAAAATATTTTTGTTGATTTCACAGAGAAAGCGAGAGAGAGAAATAGAAACATTGATGAGAGACATATCGATCGGCTCTCTCCTGCATGACCCCCACCAGGGATCAAGCCTGCAACCTGGCATGTGCCCTGCCTGGGAGTTGAACCCGGGACCTCTTCGTCCATTGGGCAGTGCCAGCCTACCCACCCCCCCTTTTAAATAAAGTATAACTGCTTATAAATACCTGTACAAATATTTCAGAAAAAAATAAGTTTAAATATATCCACTTATCTGGAGGTAACTCTGATTTCATTTTCCTTTTATGCCATTTTTTTTGTGCTGGTCATGTCTGAAGAGAATCTTTTAGGCTGGGGTGCTCTGCCTCAAACCTGCTCCAAGGTTCTAAATCACCAAAATTGACATCATCATAGCTAACACCAGAGAATTAAGTCCTGTTATGGGCTGCTCTCAAATCTAACCCATCATTTTTCTTGTCATTCTGATTCGTTTTTTCCTTTTAGATACTAAAGCAAAATTTAAAATGGGAACTGAAAAAAGTTTGGGTAAGTGGCGGGGTGCAGATAGGACTTTATGGTAGAAAATAAAAGTTTTATTGTTCAGTTTTTTTCAGTGCCCTTCCACTTCCACAGTTTTAGTCATCTAAAGTTTCTTGGTATGTTCAATTTAAGTATGCTTTGTTACATTTCTTTTTTCTTTTTAATAGATTTTTATTGATTTCAGAGAGAAAGAGAGAGATAGAAACATCAATGAGAGGGAATCATTGATCGGCTGCATCCTGCATGCCCCCTGCAGGGGATGGAGCCCACAACCAGGGCCTGTGACCTGACTGGAATTGGACTGTGACTTCCTGGTTCACAGGTCAGCCCTGAAACATTCAGCCATGCCAGCCGAGCCGTTTCTTTTTTTGACCTGTGGAAACCACTTCAGTCCTTCTTTAATGCACAGGATTGTTATTTGCCTAAATACCTTTGTGAGCCAGAAGGCAGATTGGGAACTCCGAATGCATAGACATTCTGCACTTGTGGGACTGAGGTGTTTGAATGAGTTTGTTTCCCTGTTTCTTCAACTCAGGCATGGGGTACATCTCCTGGGCTGCCGCTCAGGAGAGTCGGAGCTTCCCTCTACCCTGACTTCTAAGGTGAGGACTGAAGGGAAAACAGATGCATTTTGTACCTCTGACAATTAAACCTAAACTAATTACATTGTACAGGGAGTCGGAGATAAGCAAAAGAATGTAATTTGTCTTCCATTTGCAGATACCATGGAGAGGTTGTATCAGTTAGGAGACCACCAGTGTCTGCTGTGGAGATGTTTTCCATCAATAGCAGGTCCAGCCAGCTCCACTCTAAGCTGCCTGAGGGACCAGCAGAAAACCTAAGGAATAGGTGGAGCCATCCTGGGCATGTCTGCTGGTGGCAAGCTTCCTCTGTAAATAGAAGTTTTTCTAGAATCATTTGGAGGGAGTAGAAAACACCCACGCAGTAAATAAATGTGTGCGTTTAGTTAGGAAAGGAGTTTGCTGTGAGTCTGATTGCAGGTTCCCAGGAAGCACGTGGCAAGCCAGTTTCTCTGCTTGTTTCTGCTGAGTTGTATTAAACTGTAGGAACATTCTGAAGTTTGCTGTAGAGGAAGGAGCATGTCCAAAGTTGCTAGCTAAGACCGTAACAAATTTCCCCAAGTCCTTTCTTTGCCATGGAGTCTGTGCAGAGCTGAGTAATTAAATTAGACTTCTTTATCTATGTGTCCTTGGTGGCAGCAAAAATGACAAAAGTTGAGGGTGGAACAGACTTGCATTGTCTCATTGAATCCTCACTGCTATCCTCTGAGGTGGGTACTGTTATTACCGCCATCCTGCAGATGAGGAAACTGAGGCACGGGGTTAGTCAGTTGCTCAGGCTCACACAACCAGCAGGCCATGGAGCTGAGGGGAAGCTTGAGATTCGTTTGGTCCAGGGTGCTTTAAGTGTCCCTGTTTAATTCACAATAATTGGTAGTGCTTTTTAAGTTGGAGATTTGGATATGTAAATCCATGTTTGGGTCTCTCTCTCTCTCTCTCTCTCTCTCTCTCTCTCTCTCTCTCTCTCCCTCTCTCCTCAATTTTAAGGACCAATCAACCAGATAAGAATGTCTTTATATTGATTGGTCAAAGGCCAGCCGTACGTGTGTCAGCTTTAGTTGGGAGTCAGAGGCTAGAAGTGACTGGATTCGGAACCAGGGATGTCACTCATCCTCTGGGTGCCTTTTGGGGGGCATGGTAGTAGTGGGGGAGAGGAATGTGGCTTTTAAAATAGTGACTTGAATATATGCATTGAGGAGTCATCATAGGCTTTTGCATAGGTGTTTGCAGACCATGCTGCTAAAGAAAAAATGCCCGGAATAACTAAAACTTGTATCACTGTTGCACTATTAGGGCTTTCTGTTGATGAATTATTTAAACTTTGGAAGGAGGAAAAACAATTTGAGAATTGAATGTAAGGTAATTATTATGGTATTATCTTCTCAGTAAGACTCACATGTTCTTTCTTATTAAAGGTGGTGGTGGGTTTTCATTATTTAGAATGCTATACCAAGCCTTCAAATATATTCCATTCTGCCAGTCTCCTGAGCTTATTAAGGAGATTCATAGAATTATAGAAGATTAAAGTAAGTGTTAGAAATCTCCACCTCCTCTCTTCTGGCTGGATCACCTAAATCAACCCAGGTGGAAAATCTACCCTGTTTTTAAAGACCTGTAGGGAAAAAACTAACCTGAAATGTCTCTCTGTAACTCATTCCAAGGCTTAACGTGTAATGCTTAGACGTTGGTTTCTTATATATGGATGAAAGAAACTCTAAGTATAAAATATTATGAAAAGCTATGCAACTATGCAAAAGACCTCTCATTCAGAAACAAACAAACAAACCAAAAATTACTTAGTTGAAAAGAATCCTTTATTTATAATAATACACCTAAAATGCCTACAATAAGAATAAATATTTTTCCCTCAGCAATTCATCAACACCAGAACCAGGGCTACAGATTACCTCAAGAAGTCTTATCTAGCTCTGTATCTTTTGGAAAGTTTTACCTAATTTCAGAAGAAGGTGGGGAAAAGAACAGAATAACACCACACACACACACACACACACACACACACACACACACACACTGCAGTTTCCTAAGCAGTTTGCTCTAATTCTTGACATTCTTCTTGTCAGAATGTTTGCTTATGGCAACCTGTGCATTGTCATGTAAGCCCATTTCTAAAAGGTATGTGCTGGAAATTGAATGAAAGTGTTTAATTTTTCATAATGTATGTCTTTGTATGGTTACTCATAGTAATTCTGATGTATATAGACTATTATTTTTGTTACCATTGAATCATTTTAATTTTTCTTGGAAAGGTATAGATAATTCTAGAAAAATGCCTGTGGGAGGTTTTAACTTCTGAGAGTTTCTTTTGTCTAACTCACTAAGAAATCAGGTGGCTCTCTGATCATATTTATAATTTTGAAGGAAGTAAACATCCACTTAGGAGGAGAAATGGAATCTTTCTATGTTGGGCCCATACTACCATCCCAACCTCTTAGGCTCAATGTGGACAGTTCCTTTCAATTAACATATTAAATACAGTTCAGTAAGCTTGACGAATGCATATCCTTTTATTCTGATAACGTGCAAAGAATGCTCCCTGTGCTACTAATCTTCATATTTGCTAGTTTTTATTAAGTGGAATGAGCATTTTTTCCCCTCTGCACTGCATGTTTTTAGAAATATCCCTAATAGGTAGTAAGAAATTGAAGTTCTGAGATGCACTGATTTAATCTGAACTATACTTTATAGGTCATGAGGGGGGCCATGCCTGCCCCTCCTGAGTTTACACCAGAGGACCGCAGGCTCCTGGCTGGGTTCGAAAGGCCTGGCTCTAACAGCAGGGCCCATCCAGAGGGGGCTGAGGCCGCCTGCAGAGCTGCCTGCAGTTTGCAAAGTGTGATTTTAGGATCACACCCAAATTGCATCTGACTTAGGTTATGTCATTAACTTACTTTTTAATAACCTAGCTGACTTAGGTTACTCCCTTACTTTTCTGAACTCTGAATGCACCTGTAGCTCTTTTTAAAAATCCCCCTTTGATGTAGACCTACATCAAAATCTGGCAGCCCATTCTTTAGTCAGTTTACTATTTAATCAGTTTACTATTTGGGGGCCATTTCCAGGAATGCTCATTAGTAAATGCCATTTTCCTTTGCTCCAGGTTCTTATTTCTCTTGCCCCGCCTTTCCTCTCCTCACCTGCCTCCCCTTTTCATTTTCCTTCCCTCCTTTTTCCTTCTCGCGCGATATTTACTGGTCACCATCCTTGGGTTCCAGGGGGACATCGGGCAGGCCTGGTATGGCTGCAGGTCAGTGACCCACCCAAGCCGCTCATATCGCTCTTGTCCCACAGGTCCCGGGCCGGAATTGAGCGGCCCGAGCACCCCGCAGAAGCTGCCAGTGCCCGCGCCCAGCGGCCGGCCCTCGCCCGCGCCCCCCGCAGCAGCGCAGCCGCCCACGGCCGCAGTGCCCGGGCCCTCGGTGCCGCAGCCCGCTCCCGGGCAGCCCTCGCCCATCCTGCAGCTGCAGCAGAAGCAGAGCCGCATCAGCCCCATTCAGAAACCGCAAGGTCTGGACCCCGTGGAGATTCTGCAGGAGCGGGAATACAGGTAATGCACTCTGCGCCATCCAGGCCCGGGAGGCGTGAAGCTCTGTTCTTGCAGCCTGGTGGGTGGATGCAGTCTCCCAGGGCTTCAGTTCCTCACTGTGGGGTGAGGGAAAGGCCTGAGGAAGATTGCAGAGGCCAAAACTCATGCGATGAGAATGATTTCAGCAAAGTGGGCTTGGGGAGGTGGTTGTAGTGGGGGCTCTCGGGTGGCACTGGGTTGGCAGGACTGTGATTTTCACTCATTTAATCAGGAAACTTATCAGCCCCTATGACGTGTCAGGCATGGTGTTAGGCGCTGGGGATGTGAGCATAAATGGTGGTCTCACACAGAGTATGGGGTGCCTGATCAAGTTTGCCAGCTTGTCCTTGAATGGTGACTGCAGGTTGGTCAGATGTTGAGTGTTAGTGTTGGCCTGATCTTCATGATACTGAAGTACACTTGGGTAGGTATAAAACATTTTTGTTTAAATTCATGCATGATTTTGGTCTATGCCTTTTTAGTATATGTGCTGCTGAAGCGAGCACTTGGTACAACGTTAGGAGTAAGCCCTATGTAAGTGTCTTCTATTGGATCCTTTAAACGCTTCCTCCAGAAACTTAATTTTCACCTGATTTGGCACATTTATCTAAATTAGGAGATGGCAAACCTCTGTGTAAAGGTCCAGGTAGCAAATATTTCACACTTTGCAGGGCCATATGATCTCTTTGACAATTACTCATCTCTGGCCTTGAGTGAGAAAACAGCCCAGATGATAATAGGCTGATTGTGTTCCAATAAAACTTTATTTACAGAAGCAGGCTATGGGCAGGATTGGCCCACAGGCCATAGTTAGCTGACCCCTCATGTACATGGTTAATGTTAACCAAAAGGGAGACCAATAAGTACCGAGTGAAATGAAAGCAAAGCTCAGCTCATGGTTTCTACAGTTAGGCAGGAATCATGCTCATCACTTCACTAGCTGTGTTGCCTTGGTCTAGTTCCATCTCTTTTCTGCTCGACGTAATTTCCTCATTCGTTAAAAGAGGATATTAGAGTATTTCTTGTGGGAGGAGACACAAAGACTTTTAACACATATTAGCTATTACTATTATTTCCCCAAAATGACTTAATTGAAAAGAAAATTAGAGTTTAAAAATTATAGGGAACATTAGTAACAATGTAATAAGGCTCCCTTTTCAAACATTACCTTAAACTTTATTGAAAAACGCATGACTTATTTATTACGAGATTAAAATACTAAGCTATCAGCTGTGAGAGTTATCATGAAAAAAACCACAGTAACTTGCCATAAAATGTGTGCAGTGTTTTTATTTTATGAAGAGTGTAACTGTAGTCTCATTACTATTGCTAATCCTCAATTAAGAGCTTTTATGTTGCTATTTCCAGCATTTCATGTATCCCTAGGGAGCTAGATGCTCATCATCTATAGCTATTTCAATGTTCATAGGCTGGTTTTGTTGGGTGAATAATTGCTGTATATTATAAAGTCAAATGTTAACAAACATTTCTTGGACAGAAAAACTATTTATATACAATCCTTTCTTTATGTTGCTATAAAGTATCAAAAGCAATTTTTTAAAGACAGTAAATGGGATAGAGAGTATCATTTACTCTAAAATTCTGATTTCCTAAGAGTGAACATTTTTTCCCTACCCTGAAGGCACAAAGCTACCAGTACTTTTGTTAAGTCATGTGATTTACCAATTGCATCTGTATGTTTTTCATTATTCAACCTGTGGTGTGTGTGTGTGTGTGTGTGTGTGTGTGTATGTGTATTTTATTGGCTCCTGATTTTTCTTTCATTTTTTACCCGGATTTTAATTACAGATCTTTCTTGTGCTGAGCTCCTTTTAACACCTCTTTTGGAAGTGGTCTTAATAGGTATACAGCATTAAGTAGTACTATTCCGCCTGTTCCAATATAAGAAAAGCTTTTGTCCTTCACTGCTATAGAAATAAAAATAATAATCTATCTGTCAGTATCTCTTGAACTGTATGCCTTGTAGGTGGGATGGCTAGTTTTCATAGTATTGTGGCTTGATAAAGGTCTCCTCGTTTGTAAAGATGCGTGGCTTTTGAAGTGATTGATCTGGCAAGCCTGGGTCCAAACAGCTGGAGGGTCCTTTGGACTGAGTTTCCCATGGCCATCCTGAGGAGCACAGGTTTGCACCGGCTGCACTGCAGGGGCATCTTCTAGTTTCTTTATAGAACAACAGCTGCCTTCTGCCAATATGAAGATAAATTGTCCACCTGCCGAGATTAGTAAAATTTTTCTCTTAAAAGGGGTAGATTAAGACTCTCGGGCACTTGTTAACACAGCTCGGAGGCCTTTCCACTAGCGCCTCTTTGAGAGATTGGCCTACTTAGCCTGTAGCATTGGTAACTGGAAGGGCCCAGTGTACCTTTACCTTCTGATCAAGGATTTGAGCAAGGTCCTAAAAAATCCATTGCAGCCCTACCCGGTTGCTCAGTGCTTAGAGCCTCGGTTCTTAGACTGAGGGGTCCTGGGTTCGGATCCAGTCAAGGGCATGTACCTTGGTTGTAGGACCTTGGTTGCAGGCTCCATCCTGACCCTGGTCAGGGCCCATGTGAGAGGCAACCAATCAATATGTCTCTCTCACATCGATGTTTCTCTTATTCGCACCTCCCCCTCCCCCCCCCCCCCCCCCCCCACACACACACTCTCTCTCTCTCTCTGAAAATCAGTGGGGAAAAAGTATCCAGTTAACAAACAAAAAAATCTTTTACAATTTTAAAAACTTTAGTTTGAGCAGAGTCATCTTGTCAAAAATTCTTTAACCAATGTTCATTTCTTTGACCATTATAATATCACTTATCTTGTCTATGAAAATTGAACGGAAATTGTCAGAATCTTACTTTTTTTTTTAACTTTAAGTCCCTTGGCTGCTTTTCCTTGTTCATCATACAACCAGGATTTTGACAAATTGGCCTTCTTTATTTAGTAACAGCATAAATAAGTGTGTGCATATGAATAGTTTGCCTCAGATTTGTACAAAGTCTCCAGTTAAAACAGTTTGCCCATTTGAATGGGATTCTTTCTCTTTGAAAGGAACTTTATTGCTTTTCTCTGTAGTAAGTGTCAGATAGATGTTTCTAGTGCTTGTCTTGCCTTTCTGGCACACTTTGTCCCACGAATATACCTAACTTCACTTCTTCCATTGAGAGTTCGATGTTTGGGCAAAAGGGCTCCAGGCATTGTCATGTTACCATGCAAACTAATTCCACAAATGTTTGCGTGGGAGATGGATTTCAGATTCGAAGGAAGAGCATTTCTGTATTCTGTCAGCCCTCTGGTTATCAAGGCAGAATTTTGCTTTGGGAAGCAAACATAGTCTGTTTTTTGGAGGGAGGGGTGGGGGTGGGGGTTGTATGTGTGTGTTTTTTTGTCCTCCCTGGTACCCATTACAACCCTGAAAATTCCTTCTCAAAAATTACCAGGGGCCGTTTTATCAGCAGAGTTACAAAAAGTCTGCCTCCCTCCCTCGCCCTCTTTTTAAAAGTGTCACTCAGCTCCTTGAAGGAGCAAAATGTACCAGTGTCATTTTCTGTTCAAAGAACTCTCCTGCAGGAATCATAAACTTCTCCTCTGGACCTGAACAAATATCTGTTGCCTTTAATGGAACTCTTTTTCTTGCCAGAACACTCACCCTTCCTGATTTACTGTCCAATCTGTATGAAAAACTTGAGTGACCTAATTCTGCTTAAATTTTCTGAGCTCGTGAGGACACTAAATGAGTCTCCTGCAGTCATGCAGTATTACAGCTGCTGTTGTTTCGACAAGTTGAGAATCCTGAATCTCTTTATCGGGCAACCTGCTGAATCCCATTGATAGGATGATGAAATTGTCTGGAGAGAAGCATTATTTAAAATGGAGATTTCCATTAACAGCCGCCACCACAGAAAGATGACATTTTCTGTGCTACAGAAGGCCCCCCCTCCCCCGTACCTTTGTCCCCACTCCCACCCCCCATGTGCTGAACTGAATGCATGTAATTTCACCCTCCCCTTCTCTATATTTTGCCGTTTGTACTCTGTACTTCTTGCCTCCCTTTCATGAAAAAGAGATTCTTTTGTGCTGGAGAATCTGAGATTCACTGACAAGTGACTAGGCCCTTTGGAAAGGAGCAGTCATTTCAGGAGGAAGTGTCCTCCTCCCTGCACCCTACCCCAGCTTCTCCCCCACTCCAGTGCCCCAGTCACCCAAGGCTGGATCCACCACCCTCCCTCCCCACCTTCCTTCTCCCCCCTTCTCTCTCCAGCTCCCACCAGCCCACATCATTGTGATTTAATCTCTACACTGTCCGTCCAACTGTCCTAAGATTATTTATTTAGTTCTTCAGAAGATTAAGGGAAACACAGCTATTCCTTTAATTTAGCACCTGACCCACTTTGTCAC